>CM060921.1:255575924-256825924 GCA_030737875.1 Allium sativum
ATAGGTAAATTCCCAAGCTTATGTTTTTATGCATATTTACATGTTAACTTACATGCTATATTCAATGTTGCATGTTGTCATGTTATACCCATTTAACCCAAATCATGTTTCACATCATATTTCATGGAACCTCAAGTTAAGTTTCTCATGTATATTCACGCTCGTCTAATCTAACCCCAAAACGTGTTTCCAACGTAAGTATAGACGAGTCAACATAGTAGGAATACTATGACTACAAATTGGCCTCGAACATGCATAGTGTCATAAAAAGGGTTTTGGCCACAAACACACAAAATGTCACAAGGGAATTTGGCCACAAACATGCATATTATCAAAAAGGGTTTGGCCATAAACATGCACAACTTTAAAGAGGGGATTGGCCACAAGCATGCATAATCTCATAAAGGATTTGGCCACAAACTTGCATGATAGCATAAGGGGTTTGGGTTCATAAACATGCATAAGCCCCAAAATCTTGCCTTAGCCAATGTTTCACAAGTAAAATGGTTCCTAAAGGTTCATGCTAGCATTTCATGCATAAAGATCCAAACTTGCAAGTTAAACTAGGTTATGCATAGCATGAGAGGCATGATTAAGTCACTCACATGGCCTAAAATCATAATCATGAACACAAGAGGCAAGGTAAGGTTCATATAGGTTCGCATAATCATGTTTAGCCTCATTTTATCCCATGTCATTATCAAAACTACCGTTTCCATCTAAAAGTAGCTAGAACTTACATAGTTAGGCATAGGGAAAGAAGCATGAATCATCTTGGCTAAGAAAGGTGCCTCCTTTGTTGAAGAATCGTCATGGAACTCGCATAGCAACGTTGATTTTGCCTCTCTTTGGTGTAGCAAGCTTGCATCTTTTAATTTGAACTTGATTTGAGTGCATAGGCTCTAGGGATTGGAGATGGAGGCCATGATCAAAATTGATTTTGGCAGCACTTAGTTGCTAGGTTTGATTTTTAGGGATTTAGGTTAGGTTTAGGGTCTTTTTATAGAGATTAGGATAGTTTTAGGCCCTTAGATTAACCCTAGGATAGATCAGGACCATCAGATCTCGGAGGCTTCTAGAACCAGCCCAAGAACAAGACCAGGTGAGACAAACAGGTGCGCCAGGCAAATTTCCCCGGCCACCCCCTGTCGACAGGCAAGTCGACAGGGCTGTCGACTTGGTCTGTGCCTAAGTCGACGGGCCTGTCGACAGCCCTGTCGACCTGGCCTAGGCGGGGAAACTTCCCGCCTAGCCCCAGATCTGATTTCCAAAACTGTTTCCGAAATTCAAATTTCCAGAAATCTTCTTTGGGCCTTAACCGGGTCATACGGACTCCGATTTTCGAAAACTCGGACTCTATCTCGCGTATTTTTCCGAGACAAACGCAATGGCATAGCCCGTTTTACTTGATTCAGAATTTAAAATTAAATTCTGCCTTGATTCTCGTTTTAACATGTTATTGAAATACGGGCTGTTACAGAAATCCAATTTCCAGATACGACACCGTGCGGTTTTGATTGTATACCTATATATGGCGACATGGTGGTATGGGGCATTAATGCCGTCTATGATTGATAGTTATGATTTGAAATTGTTTTCAAAACATGTAAACACTAGCAATAATATCAAATGCCTTTGTTTTATTCGTATCAATCATATTTTGGCTGTTATAAGGTAAAAACTCTATCCTCCGGTTTGCGTTGCATTGTGTGATGGGAACTGAGTCTTATAACGGCTTCATTTTTATAAAAAGCATAGCGATGTTTAAAAGAAATGTTTGTTTGGAAGCACTGGCAATCCAATGGAGTAAACCCGTTCCACGAAAGTGGCGTGGTCCTGTGATTAGCCAAATTATATATGTGTTGAGTAGATTTCTCATACCAGTCCCATGACTGACTCGTAGTTTGTTTCACTCTCAAACTCGGGTGCCCCTTTTTCCACACGGGCAGCTTGTATTCAGGTTTAGCTGGTTCTTTCTGGATAGCTGGAGCTGAAGATGGATTCTATCATTTATCTCTTTTTATGCTGTTCAGCTCCTATTGTTCATATTTTGTTTATTTCCGCTGTAGACATTTATGTATAGCTGAACTGTATTTGTACTAAGTAAGATCCTGTATACTGTGTAACTCTGATGATTACTTTATCCAGTATATTTTGTTGTTCATTATCTGGTGTATTTATTTAATTTTGTTCTGCTATTATCTGTTTCTGTGTTATATTCCAAAGATAACCCTTGTTTCCGTGAGAACGGGATTTTGGGTCGTCTCAACGTGGTATCAGAGCGAGGTTAAGCTTAGTTCTGGAATATAACATGTGAACGAACTCGTCAGAAATAGAACCAGTAGTGTTCTAGGATGGGTAACTCAATACAGATAGGATCAGTAATATCCTAGTATGAGTAAAGCAGAATGAAATTACACCTTGATAGACACATTTACATTTGAAGTATATGTTTCTATGTTTGAAAATTTTCTTTTCTGTGACCTGACACTTGATCTGCCATTTGCAGAAGTACTAGAAAAAAATGACTGTCAGAAGCAGAAGGAATGCAGAACCGAGTATTGAGGCCCAATTAATCAAATATCGAAATATGGGTGGAATACCGTTCTTTGGTGAAGAATCTATTATGAAGACACAAGCTTGGATTCGATCGGCTGAGAAAATCTTCGAAGCATTAAAGCTGAGGGATGACCAGAAAAGATTACTGGCCTCCTGGGCACTCAAAGATGAAGCTTTGTTCTGGTGGGATTCTGTTGTTAAGGATAATCCAGAAGGTGATATCACCTGGGACAGATTCAAAGTGATTTTCTTAGAAAGATTTACTCCTCCCGAAGCAACCGAGAGATTATGTGATGAATTTTCTTATCTAATACAAGGTGACATGACAATCCCAGAATATCATAAGAAATTCAACGAACTTGCTCACTTTGCTCCTCATCTGATTCAAGATCCAAAGAGGAAAAATCTGAGATTTATTCATGGGCTTCAAAGGAAATACCAGAATAAAGTATTGGGGCATGTGAAGCTTCCTTTCTCTGAAATGATATACATGGCTTATCAGTATGAAGATCTCCATAAGAAAGAAATGTTACGCGACGAAGAAGAAGTCTGTTCTAGTGACAAAGAAAAGTCGGAAGCTGATATTCCTGAAGCTAGTAAGAAGCCCAGTGCCAAGAGAAAAAGGGCCAAATCTGAGAAGAAACCAGTAACGACAACTGTATGCTCTAACTGCAATAAGCAAGGACATCTCTCGATAAGTTGCCGATCTCTAAAGAAACAAAGAAAGGAAGGATCTAAGTCTATTAAGAAGTTTCAAGAGACTAGAGAATGCAGCATTTGCCATCGGTTTGGCCATGTAAGACAGGATTGCCGGCTGTTAAAGGCAACCAAGGAGGCTCAAATAAATGAAGTAGCAGAAACCTCGGCACCCTCAGATAATCAGGGAAGATCTGATGTTTTAGAAGGCACGCTTACTGTTAAAAACATTCCAGTTAAAGTATTGTTTGACACAGGCGCGTCACGAAGCTTTATTGCAAAGAGTGCCGCTAAGAAGCTAGATTTGAATTTGAGGAAGCTCAAGGAACCAATGACTGTCCAGAATCCGGTCGGGGGTTCTATCAATCTCAGCTGGATTTGTGCAGTACCTATCTCCTTTTCTTGCTATAAATTCCCTATTATCTCTATCGTCATGAATTTTAATGAACTCGATCTTATTCTGGGATTGGATTGGCTAACCAAATATGAAGCAGAGGTTAGATGCGCCGAGAGAGTTGTAAAGGCAAAAGCACAATTGGGAAATTATATAACCATACCATGTGAAGGCCCGACTTCTAATAGAAAAGATTTCTGGTCAGCTCTCGATGTTTCTCCAGCCCAAATAGAAGATATCCCTGAAATCGCAGAGAATATTCCCGACCTCATCAAAGACATTCCTGTCGTCAAGAACTATGCGGATGTGTTCGAAGAAGTTGTTCGCTTACCTCCGCAGAGAGAAATAGATTTCAAGATTGCTTTGATTCCAAATGCAAGGCCGGTAGTTCACGCTATTCGAAGAATGTCCTTGAAAGAGAAGGAGGAATTAGACAATCAAACACGGCAGCTGGTATGGAAAGGTCTGATCAGGCCTAGTTTCTCTGATTGGGGTGCAGCAGTGGTGTTTGTCCCAAAATCTGACGGTACTCTACGTCTATGTGTGGATTATCGTGATCTGAACAAACAGACAATAAAGAACAAATATCCATTGCCGCGGATAGATGATTTGTTAGATCGATTAAATGGCGCACAAGTATTTTCACGAATGGACCTAGCTACAGGCTTCCATCAACTTCGAATTGCCGAAGAATGTGTTCCAATGACAGCGTTCAGAGGCCCCGACTTATTCTACGAGTGGTTAGTAATGCCATTCGGCTTATGTAACGCTCCAGCTTATTTCGTCGATCTGATGAACAGAGTATTCAGAGGAGTATTGAATAAATTTGTTCTGGTTTTTATTGATGATATTCTAATCTTCTCTAAATCAAAGGCCGAACATGAAAAGCATCTGGAACAAGTGTTAGAAATTCTCAGACGGAATGTATTAAAAGCCAAGTTTTCCAAATGTATCTTCTGGCAAGATGAAGTGAAATTTCTGGGCCATGTCGTATCGAAAGATGGAATCGCTGTGGATCCAAGCAAAATCACAGCTATTCAGAATTGGAAACAGCCCAGTACTCCCACTGAAGTCCGCAGTTTTCTCGGATTGGCTAGCTATTACCGAAAGTTCGTTAAAGACTTTTCGAAGATATCTGGTCACTTAACGAAGCTTACAAAGAAGCATTCTAAATTCAAATGGACTCAAGAGAGTGAGGAGGCTTTCGAAGAGCTAAAGTTAAGACTAACAACTGCTCCAGTGTTAACCATCATCGATGGCAACCAGGATTTAAAAGTATGGACTGATGCTTCTAGAGAAGGCCTTGGCGCAGTGTTAATGCAAAGGGGTCAAGTGATTGCTTATGCTAGCCGTCAACTGAAGCCACACGAGAAGAACTATGTAACTCATGATCTTGAGTTATTGGCTATCATATTCTCTTTGAAAATCTGGAGACACTATCTTCTGGGCGAGAGATTTGAACTGTTTACAGATCACCTATCGTTAAAGTATCTGTTCACTCAGAAAGACCTGAACTTGAGGCAGCAACGTTGGCTGGAGTTTCTTGCAGCATATGACTTTGAAATTATATATACTCCAGGAAAAGCCAATGTCGTGGCCGATGCGCTGAGTCGAAAGAATGTAATGATCGCCAGCTTTATTATCACGACTTCCTTGATGGATAAAATATCTATTCTTCAGAAGGAGGATAACTTTATTAAGGAAATGATCAAAAGGATTCAGAAAGGCGAACCCTCGTGTTTTCAAATAGATAACGACGAGACCTTGAGGCTAAAAGGAAGGATTTGTGTTCCTGACGTTCCTGAGCTAAAAAGGGAAGTGTTAGACGAGTGTCACAAGTCCAAGCTGAGTATCCATCCTGGTGTGGCCAAAATGTACAACGATCTCAAACGAACATTCTGGTGGAAGGCTATGAAAAGGGACGTTTCAATATACGTTAGCCGATGCCCTACTTGCCAACTAGTCAAAAGCGACCAACAGAAATTGGCTGGATTGTTGCAACCGCTAGAAGTTCCGGGCTGGAAATGGGAACATATTTCTATGGATTTCATTGATGGTCTGCCCAGAACCAGAAAAGGAAATGACAGTATTTGGGTGATCGTAGATCGCTTCACGAAGACCGCCCATTTCATACCTGTCAGATCAAACAGAACCGCTCAGAGTCTGGCGCAGATTTACGTCAGGGAAATAGTTAGACTACATGGAGTGCCGCTCAGTATAGTAAGTGATAGAGATACAATATTCACTAGCAAATTCTGGGAAGCATTTCAAGTCGAGCTAGGAACAAAGTTAAACTTGAGCACCGCCTATCATCCTCAGACAGACGGACAGACTGAGAGGGTGAATCGCATTTTAGAAGATCTGTTGCGGGCTTGTGTTCTAGATTTCGGTGGATCATGGGAAGACCATCTGCATTTGGCTGAATTCTCTTATAACAACAGCTACCAGGCGAGTCTGACAATGTCGCCATTCGAAGCATTGTACGGTAGACCGTGCCGATCTCCTGCTTGTTGGGTCGAACCAGGAAATAGACTTGTGTTGGGTCCTGATATGATTCGAGAAGCTGCCGACAAAGTCGATTTTATTAAGAAGCGTTTACTCGCCGCTCAAAGCCGACAAAAGAGCAATGCCGATAGAAGAAGAAGAGATATATCCTTTGAAGTTGGCGACTATGTATATTTGAAAGTATCGCCGATGAGAGGAGTTATCCGGTTCGGTAAAACTGGAAAGTTAGCGCCCAAATTTATTGGTCCGTTTCCTATTCTGGAACGGATTGGAACTTTCGCTTATAGGGTCAAACTGCCTGACTGGTTGCCTGGAGTGCATGATGTATTTCATATATCTCAACTTCGAAAGCACGTTCATGATCCAGACTTGATCGTGGAAGAAGCAGCTCAGCAGGATATTGAAATTACTCCAGAATTAGCTGTGAGGCGAGAGCCGCTAAAGATTATCGGCAAAGAAACCAAAGAGCTGAGGAACAAGAAGGTTCGCTTAGTCAAAGTGCAATGGAGTGGAGATCCACGAGATTGTACTTGGGAAACTGAGGAGAGCATTCAGAAAGCTTATCCTAGATGCCGAGTAGATATCTCTGATTGACTCCGGTGCAAGGTACATTTAACCTACTCTGCATTACCATTTAATTCTCTACTCTGTTGTTATTTTCTTTTCATGGATGTGCACTTTTATATTCTATACTCTGAATGATTTTAAAGGGATATAGGATTTGATCAGAATATTTTAGAAAGGTTAGAAACAAATTGGTTGTTGTATTGTGGGATTGTAGATTTATCAAACCACTTTCGACTTTGTTCCTTTTCGGGGACGAAAAGTTTTAAGTGGGGGAGATTGTAACGACCCAGAAAATCTGAACCAATTTAAAATTTTTAAATTGGCTAAAATAATGGATTTTAAATATTTAAAATAAATATTTTGAATAATGGCGATGAAAACTGAGTTTGAATCGACATTTGAAAACGAATATAATTCATTATAATTATATATAGAATTGAAAATGGCGCGGCAGTTCGATAATTCGATTTCAAAACTTCAATTGAATATACCGGGTGCAAAACAATCCGGATTTTAGTGAAACCAAAAATATTTAAATCTGTTAGTGAATATCTTTCTAACGAATCCGACCAATTGAAATTTGATAGCGGGAATCAAAAGATATGTCCAGTTGAAAATTCTGAATAGTCGCTATGGAATTCAGGCCCTTAAAAATGGACATTTTGCAAATGACCTCGGATTTCGGCGAAACCACTTTTGTTGGATCCGCAGTGTCAAGTTATTGTTAGGTTTCAAATTTCATAATTTTTCGAATCAATATGTGAGCGTGGCAAAGGAAAACGCGTTTGACCGGTTTCAGTTGATTTTAGTCGACTGGAAATTGGCCATTTTTCAAACGGTCTCAGAATTCGACGAAACTAGTTTTGTTAGGACCGTATCGTCAATACGAAGCTAGAAAATATTTTTCTGGAATTTTTCGAGTTCGTATTTGGCCCCACTAAATTGAAATGTGCGTTTAAATTGAATATATAAAGAAGTACACTTTAAATTCAAAGGAAACTGATTCAAACGATCGAATCAGCTTACGATACATATCCCATTGTGTTCGGGATGGGGGTAAAACGCTATGGACGTCAGGCGGTGGGTCTCGTTTAGAGGTCGTATGTAAAAGTCAACTTTTTGAAAAATTAAATAATTAAATATATATATATTTTATATAAACCCCCCCTATTCCCTCTTCTCTCTCTTCAGTTCGAAAAAAAAAAAAAAAACGCGCTTAAGACCTAGCCGCCGCCTCCCTCCCCTGCGATTACCACCACCGTCAGCATCCCACCCCGCCGCCGCTGGCCCCGCCTTTCCCCTCCTCCACTTCGCCAGACCCCCGTCTCTCTCCTTCCCCCCTCCCCTTCTCTTTCCTCCCCCAGTCCGATTCGCAACGACCCCAAACCCCACCGCCTGCCACCACCGGCGAACCCCGAGCGCCACCCTCGAGCCGCCTTCCCTCCGACGATCTGCGGAAACCCCCCCCTCTGTAAGTTTTTTTTTGTTTTGTTTTGTTATTTTATTTTAATGATTTAAAAACTGATTTTATAAAGATTTAAAAACTGATTTTTATGTATTTAAAAACTGATTTTATAAAGATTTAAAAACTGATTTTTATGTATTTAAATTCTGATTTTAAAAGATTATAAAACTGATTTTATAAAGATTTAAAAACTGATTTTTATGTATTTAAATTCCGATTTTAAAAGATTATAAAACTGATTTTATTTTGAAAAGAAAACTGATTTTTTTCCGAAAGAGGTTAAATCTGATTTTAAAAAAGGTTTAAATCTGATTTTTAAAAAGGTTTTAAAACTGATTTTAAGTTAAAAGAAAAAGATTTAGAAGTTAAAAAGAAAAGGATTTAAACTTTAAAATAGAAAAGATCATATTTTTAAAATAGAAAAGACGGAATTTTTATTAAGTAGAAGAAGTAAGATATGATTTTTATATTTTTAAAGCAATAAAAATATAATTTTTACATCATAGGAATATTAAAAATATAATCTTTATATTAAAAATATAATCTTTATATATTGAATAGCGAAGTCAAAATTCGTTTTTTATATATTGAATAGCATCGTAAAAATTCAATTTTTACATATGTAGAGAATACGGGCGAAAGCGACAAAAGGCGAGATTGGCGAAGATTTCTCTAAAGTGAAGTGTCGTGAAGTTGGATAGCTATTGGTGAGATTTCTGATTTAAAAATATATATATATGTGTGAAATGAAAGTGAATTGCTATATATAAATAATATATATATATATATATATATATATATATATATATATATATATATATATATATACGCCCCTCGTCCACAAACCATGGACGATATTTATTGATTGAAAATGTTGTGAAAATTGATTGATAGCGAATGGTTGTTTGGGATTGTTTGTGGTTGATATTGATTTGATTGTGGTTGAAAAATACCCGTTTGTGATTGGAAAATATTTGGTTGAAACCACATAGGATTAGTTGTGGAAATGAAATAAATATATACATGCCGCCTGCGTGCGAACTAGATGCATGATCCCCATTGTCAAAAACCGCGAGGTTTTAAGGTAGAGCGAGGAGCCATACTAGGGACGGTCCCGGTTTTAACTACCCTGCCGTTATGCTGCCGAAATTTTGAATAATATTCGAGTGTTTGAATTATTTTCATATGCTTAAACTATATTTATTCATTGAATAGAAAACATTCATGTGATGAATTGATATTCATTCGTTGATTAGAAATTCATGTGTTGAATGGTATTCATATTTTGAAATAAATTGTTTGATAATAAAAATCATCTTTTTATCGACTATATGAACTGTGTAAAATAACCTCGTTTTAAAAGAAATTGTTTTATGATAAAAATCCCATTTTTATCACCAACTTGAACTATATAGAAAAATAGTGTTTTGAAATGAATTGTTTTACAATAAAAATCACATTTTTATTGTATGCATAAATCGTTGAAATGTGAAGTGTTAAAAATAGCCACTTGTTCAAAATAAACATATATGAGTTGAAATATTCATTAATTAGCTAATGAAATGATTTGCACCTATTTATGTAACATTAGAATGAATGGTGTTTTTAAACCAAATAGAAATCAAATATGAAGTTGAATAGAAAATGATAAACGATAAGAACTGTATATATATGTACATGCATATTCATTGAACATGTTATAGCAAAGGGGCTAGAGAAGAGGAATAAAATTTTGTGCCCGACAAATAGGTACACATTTACTGTTTTGTTTGGGTGATGATTTTATGAGCCTGTTGGCTAGCCGCTTGGCTTTTTCTTTTTCTTTTTGAGATTAGAAGGACCGGGAAAGCTATTTGCGATTTCCCGATGCTCCCGGTGTAGGGGAGGTTATGGCGAAATTTTCCAAAATTTTAAGGTGTTAGAAAAATATTTGAAGTGAAAACGATATGGAAATCATAGAATGAACTATATTTATATAAATATATAAATATAAATAAAATTAAAACGAAACGAAGCCGTGCAGTTCGTATTTTGAAACCATGATTTCAAACAACTAGTACGGGAAATCCGACCATTGGATTTTCCCGAAACCTCAACCGTCGGGTTCGCCTTGGAATAATCTTTCCAACGGCACCAACCTTGTAAAAATCCAACGGTTGGATTGTCTGGAATGTTTAATTCAAATCTGAAGAAAAACAGCGCCAGAAACGATTATATTTATATATATATAAATATAATTATATATTTAATCGAATAACGACGCTGCAGTTCGTATTTTGAAATCAAAAATTCAAACGATTGTACCGGGAGATCCGACCGTCGGATTTTCTCGAAACTGGAACCGTTGGATTCGTTTTGAAAAGACCTTTCTAATGATGTAAATTTTATGAAGATCCAACGGTTAGATTTTCAGATATGTGTAAATCAAATCTGAAGAAAAACAGCGCCACGACCGCTTTATGGCCCGAAGCGTCGTTTTGAATAAATTAGCTATTTTAAATTAAATAAAAATAGCGATAAATAGTTATAAAATATCATAAGCGATATGGAATGGAAGTAAACTGAATTTGCTCGATTTATGTTGTATTTGATGGTTGAATGTGTTTGGTGTGAAAATTACATTAAAGGACAATATTGGTGTTGTCGAATAATTTAACCATTGAAATAAATTGATTTGAAATTCTAAATATACGTGAATTATTTGAAAAGGCCGAGTTAATTCTCATTTCGAATAATTGACCGACGATTGAAAGTCGAAGATGAAGACGAGGGTCGAAGACCGGAGATCTTCACCTCGTTTGGATGGTAACCGAGGTCCTGATTGGGAGGCATCCCGAAATATGGATAATGAGTGGTGATCGTCCAGACGTACGTGGTGATCGAAGGGTTTGCGAGGTATTTAGTGCCTCCAGTTTCGTTCAGACCCAGAACGGACTTGTAAATGGACTGTGTGTCTGACATTGGAGTTTATTCTGTGTTGATTGATTTCTGTTAAATATACATCTGTTTGGCGGCGGAGAATTTATTCTTTTGCTTAACGCCCTTCTCTGAGACGCACGAGCTCAGAGGTTGTATATCGATGGATATCAGTCGCATGGCATGAATTGCCTGTGTGGCATGCTAAGATGCAGTGATCAGGGCTTCTATTGAAAAGCAAAGTCTTGTGGTGATGATCAAAGCACCGCCTGTGTGGCGTAGCTTTGTGTATAACGTGAATTCGCGAGCCTCACATCCCGGTATGAACCTAAAACGGGAGAAGGACCTCAGGGAGGGCATGCGTTTCTTTCTAGCTAGGGTGGTGTCAGTGACCTACCAGCCCTGACATTTATATACTTTTCACCTATGTGGTTGTTGCTGTTGCGAGGCGCCTCGGTTTGATCGGACGATCCGGGTCCGATGGAGTCATTCGTTGGCTCGTTTACGCCCCAAAGGGCGGGGAAACGTATTGTTCAGGCACTATAATCCACATCGGTGGACCGGCCCTGTCGCTCCAAGGGGCAGTTGCGGCTGTTCCGGTGGCTCGGGCTAGAGAGTCACGAATTCGGTAAGGACTATCTTTTGCCTTGGTTCACGACGGAAATCCAATTTCCAGATACGACACCGTGCGGTTTTGATTGTATACCTATATATGGCGACATGGTGGTATGGGGCATTAATGCCGTCTATGATTGATAGTTATGATTTGAAATTGTTTTCAAAACATGTAAACACTAGCAATAATATCAAATGCCTTTGTTTTATTCGTATCAATCATATTTTGGCTGTTATAAGGTAAAAACTCTATCCTCCGGTTTGCGTTGCATTGTGTGATGGGAACTGAGTCTTATACCGGCTTCATTTTTATAAAAAGCATAGCGATGTTTAAAAGAAATGTTTGTTTGGAAGCACTGGCAATCCAATGGAGTAAACCCGTTCCACGAAAGTGGCGTGGTCCTGTGATTAGCCAAATTATATATGTGTTGAGTAGATTTCTCATACCAGTCCCATGACTGACTCGTAGTTTGTTTCACTCTCAAACTCGGGTGCCCCTTTTTCCATACGGGCAGCCTTGTATTCAGGTTTAGCTGGTTCTTTCTGGATAGCTGGAGCTGAAGATGGATTCTATCATTTATCTCTTTTTATGCTGTTCAGCTCCTATTGTTCATATTTTGTTTATTTCCGCTGTAGACATTTATGTATAGCTGAACTGTATTTGTACTAAGTAAGATCCTGTATACTGTGTAACTCTGATGATTACTTTATCCAGTATATTTTGTTGTTCATTATCTGGTGTATTTATTTAATTTTGTTCTGCTATTATCTGTTTCTGTGTTATATTCCAAAGATAACCCTTGTTTCCGTGAGAACGGGATTTTGGGTCGTCTCAAGCTCAGAGAAATGAAACATAAAATAAATGAATAATGATAAATTCATAATTAATTAATTAATTATGACCTCAAGTCTCATCAACCGGGAAATGGTATAAAATCGGGTTGGTCTCTTGGCTATGTGGGTCGCACCCATCAAAAGGGTATATTCATTACCTGATCTGGTGAAATTAAATGCCTTCGGTTGTCCCTTTTATTTTTATATATGCTATCGGTTCGGTTGGCTGGCCCCCAATCGTGGTAATGATATATTTGGTACTCTCAAGCAAAGTGAGGGGCCGATCATGTTTAGCCGGGGTTGCAAGACGTTCTTGTTGAATCCCTAATGTATTCATCCCCAGAGGTACATTGTTGGAAGGTGATCCCATACCTTGCCATAGATGGAAATCCATTCTCCAATAAGCGCCTGCAGTTTTGATTGTATACTATATATGTAGAGTGTGAGATGCAAGCATTCTGCTAGATTGATATTTATTTGTATTTAGACACTATTATAACATCAGAGAAGATATTGATTTCAAAATGTTTTGGGTTATCGTAAGATAAAAACCATCCGTATTTATGTGTGGATTTAGTCCTACGATTATCGTTTTCTTTCAAAAGGATTTTGACTTTAAAATCCACTTGTGTGATACCTATAAACTTAGTGTGTTTTTCTCACTCTGGTTCACCAGACTGACCCGTCGTTTGTAATGCTCGTGTTAGACCAGGTCGTATAGGTCCAGTTTATCGGATGCTGTGAAGAGACGAGCTAGAGATGTTCAGACGTATGATATTTAGTTTTTATTCCGTTGTGTGTTGTATATGAGGACGAGGTATTATAATTGTCCAGATATGTGATATACTCTGATGATTGTAAGTATTTTTAAAGCTCTCAACAAAGATTTGTTTCTATATTATATTTTGTTCCGCTGCGATGTGAGACTCTGTGTTGTGTGTTCCTTCTTCTTCTTCTATTCTAATAACTCTTTCTTTCTTATCTCACCCCCTATATTCTTTCAACCACGATCTGGTGTTTTCGATGCTGAATAGTCGACATGATGTTCTATGTCAATTTTCGGGGTCGAAAATCTTCGAGCCGTTACAGTATGCCTCCGAATTACACCCTGTCAGGGATAAGTGATATTGGTCGTTAATGGATAATCAACCGGTACTACATTCTGTACTGAAAAGGCTTCTTGGACGACCAAAGTCCGCTAGGTTCAAAAATACTATGGATGAAGGTCAGACTTCAAAAGGAAACAGGTGCAACAAATGCAGTGTCGCTGGTCATAAGAAGAATCATTGTACTTCAGCTATATAAATTTGTGCATTTGTATTATCTTTTTATTACTTGTAACTTTTTAATATTGCATAATTCGTCTGAGTTTCATTCATAACTAAGACGACACAAATCAATACATAATTCAACATATTACATAAAATTCATACTTAATAGAGTTACAACGCATTCATATTGCAGTTACTTCCTATTACTCGGTCCAGTACCTGATCCACTAGGTAGTTACTCTTGTAAAGTGTACCCTCGATTCACCAACGCGTTCTGGTACTCTAAAACTTGTTTCTGCAATCGTTTATTCTTTTCTTGCATCTCCAATGCGTATTCAACCCCTCTAGGACACATCTCAAGATCCAACCATTTGAAAATTTACAACATGGAACTTGTTTAGGCCGAATTTTATGATCCTCATAATAATCGCAGTGGTAGAAACGACGTCCTTTATACTTATCATTTCTACAAACAACTATATCGCATTCATCACCCCAATTACAATACAATCGAGGAGGTTGTACGCTATGAAGCGCATGTATGTTACGATATGACGTTATTGCATCCGTCACTCTACCTGGTAACCCCCATCATGGACAAACCTCAACCACTGCGTCGTCTAAATTCTGTATCTACGGATCCTACTGCACAACTTCAACTTGTGTCTTAGGAAAAAACCCAACGTCGTCGGTTAAACCATCTTATACTACCCTGCCAATATGATTTTTTTCAAAGTCGTCATAAATTTTCATCATTGTCTCATCATCAATTTCCCAATCATCCATATTTTTACCTATAACAAAAGTATAATTGATATGTAGTAGAACTATAGAGAATAGCAAGAGAAACAAAACCTTTAGCCTATCATAGAACTTGGATGTTAAATCTAAACCTGATTTCCAGCTCAATCGCAAAAAAAGATACAAATTTGTAGTTTTTTAAAATAGAGAAAAGGTAGAAAATTAGGTTGCCATTTTTGGAGTTTTTGGAAAGCATAAGACAGAAAGGAAATAATGATGTAGGTGGAAAAGTAGATGAAAACAACTCACCATGTCTCCTCCAGAGGCAGTGGGCAATTTTTATAGCGTTATCTCAAACAATGCTTGTTAGCGTTATACGAGAAAATGCTTTGTCAAATGTTCACTGCTTCCTCTCGAGGTAGTGAACTTTAATTGTAGCATTATCTAGGATAGCGCTAGTGAATGTTATCTAGGATAACGCTACAAAAAATCTCACTGCCTCGAGAAGTGGCAGTGAAAAATTGACAGAGCATTATCTCGGAGAACGCTAATAAGCATTATCTGCGATAAAGCTATAAAAAATACCCACTAAAATGAGACAGTGAACATATTCATCATATACTTTGGCAGCCGCAACAAAAGGCACTAACAAATCTAACTACAAAATGACTACGCAATCAACATATAACTAAGCAATCAATATATGCTATTTAGCCAACAAGATGACTACATATTCACCAACAAAACATAACCATATCCAAATTACAAAAGGGACTTAACAATAACACAAAAACATATTCAAATTACATAACGAACATAGCAAAAACATATCTGAATTAGATAACAACAACATATCCGGATTACATACGGAACATAATTACAAAATATCTGAATTACATATCGAACATAGCAACAACATATCTGAATTACATATTGAACATAATAGGCATAAGCTGAAGGTTTTCATTTAATTTCTGGTTAAGAATTTACTGGGAGATCCACCAGGATGCATTTTATCTCACGGACTTGGTCGGATATTCATGCTTATTAGCTTTATTCAAGTGTCAAATACTGCATCACTTAACCTTACGAAACTGGCAACTTCTTGCAGTCCAACAACGTATTTTGAAGCAACTTTTACTTTCATTGAAGCAGACTGTGTAGTATAAGTAATATAAATTTGTATTGCTGTAAATGGGAAGTGTTTTCATGGGGTTATCTGTTTTTCTAGTGCTGCAAAAGAAAAGGAGATAACCCCATGAAAACACTTCCCTATAACAACACAAATTTATATTACTTACACTACATAGTTTGCTTTAAAGAACGTAAAAATTGCTACAAAATACTTGATGAACTGCAAGCAGTTTAAATTTTCATTAGGTTAAGTAAAGCATAATTTGACACTTGAATAAAGCTAATAAGCATAAACACTCGACCATGTCCATGAGATAAAAACATCCTGGTGGATCTCCCAGTAAATTCTTAACCAGAAATTAAGTTAAAACCTTCAACTTGGTCAGGCTTCGTCTGCTTCACATGCCTTGGATGAATAATATATGTTCTATGTTCCATCTCTTAATAATCTATAAACAATTAAGATACATAAAACACCCCACATCAATTAATGTCACTCACTAAGGGAATGCATTAAGTTCTGTGAAGCATTGTAGGTAAATAGACACAAAATAATTACAAGAAAGATATAAATAAAGATAGCAGCGGAAATTTCAAAAAAATTATTTTAGACATAAATCATAATCCCGTGGTTTATAACATCATAATTCATAAAACCTTTACAACAAAATACTTCTGTCTTGCATAATCAGAGTACATAGGAATTAAAAGAAAACATTACTCCCTAATAGTAGCTCCTAACAAGATGATATCCAAATCCTGGCTAAGCCTGGGTGTTTCCTCCTTAAGAACCTGGGGGGGAACAGAAGAGAGATGGAAAAACAGAAAGGGGTCAAACATAAAGTCTGGCGAGTCTAGTGACTTTTAGCCAGTAAATAAATAAAGGTGAACTTGACAGGCATAAAGTGGATAAGAGCGATCAGTATACAAATGGCAGGTGTGACACGACAGATAAGGTAAGGTATATACATGCTTCATAATGACTACTCTGCACTATTACTAGGATAATTTAAAATGAGATGATCCCTTCCACTATAAGTTGGTAGACCTAGGGCATACGTCCGAGCATACCCAAACCACTACCCTAATCGATCGACTCCCTACTCGGTAGATATCCGGTGTTAGCCCCACAGTATGGGGTATCACTTCCCTAAGGTGGCAACCTATATTGTGCACAACCATATCTACTGGTGTCACGGTCGTCTTATCCCTTTCTGCCCATGCACACACATGTCCCCGGTCGGTTTGCACCGCCCACACCATCCGTCTTGTTTGGATCTCTTACAATCAATCAGTAAGCGTGCCCCTTCTCCGCCTAGTACGGAGTTCCTTACTTGATACCAACTTCGGGTTACTGATTGAAATGGGTCCCACACAATATGATACAAGCTCTCCCCTTTGTCTTGTATCCCCACTAGGTTTTCCACTGACTATGTATACCCTTCGATGTCTTTAATTACATAGCCCTATACTAGTTATGTTTAACCTAAAGGGTGTCTTTAATTACATAACCTTTATTACTTCATCTACCCGTTATATATACCACTTAGGTGTCTTAAATTACATAACATTTATTGGGTTAAGTATGTGGGCCTATATATATATATAACCCATCCCTTCTAACTTACTTATCCCCTCCCATAACCCATCCAATTTTACTTAACCCTAACTTAAGTCCGTATTCATATTAAATTAGGTTAAGTAGTCCATTTCTTTACCATGTCCAATTATGGTTATAATGGGCTAGACCTCCCACATTAGGCCTACAACTGGTGGATGCTGGATATGCCAGTCGGGTCTAGGCAGTCTTATTCCACAGTTGGGCCTAACCTCGTATCTTAGCCCGATTCGCATTTATTTACTTAGACTTCTCACATTAGGTTTACCATTATCGGCTGTTGGATATGCCGGTCGGGTCCGGGCAGACTTCTGCCACTAATGTAACCTAACCTCGTGTCATAAGTACAATTAAAATTCTTAATTTTAATTACTAAACATTCTATCTTATCCAAATTTACCTTTGTCACTATAGGTAATTAATTCTATGTTTCCCTATTTGAATTATATTCTCAATTCATATAAATATTATATAAACTATGCCAATTACAAATTCCCTTTGTCCCCGTTCTTAACTAACGTATTCACACGTGTTTTGGCGGCATCGAGGCTATAAAGTAGCCTCGTCATAACAATAAAAGGAAACCTGATAAGGGTGACAGTTCAACATGTTTTGGCATAAATGTTAACATAACTGGCATAGTAATTAAGTGAATGGACATGTGATAATTACCATAATAAAGTGGACATCCAGTTAATAACTTGTGTTTAGGCAAGCATAATGAGATCTAGATTCAATATTAGGTGTCCAATTACCTAAATCTAGCACAGATAGGGTAGCATAATAACAAGTTGAGATTCACATGTCAAGTTTACCACATATACCAGGGTATCATAATATAACAAGTGTAAGGTGATTAATATCAAAGTCTAGATCCAAGTAATGTCGAATTAATGGATGTACTATCATCCTAACATGGTTACAAATCAATGTTCATATAAACGTCATATCGAATCACCACAATCAGATCAAGAAAGTTAGATCTGTATTAACAAGTTCACTTGTACCACAATATAATTGTAATTCAAGATTCACATAGGAAACATAGTACAATGTCCGTATATTAGATCTAGGGAAAATGACATAGTATGCTTGGATAAGTTCATGATTTACAGCATATACCCAATTCACAGTCTACCACAATTCACATTTATATATTTAAACCTAAAAGTGACTAGGTCTCACAAAAAAAGAACAGATCTTGAATTCTGGGATCTGATTTCTGAATTTGTTAAGCTTAACCCTTGATGTAGACTTTGATTTTTATCTTCTAGCTTGAATTTGATTTGTTATGGTGGAGGCTAGGTTAGTTTAGGATGCAACATCATATAGGCTCGTGAATGATTTTAGCTTAGTTTAGGGTTTAGGTTAGATGTGATTATTGCGATGTATAGGATTGGTTCGAGCCTTTAGATTAACTAGGAGATCATCAGAACAACACAACTCGAAGACAGGTCATCCATCCAATCAGAAGGAGACATGTCATCATAGAACACTCCAGAATTCTGTGCTGGATTACCCTCGGTATGGGCGCACTTGGCAGGTGCGCCTGTGCATTTTTGTACTGGCGCACTTCACAAGTGCGCCAGTGCATTCTGGCCTGTTTTCGGTTTTTCCACCTAACTTCGTTCGTCTATATCTCCTTCATACGGTATCCATTTTACGCAAACTCGGACTCTATCTCAAGCAGAATTCTGAGACGTACGCAAAGGCAAAACCCTTTTCACCTAATTCTTTTTTTAGTAATTAAGTATACTTAAGTTATCCCTTATGTCATGCTTTAAAATTACGGGGTGTTACATTCTCCCCTCCTTAAAGGATTTCGTCCCCGAAATCTTCAAGTTAAGAAGAAATATCCTACCATCCAATCATCCGTCTACTCAATCATCATCCACCATTGTCCTTAAAAGATTTCTAATGCTATATGAACATATGCAAAAGTGTGTGTATATGTTCCTTATCTAATGCAAAAATCGGGCAGTCTACTGATTCAGTTGACCTCCTTAATGCAATGTATGTTAGTGCCATGAATCCAATATATATTTAAATAAACCTATTATAACATATAAGCTCTACATATGTGCACACTCATTCGTCCAAATGAAACATCCTTATGCTAGTTCATCCATTTCCATCCATAAAAGAAAAGAAAAATGCACACACATCCGTATGCAGAATGAGTGTGATTGAGCCGATCTTAGTGCCTAGTGTGTGTATATGTGTCCACAGGCAACCACTAGCAAATATTTGCATCCACTTGCATCCATCAATCATAACATGTCTCAAACACATGTTTACATCCATAGGACTCCTATCTAAAGGTCGAAAAATACTATAGATAAGATATACTCAAATGATAGAAACAAGTACAGATAAAGCTTTTGGAAAAGGAGTTAAGAACATACCCTCGAAGAGGAAAGGGTACGAAGCACGAATCTTATCTTCGGTTTCCCAAGTCGCATCCTCTGGGTTATCTCCCCATTAAACCTTTAGCAACTTGGTCTCAGTATTGCGTAGCTTCTTTACCTCTGATCCCAAGATACGGGAAGGAACCCGCCTGATTGTTGCCTCCCCTTCCACCTCTACCTCATCCAACATATTTGGCTCTACAACTTCCGCAGTGTCATGCAAGCACTTCTGCAGATGAGAAACATAGAAAACATCATGAACACCAGACAGATGTTTAGGAAGCTTTACTCTATAGGCCATTTGGCCAATCCTTTCGGTTATGGGAAATGGTCCCAAACCTAGGTGCCAACTTCCTTACTGCTCCAAAGCGGACCACATTCCTCAAAGGTGATACTTTGATAAAAATCAAGTCTCCTACTTCAAACTCGATGTCGGTTCTTCACTTTTCTGCATAGGACTTCTGTCTATCTTAGGCTGTTTTCATTCATCGTCGAATAAGGCAATCTTCTCGGATGTTTCCCTAACCAGGTCTGGCCCAAGTAACAATCTTTCTGTAGATTCCCACCAACAAGTTGGGGACCTACAGGGTCGCCCGTACAAAGCTTCGAAGGGTGCCATACCGATGTTGCCTTGATAGCTATTATTATAGGCGAACTCTACTGAAGGAAGATGTTCTTCCGTTGTCCCTCCGAAGTCTAGTATACACAGCCTCAGAAGATATTCTAAAATTCTGTTCACCCTCTCCGTCTGCCCATCAGTCTGAGGATGATAAGTGGTGCTTAAGCGTAACTGTGTACCTAATGCCTCTTGCAAACTTCTCCAAAACTCGCTGGTAAAGATTGGGTCACGATTGCTTACTAAGATGGAACGTACTCCATGGAGGCGAACTATCTCACGAACATAAATCGCTGCCAACCACGATGCCGTCCTTTTGCTCTTGACTGGAATAAAGTGAGCCCTCTTAGTGAGTCTATCTATTACCACCCAAACATGGTATTGCCTTTCTTCGACCTAGGCAAGCCATCTATAAAATCCATCGAGATGCTCTCCCATTTCCACTACGGCACTTCCAACGGATGAAGTAATCCGCCGTGCTTCTTTTGCTCAGCCTTGACTTGTTGACAAACTAAACATTGAGAAACAAATTCAGCCACGTCCTTCTTTATCCCAGCCCAAAAAAAACCCTTTTTATGTCTCTATACATCTTGTCGCCGCCTAGATGAATAGTCATCTTAGAATGGTGGGCTTCTTCTAGGACTGCCTTTTTCAAGCTTCCAGTATGAGGAACACAAAGCCTTCCATCTCGTCGCAACCACCCGTTTTCATCTATGGCATATGTAACATCCCGCAACTTTTAAGGTTCTAAAAGTTAAGTAATTAAGAATTAATTATTACTTGATGATAAACTGGATGTCGTGTCTATTACCATTGCGAAGGTCTTTCCGAGACGATCAGTTTGATATATAATTTTGATATATTTAAAATTACCATTTACAAGATATTTCTTTTATTAGAATGAAAGATACGCGCATGAAACCATTAATTTTCAATGTTCTAATTTTATGAACAAGAAATGTGTTTGGTGTAGTTGTTAAGTTAGTGGACTTGGATACATGAAGTAATAAGTTTGATTCCCGTCATTGACATATTTTTGAATTTTAAGTAAAACATACAAATAGATATTTGTTCCAAGTAAGAAGTATGCGAGTATGGATGCATATAAAAATAGGAGATATATAGGATTAAAAGTTGCAAATAAGTAAAGATTTTATACGTATGTGTAATGTATATATATATTTGTAAGTATGTATACATACATATAGGGCGTATGTTGTTTCCGAATTATAATACATTACTTTTATAGGCTGTGAGTTAACTGCACATTTATTAACATGTTATTCAAATCCTATGCGTGTGCATATAATATATATATGCATGTGTATAATTTGATTTTTCATTGACTTTATATGTTACGAGGAAAGTAGAAAAAGAAGAAAAAAGAAAGAAAGAGGGAATTAAATTTATATAACTTATTTCTACTTTTGAAAATAGGTAAACAATCCATTTGCATTAGTTGTCAATATATTCCATTTATTAGACATTTATTGACTTTACATATTATGGAGGAAGGATTAATTGCATATTCATGCAATTAATTAGTAAGATTCAAATCGTCCTACACACACACATATATATATATATATACACACACACACACAAATATCTTTCTTTTTATTAAGTTAAGAATTAATTTACATTGATTGTTAATATATTTTATGTACTGATGGTTATGGGATTTATTGCATATTCGTGCAAATGCTAGGCATTAATTGGTATAAATTTAAATTTCACTATACATGGATAAATATGTAAATGTGGTAATTTTATACATTATGGTTCAATAACTGAATAATTGCGCATGTAAAGATTTAGTAGGCATTGATTGACATGCATTTTGTTTTATTAGAGATTTATTTTTAAAGACTGGGATTAATCCTCTTATGTAAATATTTTGATTAATTGTGCATGTGAGGATTAATTAGACATTGGTTCATATGTAGGTGAATTGATTTGTTTTTATTAGGAATTTATTTCCTTAAAACTAGAAATAAATTCTCTTGTATAAACGGTAACTTTTTAGTAAGATTTGGTTTATTCAAATGCCTTTTTATCACGGGTTAGATAAAAATAATAGTAATAGACATATGAAATATGCCATAAGAAATTACTTCATTTCGAAGTAAATAAAAGAGCGGTTGTGATTTAATTTGAGAATTCCTAGTGTTAATCTAATGTACTACATCAATCCCTAACTACTATATAAGTGAGCAAAACCTAACCATGAACATCAATCTTCTTTTTCTTCCTTCTTCCTCCTTGAAAAATCTTTAAAAACACATTCTATTTTCTTCTCCAAATTTTCCTGATTAGAAATAATAAAAAGGTTACATGCTGAATAAAGAATAGTGAATGGACGGAATAAAGAGAAAAAGGAAGAAAGCTTATGCAACTAAATTTGCTACGGCAAAGGAGAACGTGCGTTAGATAAAATGGAGAAGGTACACATGTATGGATTGTATGAGTTGAAGACTATTTGCAAAAGCATTGGTATGAGTTTTTTTTAACTTAACTAATTGAATTCAAACTATTGTGTTCTCTTGATGCATATTTATGATTATTAGTTTATGATATGATGTGATATGTTAACAATTGTTTGATATTTGAGACATTTTGGGTGGTTGTGTCAAAAATTACTGCTTATTACTGATTATTGCACTATTAGAATTTTAATAAGTTTTAGAATGGAATATATGAGTTATTCATTAAAAAAAATTCATGAAATTGAGTAATGACGTTGAAATATGCTAAATAAATGAAAAGTATGATTATCCATGTTTGTATGCATTAATGTTGTTTGAAAAGAAAAGAAAAATGAAATTAATTAGAGATGTTAAATAAGGTTATTATTTACTGATTCCGGAATAATATCATAAATATTCTTGTTTAACAAAATAAGATTTATAATTGATGACATAGTTTTACTGAAAATTTCACAGTTTTGGAATAAATGGAGATAAAATGACTTTCTGGTATATTAAAAGAATTTAGTATAAAATCACTATTATTTTAGCATAAAATAAAACCACAATTGATTTCCAAAGTGAATTGACGATGTTATATTTTGATAAAACATAATGTTTTGAAAGATAAGAAAGCTTCCCTTATAATGAACAATAATATTATAATCTTTGACTTGTAATAAAACAATTGTGATAAATGTAATTGGTTCTAATACATTATGTTTTATTTCACATTGATGGATCGCATTAAGGATGTTTATGCGATGTTATACCATTAATTACTACAAATTGATGTGTAGTAAGTTATGGTTATTTAATGGTGAATGTTGTATAACCAATATTGATTGAATTACTATGCATTGGTGACCGTATTACTATTTTTGAATGATTAGTATACACAGAATGGTTTATGTTTGTATTGATGGCGAACAATTATTGATTGATGAATAATAATTGTGTAAGTATGCTAATGTTGTTACCTTTTTATTTTATAAGTTGGAATTGCTATGGGTTGTTATTGTTTTTTTTTTGAAGACTGCATGTTAATTTTATTTTATTACTTCATTGGTGAGATGTTGTGATAGATTAGTATAATGCTATTTTCTACTCTTATTTGGTTACGTTAACGTAGTGATTGTATTAATTATGCTGATTGCATCAATTTCGAAGATTTCACTAATTATATTGAATCATATTGATTTCAATGGTTGAATGGATGAAATGGTTGAATGGATGAAATGGTTGAATGGATGCCATGGTTATGATGTACTAACGAGTATTTGGATGCAGGAGAAGAGCAGGAAATAGAACTACGTGGGCTTGATCCCTCAAAAGGGGTACGTAGGCAGTCTTTTCCTATGCGATAGCCATCGGAACCCTTAGATTGGGTCGGGGTGTATAGGGTTAGGCGCAGTCCAAACATAGTTGAAACTCTTTTTCCTCTTTGAACAGAATTTGTAAAGTTGGAAGATACGAGATGACAAAGAAGAAAGGAGCCTAGCCTGCATGTTGGATCTAGAGGTTGTCATTTAAATTCTCTTCTTACTGTATCGCTGCTATTTTTTTTTGTGAATGTTCAATGTAAAAAAATTGATTATGATGTTTTAGTTATGTAATTATTTTATCTTCCATATTATTAATCATATCTAGTATATTTTTTTAAGATCTGCTACTTTTAATATCTAAAACTAGTTGTAAGCTTGTTTGATGACGTTTATAATTGATTTTGGAGTGTTAAAAATAGTGGGTCTTTACATTTGGTATCAGAGCTTAGGTTTGGCGATTACCTGAGCCTTGGGTAGGTTTAACCATTACATTGTAATGATTTGCACCTTAAGGTTAGTTTAAATATGAGAGAATTTTTTTTACATGCTTGAAGTGTGTGTACTATTTGTTTGGTCATTATCAGCTCACTCTACAATGTTGCTGATTCATGAAAAAACCTTTTGTGGAGGATAAAGAAAACTAGAGTGAGGCAAGATAGACACTTATGAGGTAGGTTATGTGTTTTTTATAACCTAAATGACACACACATGGTGATTAGGTTGCAATTAAAACCAAAGCTTAGTAAAGATAGAATCATTCTAAGAGAACAACAATGGTCTAAAATTATTGTTTTTAACATATATCCTTTATTTGAAAGCTATCTCACTAGTTAATAGAAAATGGTCATTTATTAGTGATTTGCAAGTTTATAACTAATTACGGCTAATTAGGGATGATTAGTGATAATTAGCGAAATTATACATCCAAAAATTATGCATAAATTCTAAAATCATATTTTATGTAACATATATGAAATTGAGTGGATTTGGATTTGTTTTGTTAGGATTAATTAGTCATATTCTATGAACATGAATGTTGTTTTGATCTTTTTGATTGAACCTACATGTTGTTACTACTGTTTGGTATGTTTTATGATTGCATAGAAAAGTTAGAATGGTTGAAAATAGCTTACTAGAAATTATGCAGGATCCGGATCAGATCAGATAAGACGAACCAAACCGAACTGGAACACGGCAAAAAGGAAGGCCACTTGCATAGGTTTGGAGTTAGAGTGGAGCACCGAACCATATCGAAATAAAGGAGCCAAACCGGAGGACTGAACCGAACTGGATGAGCCGAACCAGAATACTGAACCGAACCGGATTCGAGATTTTACCACTACCATGCGATGATGATCGTGAACTCTTCTGAAGACCAACTCCAATTCGACCAAAACCCGAGATGCAAAGGAAGTCCAAATGAGGAGCTTTGACTCAGGATCCAGTTGGGAACCAATGAGCCGGGCTTTGCTGCGGGACGTGTGCTAAGGGGTTGTCGATGTCCGTAACTTTGGATCACTATGTGTAGGAAGTACGTGAACGGATTCAGGGCCATAGTGGCCTAGGTACGACTAAGGGGCTATAGACCAATGAAGTGGGGTCGTTTGTAAAGATTTGGTCATGACTCCATGTGGTAAGCTTGGTAGTAGCAGTAGTTGTACAAGTCGAACTCCGTCACTACTTCGATGGGTCTAGTGATTGACAGTGGTGGACATCGTAGGCTTTATGCACTGAGTGAGAGATGTGAGGATGACTTCTATGTTTGATGTTTGTTATCGATAGTTATAACTTTGGTCCACCATTGTGAGAGGGGTTAATGACTTTAGACCAGTGCAGTAGGAGCAAAGAGGTCATAACAATAGTTTTCATGACCCCAAATGGTCTGGTGATCGAAGTGGTGGATATCGTATGCTTTATGCACTGAGTGGTTTGCTAGCACCATGACATGCACACTTCCACTTTACACTCTATGTTTGATGTTTGCTTGCTAGCACCATGACACACACACTTCCACTTTGCACTCTATGTTTGATGTTTTCTTGTTAGTTCATGTCAAGATTATTTGGATTAATTATTTTAATTGAATTGATTATTGTCTGCTTATTTAATATGGTTAGCTTGCTAGTGTGTTATTTGATTGTTTGTTGTTTATGTTAATTATATGATTAGATTGTTATCTAGTGTTGACTATTGATTGGGTTTACAGTAGAGAAACAATAAGAATTGAAGGGGGACATGATTAGTTTAGTCATAGTGTGATAACATAGTTTTCTATGCTGGGGAAGACTAGTATGACTAAAAGTTTTGCACTTGCTCCTTAAAGGTGAAAATAGTAATTGGAAATCTTTTGGTGATTAAAGACTTAATGTTTACCACTAAGGAATAAATATGAAAGTTGGAGTGTTTCATAATACATATTTATTAAGATTAAACATTTTTTTTCAAATAATTATCAGCTTCCATAACTTCAAAAAAAAAAAAGTTTTATGAATTTGAGAATTTTTCCAAAGGATTTCTATTTATTTTAACCATAGATGGAAGTTTTGATTTGAAAGCAAAATCTTAAAAGACATATGAAGAACTCATATCTGGTCGATCCCTCTTTGGTATTTTGGACAGTTTAACTTTATCACCAAACGAAGGAACTTGCTATATATGAATTATCATTACTCAATGCATCAACGAAGAACTCTTTTGAAGATAAACTCCAATCGGTTAAAATCCGAGATGCAAAGGTAGCTCAAGAAGGAAGTTGTCTTTAAAGGTCCAAGTGGGGACCAAGGGATTCAAGATGGAATCAAGGGGTCCAATTGGGGACCAAGTGATTCAAGATGGAATCAAAGGGTTCAAGTGGGAACCAAGGGTTCAAGTAGGAACCAATGTGTCAACTTCCAAATTTGGGCTTTGCGGTAGGACGTTTGCAGAGGGGCGGTTGGCGTTTGAGACATATGTGCATCCTTAAGAGGTTGGTGCAGGGAAGGTAGGGGACTCCACCATGTGAGGAGTTCCATACGCTTTACGTGCTGAGTGAGTAAATGTCATAATGAATGATGGACAAAGTAGTAATTGGAGGAGATGTCGTACTAATCAATATAATGATTTATGAAAGTGCACTTATTATTTTGAAGGAATGACCATAAGTGGGTGCATAAGATATTCTTAAAGAGGAAAGAAAGAAAGGGCACATCATTAATACAAATATGAGGCTTTAAGGAATTTCATCACATTAGGATGATTATATGGTTAGCACATTAATTAACATACACGTGTTCATTGTTAGTTTGATGATGTGTTAATTGTTCTTTTGGTTTGCATATGCTTTATTATTGTGAACCACGTTGATTGTCAATTTATGAGTGTGTATGAGGTTGTTGTAATAACTATTTTTTGTTGATGGATTTTTATTTTTACACCACATGTTCCATAGGATGACAAGAAAATGCATATTTTATTATAGTGCATTGTGATTGGTAAGAAACTATGGTTATTACATATGGGAAGTTAACATATGACGGATGATTTTATTTTTAAAATCCTAATGAAAGATTTATTATTTTGGACGAGTTTTATATTTGGGAAATTGCGAGAACGCAATTCTTTTGAGGGGGGAAGAATGTAACATCCCGCAACTTTTAAGGTTCTAAAAGTTAAGTAATTAAGAATTAATTATTACTTGATGATAAACTGGATGTCGTGTCTATTACCATTGCGAAGGTCTTTCCGAGACGATCAGTTTGATATATAATTTTGATATATTTAAAATTATCATATACAAGATATTTCTTTTATTAGAATGAAAGATACGCGCATGAAACCATTAATTTTCAATGTTCTAATTTTATGAACAAGAAATGTGTTTGGTGTAGTTGTTATGTTAGTGGACTTGGATACATGAAGTCATAAGTTTGATTCCCGTCATTGACATATTTTTGAATTTTAAGTAAAACAAACAAATAGATATTTGTTCCAAGTAAGAAGTATGCGAGTATGGATGCATATAAAAATAGGAGATATATAGGATTAAAAGTTGCAAATAAGTAAAGATTTTATATGTATGTGTAATGTATATATATATTTGTAAGTATGTATACATACATATAGGGCGTATGTTGTTTCCGAATTATAATACATTACTTTTATAGGCTGTGAGTTAACTGCACATTTATTAACATGTTATTCAAATCCTATGCGTGTGCATATAATATGTATATGCATGTGTATAACTTGATTTTTCATTGACTTTATATGTTACGGGGAAAGTAGAAAAAGAAGAAAAAAGAAAGAAAGAGGGAATTAAATTTATATAACTTATTTCTACTTTTGAAAATAGGTAAACAATCCATTTGCATTAGTTGTCAATATATTCCATTTATTAGACATTTATTGACTTTACATATTATGGAGGAAGGATTAATTGCATATTCATGCAATTAATTAGTAAGATTCAAATCGTCCTACACACACACACACATATATATATACACACACACAAATATCTTTCTTTTTATTAAGTTAAGAATTAATTTACATTAATTGTTAATATATTTTATGTACGGATGGTTATGGGATTTATTGCATATTCCGGCAAATGCTAGGCATTAATTGGTATAAATTTAAATTTCACTATACATGGATAAATATGTAAATGCGGTAATTTTATACATTATGGTTCAATAACTGAATAATTGCGCATGTAAAGATTTAGTAGGCATTGATTGACATGCATTTTGTTTTATTAGAGATTTATTTTTAAAGACTGGGATTAATCCTCTTATGTAAATATTTTGATTAATTGTGCATGTGAGGATTAATTAGACATTGGTTCATATATAGGTGAATTGATTTGTTTTTATTAGGAATTTATTTCCTTAAGACTAGAAATAAATTCTCTTGTATAAACGGTAACTTTTTAATAAGATTTGGTTTATTCAAATGCCTTTTTATCACGGGTTAGATAAAAATAATAGTAATAGACATATGAAATATGCCATAAGAAATTACTTCATTTCGAAGTAAATAAAAGAGCGGTTGTGATTTAATTTGAGAATTCCTAGTGTTAATCTAATGTACTACATCAATCCCTAACTACTATATAAGTGAGCAAAACCTAACCATGAACATCAATCTTCTTTTTCTTCCTTCTTGAAAAATCTTTAAAAACACATTCTATTTTCTTCTCTAAATTTTCCTGATTAGAAATAATAAAAAGGTTACATGCTGAATAAAGAATAGTGAATGGACGGAATAAAGAGAAAAAGGAAGAAAGCTTATGCAACTAAATTTGCTACGGCAAAGGAGAACGTGCGTTAGATAAAATGGAGAAGGTACACATGTATGGATTGTATGAGTTGAAGACTATTTGCAAAAGCATTGGTATGAGTTTTTTTTAACTTAACTAATTGAATTCAAACTATTGTGTTCTCTTGATGCATATTTATGATTATTAGTTTATGATATGATGTGATATGTTAACAATTGTTTGATATTTGAGATATTTTGGGTGGTTGTGTCAAAAATTACTGCTTATTACTGATTATTGCACTATTAGAATTTTAATAAGTTTTAGAATGGAATATATGAGTTATTCATTAAAAAAAAATTCATGAAATTGAGTAATGACGTTAAAATATGCTAAATAAATGAAAAGTATGATTATCCATGTTTGTATGCATTAATGTTGTTTGAAAAGAAAAGAAAAATGAAATTAATTAGAGATGTTAAATAAGGTTATTATTTACTGATTCCGGAATAATATCATAAATATTCTTGTTCAACAAAATAAGATTTATAATTGATGACATAGTTTTACTGAAAATTTCACAGTTTTGGAATAAATGGAGATAAAATGACTTTCTTGTATATTAAAAGAATTTAGTATAAAATCACTATTATTTTAGCATAAAATAAAACCACAATTGATTTCCAAAGTGAATTGACGATGTTATATTTTGATAAAACATAATGTTTTGAAAGATAAGAAAGCTTCCCTTACAATGAACAATAATATTATAATCTTTGACTTGTAATAAAACAATTGTGGTAAATGTAATTGGTTCTAATACATTATGTTTTATTTCACATTGATGGATCGCATTAAGGATGTTTATGCGATGTTATACCATTAATTACTACAAATTGATGTGTAGTAAGTTATGGTTATTTAATGGTGAATGTTGTATAACCAATATTGATTGAATTACTATGCATTGGTGACCATATTACTATTTTTGAATGATTAGTATACACAGAATGGTTTATGTTTGCATTGATGGCGAACAATTATTGATTGATGAATAATAATTGTGTAAGTATGCTAATGTTGTTACCTTTTTATTTTATAAGTTGGAATTGCTATGGGTTGTTATTGTTTTTTTTTAAAGACTGCATGTTAATTTTATTTTATTACTTCATGTGGTGAGATGTTGTGATAGATTAGTATGATGCTATTTTCTGCTCTTATTTGGTTACATTAACGTAGTGATCGTATTAATTATGCTGATTGCATCAATTTCGAAGATTTCACTAATTATATTGAATCATATTGATTTCAATGGTTGAATGGATGCCATGGTTATGATGTACTAACGAGTATTTGGATGCAGGAGAAGAGCAGGAAATAGAACTACGTGGGCTTGATCCCTCAAAAGGGGTACGTAGGCAGTCTTTTCCTATGCGATAGCCATTGGAACCCTTAGATTGGGTCGGGGTGTATAGGGTTAGGCGCAGCCCAAACATAGTTGAAACTCTTTTTCCTCTTTGAACAGAATTTGTAAAGTTGGAAGATACGAGATGACAAAAGAAAAATAACAAAGAAGAAAGGAGCCTAGCCTGCATGTTGGATCTAGAGGTTGTCATTTAAATTCTCTTCTTACTGTATCGCTGCTATTTTGTTTTGTGAATGTTCAATGTAAAAAAATGGATTATGATGTTTTAGTTATGTAATTATTTTATCTTCCATATTATTAATCATCTCTAGTATTTTTTTTAAGATCTGCTACTTTTAATATCTAAAACTAGTTGTAAGCTTGTTTGATGACGTTTATAATTGATTTTGGAGTGTTAAAAATAGTGGGTCTTTACAGCATATCTATTGAGGTGACTAGAAGTCTCCCCTCTTCTGAGCTTATCCATAATGTCTAGAATCTGTTGGTCACCTTGTTGCAAAGCTCCTATCTGCTCTACAAGAGTCGGTCGTATCTCCAAGGATGCAAATAAATCAGACAAAACTTCGATGGAGGGTCTAAAATCAAAAGCTGATATGAACTCCAAGTTCTTTCTTTCCACAAACAAAGGACTCAGAGCCATCCTCTACCTACTTAGTGCGTTTGCAACCACATTACCCTTGCCAGGGGAATAAGAATTCACAAAATCGTATGAAGTTAAGAATTCCATCCACCGTTGTTGCCTTAAGTTGAGATCCTTCTGAGAGAATAGGTACTTGAGAGATTTGTGATCGGTGTACAACTCGAATCTTTCTCCCAGTAAATAATGACGTCACGTCTTTAATGCAAATACTATGACAGCTAGTTCTAGATCATGGGTGGGGTAGTTCTTTTCATGAACTCTCAACTGCCTAACCCCATAAAATATTACTTTCCCTTCTTGCATCAACACCGCACCAAGCCCTGTACCGCACACATCAATGTAAACAGTAAACACTTTACTTCCATCGGGCAAGGCCAAGACTGGGGCTGTTGTCAGAGCGCTTTTCAGTTGTTGGAAAGCAACATCACAGTCTATATCCCATGAAAACAACAAATTCTTCTTTGTCAGCCTAGTGAGAGGGGCTAATATCTTTGTGAAGTCCTTAATGAACTTCCTATAGTAACCTGCCAACCCAAGAAAGCTTCTCACCTCGGTTGCATTTTTAGGAATCTGCCAATCTTGCACTGCAACCACCTTCGCGGGATCTACAGCTATCCCTTCTTTGGAGACTACATGCCCCAAGAATCTTACCTCCTTTCTCCAAAAATGGCATTTGGAGAACTTTGATTTTAACTAGTGGTCACAGAGAGTTTTCAAAACATTCCTCAGATGTCGGGCATGCTCTTCTTCATTTTTGGAGAAGATCAAAGTATCATCAACGAAGACTATGACGAATTTGTCCAGGAATCCCCGAAACACCCTACTCATCAAATCAACAAAATAGGTGGGCGCATTTGTTAGCCAAAAAGGCATCACTAGCCATTCAATGAAACCGTCTGGAGTTCTGAAAGCAGTCTTATCTGTGCTATCCTCAGCCACTCTCAATTGATGGAACCCTGTAGCCAAGTCCAACTGAGAAAATACTGAGGCACCAACGAGCTGATCAAATAAATCATCGATCCTCGGAAGCGGGTGCCTATTCTTCTTAGTGAGCTTATTTAACTCTCTATAGTCAACATACAAATGAAGCGAACCATCTGCTTTAGTTGCGAATACCACTGAAGCACCCTACTCAGATATGCTACGTCTGATAAACCCTTTTTCTAGTAACTCCCCTACTTGCTTACTCAGCTCCCTCCTTTCTCGTGTAGCCATGTGGCGCACTGGTAATGCAACTGGCTTTGCATTGTCTACCAGATATATGCGGAAGTCGATCTCACGTCTAGGAGGTAAACCCCGCACCTTATCAAAGACATCAGAAAAATTCCGAACCACTGGAATAGATTGCAAATCATCTATGGATGCATCTAGAGACTCTAGGAAGCTAAGCATAACCGGCCCTTGGGGGTCACAAGAAACTTCGAGAGTCCTCCCATGACAAGTCAGGAGCCTAACAAACCTCCTTTCACAATCTAGAACGGCTCCATACTTAGTAAGCCAGTCCATTCCTAGAATCAACCCATATCCCATAAACCCAAGTACATAAGCGTCACATTCTAATTCGACGCCTAACACAGATAATTTCAAACCCCCTACAAATCATCGATAAATGAGCCAAACCACCAATGGGGTTTGAAACAACTGCGGGATCTACTGCCATACTAGTAATTAAATGCAGAGATTCAACCACAGAACTAGATATAAATGAGTGTTAAGCACTAGAATCAAAAAGTGTTCTAACTGGAAAGTCTAAAAGAGAAACTAAGCTTTCTACGGAAAATTTTCTACCTCTTTCAGGAGCACTGATCGTCAGAGCATGCACCTGCCCTCCAGAAGTCCTAGCTCTTTGCCTTTGTACCTGCGATCCCTGTATCCTCGGGCACTCCTTAGAGAAGTGTCTGACCTCTCCATAATTAAAGCAACTGGCCTTCCTCCTCTTACAATCTTTGATTAGGTGGGCTTCCTTTCAACAATTGTGACATTTTCTCTTATCCTTGCCTTTAACATCTTTTCCCCCTTTCTTCTATTGTTGCTGCTGTTGCTGTAGCTGTTGCTACCCCTTCTTGGGCCATACCTTCTTATTCTGCGATGTCCCCTCAGCTTTCACTTCCTTCTTTTCTCCCTTTTCCTCCTCATGCATTAGGGCCATATCAACAAGCCTTTCGAACGTGGCCCCCATTGGGATGTGGGACATTGCCAGCCCATGCAGACGCTCATTCAGCCCTTTGGCAAACCGCAAAGCCTTTTTGTGCGCCGTATCCACCAACTCCAGATCGAACCTTGCCAGGTGGTTGAACTTGTTCACATATTCCTTCACCGTCAAAATTTCCTTGTTTGAGAGCTAAGAAACTCTCCATCTGAATGCTTCTCTCTGCTTGGGAAAGGAATTTCGTTTCGAACCTGTGTCTAAAATCTCCCCAAGTTTCCATAGGACGTCCAGCTTGGGTGACTTCCCACCAAAATGAGGCTTCGTCCTCTAACAGCCAAGCAGCTAATTGGATTTTTCTTTGGCCCTCCATTTCAAAGATGATGAATAAGTCCTCAGTCTCCTTAAGCCAATTCCGGGCTTCTACGAATGTCTCTTTCCCATGGAATGGCTTCCCTCCAATAGCAAGAAAGTATTTACAGATCTTGGCGAAGTTATTTACTCTTGGAGGGAGGGGAGGTGGAATGACTGGTGAAGTTTGGGGAGGAACGTCTCTTTGTTCTTCGGTTGTTGCCGTGGCTTCCAAATACCTACGGAACCATCCGGGTATAGTGACACCCTCTGGGAGATTAAGGATGTTTTGTTCCCCAGACATGCTGAAAAAAGGAAAATGGAGGAAATTTAGATAAGGGACCGAAGGATACTACATATGGCTTTTTGGGGAATATTTTCAAAACAGACTTTTCTCTTTGAAAATACTTTCTTTTAAAACCCTTTTGAAAAATATTTTTTAAAACTTTTATCTAGTCTGGTAACCTTCAGCTCTGATACCAAGTGAAAAATCCCATGTCTGTTAATGTCAATCACTAGGGGAATGCATTAAGTTCTATGAAGCATTGTAGGTAAACAGACACAAAATAATTACAAGACAGATATAAATAAAGATAGCAGTGGAAATTTCAAAAAAATTATTTCAGACATAAATCATAATCCCGTGGTTGGTAACATCATACTTCATAAAACCATTACAACAAAATACTTCTGTCTTGCATAGTCAGAGTACATAGGAATTAAAAGAAAACATTATTCCCCAATAAAAGAGTAAGCCATAGCAGAGATAAAGACTCAAGCCATACTTAAACAGTAGCTCCTAGCAAGATGATATCCAAATCCTGGCTAAGCCTGGGTGTTTCCTCCCTGAGAACCTGGGGGGGGGGGGGGGAGGAGGGAACGGAGGAGAGAAGGAAAAACAAAAAGGGGTCAGACATAAAGTCTAGCGAGTCTAGTGGCTTTCAGCCAGTAAATAAATAAAGGTGAACTTGATAGGCATAAAGTGGATAAGAGCAATCAGTATACAAATGGCAGGTGTGACACGGCAGATAAGGTAAGGTATATACATGCTTCACTATTGACTACTCTGCACTATTACTAGTATAATTTAAAATGAGATGATCCCTTCCGCTATAAGTTGGTAGACCTAGGGCATACGTACGAGTATACCCGAACTACTACCCTAATCGATCGACTCCCTACTCTGTAGATATCCTATGCTGGCCCCATAGTAGGGGTTATCACTTCCCTAAGGTGGCAACCTATAATGTGCACAATCATATCTACTGGTGTCATGGTCGTCTTAGCCTCTTCTGCCCGGCCCATGCACGCACATATCCTCGGTCGGTTTGCGCCGCCCACACCATCCGTCTCGTTTGTATCTCTTACAATCAATCAATAAGCGTGCCCCTTCTTCGCTTAGTACGAAGTTCCTTAATTGATACCAACTCCGGGTTACTGGTTGAAATGCGTCCCACACAATATGATACAAGCTCTCTCCTTTGTCTTGTATCCCCACTATGTTTTCCACAGACTATGTATACCCTTCAGTGTCTTTAATTACATAGCCCTATACTAGTTATGTTTACCTAAAAGGGTGTCTTTAATTACATAACCTTTATTACTTCATCTACCAGTTATGTATACCACTTAGATGTCTTTAATTACATAACATTTTTTGGGTTAAGTATGTGGGCCTATATATATATATATTACCCATCCCCTCTAACTTACTTAACCCCTCCTACTACCCATCCAATTTTACTTAACCCTAACTTAAGTCTATATTCATATTAAATTAGGTTAATTAGTCCATTTCTTTACCTTGTCCAATTATGGTTATAATGGGCTAGACCTCCGACATTAGGCCTACCACGTGTGGATGCTGGATATGCCAGTCACGTCCGGGTAGTCTTATTCCACAGTTGGGCCTAACCTCGTGTCTTAGCCCGATTCGTATTTATGTACTTAGACCTCTCACATTAGGTTTACCATTAGTGGCTACTGGATATGCCGGTCGGGTCCGGGCAGACTTCCGCCACTAATGTAACCTAACCTCGTGTCATTAGTACAATTAAATTTCTTAATTTTAATCACTAAACATTCTATCTTTATCCAAATTTACCTATGTCATTATAGGTAATTAATTCATCCTTACCCAAATTACCTATGTCATTATAGGTAATTAATTCTATGTTTCCCCATTTGAGTTATATGCTCAATTCATATAAATATTGTATAAACTATGCCAACTACAAATTCCCTTTGTCCCTATTTCTAACTAACGTATTCACACGTATTTTGGCGGCATCAAGGCCATAAAGTAGCCTCGTCATAATAATAAAAGGAAACATGATAAGGGTGACAGTTCAACATATTTTGGCATAAATATTAACATAACTGGCATAGTAACTAAGTGAATGGACATGTGATAATTATCATAATAAAGTGGACATCCAATTAATTACTTGTGTTTAGGCAACCATAATGAGATCTAGATTCAATATTAGGTGTCCAATTACCTAAATCTTGCATAGACAGGGCAGCATAATAACAAGTTTAGATTCACATGTCAAGTTTACCACATATACCAAGGTATCATAATATAACAAGTCTAAGGTGATTAACACCAAAGTCTAGATCCAAGTAATGTCAAATTAATGGATGTACTATCATCCTAACATGGTTACAAATCAATGTTCATATAAACGTCGTATTGAATCACCACAATCAGATCTAGAAAGTTAGATCTGTATTAACAAGCTCACACGTACCACAATATAATTGTAATTCAATATTCACATAGGAAACATAGTAGAATGTCCATATATTAGATCTAGGGAAAATGACATAGTATGCTTGCATAAGTTCATGATTTACAGCATATACCCAATTCATAGTCTACCACAATTCACGTTTATCTATTCAAACCTAAAAGCAACTAGGACTCACGGAAAAAGAACGGATCTTGAATTCTGGGATCTGATTTCTGAATTTGTTAAGCTTAACCCTTGATGTAGACTTTGATTTTTATCTTCTAGCTCGAATATGATTTGTTATGGTGGATGCTAGGTTAGTTTAGGATGCAGCAGCATATAGGCTCATGAACGATTTTAGCTTAGATTAGGGTTTATGTTAGATGTGATTATATAGATGTATAGGATTAGTTAGAGCCTTTAAATTAACTAGGAGATCATCAGAACCACACAACTCGAAGACAGATCATCCAGCCAATCAGAAGGAGACACATCATCACAGAACACTCCAGAATTCTGTGTTGGACTACCCTCGGTATGGGCGCACTTGGCAGGTGCGCCAGTGCATTTTTGTACTAGCGCACTTCACAAGTGTGCCAGTGCATTCTGGCTTGTTTCCAGTTTTTTCCGCCTAACTTCGTTCGTCCATATCTACTTCATACGATATCCGTTTTACGCAAACTCAGACTCTATCTCAAGCAGAATTCCGAGACGAACGCAATGGCATAACCCGTTTCACCTAATTCTTCTTTAATAATTAAGTTTTCTTAAGTTATCCCTTATGTCATGTTTTAAAATTACGTGGTGTTACAATACATGCATTAGTACATTACTCAATCAACAAATACACAACTAAATACGTATAACTTGAACTTTAATCACAAAATCAACTTTAAACATACACATACTAGCTATGGATAATTTGAACTTTAATCACTAATCTATAAACATGAACATACACATGCACGAGCACAAAGACATACAAATACACAACTAAATATGGATAATTTGAACTTTAATCACTTATTTAACTTTAAACATATACATACAAAACCCAAAATCATGAAATTGTTATGTAAACTATAACTTGTGCACCGTAGGAACTTAAAAACACATCTATTCCATAGAAAAAGGATTAGAGTAGAAATCCCTAAACATAAAAACCCCAAATTTCTGAAACTATAAACTTTAACAATAAAGTTAGGTAAACTTACTAATATGAGGCAGTTATCAATAAAAGGAGGCCATTGAAGTTAATTTCAGAGGAAAGTTTCGACTTTTGGCCTAAAGATGAAAGGGAGCGAAAATTTTCGTAGTTGCTAAAAACAGAAAGAAAGTGGAAATGAGGAAAGAAAGAGGGATGAGGGTTTATACCCTTATGGGAGTTATCTTACTAGCGTTATCTGGGATAAAGCTACATGTAAATGTTAAAGTATAATCTCAGATGACGCTATTGAAAAAAAAATAACTAACGTCATCTAGGATACTGTCAGTTCATTATAAAGTGGTCTAAATCTGTAATTAGTTTCAAAATTGGCCTATTTACATTATAACTTCACAAAAGAGGCCTAAACTAGCAAATGTTCCTTAGTTTTACGGTTTTCTTTTTTCTTTTGCTCTGATTTCGTATACTTAGAGAAGTTTGAAAAAGAAGAAGAAACATACTGAGAGAAGGAAGGGAATAACATGGGTTTCTTCTTGTCGATTGCAGGATAATTTTGACAGGTGTTAACTAAGGTAGACAGGTGTGATGATTTTTTTATCTAACAAGTGTTAAGATTAAATTTATTTATTTTTATTATATATTTTTTCATGAAAAGAGAGGTTAGCTTCATACATGTTATACAAACCAAATAATACAAATGAGAAGTGGAACACAGTACAAATAACCAACTCCATCTATTTTTGCGCATTCTGACTCAAAATTGAGAATATGAAGCAGTGAACGTCCAAATTTTGCAAAATGAAAGATGACGTTCTCTTTTAAATAAAATCTAGTATTTTTAGAAAAGAAACGCCTAAGTTCCAAAAAAAAAAGTTTATATTTTCTTACAATTTATCCAATGTTTAACTAATTTAACATAAATGGAAATAACTTGCATATTTTACTAGCTACAAAACTTATTTTCTCACTATGTCCAGTTAAATGTATATCAAATATCAAATTTTACAGTTTAACTTAAAATTTAAATTTTATTGCTAGTTGCGCTAGATGGTTTCCGCTACCATAAATCGATTTAATCGAAGCGAGCGAACTTTTCATTGTATATTTATTTAGACCACTTCTATATGAAATATTAAAATTTTTAAGAATCAACATTTTATCAATTATCAATTTCACTTCTTGTTTTAATCAATATAAATTTTGAATATAACTTATCATTTCAATTCCTATTTCCGAATCAATATACATATTTAAACTAGATACTCATTAATCAAATTCATATATCCAAAATAAATTAATTTTTAAATTCCAAAAGTGAAATTCTAGTTAACAATATAATTTAAAACATTTAAATTTGCAAATCGTTACATTCTCCCTCACACAAGACTTTTCATCCTAAAAAATGAAATTAGTATATCGTTCACATGCATATCAGATTCAACTGCTTGTTCGAATACAAAATTTTACTTCCAATTAGCCTTATTAACTCGATCACTCCAGTGCGGATTGAAATGACCCATACTCGCCCTTATGAGAAAGCCCAGATTAAGTTGAGAACACGACAACTCAGAAAACAAACAGAAGAACATCTCATTCCTTAATACAACAATTCGCATTAGAGTACAAGAATATACAGAGTATGAATAAATATTACACATTGGAAAATATTAGAGATTAAAATACATTACATAGCAGCAGAAAAATAATACATAACACAACAGTAAGAAATATACGGATACAGAGCGTTCTGAATATAGATCCAGCTGTAAACGAGGATCCTGTGAATATAATATCTATAAAACCAAAACTACTAGCTGAATGTATGGGAAATAGGGTCACCCAGAGTTTAGGTTAAAACAATAAACTCCAGGTCAGTCATGTGATTGGTGTGAGAACTAAAACAGTTATCTAAAACTTTACTTTAAAATGGAGTAAATCAAGGGACCACGCCGTATAACATGGAACGGGTTTCCTCCTAAGAATACCAGTGCATAAAACAAACAGCACAATGCTTTTTGGAAAAATGAAGCTATTATAAGACTCAAGTCCCATCACACAATGCAACGCAAGCCGGAGGATAGAGTTTTACCTTATAATAACCAAACATGCTTGGAATGTTTAAAACAAATCATTTTGATACTATTATAAGTGTAAAGAATATGAAAACAACTTCAAATATATATGTGTTAATCATAGACGACATATTTCTTTATCCCACTATGTCGCCATACTAGGCTCTACAACTAAAATCGAAAGTCACGTATTGGAAATTGGATTTCGTCATGAGTCGAGGCAAGGGATGTACTCCTAGCCCGCTTCGAGACACTCCAGCAAATGTCTCAGGACTGCACACTTTGGGCAACCCTTGGATGCTTCAGGGCTGGTCCTCTCTTACGTTTGAGGATTGGTTACTCCTGAACACATGTTTCCCGGTCCTATCGGACCTATCCATCAGCTCCGTAGTAACCGATATATCCGAGGTACCTCGCAATCCAACAACCACATAGGTAAAAATATAATAAATGTCTGGGATCCATACGATGACACCACCCATAGCTAGAAAGAAACGTCGTGTTCTCCTTGCAGACCCTTATCCCGTTTTTGACTCATAACGAGGTGTGAGGCTCGCGAATTAATGCTATACACAAAGCTCTACCCTTTAAGGTCGTGCTTTGATCATCAACCACAAGGCTCTGCTTTTCAACAGAAGCCTTGATCTTTTGCATCTCAGCATGCCACACTGACAATTCACACCATGCAACTGATGTCTATCGATATATAACCTCTGAGATCGTACATCTCAGAGAAGGGTGTTAAGCAAGAGAATAAATTCTCCGCCACCAAACAGATATATATTTAACAAAGATCAATCAACACAGAATAAAATCCAAGGTCAGACACACATCCATTTATTAGTTCGTTCTAGGTCTGAACGAAACCAGAGGCACCTTATTCCTAGTCCCATATGTCCAATACAGGAGAGATCCTCGCATATCCGGTCGATCTCCAAGTACGTCTGGATGATCACCACTTATTACCTTGTCTTGTGTGTACAGCCCAATCAAGACATCAGTAATCATCCAAACGATGTGAAGACCTCCGGTCTTCAACCACCGTCTTCAACGTTAACTTATCATCGAATCAGTTATTCAGAATGGGTATAAACACGGCCTTTCCGAATAACTCGCGTATATAATAAACAAGTGCTATAAAAACACAACATACACCTCATTCCAATCCAGAATATTCCTTTATTCAAATATTCTTATACTTTGGGAAAGGTACCCATTAATTTTATCAAAGATAAATTCTTTAAATTTATTCTTTAATCTTCCTTTAGATATCAATTCAAACCAAATTAAGGTTTATCCAAACTAGTCGGGATCAACGCTCCTTACCTAAGTAATCATCTGTTTTATTTCCCAATCCTAACCTATTCATCCTATGGAGAAAAACTGGTAATACTCCATATCTAACATCACGGTGTTATCGTTAAAATTAATAAAAATCATGTTTTATACCGCAATCATATATATATAAATCATATTTTTATACCACTATTATATATATATATGTAAATCACATTTTTATAGCGCTATAATATATATAAAAATCACATTTTTATACCGCTATAATATATATAAAATTCACATTTTTATAGCGCTATAATATATACAAAAATCACATTTTTATAGCTCTATTTCTACAATAAAAATCATATTTTTATAACGCTACATATATATTAAAGATCATATTTTTATTTCAAAACTATATAGATAAAAATCGCATTTTTATAATGTTATCTATATAATAAAAATCATATCTTTATATTAAAAATCAAATTTTTATATAATTAAAAATCATAACTTTAATTACATAAAAATCATAACTTTTATCGTTAAAAATCATAACTTTTAATCGTAAAAAATCGTATCTTTTATATGTTAAAACATCCTAACCTTTTAAATGCTAAAAATCAGATTTTTATAAACCAAATAAAAATAAATTTTTTTACAATTTTTAGGGTTTCAGTCATCGGAGAAGGGGAAGGAGTGTTGGTGGCGCAGTCGATCGAAGGAGGGGTCATTGCAGTGGCGCAGGGGTCCACATTGCTGGCAGCGGCGGATTTGAGTCGATTGGAGGAGCTTGGGCGCGGGGAAGAAGAGAGAGGGAGCGAAGGAGGAAGGGGATGGGTGGCTGCGCATTCGGCTAGGGCGCGGTGGAAGGTCCGACAACGGGGAGAACTAGGGGAGATGGGTTTTTGGTGTAATTGGGGGCACGATTTTCTGAACGAGGTTTTAATTTGGAGGATAGGGTTAGGTTATATAATTTTATTTTATTATTATTTTATTTTCAAAAAGTAAGTTTTCCATTCGAACTCCAAACCGAACCCAACGACTGTAATCCCAAGCTAATTACCCCTATTTCGAATGGAATGGGATATGTCTCGCAAGCCAATTCTACTGTTTCGATCAGTTTTAACTTAAATTAAAATATAAATCCATATATATTACATTTGAATGTACATTTTAATTTACCGAGGCCACATACTGACTCCAAAAATTCCCGAAAAATAATCTAGCTATGTTTTGACGATACGGTCCTAACAAAACTAATTTCGTCAAATTTGGAGATCGTTTGAAAAACGGTCATTTTTCGGTCGATTAAATTCAAATTGAAATTACCAAACACGTTTACTTTTTCCACGCTCACATACTAATTCCAAAAATTATGAGAATTGGAATCTAGCAATAATTTGACATTCCAGATCTAAAAAAATTGGCCTCATCGAAAACGGAGGTTGTTTGCAAAATGGCTATTTTTAAGGGCTATATATATACATATATATATATATATATATATATTCCATAGCGACTATTCTGAATTTTCAACTGGACATAACTTTTTATTCCCATTATGAAATCTGGATTTTTCACATTCGTTCAAAAGATATAATTAAACAGATTCTAATATTTTTGGTTTTACTGAAATCCGATTTACTTTGAATCCTGTACATTCATTTGAAAATTGAAATCGAATTTTCAAACTACCGCGCCATTTCCCATTCATTTTATAATTAAAATAAATTTTTCATCATTATTATTTAAAGTAAATCATTTTACATATTCAAAATTCGTTAAAATAGCTAAAATAAAAATTTTAAACTGGTTCTGAAAATCCGGGTTGTTATAATCTCCCCCACTTAAAATCTTTTCGTCCTCGAAAAGGAACGGAGATGAAAGTTGTTTAACTAACCAACTCAACTTTCATTCTTCAACTTTTCAGTTTATGAGAATTTCTAATTTTTCAAAAATTTGGCTAACATCCTAAATTTTTGAAAAATTTCGCCATAACCTCCTTTGTCCGGGGAGACCTTTAAAACCGCAACTAGCCATGCAAGGCCCTCATCAATCCAAAAGAAAAAGAAAAATCCAAGCGGCTTGTAACACCCCACCTCCGTTAATGTTACTCACAAAGGGAATGCCTTAAATTTGGTGGAGCGTTTTAGGTAAAAGATGCAAATAACTTACAAGACAGACAAATAAAGCAGCGAGAAATAAAGTCATTTTATAAACAATGTGGTTAAGTCAAGCTTTTACAACAATTATCTCAATCATACTTAAAAACAATACATAGAACTTCTGTCTTGATTCAAAAATTTCCAACTATAAAAGAAGCATAAAAATAACAATGATATTCCCCAATAAAGCATGAACCAGCCATAGCAGTGGAAGAGAGAGTCCAAAGCAATACATCGACTATCTTTGAGCTTGGAAAGGAAAACCGAGCTAAAAGGTAATATTTCCTCCTTGTGAACCTGGCGGGAGGGGGGGAGGCATGGAAGAAAAGAGGCGAAACAAACTAGGTCAGACATAAGTCTGGTAAGTCCAGTTACTTTTAGCATGTAAATAGGCAAAAGCATCATGACATGAATAAACTGAAAATAAGACAATACCGTGATAACATGGATAACAAGATAACCTAAGATTTTATAAGATATAATAAGGCAAGAAAAACTGAATGCACTTCTACTCTTTCTCTGCTTCGCTACTGCCTTGTTATTTTGATTTCTATATCTCTGCACCGCCTAACTGGTGTCCCAACTAGTAATCTATGTAAAATGATAATATTACAACGTGATCCCAATCCCCGCAATTATGGTAGCCTTCAGGTGTACATCTAGTAGAGGATCTTACCTCAATCAACCTAATTTCCATGAAGATGTTAGATGTACCCTTACTACCTTATCGATCGGCTCCTTACTCGTATTAATTTTCCTTGTGTCTTTGTCAATCGGCCCTCTTTTGCGTGTAGATACCCTGTGCTGGTCCCACCATTAGGTGTATCAATCCTTATGATAGCAACCCGACACGATCCAAGATGCACATCATATAACTACTGGTACCCAGTGCCTGCTTTTTCCCCACTCCGTAGTACGTGTACACCCATAATCCGTCGGAACCTACACCGACGTACCTACTGCCGCTATTTTGACTGCTTATAATCAGCCCAGTAATCATGCCCCACCCTACCTAGTTTCAGGGTACCTTGATACATCTATGTGGGTTACTGCTGAAATGGGTCCCCGTTACTAGGGTTTCTTACTGGTTAAGTTTGTGGGCCTATATTTACTAATATTACCCACCAACCCAATATGTACTTAACCCTCCCACTGATTCAAACATGTTTACTTAATGGTTAAGTTTGTGGGTTTATATTTACTAATATTACCCACCAACCTGATATGTACTTAACCCTCCCACACATTACGTCATATTGGTTAAATGTTTTCCATTCATGTTAACTTATCCCACCCACTCATCATGTCATGTTGGTTAAGTGTTTCTTATTAACCCTTCTCACTCGCCATGTTGGATTGGTTAAGGGTTAACCCCATTCGTTCATCATGTTATATTGGTTAAGTATTTCACATTAACTTAACCCCATTCGTTCATCAAGTTACATTGGTTAAGTGTTTCTTATTGACTTAACCCCACGCGTTCATCATGCTGTATTGGTTAAGTGTCATCAAATCCATTCAAGTTAACTTAACCCACCCACTTTTCGTGTTACATTGGTTAAGTGTTGCCTTCTTGTGTTAACTTAACCCTTCCACGCATCCTGTTATATTGGTTACGTGTTGCTCTCTTGTTTTAACCTAACCTTACCCATTCATCATGTCATATTGGTTAAGTGTTTCTTATTAACTTAACCCTTCTCATTCATCATGTTGTACTGGTTAACTTAACCCTGCTCACTTGTCTAATTAACATGTTATAATGGTTAAGTGTTCTAAATTTACTAATCCCCATCTTCTTATCTAGTTAACATGTTATAATGGTTAAGTGTTGCCTTAGTTAACTTAACCCTACCATTCTTAACATGTCTTCTTCATTAGCATTAATTGATTTATTAATGCACCAACCTCTCACATTAGATCTATGTTGTTGCGATTACTGGATGTGCCGGGCGGTTCCGTGCAGTTTTACACCACAACTCAATCTAACCTCGAGTTTTTCTTGGGCATGATGCACTAACCTCTCACATTAGGTAGGTGTTGTTGTGGTTATTGGATGTGCCTGGCGGTTCCGGGCAGTTTTACACCGCAACTCAATCTAACCTCGGGTTAGGCATGTTTATCTTTTAGCATATTTACCATACATGTCCAAGTCTAGATTTTATATGCTAATTATCCCAAATTCACAAAACTAGTCATGTTCCAATTCTCAAGTTATACCTCAATAAAGCTAATTACAAGTTATGCCCCACAAATTCAAATTCAAGTTATTACTCAAAGTAGGTTACACCCAGTTTTCCCAATTTTGCAATAATAATCATGCCCCAAAAATCACAATATAGCACACGCCCTAAGGTTTAGTTATATTGCACCGTACAAAATATTCTCCAAAAACCCCCAATCATGATTCACAGTATAAACTATGCCAAATTATAGCCTTTAATTACAGTGCATGCCAATTATCCAAAATCCCAATTTAGGCGTATTCACATTTTTACGGTTATCCCTATCTTACTATAGGTTTTCATGCCTAAGCCATATATCACTGTACACAATAATCTCCTTCTTTCAAGTCATAAACTATCATATATATATATGCCCCAAATTTTAGGTCTTAAACCACAACATGTACTATGCCTTACATATTTACGGTTCAATTTATGCCCCAAATCCCAAGTCATATATCCAATATACTTTATGCCTCAAATCTCAAGTCATATGTTCGATACATTTTATGTTTTAAATACAACATGTGTTATGTCCTCAAATCAGTTATGCCCAATTATACATAATTTAATACTTTTCCTAATTTTAGCGCTGGTCATGTTTAAATCATATATTTACCCAATTTTTAGCGCTGGTCATGTTCAAATCATATATTATGCCTAATTTTATTTCCAATGTACGTTCATCTCTTATGAGATTTGGCTCAGGCTCGCAGTAGCCTGGCTATAAAAACAAAAAGGGAAGAAGGAAAGAAGAGGTAAAGAATGGACATAATAATATCAATAAGATAGATCCAATGGATATAGAAAGACAGAGAGAAATAGGCATAATCTCAGATTCATATTTATTACAATGTCAGAATCACAATAAAATTTTACTTCTGAAAGTAACATGAACTTACAAATTACAGAACGGTCTTGAATTCTGGGATCTGATTTCTGAATTTGATTAGCTATTCCTTTGATGTAGACTTTGATTGTTAACTTGGAAAATCTAATTTGATTGATTAAGGTGGAGGCTAGGTCACTTCAGGTTTTACCAACATATAAACGCTTATGAATTCGTGTGTAGAAAACAATAGGTTTAGGGGTCTTTTTATAGGTGTATAGGGATATTTAGAGCCTTCAGATCAGTCTAAAAGTCATCAGAATCGTCCAGAGCAGAATACTATGTCACACAGCGAATCCGAAAGCGACATGTGGCAAAACACGTCATCGGCCAGATATGGGCCAAAAGGGGTTGACTCCCCTATAGGGGGGTCAACACCTATGTCGACTCCCCTGGAGGAGGGGGTAGACACCCTGAGCGGGAATTTTCCCGCTCAGCCTATTCTGCTTGAATTTCAAATTTTGAACTTGGTTTGAGATGTTTAATTATTATTTATATTTTCTTTTTAAACATGAAATCTTCTGAACTCCATAACTTCTTTATACGGAGTCCGATTCAAGGAAACTCGGACTCTATCTCAAGCAGAATTCCGAGACGAACGCAATGGCATAACCCGTTTCCCTTAATTCTCACTTTTAAAATAAAGTATTCTTTAATTCCTTACTCTAATATTCATAGGAAATACGGGGTGTTACACGGCTAGCCAATCGGCTCATAAAATCATCAAAACCCAATAAATTAGTAAACATGTACCTATTTGTCAGGCATACAATTTTATTCCTCTTCTTAGCCTCCTTGCTATGACCTGTTCATTATATACGCATGTACATATATGCAATTTCAACAAATTTCCAATTCAGTTCAACATTTGATTCAATTTGGCTAAACTCACCATTCATTTTCTTATTAGTTCCAACATTTTAATTAGTCAAACTAATTATCATACAACACAACCAGCAATCAATTAGTTGATTAGCTTATCAAATTCATAATTTTTTATATATTTAAAAAAATCCTCTTTTAATGCCAAATCACAACAATAACCCTATCTAAAGTTTGGTTCTCACACTAGTCAATTGGAAATATGTAGATATCCCACTTTCAAGACTCAAACATAAATGCTGATGATGCTAGAGCTATCATCAGAATCATCTCCGACGACTAAAGTGTGATTCTATATCTACCCAGTATATTTAAAACTTCGAATATACGTTTGCAAGGCGTATATGAAAAATCTTCAAATACTCGATTGTCCAAATTCAATTTAAAACAAATATTCAAATACATATAATAATATTTGAATTCCAAAACAAAATTTATCTTCTTTTTTATTTTTAAAAACAACCCTCTTTATACTAGTTCTAGGACACTATCGATCCCATATCTATCGAGTCATTGTCATTGGATACTACTAATCCAATCCCTGATGAATTATTTCGTTCGGTTGTAATATGTCTTGTTCTCGAGCTCTGTAAACCAAAGCTCTGATACCAGCTGAAATGACCCAAACTCACCCTTACGGGGAAGCCCGGATTGAGTTGAGAACACGACAAATCAGAAAACAAACAGAAGAACATTTCATTGCTTATTACAACAATTTACATTAGAGTAGAAGAATATACAGAGTATGAAGAAATATTACACATTGGAAAATATCAGAGATTAAAATACATTAGATAGCAGCGGAAAAATAATACATAACACAACTATAAGAAATATACGGATACAGATCGTTCCGAATATAGGTCCAGTTGTAAACCAGTATCCTGTGATTATAATATCTGCAAAACAAAAACTACTAGCTGCCCGTGTGGAAAATAGGGGCACTCAGAGTTTAGGTTAAAACAATAAACCCCAGGTCAGTCATGTGACTGGTGTGAGAACTAAAACAGTTATCTAAAACTTTACTTTAAAATGAAGTAAATCAAGGGACCACACCGTATAAAATGGAACGGGTTTTCTCTCTTAAGAATACCAGTGCATAAAAAAAACAGCGCAATGCTTTTTGGAAAAATGAATCTATTATAAGACTCAAATCCCATCACACAATGCAACGCAAGCCGGAGGATAGAGTTTTACCTTATAATAGCAAAACATGCTTGGTACCTTTAAATCAAATCGTTTTGATACTATTATAAGTGTAAAAAGTATGGAAACAACTTCAAATATAAATGTATTAATCATATAAGGCATAGTGCCCCATCCCACTATGTCCCCATACTAGGCTCTACAACTAAAATCGAAAGTCACGTATTGGAAATTGGATTCCGTCATGAGTGGAGGCAAGGGATGTACTCCTAGCCTGCTCCAAGACACTCTAGCAAATATCTCAGGACTGCACACTTTGGGCAACCCTAGGATGCTTCAGGGCCGGTCCTCTCTTACGTTTGAGGATTGGTTATTCCGGAACACACATTTCCCGGTCCTAGCGACCTGTCCATCGGCTCTGTAGTAACCGATATATCTGAGGCGCCGCGCAATTCAACAACCACATAGGTAAAAATATAATAAATGTCTGGGCTTCATACCATGACACCACCCATAGCTAAAAAGAAACATCGTGTTCCCCTTGCAGTCCCTTATCCCATTTTTGACTCATAACGAGGTGTGAGGCTCACAAATTAACGCTATACACAAAGCTATGCCCTTTAAGGCCGTGCTTTGATCATCAACCACAAGCCTCTGCTTTTCAACAGAAGCCTTGATCATTTGCATCTCAGCATGCTACACTGACAATTCACGGCATGCAACTGATGTCTATCGATATATAACCTCTGAGCTCGTATGTAACACCCCACGTCCATTAATGTCACTCACAAAGGAAATGCATTAACTTCTATGGAGCGTTTTAAGTGTGTATAGAACAGAAACTTAACAACAAGACATATATAAACAGTACTTAAAAATTTAAACTTTATTCATTGCAGCGGTAAACACATAAGTTTGATTACATCATCAAAAACCAGAGTCAAAGTACATAATATCCATCTTGACTAAATCAGAGTACATAAATTGAAAGACATAACCCCAACACAAAATAGCCATAAATAAGATAGGTTGAACGTTTACTTCAGCGATCCAAGCAACTTCTAAAAGCAAGAGATACAGCTGTCCAAAATCAAGCTCCACTTGTGCTAGTTCCACCCTGAGCACCTGGGGGGAAAAGGAAGAAAAGAGGTGGAAACAAAGGGGGTCAGACATAAAGTCTGGCGATTGCGATAACTTTAACCATATAATTACCAAAATAACTAGGCTAAGGCATAAGTTGGAAAATATGGAAATGACTGTGAACAATTGGGTATGACAGAGTAAACAAGGAAATAAGATGAACAAAGATAACGTTAAAGGCGCACCTAAACCACTATAAGATAATTACTATACTGCACCACCACTAGTCACCCTAAGGTTGATCCCGCCTACAGAACTTAATAATGATAATGGTAGTTTCGTGCACCCCTAGTTGCCTTCATAGGTGCCGCCTGCCCCTATCTCCACTAGGTGTACCCACTACTCCTATGCGATCGGCTCCCTAACTCGTAGATACCAGTGCTGGCCCCACAGTGGGGTGTATCACTCCCCAAAGTGGCAACCCGATACCACCAACAATGCACGGCTTATACCTACACGATGTAACAACGTCTTACCTACCCGCCCGGGCCCACACACGCACATGAACCCGTTGGACTTGTGTTTCCACCGCTAACCCGTTTTGCCTTCTTACAGTCAAGCCCAGTACGCGTGTCCCGTCCTCGACTTCGGTCGAGCCCACAAATATACTTATGGGTTACTGATTGAAACGGGCCCCCATTACTTGACACAAGCTATCCACTTAAGCTTGGTCCCCTCTAGTACTTCCCACTTAACCCTCTTCTTATTCATGTTCACTTACATGTTTCAATTTTGGTTAAGTGTTTCTACTCGTATTTCAAATGCCACCCAAGGCACCCACTTAACCCCCTCATGTCCTACTACGTGTTTATCTGGTTAAGTGTTTCTTAATTCATTAACACCGTAACCTTGTAAAGACCTCCCACATTAGACTGGCATTTGTGGCAACTGGATTTGCCGGGCGAGTCCGGGCAGTCTTACACCACAAACGAGCCTAACCTCGTGTCTTTACAACTGTTACGCATTTAATTTATGCCTAATACCTCCCACATTAGATTGGCATTTGTGGCAGCTGGATTTGCCGGGCGGGTCCGGGCAGTCTTACACCACAAAAGAGTCTAACCTCGTGTCTTAGACGATTAATTACACAAGATTAATTATTCCCCAATTTGAATTAATTTCCCTATTCAAATTATCAATCAATTCCAAATTTAACTATGGCCATAATTGACTCAATTATGTCCATCTGTTTATGGTATGCAAAATCATACCGATTTTCATCACAAATTTATTTTATGCCATTTAAGGCATTTATGCCAATTCTCCGTATTAGATCTTTTAATATTATCCCATTGCCCCACGTTGTACGTTCGTTCGTTTAACGTAAAATATACATATGTCATATATCCAAATCTAAAGGTGTAAACTTGTTTAGGTAACGGTCACATACTTGCATAAACCATGTATGTCATGGATCTAACCAAAAAGGGGTAAACTTGCATAGGCATGATTCATAATCCAAACATATGTATATACTTGCATATGTGATTTTTGCAACATAAACGATGGTGTAAACTTACATCTAAACATGTAAACTAGCATATAGAACTTTGTATACTAGCATATAACTCACACATGTCATAGCCTAACTTTTAGATCCAATTTACATAAAATAGATGTCATGAAACATGTAAGGTTGTATATAAAATTTCACTAACTTGCATATGATTCATATCTAAATTAACATCTAAACTTGCATACATACATATGATTTATCATATGAATTAGTTCCAACAACATAACCAAACTAGCATAGGAAAAAACATCATGAAATGATTATACATAAGCAAATCATAGAATTACAACATAGATGATAACATCATAGAATTTACAACATAGATAACATCACAATTTAACAACGTAGATGATAACATGCGGTCAATAATTCACAACATAACCATATAATCCGCATCATATCTCAATCCAATTAAATTGTTAATTATTTTATTAAAGAAATCGAACTCACAACTCAAAGAAGGTCTTGAGTTTTAAAATCTGAGTTCTGAAGTTGAATTAGCTTTCCTTTGTAGTAGATTCGTTGTTAGAGTTGAATACAATTGAATTTGATTAGCTTTTCTTCCCCTCCAATTGGTGGCGGCTATTCTAGGTTACAAGGTGACGACATGGAGTCCATGATTCTAATTTTAATTTGATTTTAGGGTTTGAGTCTACATGTCTTTTTATAGAGTTTAGGATTAATTTAAGCCGTCCGATCAACCCAGAATTATCCCAGCCAATCAGAGCAGATCAGAAACCCTAATGACTCAGCATACAGTCATAAATAGGCCACCAAACAAATCTGCCCGGGGGGCAGGTCGACCCCCAGGTCGACCCTATGGTCGACCTCGTGAGGGTAGGTCGACCCTATGGTCGACCTGGCCCTGGCGGGAAATTTCCCGCCTAGCCCAATCTGACTCTGAAATTTGAATTTTTGAAATCTGTTTTGAATTTTCTGAAACTACCGATGGCCATAACTTCTTCATACGAAGTCCAATTCACGCAAACTCAGACTTTATCTCAACCAGAATTCCAAGACGAACACAATGGTGCAAACCGTTTCCCTTAATTCTCACATCTGAGATTAGTTATTATTTAATTTGTGAACATTAATATTGAAAATTACGCGGTGTTACATCGTACATCTCAGAGAAGGGTGTTAAGAAAGAGAATAAATTCTCCGCCACCAAACAAATAAATATTTAATAAAGATCAAGCAACATAGAATAAAATCCAATGTCAGACACATATCCATTTACTAGTTCGTTCTGGGTCTGAACGAAACCGGAGACACCTTATTACTCGTCCCATATGTCCAATACATGAGAAAGGTCCTCGCATATCAGGTCGATCTCCAAGTACGTCTGGACGATCACCACTTATTACCTTGTCTTGGGTGTACAGCCCAATCAAGACATCAGTAATCATCCAAACGACCTGAAGACCTCCGGTCTTCAACCACCATCTTCAACGTCGACTTATCGTCGAATTAGTTATTCAGAATGGATATAAACCCAGCCTTTCAGAATAACTCACGTATATAATAAACAAGTGCTATAAAAACACTACATACGTCTCATTCCAATCCAGAATATTCCTTTATTCAAATATTCTTATACTTTGGAAAGGTTCCCATTAATTTTATCAAAGATAAGTTCTTTAAATTTATTCTTTAATCTTCCTTTGGATATTAATTCAAACCAAATTACGGTTTATCCAAACTAGTCGGGACTAGCACTCCTTACCGAAGTAATCATTTGTTTTATTTCCCAATCCCAACCTATTCATCCCATGGAGAAAAACTGGTAATACTCCGTACTAACATCAAGATGTTATCGGTAAAATTAAATACCATTTCCCATTCAAGTCTAATTAAAGATTTAACTATCGTTTGGAGGAAAACTGTTGGTACTCCATTCTCGATCATTTCCCAACTTTGATAATTTAAATTATCACATTCACATTTCAATCTAATTAAAGATTCATTAAAACTACACTTAGTTTTAATCCTCCCAAAAATCAATATTAATGATTATTTAACTTTGGAAAATCAAACAATCCGCATCGACAATCTACATCGTACTATTGATTTCTACCGATATTATACCTTTAAGCTCGTACGTCTTAGAGAAGAGTGTTAAGCAAGAGAATAAATTCTCTACCAACAACCAAATATATATTTTGAAGAGATCAACCATACATTTTGAAATACAATGTTAGACATGTAATACCTTCTGTAATTGGGTTATAGAACTGATGTCATTTAAAACACAGTTCACGATAAACTCAAAATCCCATTCCATTAATTATGGAATCTTCATGGAAAACAGATCAATATATAATCAATGTCAATTTCCGTATCCAACTAATAATATAAATGGAATAACGACAAAGCCTTTTTAATTCCATATATATTAACAGTCTTCCTCCACAGAAGCTCACTTCGATTATTATCAAATCGAATTCCATTCCATTCCAATTTATTTTATTAAATTGGAAAACTTTACTTTGGAAAATTTCCTTTAAATCTAAATAAAAAGATTTATAAATTCCAAGTTACATTTCACTATTAATCGGGTTAAAGAACAAGTGTTATTTAAAACACCGTTCACGATAAACCCAAAAATGCAATTCTTTTATTAAATTCCAATTAAATATTAATTAATTGGAAAACTTAACTAAATCTTAATTAAAAGATTTATTCTTTTCCTCAACTAAGTTTAAGAACAGTGTTATTTAAGACACCATTCACGACAAACCCAAAATCCAATTCGATATGAAATACAAGGCTCTGAATAGAAATTATATCGGCTTATATTCAATATCAAATTCTGAAACCAACAAATATCGTATGGAAATAACGATATAACTATATCTTCTAAATTTCCATAATAATATCCGTATAATCACGAAATCCAACATCAAAATATTCTGAAGATGATTTCTATTCAAATCCACTCTAATTCATATATTGTGAATTCTGGTTATATCAAAATCCATTCTCAATCCAATTCATTTATTTAAAAATAATTCTATTATACTTCTAGTTAATAACTAGTTCATTTTCAAAATATATTTCTATCTTTTCAAATGTGGAATTTTTGGTCCTAATTCTTTCCAAATCATTTATTATGATTTTACAAAAATTATCAATATTTTTAATAATTTTACTAAGGCCCTTTCAATCAATTTCCATAAACGGTCATCGAACTGCACTTACAGCGATCTTTTCCAAATTTGATTTGGACATAATTACAAATCCAACTGTTAGATTTCAAATCTCTTGTATTCATTGGAAAGATCTTTCCTATACGAACCCAACGGTTCCAAGTTTAGGAGAATCCGACGGTCGGATCTCCCGTAATATCAATTCGAAGTCAGTGGTCGAAACTCGCGAACGGCCACGGCGCGACGCGTTCTATTCAGCCCATTAAATATATATAATATATATGTTATATATATTTTGTCGATTTCCATTTAAAACGTATTTTATAAATCCATTTTAAAATGATTCCCACTTTCATTTCAATTTTACATCAAAATTGAATATTCCTTATCATTATAATATTTAAATGATAATATTTTCAAAATATCTAATTTTGAAATATTTTCCATTTTGATATTCATTATAAAAATGAATAAAATCGATACAAATATCGTTCGCGTCAAAACGGCGCATATCTAATCAACACGGCTTCATATATTTCAATATTTTCGTGTCCATCCCAAATCGGACATCAAAATCATATTTTGATCCATTACTGAATATTATTTTAAAATATTAGTTATTTTAAAATATTAGTTATTTTAAAATATTAGTTATTTTAAAATATTCATTATTCATCATTTCAAAATATTTGTTAATTTAAAATATTCATTCTTTCCGAATTGGAATCGGACACAGTCAATTACCGTATAATTTTATTTATGTGAATTTCACACACATGTACACAACAATAATCATACACAGTCAACCATCATCCAGAGTGCATTACACAACTGCATAAGCGTTAAATATAAATAATTAACGCTTACAACTGTCTGTCAACCCATCGATTGACATACAACTAAACAATTGGGATTAGTGTATGTAAAATATCATCCCAATACCTGTGTGGGGTTTCAACAAACAAATATTGAATATTACTTGTGTAGTTGGGCGATGTGTAAAATTATTGTCCCAATCAATATCAGTTAAATGGGTGTACATAAACAAATCGTCCGATTTGTAAATGAATATTTATTTTATTCATATGCTCATTAAAAATTATATTTTTAACAATAAAATATTTATTTCAACACATGAATATTTTATACAGTTCATTTATACAATAAAAATGTTATTTTTATTGTTCTAACATATTTTAGAAAATTTTGGCAGCATAACGGCGCAATACTAGAACAGGAATAAGGTCTAGCCTTATCCCTTGCCTAATACTTGCTCGCGCCATACACAAACCAAATTCTATCAATTCCATTCACATCCCAAACCAAATTCAAACAAATCAATCAATCAACAAAAACAACCAAACATCCATCGTTTCAATCCAAGGTGTCAGGTGCTACTAAGCACCGTCTACATCCTAGTATATATATATTTAACTTTAAACAAAGTTAGAGTGAGAAGTTCTCACTTTTGGTTCCACTCCGCCAGTTTTATTTCTGAATTTCCGAACAGTTTGGATTTGCCCGAAATTCCAATGCAAGCTTTTTCACGTAGTTCATAGTAAAAATCACATTTTTAATATGATGTTTATATATTTAAAAATCACATTTTAATATGATGTTTATATATTTAAAAATCACAATTTTATCTAAGCTATACATGATTAAAAATCACATTTTTATACCACTACAATATACATAAAATCTCGTTTTATACTGCTATCATATATATAAAAATCACATTTTTATACCGCTATAATATATATAAAAATCACATTTTTATAGAGCTATATTATATATAAAAATCACATTTTTATACCGCTATAATATATATAAAAATCACATTTTTATAGCACTATAATATATATAAAAATCACATTTTTATAGCGCTATAATATATATAAAAATCACATTTTCATTGTGCTATAATATATACAAAAATCACATTTTTATAGCACTATTTCTATAATAAAAATCATATTTTTATAACACTACATATATAGTAAAGATCATATTTTTATTTCAAAACTACATAGGTAAAAATCACATTTTTATAATGTTATCTATATAATAAAAATCATATCTTTATATTAAAAATTAATTTTTTATATAATTAAAAATCATAACTTTAATTACATAAAAATCATAACTTTTATCATTAAAAATTAACTTTTTATCGTTAAAAATCATAACTTTTATATGTTAAAAAATCCTAACCTTATAAATGCTAAAAATCAGATTTTTATAAATGAAATAGAAATAAAAAAGCTTAAAATTTTTAGGGTTTCAGTCGTCGGAGAAGGGGGAGGCGTGCTGGTGGCGCAGTCGATCGAAGGGGAGTATTCGCGGTGGTGCAGGGGCCCACGTTGTTGGCGGCGGTGGATTTGAGTCGATTGGAGGAGCTTGGGCGCGGGGAAGAAGAGGGAGGGAGCGGAGGAGGAAGGGGATGGGTGGCGGCGCGGCGGCTAGGGCACAGTGGAAGGTCCGGCGGCGGGGAGAACTAGGGGCGACGAGTTTTTTGTGTAATTGGGGGGCACGATTTTCCACACGAGGTTTAAATTTGGGGGAGAGGGTTAGGTTATATAATTTTATTTTATTATTATTTTATTTTCAAAAAGTAAGTTTTCCATTCGAGCTCCAAACCGAACCCAACGACTGTTGTCCCTAGCCAATTAACCCCCATTCCGAACGCAATGGGATGTGTCCCGCAAGCCAATTCTACTGTTTCAATTAGTTTTTGGTTAAATTAAAATTTAAATCCATATATATTACATTTGAACGTAAATTTTAATTTACCGGGGCCACATACTGACTCCAAAAATTCTCGAAAAATAAATCTAGCTATGTTTTGACAATACGATCCTAACAAAACTAATTTCACAGAATTTGGAGACCATTTGAAAAAGGGTCATTTTCCGGTCGATTAAATTCAAACCGAAATTACCAAACATGTTTTCTTTTCCCACGCTCACATATTGGTTCCAAAAATTATGAGAATGGGAATTTAGCAATAATTTGACATTCCGGATCCAACAAAAATGGACTCGTAGAAAGCGGAGGTTGTTTGCAAACTGGCTATTTTTAAGGGCTATATATATATATTCCATAGCTACTATTTTGAATTTTCAAGTGGACGTAACTTTTTATTCCCGTTATGTAATCTGGATTTTTCACATTCGTTAGAAAGATATAATTAAATAAATTCTAATGTTTCTGGCTTTACTGAAATCTGATTTATTTTGAATCATGTACATTCATTTGAAATTTGAAATTTGAAATCGAATTTTCAAACTACCGCGCCATTTCCCGTTCATTTTATAATTAAATTTTTCGTTGTTATTATTTAAAATAAATCATTTTAAATATTTAAAATTCATTAAAATAGCTAAAATAAAAATTTTAAATTGGTTCCGAAAATTCGGGTTGTTACACGAATTATGATTTGTCTTCTTGATTAGAAACTTTTGTTCTTCTTGCATAGCAATAAGCTATGATGGTGAACTTCAGATTCATATCAAAATTTTTGATCAACAATCGTCGTCGAGAATCGTGTGAATAATTCTATATGAAATCAAAATTTTATATTCAAACAGAATCAAAACTTTTATGCATTGCTATGCTAAAAAAACTTTTATGCGAATCGAATAAGTTCCATACACTCATGCATTAGTTTCATTGGTTTCTTAGTCATACCAATGTATTTAAGTCAAGTGTTTTTGTTTTGTTTTTTTATAGATTTAAGGAAATTTCATTGAGTTTTTTTTATATCAGAGTACTTTATATTAAAAATAGTTTTTGATAACCTGATATTTCCACGAGTTTGCCCTCGTTGTTAAAGAATCTAGTAGTATGTTAATCAGACGCAAAACCAGAAATCTTGAAGAACTTAGTAAATTTGTTTCAACATCTAGTGAAAATATTTGGAAAATTACAAAGATAAGTGAAGTATCAACTGATACTGACCGATGAAACTATTCATGAATCATAGGTGCACAATGGTTGCGCCTGGATATCCCAACAAATATTTGTGTCCATAGGAAATCTGTTCCTGCAAATTTCATCATGAATAAATCAACAGAATGCATCAACATCACAGAATAACTTGAGATCATCATGGAAGACAGTTCCTAATTCTGCTCTATCATCAAGCCGAGAGGACAAAGTGTTGCGTCCATAAGTGGCTAGGCAATCACTTCCTTTTGCATTTCACCATAACACCTCAAAATAACGGCATGAGTTTCAGTCTACATCTACTAACATTGGTGGCTACATCGCTATCACTCATAGATCCGAGGAAACCACCGCCCTATGAATTACGCCATATGACTACAAATAAAGAATGGTTACATCTAGATCCACCAGGAAGCATCGTACCCGTAGGTCTTCGTCGCCTTGCGGATTTTGTTATCATCAACTTACCATATATCGCAGCTGACACGATGGTTGCACCTAGTTCCCCAGGAAATATTCGTAGTCGTACGCCTTCATAGTCCTACGAGTTTCGCTATGCAGCCAAGTTAAAGGAAAACTCCTGAATGTTATGTCCGGATAATCAATCATCAACATGTAGAACCGAGTAGGTCCATGATGTTTGAATAAAGGTACTTCCCTTACCTTAAATTTTATAAGAAAATGTGTATTATATTATACATAAGTCATAATTGCGAATATATCATTTTCATATAGATTCCATTATACAAGATTTGGTATACCTACGAGTTTCTTTCAAATCAATAGTTTTTGAACTGACTTCAGACTTATAGAAATCATACATATAAGTTCGAAATATTTATTTCCAATTTATTTATAATCAAAGTTCTCGAGATTTCTATTTCAACATCAGTTCTGTTTCAAATTTCATATTATAATTTTTAACAATCAATTCCTCAAATCGAGTATGATTCAAATCTTCCAAGATTTCAAAATCAAATTTCTAACAATTTGCTTATGATTTATAACTCGAATTTATAAAATCAATTTTCTTTCAAATCATTATTTTGTTCAAAATATTTCTTAAATAAGATTTCTATTAAACCTTTCAAAACATTTGATACTTGTTGTGAGGAGTATGTAAACTTGTTACTTGTTTCTTCATTTTACTGTGTATGTAGTTATATGTTGCATTGCTGCGTGTATTGATTTGGTAAATGATCCTGACGTGTTTGGCATGCTTGTATTTGTGCATATAAAAACTAATGGGCTGAATAAGGAAAATGCTTTTTCCCTCTCCTCGATATTTTGTTATACTCATTTACCATAAAAAGGTATTAAAGCAACAATGATTTGAAATTCAAATCTAATGCCGGATTTATATTAGATATTTGAGAAATGGGAGAAAATAAGATCACGATGTAGTTGATGCCTAAAATTACCGATCACAATTTGAATAATCTGAGCTACTTGAATAGGAGTAAAACTATTCAACTATATCTTCAAAGTATATATAAGGATAGTCATTTGATGAAAGATCCACCCATTGCGGATTCAAAGGAAGATAAGGATATGATATGGTTCAGAGAGGATGCTCGACTGTTTCTACAAATCATAGATTCGATTGACAATGAAGTAACTGGTCTGGTTAATAATTTTGAGTTTGTTAAAGAACAAGTGGAGTATTTATAATTTCTATATTCTGGACAAGGAAATCCGGCAAGGATGTACGATGTGTGTAAGTCATTTTACAGAGCTGAAAGCAATAACAAACACCCTTAAATTTGGTCATGAATTTCAATAAGACATATGAGGAGTTTAATCTACTTCTTCCAATCAGTTCAGATGTGAAAACTCGACAGCAACAATGATAACAAATGGAAATTATGAGTTTCTTAGCTAGTTTAACATTGGAATTTGAATCTATAATGTCATAAATACTACCAGGATTAGATATTCCTTTGTTGCAAGAAATTTTCAGTAGAATTCTTCGTACTGAGATTGCTTGCACAAGTATCTAATACAGGGGTTGATAGTGCCTTGGTTAGCAGTAACAAAAATTATATGCAAGGGAAACAAGGATATCAGTTTGAGAACATATCAACTTGGAATAATTCACCTGGACCAAATGCTCAAATGTTTAGATCATCAAATCAAGGCATGTTTTGTACATACAACAAGAAGCAAGGACATATGATATTTGAATGTAAAAAGCTTCAATATAATAATTGATCATTAGGACATTTGTTATGTCAGCTAAAGAGTATTATAAGTATACAAAATTTCAAGAGTCATTAAAGAATCGATCGACAAATCAGAGTTTTGCATCATCTATTACAACTATTGCAAATTCTGAAGGTCAATCAAAATGGTTCATAGACTCTGGAGCAACCGATCATATGACAGGTAATAGTAATTTGATTTTAGATCTAAAATATAAACAATGAACTCATGCTGTTCTCTCGCTAATGGATCGCAAGCATATGTGCAACGAACTGGGAAAGTAATCTTGTATTCAAGTTTACCATTAAAATAAGTTCTATAGTTGCCAAATTTGTTTTGAAATATTATATCTGTGAGTCAAATTACTTCAAATCTAAAGTGTAGCATATCCTTTTTCCCTGATCACATTGTGTTTCAGGATCTAATGACGAAGCAAATTATTGGTAGAGGTGATGAATCTGGAGGTATATATACTTTTACTACTGTGCCATCCACATTTATTAGTTGCTCAAGTACATATAAAACTCATTGTCAACTTGGTCATCTGTCACTTCCCTTGTTCAAGAAATTGTGTCCACAATTTAGCTCTTTATCTACATTACACTATGAGTCTGTCAATATGCTAAACATCATCGTGTCACTTTTATCCTAGAGTAAATAAAAGGAATAATTCAATGTTTGAGGTTGTACATTCTGATATATGGGGACCATCAACAGTTGTATCTAAGAAATGACATATATATATATTTTGTTACATTTGTTGATGATTAGTCACGTGTAACTTGGCTGTTTTTAATGAAGAATAGATCCGAATTATTTTCTATATTTTGTGTTTTTTGTGCTGAGATAATGAATCAGTTTAATACATCAATTTGAACCTTGAGAAGTGACATTGCATGTAATTATACATCCAGTCAGTTTAATTCATATATAGCACAACATGGAATTATTTATGAAACCTCATGTGTTGATATGGCGTCACAAAATGGTGCAGTAGAAAGAAAGAATATACACTTACTTAAAACTACTAGAGCTCTTCTATTTCAAATGAATTTTCCAAAGAGTTTATGGGAAGATGTGGTAACCACTTCATGTTTCTTGATTAACAGAATGCCTTCAACTTTGTTTGATTATAAGATACTTTACCAAGTTCTATGTCCGAATAAGCAATTAAATCCAGTTAAGTCAAGAGTGTTTGGGTGTACTTGTTTTGTTAGAGATGTAAATCCACAACTAACCAAGTTAGATCCAAAGTCGTTGAAATGCATATTTGTTGGTTATTCAAAATTTCAAAAAAGACATAAGTATTTTTTCCTAAGTCTACCTAAATATATTGTATCAATTGACGTTAATTTCATTGAAGACGAACCTTTTTATTCATCCCCAATTTCTCCTATTCAAGAGACTAGAGAGAACGTAGAAAGTTTAATTGAGGAAGATGATGAGTTTTTGGATTATCCTAATGTATTCACATAGACCACTGGTCATCATGAAAATAGTGAGATAGATCCAATCACTCCAACTATGCTTGTTTCTAATCAGGAAAATACTCATGTACTTGTATCAAGTTTTGTTCTACCTATTGCACTATGAAAAGGGTAATGTAAATGTACTTATCCTATTTCATCAGTTGTGTCATATAACATTATATCACAAGAATCTTGCTCCTGCATCTCAACCCTGGATTCTATTTCCATTCCATAAATTATTAAAGAAGCTTTGTCAAGGAAGGGTTGGTATAATGCAATGATAAAGGAAATAAATGCATTGGGTCAAAATGATACTTGGAATTTAGGTCAGTTACTAGAAAATAGAAAAGTGATAGGTTGTAAATAGGTTTTCATAGTGAAGATGAATTCAAATGGATCTCTTGAATGATTGAAAGCACAATTAATTGCAAAATGATATGCACAAAAATATGGAGTTGATTATTCTAAAAACTTTTCATCAGTGGCTAAGATGACGTCTATAAGAGTGTTTATATCTCTGGCAACACAATATAATTGGAAGCTACACCAAATCGATATAAAAAACGCCCTTCTTCATGGATACCTTCCTAAGGAGGTATATATAAAGAAACCACCTTGGTTTGTTGCTCAGGGCAGGAAGAAAAAGAAAAAGTGTGCAAGTTGAAGAAAAGTTTGTATGGGTTAAAGAAAAGCCCAAGGGCATGGTTTGGAAAATTTAGTCAAACAGTTAGAAATTTTGGTTTATCACAAAGAAAAAGCTAATCATTCGATGTTTTACAAGAATTAAAAAGGTACTTTGATTTTTTTGGTTGTATATGTAGATGATATTTTCATTACTGGAGACAATGAAAAAGGAATTTTGGCACTTAAATCATTTATTCATTCATAGTTTTATACGAAAGACTTGCGTGAATTGAGATTTTTTTAGGAGTTGAAGTTATAAAAGGTGATGGGAACATGTACTTGATTTGTTGATTGAAACTGGATAAATGGGTGCAGAGCCTTGCAATACACCCATGGTAGCTAATACTTTTCTCGCAAAAGAGGGAAAACTATTTGAGGATCCTGAAAAGTATAGGAGGCTGGTGGGCCAACAAAACTAATTAACATTAACTAGACCAGATATTGCTTATTCAGTCAGTGTAATTAGCCAATTCATAGGTTCATAAACAGTTGATCATTGGAAGGATTTAAAACAAATTTTATGTTACTTGAAAGGGAATTTTGGGTTATGCATAATATACACCAGTCATGGACACATTAGAATTGAGAGCTTTGTAGATGCGGACTGGGATGGATCAAAATTAGATAAGAGATCAACATTAGGGTTTTGTGTGTTTGTGGGAGGAAATTTGGTTTCATGGGAAAGCAAGAAGCAGAGTGTAGTATCTCGATCAAGTGCAGAATCTGAGCATAGAGCAGTGGCAAAGACAATGTGTGAGGTAATGTGCATCAAGCAACTTATGATTGAAGTAGGATTGCAAGTTGAAATGCCAATGAAGTTGTGGTGTGACATATAGCCTCAAATCCAGTTTTTCATGAGAGAATAAAACACATTGATGTGAATTATCACTTCATTCGTGAGAAGACAAAGTATGAATAGTAAGCACAGGCTATGTTAAATCAGAGGAGCAACTTGCTTAATTTCTTACTAAAGATTTGCATGGAGGCCGAGTTAGCTTCTTGTATGGTAAGTTAGGCGTGGAAAATATATATGCTCCAACTTGAGGGGGATTGTTGTCAGGAGCGCGTGAAATTGTTACTTGCTTCTTCATTTTACTGTGTATGTAGATATATGGCGCACTGTTGCGTGTATATACTTTCTGATTTTGTAAATGGGACTGATGTGTTCGGCCTACTTGTATTTGTACATATAAAAGCTAATGGACTGAATAAAGAAAAGGATTTTTTCCTCTCCTCAATATTTGTTATACTCATTTACAATACTAATACTAATATAATATAAGATTTAATTCATTTCTATTTCTGATATTTAATTACTTTGAACTCGTTCAAATTATACTTAGCTAATAAAATTAAACCTCATTTAGAAGGAACAAATTATTCAAACAGTTGGAAAATCAATTTTCTATTTAATGATTTGAAAACAAAATTCGGTCATCTCTTCTAGATGTAAAATTAGACTTATTCTAATATATAAGTTATATCATCCAACAAACTTGAGAATGAAGCTCCGAATTTTATTCAATGATTTGAAACATAAGTACATATTTGTATATTAAATCATGCTTCAAAATTCAGATAAAATTCATTTTATCAATTAAAACAAGTAGCATGGCTACTATAGCGGTCTCTCCCACTTTATAACTCGAGAATGAACTCTGATGATGTGAAATTATCACCTAAATTATTTTCAAGCAACAGAAGTAGGTTCTCCATCCATTATTTCTTTCGAAAATATTTCAGAAAATCATTGGAAATATTTATATTTGAAAAATACTTTTGTAACACCTTGTAATTTTAAAATATTAAAATTAAAAGATTAAAGAATACTTAATTTTTAGAAGAATAATTAAGGGAAACGGGATGTGCCATTGCGTTCGTCTCGGAATTCTACTTGGGATAGAGTCCGGTTTTGCGTAAATCGGATACCGTATGGAGAAGTTATAAGCCTTAGAAGTTCGTATACGCATAAGGAAGAACATATATATTTATATTAATTCCAGAACCTTCAAAATAGTTCAAAAATCAAAATCCAACCAAAGCGGGCTGAGCAGGAAAATTCCTACTCATGGGTTTCGACCCACCTATAGGGGTGTCGAACCCCCCGGGCAGATCTGGGCAGAATTCGTTTTACGTACCTAGACTTGATTCTGGGTCTGATTCATTGGTTCTAGGCTATAAATATGGTCCCCTATTCTCCTATTTTCTTCCTTGGAGATCATGGGACCATATGCTATCGGGTTGCAAACTAAAACAGAATCAATTTCTACAACAACGGTTTATCTAATCAAATTCAGAATTCAAATCTATTCTCTCTCAATTCTCTAAACCTAACGCTGTGAGTTTCTAGTCACTTTTAGGTTTAAATAAATAATAGTGAATTGTGATCGATAATATATTGGATATGTTGTAAAGTATGAACTTGTGCCAGTATTAAATCTTAAACTATGTAGACCTGAAACAATTGTGGTTATTCTATGATGTTGCCTATGTAGATCTTGACAGATCTATTTCTCTAGATCTGAAATAATTGTGGTTATTCTATGATGTTGCCTATGTAGATCTTGATAGATTTATTTCTCTAGATCTGAAATAATTGTGGTTATTCTATGAAGTTGCCTATGTAGATCTTGACTTGTAATTGTATTATGGAAAAGGTGAATACGTTAATTTGGACAAGTTATGACATTGATTAGATCTGGTTCTTTATGTAAATCACCTTTCACCTGTCATATTGTGATAAATTTGGATATGTTATAAATTGGACATGTGGATTTATCCTTAGATCTAAACATGCTACTATGTCACCCTTACTATGCTAGATCTGAATTGCTGGATATTTAAATGATTAGTTTAGATCTCATTTTTGTTCACTTAGACATCATAGAAATTGTCACAAGTTCATATGATAACCTTATGACTATGTTAATCTATGTTATGCCAAATCATATTCAATGATCACTTGTGTTACATTCCTATTAGCTTTCCTTTTCATCACTTATGGCTAGGCTAATTATTTAGCCTAGGCATGCCGTCAATTTGTAAGGACGTTAGTTAGAAACGGGGGAAAAAAATATAAATATTAACATAATTTGATAATAAACATTTTTGGACTAGTAATTCAAATTGTTGATAGAATGGGCATTAACACCCAAGAAGGTAAGATTAATTAATTGGTAAATTAATTAATAAATGGAATGTTTAGTAATTACAATTAGGAATTGTAATTATACTTATGACACGAGGTTAGGTTACATTAGTAGTGGAAGTCTGCCCGGACCCGACCGGCATATCCAGCAGCCACTAATGTTGAACCTAATGTGGGAGGTCTAAGTACGTAAATACGCATCGGGCTAAGACACGAGGTTAGGCCCAACTGTGGAATAAGACTACCTAGACCTGACAGGCATATCCAGCATCCACAAGTTGTAGGCCTAATGTGGGAGGTCTAGCCTATTATAAGCATAAATGGACATGGTAATGAATTTGACTACTTAATCTAAGTCAATCCATAGGGATTGTATGAACTTAAATTTTAATTGGGGGTTAAGTAAACTTGGCTGAATAAAAGGGGAGGGTTAAGTAAATATTGGGTAGGTGGATAATATTAGTATATATAGGCCCACAAACTTAACCGCTAAATAAACAAGCTTGAATCCGAGGGAGGGTTAAGTAAATCTTGGGTAGGTGGGTAATATTAGTATATATAGGCCCACAAACTTAACCTGATAAGGTTATGTAATTAAAGACACCTTTTAGGTAAACATAACCAGTTGAAAACCTAGTAGTGGGGATGCAAGACAAATGGGAGAGCTTGCATCATCTTATGTGGGCCCCATTTCAGTCTGTAACCCTTAAATAGGTATCAAAAGGGTACTCCGAAGTAGGTCGGAGTGGGGCAAGCTTACTGAGCTAATTATAAGAGATCCAAATGTGGAGGCGGTGTTGACGGCGCATTCCGACGTGGTTTTGTGCATGCATGACTTCGCCTGTGGGGGAAGATGAGACGCTGTGATATCAGTAGATATGGTTGCGCACATCTGGAAAATAAAGGGTTGTCACTTTAAGGGGTGATGCACCGTACTATGGGGCCATAACAGGGTATCTACGGAATAGAGATCCGATCGATTGGGGGTAGTAAATATGGTACACCTAGTCATGCATGTTTCTATGTGGTACCTGTGTTTCTGTCTGGGCTAACACGCGTTATTTCTGTTTAGGTACTAGTTCTATTTGGGTTAAAACCCGTTACTAGACTACGCCTAAAACTAGCATTATGTTTCTGTTGGGTTCATCCTATTTTTGTTAAGAAATTGGGGAGTATGTAATCCTATTACAGATCTGTTATACTAGTATTGGTGCAGAGCAAGGAAAGTATTTAGAAGTGCTATCTATTCTATCTTGTTGTCCTGTTTACCTTCTCATACCTGCCATATATGTAGTGATCTCTCTTATCCACTTTGTATGCCTATCATGTTACTTTTAATTATTTACTGGCTAAAAGTAAATAGACTCGCTTGACTTTATGTCTGACCCTTTTTGTTTCCTCTTCTTTCTTCCGTTTACCCCCAGGTTCTCAGGGAGGAAACACACAGGCTTAATCGTGATTCTGCTTAGTTTGCTAGAGCTGTTGATATGTATGAATCAAGCTCCTATCCTTGTTGCAATGGCTATATTTTGTATTTGGGATTTTCTTTCTTTTATGTACTCTAATATTTCTGAAGTACAAAAGAGTGGTTTTTATGTTGTAATGGTTTTTTATATTTCAGACAAATGATGTTTTGGACCACGGTATTTTGATGATTAATAAAGTTGTTTATTTCTGCTTCAATTTTTTTTTAAAATCTGTCTTGTAATATTCTGTGTCTGTTTACCTAAATGCTTCATGAAACTTAATGCATTCCCTTTGTGAGTGACATTAATGGACGTGGGGTGTTACACTTGGTATCAGAGCTGAAGGTTACCAGATTAGATAAAAGTTTTTGGATATTATTTTTCAAAACGGTTTTAAAAGAAAGTATTTTCAAAAAGAAAAATCCGTTTTTAAAATATTTTCCAAAAAGCCATATGTAATATCCTTCGGTCCTTTATCTAAATTTCTTCCTTTTTCCTTTTTCAGCATGCCTAAGGAACAAAACATTCCTAATATCCTAGAGGGTGTCACAATACCCGGATGGTTCCATAGGTATTTGGAGGCCACGACGCCTGCCGAAGGCCAAAGAGACGTTCCTCCCCCAGCTACGCTTATCATTCCTCCTGCTCCCCCTCCCCCTCCAAGAGAAGATAACTTCGTCAAGATCTGCAAAGACTTTCATGATATGGGAGGGAAGCCATTCCATGGGAATGAGACATTCGTTGAAGCTCGAAATTGGCTCAAGGAGACCGAAGACTTGTTCGTAATCTTTGAAGTAGAGGATAGGAGGAAGATTCAGTTAGCTGCTTGGCTATTAAAGGACGAAGCCTCATTTTGGTGTGAAGTCACCCAAGCTGGACGTCCGGTGGAAACTTGGGAAGATTTTAGGAAAAGATTTGAAATGAAATTTCTTTCCCAAGCCAAGAAAAGCATGCAAATGGAGAGGTTCTTAGCACTCAAACAAGGAAACTTAACGGTGAAAGAATATGTGAACAAATTCAACCACCTAGCAAGGTTCGGGTTAGAATTGGTGGATACGCCGCACAAAAACGCTTTGCGATTTGCTAAAGGGCTGAATGAACCCCTTCATGGGTTAGCCATGTCCCATATCCCAATGGGAGACACTTTTGAAAAACTTTTTGATATGGCCCTAATGCATGAGGAAGACAAGGGAGAAAAGAAGGAAGTAAAGGCTGAGGAAGCAACATAAAATGAGAAGGTATGGCCCAAGAAGGGACAACAGCAGAAGAAAGGCAAAAAGAATGACAAGGTTAAACATAAGAGGAAGTGCCATAGTTGTGGGCAAGAGGGTCACTTAGCCAAGGGCTTCAGGAAAAGGAAGAATGCTTGCTTCGCTTGTGGAGAGGTCGGGCATCTTATTAAGGATTGCCCAAAGAAACAGGGACAAGATCAAAGGGCAGGAACTTCTGGAGTGCAGGTTCATGCTCTCGCGATCAGTGCTCCTGAAAGAGGTAGAAAAATTTCCGTAGAAAGTTTAGTTTCTCTTTCAAATCACCCAGTTAGGACACATTTTAATTCTGGCGCTTCACACTCATTTATATATAGTTTTGTTGTTGAATCTCTGCACTTAGTTACTAATATGGTAGTAGATCCCGTAGTTGTCTCAAACCCCATTGGCAGTTCAGCTCATTTATCCATGATTTGTAGGGGTTTGAGAATATCTGTGTTAGGCGTCAAATTTTAATGCGACGCATATGTGCTTGGGTTTATGGGCTATGGGTTGATTCTAGGAATGGGTTGTCTTACCACATATGGTGCCATTCTGGGTGGTGAGAGGAGGGTTGTTAAGCACCCTCGAAATTTCTTGTGACCCACAAGGGTCTCTCATGCTTAGTTTCTTAGAGTCTCTTGAGGCGTCTATCGATGATCTGCGATCCACACCAGTAGTCGTGAGTATCCTGATGTCTTGGATGAGGTTCGGGGTTTACCCCCGAGGCGCGAAATTGATTTCCATATATACCTGGTGGACAATGCAAAGCCAGTTGCATTACCTGTGCGCCATATGGCTCCTAAAAGAAAAGAGGGAACTTGAAAAGCAAGTGGCGGGGATACTTGAGAAGAAGTTTGATAGGTGAATCATATTAGGATGGGAAACCTATTAAAGATAGTCCTTGAGGAAGCCCATCATTCCAAGATGACTATTCATCCAAGTGGCGATAAAATGTACAGAGTTCGAGGTAGTGGGGCCAAACTTGCAAAAGGAAGTGAAAATAAAGAAGGAATCAATTAGTTCTGACTTGCATACTTGGATCGGAGGTTAAGAAGCTACGAAAACGAAAAGTCAAGTTGGTGAAGGTCCAGTGGGGAGACAACTAAGAAGATGCAACTTGGGAGACCGAAGACAAGATTTTTACGCTTCGTAGCCTTTCCTTTTCAAGGGAATGCTCTTAACTTCTCTTCCAAAAGCTTTTATTCGCATTTGCTTCTATCATCTGAGTATATCCTGTCGATTGAATCTTTGAACTTTAGGTAGGAAATCCCATGATTGTAAACATGTGTTTGAGACATGTTATGTTTTATGGATGCAAGCGGGTGCAAGTGTTTGCTAGTGGTTGCTTGTGGATGCATATACACACATTAGGCACTAGATCGGCTCAATCACTCTCTCATACTGCATATGGATGCGTGTGCATTTTCTTTTTTTTTATGGATGAAAATGGATGAGTTAGCATACGGATGTTGCACTGGGACGAATGGATGTACACACGTATAGAAATTACATGTTATAATAAGATTATTTGCATACGTATTGGATTCATGGCACTAATCATACATCGCATTAAGGAGGTCAACTGAATCAGTAGACCGCCTGATTTTCGCATTAGTATTGGGACATATACGCACACCTCTGCATATACTCATATAAGCATTAGAAATCTTTTAAGAACAATGGATGTTTGTGGATGATGGATGAGTAGATGAATGATGGATGGTAGGATACATTCTTCTTAACTTGAAGATTTCGGGGACGAAATCCTTTAAGGAGGGGAGAATGTAACACCCTATAATTTTAAAATATTAAAATTAACAGATTAAAGAATACTTAATTTTTAAAAGAAGAACTAAGGGAAACAGGCTATGCCATTGTGTTCGTCTCAGAATTCTGCAAGGGACAGAGTCCGGGTTTGCGTAAATCGGATATCATATGGAGAAGTTGTAAGCCTTAGAAGTTTGTATACGCATAAGGAAGAACATATATATATATAATAATTCTAGAACCTTCAAAACAGTTTAAAATCAAAATCGAACCAAAGTGGGCTGAGCGGGAAAATTCCCGCTCGTGGGTGTCGACCCCCCCGGCAGATATGGGAAGAATTCATTTTACGTACCTGGACTTGATTCTGGGTCTAATTCATTGGTTCTAGGCTATAAGTATGGTCCCCTATTCTCCTATTTTCTTCATTGGAGATCATATGAGCCATATGCTGTCGGGTTGCAAATTGAAAAAGAACCAAGTCCTACAACGACGGTTCACCTAATCAAATTTAGAATTTAGAATTCAGATCTATTTTCTCTCAATTCTCTAAACCTAACGCTGTGAGTTTCTAGACACTTTTAGGTTTAAATAAATAACAGTGAATTGTGAAAGACAATGAATTGGATATATTGTAAAGTATGAATCTACGCCAATACTAAATCTTAAACTATGTAGATCTGAAACAATTGTGGTTTTTCTATGATGTTGTTTATGTAGATCTTGATATATCTATTTCTCTAGATCTGAAATAATTGTTGTTATTATATGATGTTGCCTATGTAGATCTTGATAGATCTATTTCTCTAGATATGAAATAATTGTGGTTATTCTATGAAGTTTCCTATGTAGATCTTGACTTGTAATAGTATTATGGAAAAGGTGAATACGTTAATTTGGACAAGTTATGACACTGATTAGATCTGGTTATTTATGTAAATCACCTTCCACCTGTCGCATTGTGATAAATTTGGATATGTTATAAATTGGACATGTGAATTTATCCTTAGATCTAAACATGCTACTAAGTCACCCTTACTATGCTAGATCTGAATTGTTGGATATTTAAATGATTAGTTTAGATCTCATTTTTGTTCACTTTGACATCATAGAAATTGTCACAAGTTTATATGGCAACCTTATGACTATGTTAATCTATGTTATGCCAAATCATATTCAATGATCACTTGTGTTACATTCCTATTAGCTTTCCTTTTCATCGCTTATGGCTAGGCTAATTATTTAGCCTAGGCATGCCGTCAATTTTGTAAGGACGTTAGTTAGAAAGGGGAAAAAAATAAATATTGGCATAATTGGATAATAAACATTTTTGGACTAGTAATTCAAATTGTTGATAGAATGGGCAATAACACCCAAGAAGGTAAGATTAATTAATTGGTAAATTAATTAATAAATGGAATGTTTAGTAATTACAATTAGGAATTGTAATTGTACTTATGACACGAGGTTAGGTTACATTATTGGTGGAAGTCTGCCCAGACCCGACCGGCATATCCAGCAGCCACTAATGTTAAACCTAATGAGGGAGGTCTAAGTACGTAAATACGCATCGGGCTAAGACATGAGGTTAGGCCCAACTGTGGAATAAGATCGCCCGGACCCGACCGACATATCTAGCATCCATCAGTTGTAGGCCTATTGTGGGAGGTCTAGCCCATTATAACCATAAATGGACATGGTAATGAATTGGACTATTTAACCTAATTCAATCCATAGGGACTGTATGAACTTAAATTTTAGTTGGGGGTTAAGCAAACTTGGCAAAATAAAAGGGGAGGGTTAAGTAAATCTTGGGTAGGTGGGTAATATTAGTAGATATAGGCCCACAAACTTAACCGTTAAATAAACATGCTTGAATCAATAGGAGGGTTAAGTAAATCTTGGGTAGGTGGGTAATATTAGTATATATAGGCCCACAGACTTAACCTGATAAGGTTATGTAATTAAAGACACCATTTAAGTAAACATAACTAGTTGAAAACCTAGTAGTGGGGATGCAAGACAAAGGGGAGAGCTTGCATCATCTTGTGTGGGTCTCATTTCAGTCAGTAACCCTTAAATAGGTATCAAAAGGGTACTCCGAAGTAGGTCAGAGTGGGGCACGCTTACTGAGCTGATTATAAGAGATCCAAACGGGGAGGCGGTGTTGACGGCGCGTTCCAACGGGGTCATGTGTGTGCATGACTCTGTCTGCTGGGGAAGATAAGACGCTGTGACATCAGTAGATATGGTTTTACACATCCAAAAAATAAAAGATTGCCACTTTAGGGAGTGATACACCTTATTGTGGGGCCAACACAGGGTATCTACGGAATAGGGAGCCGATCGATTAGGGGTAGTAAATAAGGTACATCTAGTCCTGTTTGTTTCCGTGGGGTACCTATGTTTCTGTCTGGGATAACACCCGTTATTTCTTTTTAGGTACCAGTTCTATTTGGGTTAAAACCCGTTACTAGAATACGCCTAAAACTACCATTATGTTTCTGTTGGGATCATCCTATTTTTGTTAAGCAATTGGGAAGTATGTAATCCTGTTACATATTTCCTATACTAGTTTTGGGGCAGAGTAAGGAAAGTATTAAGAAGCGCTATCTATTCTATCCTGTTGTCCTGTTTACCTTGTCATACTTACCATTTATGTAGTGATCTCTCTTATCCACTTTGTATGCCTATCATGTTACTTTTATTTATTTACAGGCTAAAAGTAACTAGACTCGCCAGACTTTATGTCTGACCCTTTTTGTTTCCCCTTATTTCTTTCGTTTCCCCTAGGTTCTCAGGGAGGAAACACACAGGCTTGATCATGATTCTGCTTATTTTGCTGGAGCTGCTGATCTGTATGCATCAAGCTCCTATCCTTGTTGCTATGGCTATATTTTGTTATTGGGGAATTTTCTTTCTTTTATGTACTCTGATATTTCTGAAGTACAAGACAGTGGTTTTTATGTTGTAATGGGTTTTTATATTTCAGACAAATGATGCTTTGGACCATATTATTTTGATGATTAATATAGTTGTTTATTTCTGCTGCAAATTTTTTTATATCTGTCTTGTAATATTCTGTGTCTGTTTACCTAAACTCTTCACGAAACTTAATGCATTCCTTTTGTGAGTGATATTAACGGACGTGGGGTGTCACAACTTTATGTACTACCAGTGTTGTTTTTCAAAATATTAGAAATCTATTTCAAAATTTTCAAAATTAGCTTCTCAAATTTTTAGTCGCCCCTTTCGTTATAAATATGTTTTCTTCTCATATTATTTCAATATTTGGATTCAGTTGATCAAATTAAATACATAAATTCTTTTTTAATGATTGAACATTTTCAACTTATAAATCCATTCAACATATACACTTTGTTAATTAACATGTCAATTATATAATTTTAAATATATTTATAATGATGACAAGAACAACTTTAACATTCCAGAAAGAATATTTATTCTTCAGTGATCTATTTGACTTACATTAGTTTGATTATATATTTCAATTATTTTATAAATCTTGCTTGTTGCAAAAAAAAATTAATCCAATCTTTAAGTTTTTCAACACAAAAATCCTTTTACAGGTACCATGACAATTCCTTTTGTTAATGTTACTATTTTCCTTAAGGTCATTTTTACCCCATTATGGTAATTTCAAAAATAATAGTTTCAAATTCAATAGTTGCTCAAGTGAGTTATTTGTTCACTTATAAATTCGTACTTAGATTCCTTTGATTAATAATGGAATATTCAAATATGGATTTTGAAGGAGATAAGTATTTAAATCTAAGGAAAAACCTTGTCGTAGAGAAGCTCGTCAAGGAAAGATGGATTCAAAAGAGTGAGGATTGGTAAAGATTTAATTTAAAAAAAGTTTATATTTTCAAATACGCTCTCTTAAGAATGATTCTTGCGACGGTTCCACTCATTTTAGAGTATTACTGCCCTATCTTTAATGAGTTTAAAACCCATAAGCTAAGGTTTTTAATGAAACCTCGCTCTAAAACCAACTATGATGATCTGCTATATTCAACCATTCAAGTCGAAAATAAAACCAAATCGGATTGTTCGGAACAACAAATTGTTATAACTATGAGGTTTAATAAGAACCAATCATAAAATCGTAGAAATAGAATAATACAATATCTTACAACGGAATAAAATAATACAATTATATCAGAGTTACAATAACGAATACAATAGAAGTAATATATATATATTTCATTAATGCATATACAAATGAATGAAATGATGAGCATGAGGAAGGTCTTCACAAATCCCCAGCCCCGACAAATGAAATCTCAAGCTGTAATACTCGGTCTTACCTGATCATAAAGTAAAACAATACACTCGAGCAAGGACTATCATTCTCATATAAGTAAATTACCTCAAGTGAAATGTTCATAGAAGTGCATGATAATAAAACGATATTGGGTTCTCATTTCCTTAGGATCTACGAAAATTTTCGAACATATCACATTAAAATTGATTTAATACGCTACTTCACTTATATTTTGATTCAATGCGTTGGCTTAATAAATTCATCTCACATTTACTTATCAAATCTCCACATCATCTTTAGAGGAATTTAACTTATCTTGATAAGTTAGATCTTCAAATATTGATTTACAATCATTTACTCAAGAAATTTGGTACAGGATTCAATTTCGGATTTTTATTTTTATATTATCAAATGATTCTGTAACAACCCGGAAAATGCGAGCCAGTTTGAAATTTTTAAATTGGCAATTTTAGCGAATTTTGAACATTTAAAATGAATTATTTTAAATAATATCGACGAGAAATTTATTTTGAATATAATTAGAACGTTTATATTTATACGTCGTCGTTAGAATATAAATATTTTATTTATAATTATAAAAGGAATTGAAAATGGCGCGTTAGTTCGATAATTCGATTTCAAACTTCAAATGAATGTACCGGGTGCAAAACGAACCGGATTTTAGCGAAACCAAAAACATTAGGATCTAATTGATAATATCTTTCCAGCGAATCCGAAAAATTGAAATTTCATAGCGGGAACCAAAAGATATGTCCAGTTGAAAATTCTGAATAGTCGCTATGGAATTCAGGCCCTTAAAAATAGACATTTTGCAAACGACCTCGGATTTCGACGAAACCACTTTTGTTGGGTCCGCAGTGTAAAGTTATTGCTAGGTTTCAAATTTCATAATTTTTCGAATTAATATGTGAGCGTGGCAAAGGAAAACGCGATTGACCATTTTCAGTTGATTTTAATCGACTGGAAATTGGCCATTTTTCCAACGGTCTCAGAATTCGACGAAACTAGTTTTGTTAGGACCGTATCGTCAATACGAAGCTAGAAAATATTTTTCGAAATTTTTTAGAGTTAGTATGAGACCCCGGTAATTTGAAATGTACGTTTAAAATTCAATATAGTGATTTAAATGTAAATTCAACGGAAACCGATCAAAACAATCGAATCAGCTTACGATACATATCCCATTGTGTTCGGAATGGGGGTAATTAGCTAGGGGCGATAGTCGTTGAGATTCGATCGGAGTTTGTGGTGTTAAACAATTAAGTGATCAATTAAATATAAATTAATATAAAACCCCTCTCCCCATACCTATCCCTCTCTCCACTCTGTCAAAGGTCAAAGAAATCAAAAAAAAAAAAAAAAAACCGGTCCCTTTTTTTTTTTTTTTCTTTCCTCGTCGCCGCCCCGATTCAGTGCCGTCGTGCCCCAGCGACGCACCACCGCACCCCAGGTGACGCCGCCCACCTCAGTAGCCCCTCTCACTTCGATCTCCTCCTCCACCCTCTCTACTCCCCTTCAGACCGAACGAGACCCGCCCAAACCCCCAACAGACGCCGCCGCCTTCCTGCAAACCCTAACCGACGCCGAGACCACCCACACGCCGCACGCACCCAATCCGACAATCCTCCCTTCGCTCGTACCTCTCGCAGCCCCCAAAAGCCTGACCCGCGAGGAAGAACCACCGTGAATCCCCTTTTTTTTTGTTTTGTTTCGCCGTAGTCCCTCCAGATGTGTCACCAGACCCCCTGATGGATTTCCCCTACCCCGACGAAGAACTGTAAGTATTTTTAATTTAATTTATTTCAATTCTTCTGGTGTAATGATCTTTCAATAAAATTGAAATTTTAATGAAGATGACAGTTAGATTTTTTTTCTGTTTTGCTTGGAAAAATTAGATTTTTATACTATGAAAAATTAGATTTTCATTTACAGAATGACTTGATTTTTATTGTAAACAAAGCTAAGGTTTTTAATTTAATAAAGTTAAGATTTTTCCTTATGAAGAGTTATAATTTTTGAACACATAAAGAAATGATGTTTTATTATAAAAAGTATTGATTTTGCTTTTGAAAAGGTAAGATTTTTAAAGAAGTAAAGTTTTGATTTTTAAATTTGGAAAAGGTTAAACCTTTAATCTAGGAAAGTTAAGATTTTTAATTTGTTAAAGATTAGATTTTTAATTAGTAAAGGCGAGATTTTTATTGTCTTAGAAACGAGGTAAAGATACGATTCTTATAATGTAGAGATATTAAAGATATAATCTTTATGATGTAGAAGATATAAAAATATAATTTTTATATTAGTAGAGTATTAAAAATAAAATTTTTATAATACAGAAAAGTTAAAAATATAATTTTTATACTAGTGGCGATAATAAAAATATAATTTTTATATCGTAGAGATATTAAAAATATGATCTTTACATACTGGAGAATATAAAAATGTGATTTTTACATATGTAGAGAATACGGGCAACGAAGATGACAAAAAGGCGAGAACGACGAAGATTTCTACATAAGGAGAGTCATGGGGATCGGATAGCTATTCTGTGAGAATTTCTCACCTTTCAATTTCTTTTCTAGTTATATATATATACTAGGATGCAGACGGTGCTTAGTAGCACCCGACACAATCGTCCACAGACCATGGACTTGTTTGTTTGATTGCAAAAATAAGTTAGATTATTTGATTGGAATTGAATTGTTTGGTGAAATGAATGGATTTGATTGATGTGTGAATGGCGTGGGCCTTCACTAGACCGGGGATAAGGCTAGGCCTTGTCCCGTTTCTAGTATCGTGCCGTTATGCCGCCGAAATTTTCTAAAATATGTTAGAAAAATAAAAATATCATTTTATTTAAAGAATGAACTGAATAGAAATTCATATGTTGGAATAAAATGTTTTATCGTTAAAAATATAATTTTTAACGTGAATGTGAATAAATAAATATTCATTTACAAACCAGACGGTTTGTTTATGTGCACCTATTTGAAGGACATTGATTGGGTCGATAAATTTTACACATCGCCCAACTGCACAAATAAAATATGCGTTTGATTGTTTGAAACCCTACACGGGTGTTGGAATGAAATTTGAAGTTCACTCATCCTGATTGATTAAATATGTCGATCGATTGATTGACAGGCTGTTATAAGCGTTATATATCTATATTTGATGCTTATACATTGTAGTGCACTTTGGTTGATGGTTGATTATTTTTCAATGCTATTATATGCGTGCGATGTATGGAAATCCATATAATTAATTTTATATGGTGATTGATTGGGCCTCATTCCAATTTAGAAAATAAAGAATATTATAACATAAAAGTTCATGTGTTGACTGTATTCATTCGTTGAGATTAGTCATGTGTTTAACGAAATATTTTAATAATAAAATTTGCATCTTTATCAATATAAAATAAAGGTTCATGTGTTTACTGTACTCATCCGTTGAGATTAGTCATGTGTTGAACGAAATAATTTAACAAAAATTGTCACACGTGGACAATACTCATTCGTTGAGATTAGTCGTGTGTTGACAAAAATAAATATTCATTTGTTGAATAGAATATTTGAAAATAGAAATATATGAAGCCGTGTTGGTTAGATTGACGCCATTTTGACGTGAACGATATTTATATCGATTTTATTCATTTTAAAATGCATATTGAAAATTGATTTCGAAAACGCATATTTTGAAATGAAATCGAAATGAATTGAATATAAAATGAAATCGAAATGAATTGAATATAAAATGAAATCGAAATGAATTGAATATAAAACGATATCGAAATGAATTGAATATATAATGAATTCGAATTGAATTGGAATTTGATTCGAATAGAAAACGAATTTGATTTGATTTGAATTGAAATGGAAGTTGAAATTGCTTTTGAAACGAATTTAAAACTATTTATATAATTCGTTTTAAATAGAAATCGACGAAATATATATTATATATATATTATATATATATAATATAATGGCCTGAATAGAACGCGCCGCGCCGCGGTAGTTCGTGAATTTCGACCATTTATTTCAAACGGACATTACGGGAGATCCGACCGTCGGATTCTCCTAAAACCGGAACCGTTGGGTTCGTATCGAAAAGAGCTTTCTAACGAATATTAGAAATCTAACGGTTGGATTTGGAATTATGTCCAAATCAAATTTGAAAAAGGTCGCTGTAAGTGCAGTTCGATGGCCGTTGATGGAAATCGACTGTACGGGCCTTGATAAAATTATTAAAAATAGTAATAATTTGTGTAAAATCATAAGAAATGATTTAGAAAGAAATGGAATGAAAAACTCCATATTTGAAAAGATAAAAATAGATTTTTATCGGAATGAACTAGTTTTTGAACTAGAATTATAATTCTATTTATTTTTAAGTAAATAAATTGAATTTGAAATGGTTTTAAAAATAACCAGAATTTCCAATGATTGCATTGGAATGGATTTAAATCGAAATTGTCTTCGGAATATTTTGATGTTGGAATTCGTGATTATACAGATGTGGTTATGGAAATTTGAAAGATATATATTTATATCGTTATTTCCAATGCGACATTTGTTAATCGTAGAATTTGATATTGAATATAAGCCGATATATTTTCTATTCAGAACCTTGTATTGACTATCAAATGTGATTTGGGTTTGTCGTGAATGGTGTCTTCACTAACACTGTTCTTGAACCCAGTTGAGAAAAGATTAAATCTTTTCATGAGGATTTAATGAAGTGTACCAATTAAATAATATTTAATTGAAATTGAATTGATATTGATTTTTGGGTTTATCGTGGACAGTGTTTTAAATAACACTCGTTCTTTAACCCGATAATTAATGGAATGTGACTTTGGGTTTATCGTGAACCGTGTTTTAAATGACACTGATTCTTTAACCCAGTTAACGATTAAAACTAAGTGGAGTTTTAATGAATCTTTAATTAGATTGAAAAGATCGAGAATGGAGTATCACCAGTTTTACTCCAGGCGATAGTTAAATCTTTAATTAGATTTAAACATGAAATGGTAATTGAATTTACCGATAACACCGTGGTGTTAGATATGAAGTATAACCAGTTTTACTTCATGGGATGAATAGGTTGGGATTGGGAAATTAAAACAAATGATTACTTCGGTAAGGTTCGTTAATCCCGACTAGTTGAATCGAAACTCACAAGTAGATTCAAGAATAAATTAAAGAATTTATCTTTGATAAAATTAATGGGAACCTTTCCCTATGAATGAGAAATGTTAGAAACTAACTGTCGGTTAGCTAAGCAGAATGGTTTACTGGATATTGATCTGATGTTGGTTTCGGCCTTCGGGGTTAATATTTGGGAAATTATTCTCTTGATTAATTTACGGTTAGTGACTGATGAATTGGAATGAGGCGTATGTTGTGTTTGTGTAACACTTATTTAAAATATACGCGAGTTATTCGGAAAGACCGGGTTTATCCCATTCTGAATAACTGATACGACGATAAGTCGAAGATGAAGACGATGGTCGAAGACCGGAGGTCTTCACGTCGTTTGGGTGATTACTGATGATCTTGATTGGGCTGTACACCCAAGAAGATGGAAACAGTTGGTGATCGTCCAGACGTATTTGGAGATCGATGGATATGCGGGGTACTAGGTGCCTCCGGTTTCGTTCAGCCCCAGAACGGACTTGTAAATGGACTGTGTGTCTGACATTGGATTTTAGTCCGTGTGATTGATCTCTATTAAATATATATCTGCTTGGCGGCAGAGAATTTATTCTCTTGCTTAACGCCCTTCTCTGAGACGTACGAGCTCAGGGGTTATATATTGATGGATATCAATCGCATGGAGTGAATTGCCTGTGTGACATGCCTAAGTGGCAAATGATCAAGGCTTCTGTTGAAAAGCAAAGTCTTGTGGTTGATGATCGAAGCACGGCCTTTGTGGCGTAGCTTTGTGTAACGTTCACTTCGCGAGTTTCACACCCGGTATGAACCAAAAATGGGAGAGGACCTCAGGGAGGGCATGCGTTTCCTTCTAGCTAAAAAGTGGCGTCAGTGGTTTTACACGCCCTGACGAGTTTGACTTACGTGGTTGTTGCTGTTGCGAGGCGCCTCGGTTATATCGGTTTCGGCCGATGCATTCTGGTCGGCAGACGGACCAAACTTACGCCCCAAAGGGCGGGGAAACGCAGTGTTCAGGCATTTTAATCCACATCGGTGGACCGGCCCTGACGATCCAAGGGCCCACCTGTGTCTGGGTCCTGAGACACGGGCTAGAGCGTCTCGAATCGGTTGAGGACTATCTTTTACCTCAGTTCACAGACGGAAATCCAATTTCCAAATACGTGACATTTGCGGTTTTGATTGTAGAGCCTAGTATGGCGACATGATATATGGTACCCATGCCGTCTATGATTGATACTTATGATTTGAAGTTGTTTTATACACTATGCACTTATAATACTATCAAATGATTGGTTTTAAACGTATCAAGCATTCTTTGGCTGTTATAAGGGAAAACCCTATCCCCCGGCTTGCGTTGCATTGTGTGATAGGACCTGGGTCTTATAACAGCTTCATTTTTCTTTATTTAGCATTGCGCTGTTGTTTTATGCACTGGTATTCTTGGGAGGAAACCCATTCCGTGTTATACGGCGTGGTCCCTTGATTTACCTAACTTTAAAATAAAGAATTAATAACTGTTTTAGTTCTCAATACTAGTCACATGACTGACCTGGAGTTTATTGTTTTAACCTAAACTCTGGGTGCCCTTATTTTGACACGGGCAGCTAGTAGTTTTGGTTTTGCAGATTTATATTCACAGGATCCTGGTTTACAGCTGGAACGATATCCGGAAAGCTTTGTATCCGTATATCTCTTCTAGTTGTGTATTGTATTATTTTCCGCTGCTATGTAATTTATTGTAACCTCTGATATTTCTGTGTAATATATATTCATTTATACTCTGTATATTCTTGTAATCTGATGGATTGTTGTGATATACAATGAAATGTTCTTTTGTATGCGTTCTATTTTGTCCTGTTCTCAAACGATAGGGCGTTTCGAACAGTCTGGGTCGGTTTAGCGACTGGTTCAGACCGAGCGAAATCCCTTCTCGTCACAGATTCCTTATGAATTAAAATCCTAGATTCGGATTCTGTATCACAAATATCATATTACTTGTAATATAATTTTTATCATCTCTGGCTTAATAGCTCAGATTGAAACTAGACTTTGTTTAAAACTGCGTAGTTAAAGCGCTTAGCGGGTCTATAGCGGTGGAGGTGCAGAAAGCTATACCGAGGAAATAGCGGGGGTATAGCGGAAGTGCAAAAATGTTAATTAGATGTAAAAGTATATGATTAAAATTAATTATTTATTATTTTCGCATCATTTGCATAGAAGAAATGTATATTAATCAATATTATATAATAAATCAAAGAATATCATGATTATGCACACTAGATTCGATGATTATTATATATTTCTATCTTATATAAGGCACTTATGCCTTAAAATTAACTCTTTACTCTAACTATTTTGATTTATTTTAAAAGAGAACTTGTCAAATCAGCCTTTAGATATTAGTATTGCTAAAGAGGGTGCTAAATAGCTTTGATTTAGCGGGTGCAGCGGAATATAGCGGGGTTTATAGCGGAACTACTGTTCACCAGCGCTAAATTGAATTAACGTAGTGGCTGGAGAGTGCTACAGGATATAACAGAGATTTTGAGGGAATTTAGCCGGGCTTTAACTACATAGGTTTAAAATAATAAAATATATTTAATTTTAAAATAAGTGGCATACATATACTTTAAATTTATAAGGAAATAGTTATATTAAAAATAATCTTATTAAAATAATTATAAAGTTCAATAGAAAATTAGTTTAAACAAATAGTCTGGAAAATAACTATGAAGCCACAGTGAAGAAAAATTAGTTTAAGTAAGTCAGCTTAGGATAACTAATGGAAATTTAACATAGTTCAAACGTAACAGTCCAATCCAAACCAGATATCTGATTTCAAAACTCGACTTATTACACATTTTAGAGCAAAAATTCTCATTCATTTATATTACGCAAATCCTATCCTTACGTTTTACACACCATTATACTTCAAAATATAATATCCTTAAAACCAAGTTAATTAATTGATAATTAATTGCAATTAAACTTTTTAATTCAACTTCCAGCCATTAACTAAAATACATCTTGAAATTGGTTTAACTAAGATAATTCAGTTCGTTTATTCTAACGAGATGAAAATTTTAAGTTTATATTTTAAAAGAAAACTATATATTTCCAAAAATCATATCTTTAAACCTAATTTTCCATAATTCATAAATTTAATTACTTTTAACGTTTTATACTATGTTCAAAATATCAACTTTAAATATCTCTTGGAATTGGATTATATTTAACGGAAGTAAAAATTATAAGTTCCACTTTAAATCAAACTGTATATTTTAAGCTATCATAGCTTAATGAATTTAATAAAATCTTAAACATAATTATATTATGATACATTTAAAGGATAAAATTATAGAATAATTCTTTTTAATGAAACCTTAAAAGTAAATTTACGCTAAATTTAAACCCATTGAACTTTTAATTTTAACACTTATTTATTTATTTAGTGCTAAACATTTTATTTTATGAAATATATATTTATACATTACATTACTCAATTAATTATTTTGTTATGCATTCTCAATTTATTATATATTTTAAAACTAAATAATATTATATTTCAAGATCCAATATTTATATATATTTCAAAACATAAATTTCTATAAATTAAATTTTCAATAAACATATCATTTTATCCCTGACTTCAAATTCAACCTTTATTGTATAACTAAAATTTAAGTTTTAATAAAGATCATAATTTACAATTTAGCATATACTTCAGTTTTAATTCCTAAATTATATACAATCATTCAGGTATGTATCATTTCAGCGCATAGTGATTTTCCTAAATCGAAAAATGCCATAACAATCAACAATATAGTTTCCCTATCATATATCGTAAATTTGTGTGTCACCTGTGTAATCAAATCACAAAACATTCGTGAATTTCCTAAAGAATTTTGACACTTCGTGTGTCGTTTTACTGGTGTTAATATATTTAATAAATGTAATAGTCATGACTGAGTAAACTCACTTTTCATGGTTGTTCGAATGTTGAATATGATGAGACTGGCACGGATAATCAAACACGATAACTCGAGCTAAGTGACAAAGCATGAACGAGCACTACAACTACGATGCAAGCAAGACCCAAACCCATAAATATGTCCAACAATACTCCATTCTATTTATGCAAATATACACATACATATGTGTGTGTATATGTACATGTACAAACTAGAAATTCACAAACATGGTGCAGAGGGTTGAAGGTTGTAGGAAAATAATTCTTCTTATTCAAAACTGTGCAGATGATACAAATTTATAGAAAAATGAGTTTATGTTTCCAAGTAAACATATCTTAGACAAATGGAAACAAATATAATCTTCTATACTGGAAACATATAATAAACTAATAGAAATAAATATAATCTTCTATACTGGAAACTTACATGTCAAGGTTGTCAGTACTGGTGCAGAATGTAACGACCCGGATTTTCAGCGACTTTGGTTATCGACATAAGCTCGATGTCGATAACCAAAACGTCGAAAAATCCTGGTAATTAGTGAAAGAAATTAGAGGGTGAGGAAAGATAAGATAGAAAATTAGAATAGAAGAAGAAGAAGAACACAACATCAGAGTAACACGAATCTCACAGCGGAACGAATAACATATAATATATATAACATAACTTGAAATATACATCTGTACTTGAATATACATCAATATCAAAGTACATCACTTACAACACAGCGGAAATAACTATAGCTATATGATCCTGAAGCCTCCTGCTCCAAGCTCTTCCAGTATATCTGTAAATTCCCGACTACTTGACTGCCCGTACAAATTTAGGCACCCAAGAGTTTAGGGAAAACAACAAAGTAAACTCCGGGTCAGTCATGGGACTGGTATGAGTAAAACAGTTTAAAAACAGTTCGAACAAGTAAACGATATCTCATAAGACCACGCCGCATAACGGAACGGGTTTTTCCCTTATGAGAATCCAAAATATCTTTATATCAAAAACCTTTTGATACTATAATAATGTCTATCAACCACAGTATATATATAATCATCTAGCAGAAACGCTTTCATCTCACGTTCTACATATATAGTATACAATCAAAATCGCAAGCACGTATTGGGTAATGGATTTCCAACTATGACAAGGTATGGAACCACCTTTCGGTAATGTACCTCTAGAGAGGAATACACTGGGTTCAACAAGAACATCTTGCAACCCGGCCACACATGACCGACCACTCATTTCGCTTGAGTGTATCGAATGTATATCACCAACAGTTGAGATCAGCAACCGTTTCCCGAATGGGACAGCATCAACAATAGATTTTTAGAAGTAAATGAAACTCTAGATCAGGTGATTATACACCCTAATAGGTGCGACCTACATAGCCATGCTGCTTGCTCGATTTCTGTCATTTACCGGTTGATGAGGCTAGAAGCTACGCTTTATCATCACACCAGATTCACTTCGAATGCCACATCGTCAAATCCATCAAATCACCGATTGACGTCCTCAACAGTACATTACGTGTTAGCTAAAAGAAGTTTCCTTCTCCGCTTCCACTCTTGGTACGGTTGAAGAAATCAATGTACGTGACCTTTCTGGACATACTCTGTCAGACATTCATCCATACACGTCACCCAGGAACAGGATGAATCGAAGGCACAATTTCTATTAATAGAAAAAGTCCTTGCACTCTACTCCGTCTTCGATTATCTTTATATAATCTGATTCGCACGCTACTGCCAATACGGAGTGGTTCTTCGGATAATACTCCAACCGGTCTCTCCATATTGACAACGATGGTCAAAACTCCGATAGTCTGTGATTTAACTATCGGATAAAAACAAGTGTTTCGATAGTCAATGATTTAACTATCGAATAAAACAAGTGTTCATCCAAACATCCAACAATCAATGAGCCTTTAATTAATATTTCATTAATTAAATCACTTCTCTATTTCTTATCAATATTTGTTAACCAAATATTTTCAATAACCATATTGGCCTTTTTGCGTTATTTGGAAAACATTTCCGAATATCACCTTCTTTTATTTTCTATACTAGGAAATATTCATTATTCTATTTCCAAGCTTTGCACATATTTGGGTTAAAACAGATGTTGTGTAAAACATCGTTACGGCAACCCAAATACAGTATTTAACTAATTCTTGTTCCACATTGATCTTCGAGCCTGAATCTTGCTACTTATCGGTATATCATGAAATCAACCAAGTTGGGGTATAATTACCTCTCAGACTGAGACGACCCGAACTTCCCCGTGAAGGAAAGCACAGATAGAATTGAGGACAAGACAAAATAGAACGCATACAGAAGAACATTTCATTGTTATTACAACAATTCCATCAGATACAAGAATATACAAAGTATAAATGAATAAATTACATTCGATAAATATCAGAGATTACAATAAATTACATAGCAGCGGAAAAAATACAAAACAGAACTGAAAGTGATACACGGATACAGAGCTTTCCGAGCATCGTTCCAGCTGTAAATCAGGATCCTGTGAATATAAATCTGCAAAACCAAAACTACTAGCTGCCCGTGCGGAAAATAAGGGCACCCAGAGTTTAGGTTAAAACAATAAACTCCAGGTCAGTCATGTGACTGGTGTGAGAACTAAAACAGTTATTTAAAACTTTACTTTCAAGATAGTAATTCAAGGGACCACGCCGTATAACACGGAACGGGTTTCCTCCTAAGAACACTAGTGCACAGAATAAACAACGCAATGCTTTTTCGAAAAATGAAGCTATTATAAGACCCAGGTCCCATCACATAATGCAACGCAAGCCGGAGGATATGGTTTTCCCTTATAATAGCCAAACATGCTTGGTACGTTTAAAAACAAATCATTTGATACTATAATAAGTGTATAGTGTCAAAACAATTCAATCATAAATATCAATCATAGGCGGCATGGGTACCATCTATCATGTCGCCATACTAGTTCTACAATTAAAACTGCAATACACGTATTGGAAATTGGATTCCATCATGAGCCGAGGCAAGGGGCAAGCTCCTCTCCGCGTTCGAGACACTCTAGCAATGCCTCAGGACCCCACTCTGATCCTTTGGAACCTCCAAGGCCAGTCCTCTCTTACTTTTGAGGATTAATTATTCCTGAACACACGTTTCCCGGTCCTTACAGACCTATATCCGAGGCGCCTCGTATCCAACAACCACACAGGTGAAAAGTATATAAATGTCAGGGCTGGTAGGTCACTGACACCACCCTAGCTAGAAAGAAACGTCGTGCACTCCTTGGGTCCGTATCCTGTTTTTGACTCATACCGAGGTGTGAGGCTCGCGAATTCACGTTATACACAAAGCTACGCCACACAGGCCGTGCTTTGATCATCAACCACAAGACTTTGTTTTTCAACAGAAGCCTTGATCAATTGCCACTTACGCGTGCCACACTGGCAATTCACTCTATGCGACTGATGTCCATCGATATACAACCTCTGAGCTCGTACGTCTCAGAGAAGGGCGTTAAGCAAGAGAATAAATTCTCTGCCGCCAAACAGATGTATATTTAATAGAGATCAATCAACACAGAATAAAATCCAATGTCAAACACACAATCCATTTACAAGTTCGTTCTGGGTCTGAACGAAACCGGAGGCACTTTCCTCGCATATCCATCCATCTCCAAGTACGTCTGGACGATCACCAACTGATTCCCTCATCCTGGGTGTACAGCCCAATCAAGATCATCAGTAATCACCCAAACGATGTGAAGACTTCCGGTCTTCAACCACCGTCTTCATCTTCGACATCTCGTCGAATCGGTTATTCAGAATGGGTATAAACCCGGCCTTTCTGAATAACCCACGTATATGATAAACAAATGTTACACAAACACAACAAACGCCTCATTCCAATTCAGAATATTCTTTTATTCACAAAATCACATTCTTAGGGAAATGTTCCCATTAATTTTATCCAAGATAAATTCTTCTAAATTTATCCTATAATCTTCCTTTGGATATCATTTCAAACTAGTCGGGATTAACGAACCACACCGAAGTAATTATTTATTTTATTTCCCAATCCCAACCTATATATCCCATGGAGAAAACTGGTAATACTCCACATCTAACACCACGGTGTTATCGGTAAAATTAATTACCATTTCACGTTCAAATCTAATTAAAGATTTAACTATCGCTTTGGAGCAAAACTGGTGGTACTCCACTCTCGATCACTTTTCAAATTTGATAATTTAAATTATCAATTCACATTTTTAATCTAATTAAAGATTCATTAAAACTCCACTTAGTTTTAATCTTCTCAAAAATCGATATCTTGCCTTTAACTGGGTTAAAGAACCAATGTCTTCAAAAACACGATTCACGATAAACCCAAATCACATTTGATATTAAATACAAGGCTCTGAATAGAAAATATATCGGCTTATATTCAATATCAAATTCTGAAACCAACATATATCGTATTGGAAATAACGATATGAGATATATCTTTCAAATTCCCATAACAATATCTGTATAGTCCCGAAATCCAACATCGAAATATCCCGAAGATAATTTCGATTCAACTCCAGTCCAATCCACGTATTGGGAATATGGATTATTTTTAAAATCACTTTCAAATTCAATTTATTTATTTCAAAAATAAATTGATTTTAATTCTAGTTCAAAACTAGTTCATTTCGATAAAAATCTATTTTTATCCTTTCAAATGTGGAATTCTTCAGCCCAATTCTTTCCAATTCATAGATTATAATTTTACACAAATTATAGATATTTTTAATAATTTTATCAAGGCCCGTACAGTCGATTTCCATCAACGGCCATCGAACTGCACTTACAACGACCTTTTTCGAATTTGATTTGGACATAATTCCAAATCCAACCGTTAGATTTCAAATTTCTAATATTCATTGGAAAGCTCTTTTCGATACGAACCCAACGGTTCCGGTTTTAGGAGAATCCGACGGTCGGATCTCCCGCAACGTCCATTCGAAGTCAATGGTCGAAATTCATGAACTGCCGCGGCGCGGCGCGTTCTATTCCGGCCATTATATATATATATATATAATATATTATATATATTTCGTCGATTTCCTTTTTAAAACGTATTTTATAAATCGTTTTAAATTCGTTTCAAAAACAATTTCAACTTCATCTTCAATTTCAAATCTATTTGATTTCAATTCAATTTCACTTTCTATTCAATTTGAATTCAAATTCACTTTCTATTCCATTCAAATTCTAATTCGTTTCAATTCAATTCACTTTGAATTTACCATCTATTTACTTCAATTCGAATTCATTTCAAATTGATTCAATAAAATTTCTATTTCAATTTTTATCTAATTCAATTTGGATTTCATTTCAAAATATTAGATTTTGAAATCCCTTTTCAATATTCATTATAAACCGAATAAAACCGATATAAATATCGTTCACGTCAAAATAGCGCATCTCTAATCCACGCGGCTTTATATTTTTCAAAAACTTCTTTATTCTATTCAACAAATGAATATTTATTCTATTCAATACCTGAATCTATATTTCTTTCAACACACGACTATTTTTGTTATGCAAAATATTTTATAAAACTATGGTATCTATCGTTTGATTTTTAATTAGACTCCACCGTGAAGTAGTTCTAATTTTAAATATGATAAAGATGTAAATTTCATTGTATAAAATATTTCACTCAACACACGAATATTTTCAACACATGAACATCGTCAACACATGACTATTTTTATATTCAACACATGAATTTTCTTTTATAACATTCATTATTTTCCCGATTGGAATGAGGCCCAATCAATCACCATATAATGTTAATTATATGGATTCCATACAACACATGTATATAATAGCATTGAAAAATAATCAACCATCAACCAAAGTGCACTACACTGTATAAGCATCAAATATAGATATCTAACGCTTATAACAGTCTGTCAATCAATCGATCGACATATTTAATCAATCAGGATGAGTGAACTTCAAATTTCATCCCAACACCCGTGTGGGGTTTCAAACAATCAAACACAGATTTTAGTTGTGCAGTTGGGCGATGTGTAAAATTTATCGTCCCAATCAATGTCCTTCAAATAGGTGTACATAAACAAACTGTCCGGTTTGTAAATGAATATTTATTTATTCACATTCACTATATTCATATTCACGTTAAAAATTATATATTTTTAACGATAAAACATTTTATTTTAACATATGAATTTCTATTCAGTTCATTCTTTAAATAAAATGATATTTTTATTTTCTAACTTATTTTAGAAAATTTCGGCGGCATAACGACACGATACTAGAAACGGGACAAGGCCTAGCCTTATCCCCGGTCTAGTGAAGGCCCACGCCATTCACACATCAATCAAATCAATTTCATTTCACCAAACAATTCAATTCAAACCAAATAATCTAATCAACTACACAACCAAACAATTAAACAAACAAGCCATCCATGGTCTGTGGATGACGGGTGTCGGGTGCTACTAAACACCGTCTGCATCCTAGTATATATATATAACTAGAAAAAGAAATTGAAAGGTGAGAAATTCTCACCAAAAGCTATCCAATCATCTTGACTCTTCTTTTGCAGAAGTCTTCGTCGTTTTCGCCTTTTGTCACTTTCGTTGCCCGTAGCCACTACATATATAAAAATCGAATTTTTACTTCGAGGTTCAATATATAAAAATCGAATTTTTACTTCGTTATTCAATATATAAAAATTCTATTTTTACATCGCTATTATATAGATAAAAATTCTATTTTTACACCGCTATTATATAGATAAAAATTCTATTTTTACATCGCTATTATATAGATAAAAATTCTATTTTTACAACGATGCTATATAGATAAAAATTCTATTTTTACAACGATGTTCTTATAATAAAGATTATATTTTTATCACGCTATTTCCCTATATAAAAATCGAATTTTTACTTCATCGTTATAAAAATCACTTTTCCACTTCAATGTATATATAATAAAAATCAGATTTTTATTTCGCTACATATATAAAGATCAAATTTTTATCACCATACCTATATAAAAATTATATTTTTCACTTTTCTACATTATAAAAATTATATTTTTAACCTTTCTACATTATAAAAATTATATTTTAACCTTTCTACATTATAAAAATTATATTTTTATTATTTCTACTTTGTAAAAATCATATTTTTAAAACGCTACAAATATGGGAAAGATTATATTTTCATATAATTAAAAATCACTTCTTTGTTTAGTTAAAAACCACTCCTTTTCAGTTTCAAAAAATCAACCTAAACCAAATCAGGTTTTTAACCCATGCTATTTATATTAAAACTGAAAAATATATATATATATATATATACCTCACTGTTTTCAGTCATTGGGGGCTGGAGAAGAGGCGCTGCGGTCAGGGGGTGGAAGGGGGTGTCGCACGCGCGGTGGTGGGCCGAGGGAAGGCCATCGGCGGCGGGTTTCCTGCCTAGGGCGTGGGTCCTCGCGGTTTGGGGATTCTAGAAGGAAGAGGAGAGAGGAGGGAGGGCTGGGCGACGCGGCTAGCACGAGGGAGGAGGGCGCCGTCGATCTCGACGGTGCTGGTGGGCTCCGGCGACGGAAATCGAGGGGAGCGATTTGGGAATCGAGGTTTTAAAGCGGCGGGTTTTTTCTTTTGACTGAAAGGGAGAGATAATGTAAAGGGGGGGGGGCAAAGTATAAATATATATTTAATTTAATTTTAAATTCGAAAAGTTGACTTTTTAATTCGAACTCGAAACGAGGCCCACCGCCTGTCGTCCATAGCTAATTACCCCCATTCCGAACACAATGGGATATGTATCGTAAGCTAAATCGATCGTTTCGATCAGTTTTCGTCGAAATCAACATATAACTCTATATATTGAATTTGAACGCGCATTTCAATTTACCGGGGTCACATACGAACTCGAAAAATTCCTGAAAAATATTTTCTAACTTCGTATTGACGATACGGTCCTAACAAAACTAGTTTCGTCGAATTCTGAGATCGTTGGAAAAATGGCCAATTTCCAGTCGATTAAAATCAACTGAAACTGGTCAAACGCGTTTTCCTTTGCCACGCTCATATATTGATTCGAAAAATTATGAAATTTGGAATCTAGCAATAATTTGACATCACGGATCCAACAAAAGTGGTTTCGTCGAAATCCGAGGTCGTTTGCAAAATTCCCATTTTTAAGGGCCTGAATTCCATAGCGACTATTCAGAATTTTCAACTGGACATATCTTTTGATTCCCGCTATGAAATTTCAATTTTTCGGATTCGTTGGAAAGATATTCTCTATTAGATCCTATTATTTTTGGTTTCGTTAAAATCCGGATTGTTTTGCACCCGGTACATTCAATTGAAGTTTGAAATCGAATTATCGAACTACCGCGCCATTTTCAATTCTATTTATAATTATATATAATTATATATAATCTAACGGCGACGTATATAATATATACGCTATAATTATATTCAAAATAAATTTCTCGTTGATTTTATTTAAAATAATTCATTTTAAATGTTCAAAATTCTCTAAAATTGCCAAAATAAAAATTTTAAACTGGCCCAGATTTTCGGGTTGTTACACAGACCTTGACTGAATAACATTTAACGTCAAAACAGACAAGACTACTTACTCGAATAACCAATACCATACAACTGATTATTCACCTTTAAACACATATACATTTTCTCTTTCTGTTCTTACTAGATTTTATTCTTATACTTCCCTTTTTGATTATACTATTCTATTTCTAAGTTCGTTTTCTTATCGACTTCTATATATTTTGATATGTTAATTTCTAACTATCAAATTATCTTAAAAATATTCTATCTCCTTAAATTCCCGGAAAAATTCGCCATAACCTCCTTTGTACCGGGAGCATCGGGAAATTTCAAATAGCTTTCCCGGTCCTTCTCATCTCAAAAAGAAAAAGAAAAAGCCAAGCGGCTAGCCGATACGGCGCATAAAATCTCATATATGAATTAAATACGTACCTTTTTGTCGGGCATTCTATTTATTTCACTTCTATACTTTATTCCATACCTGTCTCCTGTATATTTATGCCTGTCCAATCTATTTTAACTATACCAATCGTTTTAACTCAATTTGTTAATTAAATCTGTTAATTAACTTCTTAGTCTAATCCACTTCTATTTATCCAAATCTATTTATTATAAATCCCATTTGAATTTCTATATTCAAATTCCATTTGAAATACTATATTCAAATTCTATAGTTAAACTCCATTTGAATTCTATTATTCAAATTCTATTTCAATTCCTTATATTCAAAGTCCATTTGAATTCTCCGCATTATTTATAAACAACGTTTATAACTTCAATTCAAATCCCACCTTTCCATTTATAAACAACGTTTATAAATTCGATTCAAATCCCATATTTTCATTTATAAACAAAGTTTATAAATTCGATTCAAATCCCATATTTTCATTTATAAACAACGTTTATAAATTCGATTCAAATCCCATATTTTCATTTATAAACAACGTTTATAAATTCAATTCAAATCCCATATTTTCATTTATAAATAACGTTTATAAATTCAATTACTTGTTTTATATACCTTCAAAACAAGTTAATATTTTCTATAGTTTTATTTAAAAATTCAAATTCTATTATAAAAATAGAATTTCCTTTTTAAATATCAAATACCTTTTCCGATATTTTCATGAATCAATACTCAAGCCCCAGGGATATTTTAAACAATCAATCAACCAATTTTCAATCATTTGATTTTTATCACATCATATATGAATATATATGATATCAAACAAACAAACAGATAATATATATTTTTGAGGAATCCAGTTGGATTCCTCCAACCTGTTTTTCCTGCATCCAAAGACGTTAGTCAACATAGTAATACCCATCCTGCTTCGAGGCAGGATATCGCGGTATGAAGGTCATCCACTAATCATAGCGTGGGGCGTATAGGGTAATCATCCGCTATGAAACTGCGGGCATCCGCTAATGAGACTGCGGGAATCCAACCAATCATCAACCCAATATATATATATATATAATAGTTAAGCCTAAATAACTATATATATTTCAAACAACCAGATAGCATTCAAAACAAGCAACACAATTATTTTTAACGAATAAAAATAATTCTAATAAGGTGAGTGAGATTTACTCACCGTGGTTTAATTTCGGAGTATCCATTTTTATTCTGATATTTTTGAATAAACTTCCCGATGGTCTGATATAAAATTACGAATCCAACCTTATGATTTTCCCGCCTTTACCTTTCTTCTAATTTAAAATTCCTGCTCCACATTTCTTTGGCAAATCGAACCACACCATCCAGAACCGAGCTTCCATCTCTCCCTGCTGCACTCCTCATTCAGCCTAGCCTCACGCAAATCGCAACCCATCTTCACCACAACTACTGCATTCACTATCCAATAAATATCGCAAAACACTACCCAAAACAGAACCGACATCTCCACTGTCGAACTCTCAGTTCAAAATCCCAATACACAGTTCAACATCAGTACAACCATTTGAAATTCAGAACCTCCCTTAACCAAAATCGAGCTCCCCAAATGACAGTCGAAGCTCCTCTTATCCTACCTTCTCATCGCAGTTCAAAGCTACCGTCACTGTCGACTTCGAAACAAGCCTCAGCTCTCCCTTTTGACTTCCACAGACTCGAACGCGAGGAAAACCTAGGTCGCGATTTTCAAAATCGAGCCATCTAAACCCTCATCGCTGAATCCCAAACCAAAATCGCAGCTTCTAACGGCTGTTCGAGTTGCGAAATCCGACTTCGATTCCCCTTCTGGCGAGCGTCTCAACCTCGTCATCGAGTTTTGGCTATTTCGATTTTCATTCGCCCCTCTTTTATTTTTCCAGTAATGATTTTGATTTTGTTTTTCTTGAGAATTAAAATGGGAAAAAGAAGAGAGGGTGGACGCGGTTTTATAATGGAGAGGGGTGGAAGAAAGAAGACCACGCTCTGTTATAATTTGTGGAGGTAAGGAGGAACACGGGTTTGTCTGGTTTGTGGAGATAAAGTAGAACACGGGGATGGTATGTGTGTGGTAATAAAGAGTGGCACGACTTTGGGGTTTTTAACCAGTTTTTATTTAATTATTTGGTTTTGAACTAAACCGATACGATTTTATTTAATTTAAAATACTCAGGAGCCTGAACTCCTTTTCGAACGCAACAACTGGCGTTTCTAGGGTAAAACCACTATTCTGAATCCACTGGGATAAGTATCGAAGTCTAATTCGATTATTTAAAGGAGATATTAATTTAAACCAATATCAATTAAATTTTCAAAACAATTTATTCTGCGATAATAAATTAATATTATCGTTCTAATTCCAACAGGAGTTCGTATTGATTATCTGAACTGTTTCCACTTCAGTATTGATTTTGAATTCAAGTAAATTCAATTTCGTGTTTCAATAATTATATATATTCAAAATAAACCATATTTCGATTTTTAAATCGATAATCAAATATAAAATTCCTTTTATATTCTTATTTCAATATTTAAACCATATTAAATATTCAAAATTAACCGATGAAATATCCGGGTCATTACATTCTTCCCCACTTAAAAATAATTTCGTCCTCGAAATTGCTAAGGTAGGAAAAGTGCTACAAACCCATTAACTTTTCAGAATCTTATTTATGTTGATACTCAACATTTCCAACTTCCTTACGTAACTCTCTTTCGAATAAATCCCTATTCGATAATTCCTTTCGAATAAACTATATTCGATAACTTCTTTCGAATAACCAAATTCGATAATTCCTTTCGAATAAACTATATTCGATAACTTCTTTCGAATAACCAAATTCGATAATTCCTTTCGAATAAACTATATTCGATAATCTCTATTCAATTTACTCTATTGGATTTTACTCTTTTTGATTAACTCCATCGAATAACTAAATTCGATAACTCCTTCGAATAACCAATATTCTGTAACTCACTTCGATTAAACTAATCGATAACTCATTTTGATTAAAGTATAATCGATAACTCATTTCGATTAACAAATAATCGATAACTCCTTTCGATTTAGTAATAATCGATAACTCCTTCGATTAACTAATAATCGATAACTCATTTCGATTAAACTATATTCGATAACTCCTTCAATTCTATTCGAATAAACTATATTCGATTTAACTCCATTCGCTTGACACTAGATCGCAGCGATCACAATGGTTACGCCTGATTCCCCCAGGAAACATCCGACCGCCCTAGGCTATCTACAGCCCTGCGAATTACGCTAGCAGTCGTACGAAATGGCAACTTATCCTGAGTAACCATGTTTGACTAACTCTACCTCAATAACTATATTTGATCAACTTTAATTGAATAACTAACATTCAATTAAATTCTAATTCGATTAACTATGTTCAATTAACTCTATCTGGTTAACTCTTACTCTAATCGATTTATTCTAACTCCAATCGATTATTTCTAACTCTAATCGACTTCTCCTATTCGAATAACTCCTATTGGATAGCGTTTATTCATTTATAAAGATTTACTTTTAGTAACGGTTCTTCACTTTATAAATGTTCTCTTTAATAACGTTACTTCACTTATACAAGTGTTGTATACCCTTCCTATTTAAAACTATCGGTGTTAAAAACCAATATCTCTTCTCTATATAAGTTCAGACTTATATATTCCATCTATCGAATGATAAACATTTAATTTAATTTATGAACTGTTATTTATAAATTAATCTTTTCTATTTATCCGTAAAAAACAGATTTCCATTTTCTATTCATCTTCTAAATATTCCTTTGATTAAATTTTATTTATTTAACAAATAAATATCTCATCTATAACATTCTATTTATTTTCTATAAATAAATATTTCCATTTAATCTATTTGTAAATGTTTTACAAATATTTCCTTTTAAATTCTATTTGTAAATGTTTTACAAATATTTCTCCTTCTATTTGTTTGCACATAACTTCCTTTGTATTTGTTTTACAAATATATTTCCTTTATTCACACCCAATTTATATTTCATTCACATTGATTTTACTCAATTTATTCATTTCGATCCATTTAACTTACTTAAGTTAAATTTAATTTCAATCATCCAAATTCCCATTAACTAGTTGCTAATTAACCGTTTTGCCTATTTCACCCTTTTTATTTGAATATAACTTGTTCAAATATAGGTCAACTTAATTATAAACTAATCAAATTATATTTTCAACTCGAGTTATATATTCGATTTCGAATATAAATTCTCAATCTCTTTCACTTGTCCAAAAACCCAATTTCGATTCAAATTTCTTTTAACTAGTTATTTTTCAATTTAGTTAATTCTATTTAACCATTTAAAATATGATTTTTGTCTTAAAAATCATTTCACTTACTTCACTGGAGTTCATATTTATTTATATCTCCAGTCTGGATTTTTCTAATGCCAATTTCGGATTTTATTTCCTAAAAATCCTTTTATTTATTTAATTAAACCGTTATGGTTTTATAATGGTTCTGGCGCTGCTTTTCTAAAAATTTGATTTTGACATAACTCAAAATCTATACGACGAAATCCAGATTTTTCTCTTTTATTAGAAAACTATCGTTCAACCGGTCCCGACGATTCTTGTTTCAAAGAATTTCGACTTCAACTGAGTTCTGTATACTAAATTGAAGTTCGAATCGCCAATTTACGAACTGCCGCGCCATGGCGAGCTCGTTTTAATTATATTTATAAATATAAACGTTTTAACTTTGTTTATACTAAATTCAACTCCATTATGATATATATATCAAATCCATTTTTCCATTTCAACATAATATTCCCGATCTATTTCACTTCTAATATTCAAATCCTATATCTTAATTTAAAATATTCAAATTCCATTTGAATTTCTTTATTCAAACTCTATATTATTTCCTTCTATTCAATTACTATTTGAATTTTTCTTCTATTCAAATCCATTTCAATTCCTTATCTTCAATTTCTATTTGAAATCTTTATCTTCAATTCCTATTTGAAATCCTTTATTCAAAAACCCATTTCAAATCCCTTATTCAAATTCCATTTGAAATTCCTTTTCTTCAATTCCTATTTGAAATCCTTTATTCAAAAACCCATTTCAAATCCCTTATTCAAATTCCATTTGAAATTCCTTATCTTCAATTCCTATTTGAAATCCTTTGAATTTAGATTCTATTTTAACTCCTTTGAATTTAAATTCTATTTCAAACTTTTTCTTTGAATTCTAATATTCAACCTCCACTTTATATTCTCTTTGAAATTCTATTTAACCAAATCCCATTTGAATTCTAATATTCAAATCTCTATTTGACTTTTCTTTATTCAAATCCATTTGAATTCCTTTGAATTCAAATTCCATTTCAATTTTTCTTATACAATTTCTATTTGAATTTTCTTTATTCAAACTCATTTGAATTCCTATGTTCAAATTATATATTTGAATTCCCTTATTATTATTATTATTTTACTTCTATTTGAAATCTATATTTCAATTTCCATTTCAAAATTCCTTTGAAGTAATATAAATATATACATATATTTATATCTATCCCAAATTCAAACATTTGAATTTTCAAACAACTTGTTTCTTTCAAACAAATTTCCATCAAAAACTTTTCTAAGGCAGCAATTCATCACTTAGAAACTCGAAAATGAACACTGATGATGTTGCGACCATCATCAGAATTATTTCCCAGCTACTGAATGAGTTCAGTACTATATTTCTTTCAAAATCCATTTAGAAAAATAATTTCCAAACTCCCAGGATTTTAAATTCTGAATTCTGGTTGGAATTCAATTTCAATTTATCACATTTGTATATTTGATTTGAAATACAAATTCCATTGGTTATATATATTACTATTTCTGTTTTATAATCTAATTCGATTGTAATCCTAACAATCAACTCAACTATTTAAAAACAATATCGTGTCCAATCTTCTGTTCAAGTGTTTATAAACTCCTATCGACATCGTGGCATCCCACGATTCGACCAAAATTTATATTCCACTCAATAGACTAGTCAACACAATATAAAACAGTTTTTATATCAAATAACAAATACGCTCTCTCGTATATATATATGCTCAACTCATTCTAGGATACTACTGATCCTATCTCTAATGAGCACATTCCAACAAGCCTAGGTATTCGCTCAGCCTAAGCTCTGATACCAACTGTAACGACCCGGATTTTCAGCGACTTTGGTTATCGACATAAGCTCGATGTCGATAACCAAAACGTCGAAAAATCCTGGTAATTAGTGAAAGAAATTAGAGGGTGAGGAAAGATAAGATAGAAAATTAGAATAGAAGAAGAAGAAGAACACAACATCAGAGTAACACGAATCTCACAGCGGAACGAATAACATATAATATATATAACATAACTTGAAATATACATCTGTACTTGAATATACATCAATATCAAAGTACATCACTTACAACACAGCGGAAATAACTATAGCTATATGTTCCTGAAGCCTCCTGCTCCAAGCTCTTCCAGTATATCTGTAAATTCCCGACTACTTGACTGCCCGTACAAATTTAGGCACCCAAGAGTTTAGGGAAAACAACAAAGTAAACTCCGGGTCAGTCATGGGACTGGTATGAGTAAAATAGTTTAAAAACAGTTCGAACAAGTAAACGATATCTCATAAGACCACGCCGCATAACGGAACGGGTTTTTCCCTTATGAGAATCCAAAATATCTTTATATCAAAAACCTTTTGATATTATAATAATGTCTATCAACCACAGTATATATATAATCATCTAGCAGAAACGCTTTCATCTCACGTTCTACATATATAGTATACAATCAAAATCGCAAGCACGTATTGGGTAATGGATTTCCAACTATGACAAGGTATGGAACCACCTTTCGCTAATGTACCTCTAGAGTGGAATACACTGGGTTCAACAAGAACATCTTGCAACCCGGCCACACATGACCGATCACTCATTTCGCTTGAGTGTATCGAATGTATATCACCAACAGTTGAGATCAGCAACCGTTTCCCGAATGGGACAGCATCAACAATAGATTTTTAGAAGTAAATGAAACTCTAGATCAGGTGATTATACACCCTAATAGGTGCGACCTACATAGCCATGCTGCTTGCCCGATTTCTGTCATTTACCGGTTGATGAGGCTAGAAGCTACGCTTTATCATCACACCAGATTCACTTCGAATGCCACATCGTCAAATCCATCAAATCACCGATTGACGTCCTCAACAGTACATTACGTGTTAGCTAAAAGAAGTTTCCTTCTCCGCTTCCACTCTTGGTACGGTTGAAGAAATCAATGTACGTGACCTTTCTGGACATACTCTGTCAGACATTCATCCATACACGTCACCCAGGAACAGGATGAATCGAAGGCACAATTTCTATTAATAGAAAAAGTCCTTGCACTCTACTCCGTCTTCGATTATCTTTATATAATCTGATTCGCACGCTACTGCCAATACGGAGTGGTTCTTCGGATAATACTCCAACCGGTCTCTCCATATTGACAACGATGGTCAAAACTCCGATAGTCTGTGATTTAACTATCGGATAAAAACAAGTGTTTCGATAGTCGATGATTTAACTATCGAATAAAACAAGTGTTCATCCAAACATCCAACAATCAGTGAGCCTTTAATTAATATTTCATTAATTAAATCACTTCTCTATTTCTTATCAATATTTGTTAACCAAATATTTTCAATAACCATATTGGCCTTTTTGCGTTATTTGGAAAACATTTCCGAATATCACCTTCTTTTATTTTCTATACTAGGAAATATTCATTATTCTATTTCCAAGCTTTGCACATATTTGGGTTAAAACAGATGTTGTGTAAAACATCGTTACGGCAACCCAAATACAGTATTTAACTAATTCTTATTCCACATTGATCTTCGAGCCTGAATCTTGCTACTTATCGGTATATCATGAAATCAACCAAGTTGGGGTATAATTACCTCTCAGACCTTGACTGAATAACATTTAACGTCAAAACAGACAAGACTACTTACTCGAATAACCAATACCATACAACTGATTATTCACCTTTAAACACATATACATTTTCTCTTTCTATTCTTACTAGATTTTATTCTTATACTTCCCTTTTTGATTATACTATTCTATTTCTAAGTTCGTTTTCTTATCGACTTCTATATATTTTGATATGTTAATTTCTAACTATCAAATTATCTTAAAAATATTCTATCTCCTTAAATTCCCGGAAAAATTCGCCATAACCTTGTAACACCCCGAAAATTCTATAACTGTGAAATTAGCGAATTTAAGTATAATTAATCTGAAATCAAAGAACTAAGGGAAACGGGATACGCCATTGCGTTCGTCTCGGAAAAATACGCGAAATAGAGTCCGAGTTTTCGAAAAACGGAGTCCGTATGAAGAAGATATGGCCTTCGGAAGTTTTGAATTAAATTTAAAATTCAAACAGATTAAAATAATTAAATATTCCGAAGTGGGGCCCATTGGGCCAGAAAAGCGCCGCCTGGGCCACCCAGGTCGACTGGGCTGTCGACCTGGGCTACCCATGTCGACAGGGCTGTCGACAGCCCTGTCGACAGGGGTATCGACCTGGTCGAGCCCAGTCAACCTGGCTGGCCAGGTCTGTGTTCCTCCGATTTTCTGTGGTCTGCTTTGTCACTAGGGCTAGGTGGCAAGTTTTGATTGGACTCTCTATCGAATGAATGGCTACGATCTAACCTAGCAACATCAATGGTCCTAATCAATTCCTAACCTCTATATAAACAACCCTAGACTAAACCCTAATCTATTCATTCAAATTAAAGATATAGCCGCCATGTTGCTGAGGAACGACTAGAGGTAGCCGCCAACTAGAGAGAGGATTAGGGAGGAAGTTCTAAAGCCTAAAGCAATTCAAGCAACCTAAAGCTAATCAATTCAACAAAGGAATCATATCTCTTAATTAGAGAATTCATCGCAACGATTGTAAGTAGAGTATTACTTTGGTATGAACAAATGATTGTGTAGATATGTATGCTTGAATTGTGGCAATGAAATTCATATTTGTGCGTTCTTATATACGTTTGGATATTATAAAGAACTACATGCGGTAGTTCTATGCAAATATACGTTTGGAATATTCGCGAATTATGTGACCTATGTTGATGCTACATGTATTTAAAGTTTGAGGCTTTGTTATTATGCCATCATGATGTATATTTTTGTGCATAAATCAATTTGCAAGTTTGGTTGTTATAGTTCATATGAAACTATGTTGGAATTTTGACACCATAATCCATGTATTAAATCATGCTTTTGCAAAACTTGTGAATATGGCTAGGCTATGAATGGTATTTGGCATAATTGAAATCCATGAATAAGTCAATCTTGTTTAAAAGAATTATATGATGACATATGTGAGACATGGCTAAGTTAGACACAAAAATCCCTTTTTGCAAGTTAAAAGCAAATACCATGATTAGGAATATTTATGCATAAGTATACCATCGTTATGTGATTAAATTTAATTAAGTCGAACTATGCTTTTGTGTTAGTAATAAAGTATCCCCTTTGTAAACATGTAGAAACCTTATGAACATGACTTGTTTATATTTATGCCATGAACAAATTTAACTATACCTATGCCATGCTTATGTTCGACATTATGCCATGTTTAGGCTAGAGGTATTTATGCCATGCTCATGTTTGACATTATGCTATGCTTATGCTAGAAAATATTTATGCCATGCTTATGTTTGACATTATGCATAAATAAGAATATAGGTTCATGTTGCAGTTAAACCTATGCAAGTTCACATGCTTTGATTCATGTCACCTATGTTACCACTATGCAAGTACACCAGTTTCTATTATGTATTTCCAACGTTATATGCAAGTTCATGCGCTCACCTTCCCCTCTTTGTGTATGTAATTACGCTTTAAGCCTCCCCTTTTCGCATGGCTAAATTGGGCTTTAAAAAAAGGCTAAGCCCAATATATAAACGGACGTGTAAAACGGGGGAAAATAACGTTGGGTTAAAATTAATTAATGAATGAATGAAAATATGGAATAGAAGGGCCCGAATTCAAGTATGGGTTGGGCCCGTGATTGGTGTAACCTTTACACCATTAACTTAATAATGGGCCGCAAATATTTACATATAAGAAATAAAGAAGAATGACAAAATATGTAAATGTAGAACACACGATGTGTTTAACTCGAGGTTGGATTGAGTTGTGATGTAAACCTGCCCGGAACCGCCCGGCTGTCCAGTAGTCACAACAATACCTATCCAATGTGGGAGGTTAAACATGGAGCCCAATAAGGACCCGAGGTTAGACTGAGTTGTGGCGTAAGACTGCCCGGAACCAACCGGCAACAGGCAGCCACAACAATACCTGTCTAATGTGAGAGGTCAGGGCCTTAATAAGACAATTAAGGCTGAGTCAGGATTGTTAGGATTAAGTGAACTAAAGACTTAATCAAAATGGAACATGCTAAACTAAACGGACTGGTGGGGTTAGGTTAGGAAACACTTAACCAACTTAGCATGTTGGCTAGAGATAGAAAACCTAGTAACGGGGGACCCTTTTCAGCAGTAACCCTAAAAGGTGTATCAGGATACCTTGAAACTAGGCAGGGTGGGGCACGATTACTGGGCTGATTGTAAGAGGTCAAATCGACGGCGGTGGTGTAGCAGTGTAGGTTCTAACGGAGTGCGGGCGTGCACACACTCCGGTGCAGAAAAATAAGGCACTGGACACCAGTAGCATACCTGTGCACTCTAAGGTTGTGTCGGGTTGCCACTATGGGACTTGATACACCCCATGGTGGGACCAGCATAGGTAACTACAGACATCGGGGGCCGTAAGACACATGTAACTATGCGAGTAGGAGCCGATCATCATAGAATGGATCACATCACCCTGGTTATGGGGTGCAAATTGGAAACTAGTTTATATGGGTTCAGAGATCAGCGTGGGGTACGATAGTATATTCGACCCTAGACCACTTAACCAAGTTTATAGTGTATGCCCATTTCTTGTTTATACTTATCATACCCAGTTCTTTATTCATAGACAAAATAGTACTAGACTTACTCAGGCTTTATGTCTGACTCTACTTTTCTTTCGTCTTCTTTCTTCCGTTTCCCCCCAGGTCCTCAGGGAGGGAACACAGCAGCTTGATCAACCTCAACATCCAGCTTGAAGAAGAGAAATGTATTGCTTGGACTTTCCTGTTTTTGAACTATGGCTTGGGACAACCGCTATGGGGCTTTTGCAGTTTATCTATGTTTTATTCATGCTTCTTTAAATGATGTACTCAAGACAGATTATGAAAGTGTTATGTTATGTTTTTGAAAGGATGTTGTTGTAACACGTATTTGACTTCATGAAATAAAGTTTGTTGTTCTTCCGCTGTTTACAAATATGTGTTCTTATATCTGTCTTGTATATCTGTGACTTGTACTTATAAACCTCCACCAAAATTAGGGCATTCCCTTTGAGAGTGACCCTAACGGAGGTGGGGTGTTTCACTTGGTATCAGAGCATAGGTTTACCAGATAAGATAAAAAGTTTTGAAAAAAAAATTATTTTCAAAAAGGAAATTTAAAGAAGCATTTTTAAAAGAAAAATATTATTTTATTTTAAAAAGGAAAAAGTCCACTCCCCAAAGCCATAGGTACTATCTCTTATCCTTCGTTTTGAATCTATCCTTTTTGTTTCAGCATGTCTGAAGATCTTAACTTGCCGGAAGGGGTGCCAATACCTGGTTGGTTTAGACGGTTCTTAGAAGCAAGGGCCACTCAGCCAGGTCCTACCATTCTTCCTCCCCCAGCAGAAGGAAATCATCCAGCCGCAGCGGCACCTTTTCCTCCACCTCCTCCTCAGGGAAACGCGTTTGCTAAGATATGTAAAGATTTTAAAGCTATGGGAGGAAGGGATTTCCATGGAACTGAGTCCTTCGTGGCAGCTAGAAATTGGCTGAAAGAAACGGAGGACCTATTCATCATCTTTGAGGTAGAAGATAGACAAAAAGTACAATTGGCGGTGTGGCTATTGAAGGGCGAGGCTTCCTACTGGTGGGAAGTCACTAATGCTGAAAGACCAGTGGAGACATGGGAGGACTTTAGGGCAAGGTTTGAGACCAAATTTCTCTCAGATGCGGAAAGAAGTTTGCAGTTGGAGAAATTCCTATTTCTTAAGCAAGGAGACAAGACTGTTAGAGAGTATGTGAATCAGTTTGATGAGCTGGCTAGGTTTGGGCTTGACCTAGTCAACACCCTGCACAAGAAGGCTCTCCGTTTCGTCAAGGGGTTAAATGAGCCATTACATAGTTTGGCCATGACCCATATACCCATGGGAGCCACGTATGAAAGATTGGTGCAAATGGCATTGCTGAATGAAGAGGACAAGGGCAAGAAGGAGACAAAGGCAGAAAGCTCTCAAGGGAAGAAAGAGGGTTTGCAGCCTAAGAAGACAGACTTTAAGAAAGGCGGGAAAGGCAACAAGGAGAAGAGGAAGTGTAATTTCTGTGGCAAAGTGGGGCACTTAGTAAAGGACTGCCGGAAAAAGAAGGCCAAGGAGAATGGTGGGTGCTTTTCATGCGGTCAGACAGGCCACAGGGCTAAGGACTGCCCAAGGAAACGAGGGCAGGGGCAGGGGGCTGGATCCACCCCAGGGGCACAGGTTCATGTGCTAGAAGCGCCACCTTTGCAACAGCGAGGTATAAATACTTCTGTAGAAAGTGTAGTTTATCTTTATGATCACCCCGTTCGCACTTTATTTGATTCTGGCGCATCACACTCCTTTATCTCGTCTGCTTTAGTAGAATCTCTGCACCTAAAAACTAGTATGGTAGAGGACCCCTTAATTGTTTCAAACCCAATTGGGGGCCCAGCTCATTTGTCTATGATCTGTTTGGATTTGAAAATTTCTATCCTAAGTGTTGAATTTCAATGTAGTGCCTTTGTTTTGGGCTTTTCGGGGTACGGTTTGATTTTGGGTATGGATTGGCTATCCAGTAATGGGGCCATCCTTGATTGTGAAAAAAGGGTTGTTAGGCTCCTAACCCAGCTCGGTAATACTTTGGAAATTTCTTGTAATCCCTCGTATTCGGTTATGCTTAGTTATCTTGAATCGCTAGATGCCTCTGTTGAAAATTTGAAATCAGTTAGAGTGGTCCGGGAATATCCGGATGTCTTCGAAGAGGTGAAGGGCTTGCCTCCGAAGCGGGAGATAGACTTCCGCATATATCTTGTGGATAATGCAAAGCCCGTTGCGTTGCCCGTTAGACATATGGCTCCACGAGAAAGGAAAGAGCTCAGTAAACAGATTAAAGAGCTTCTGGAAAAGGGGTTCATTAGGAGGAGCATTTCAGAATGGGGCGCTCCAGTGGTGTTCGCTACAAAGGCGGATGGTTCACTCCGTCTATGTGTTGACTATAGGGAGCTCAACAAGCTAACGAAAAAGAATAGGCACCCTCTCCCTAGAATTGACGATTTATTTGACCAGCTTGTAGGAGCGTCCGTTTTCTCCCAACTCGATTTAGCAACCGGTTTTCATCAGCTAAGGGTGGCTGAAGATAGCATCGATAAAACGGCTTTCAGAACCCCAGACGGCTTCTTTGAATGGCTTGTCATGCCTTTCGGCTTGACAAATGCACCTGCTTACTTCGTGGACCTGATGAGTAGGGTATTTAGAGATTTCCTCAACAAATTCGTAGTGGTCTTCGTAGATGATATCCTTATCTTCTCAAAGAGTGAAGAGGAACATGCTCAGCACTTAAGGGCAATCATGGAAACTTTGCGAGTCCATCAACTAAAAGCCAAATTCTCCAAATGCCACTTTTGGAGGGAAGAGGTGAGGTTCCTTGGGCACATAGTATCCAAACAAGGGCTAGCGGTGGACCCTGCTAAGGTAGTGGCAGTACAAGATTGGAAGACACCAAGGAATGCAACTGAGGTCCGAAGCTTCCTAGGACTAGCAGGTTTCTATCGAAAGTTTATAAGGGATTTTGCGAAAATCTCAGCTCCGCTCACGAAATTGACTAAGAAGAATCTAGTGTTCAATTGGGATTTGGATTGCGAGTTTGCTTTCCAACGACTGAAAAGGGCTCTTACAACAGCCCCAGTTTTGACGCTGCCTGATGGGAGCAAGATGTTCACTGTTTATACGGACGCATGTGGGACAGGGCTAGGCGCCGTCTTAATGCAAGAAGGAAGGGTAGTAGCTTATGGCGGAAGGCAGTTGAAGGAGCACGAAAAGAACTACCCAACCCACGACCTTGAGTTAGCCGCCATCGTCTTTGCACTCAAGTCTTGGCGACACTATCTCCTAGGTGAGAAGTTCGAACTTTACACTGACCATAAATCGTTGAAATATCTTTTCTCGCAGAAGGATCTTAACTTGAGGCAAAAAAGGTGGATGGAGTTTCTTGCCTCGTACGATTTCGAAATCTCCTATACTCCGGGCAAAGGCAACGTAGTGGCAGACGCGTTGAGCCAAAAGAAATTGACCCTAAGCCCGTTGTTTGTTGAAAGACAAAGCCTAGAGTTTATAGCCAGCTTCGACTTTAGGCCTTCCTCCGATTTCGTACCAGGCTTGCTAGCATCTCTCGAAGTGCGCCCAACTTTAGTGGATTCAGTAGGGACAGCACAACGCGAAGACCCTCAGCTAGTGGAAATAATTGATAGGCTAATTAGGGGTGAGACTTCAAGTCACCTCAATAGATACTCCATCGACGATAAGGGTGTACTAAGGCGAGATGGAAGACTATGCGTCCCACAGACGAAAGATTTAGTAAAGAAGGTTCTCGAGGAAGCACATCACTCCAAGATGACGATACACCCCGGCGGAGATAAAATGTACAAAGACATAAAAAGGACTTTCTTCTGGAACGGCATGAAAAAGGACGTGGCAGAATTCGTTTCTAAGTGTATGGTGTGCCAACAGGTTAAGGCGGAACAGAAAAAGCCTGGCGGACTGCTGCATCCTCTGGAGGTCCCACAGTGGAAATGGGATAGCATCTCAATGGACTTCATCGATGGGCTGCCTAGGTCTAGGAGAGGCAACACTAGCATTTGGGTAATAGTGGATAGGCTTACTAAAAGCGCCCACTTTTTACCTGTCAAAAGTAAAAGAACTGCCTCATCCCTAGCATCACTTTACCTCAAGGAAATCGTTCGACTCCATGGAATACCATCTAGCATTGTTAGTGACCGAGACCCCATCTTCACCAGCGAGTTTTGGCGGAGTCTGTAAGAAGCAGTAGGAACGCAGTTATGCTTGAGCACAGCCTATCATCCCCAAACCGACGGCCAAACAGAGAGAGTGAATAGAGTTTTGGAAGACCTTTTAAGGTTATGCGTCCTTGACTTCGGAGGGACATGGGAAGACCACCTTCCCTTGGTGGAGTTTGCCTACAACAACAGCTATCAAGCAACCATCGGAATGGCGCCCTTCGAAGCTTTATACGGAAGACCGTGCCGATCGCCCACTTGTTGGTGGGAGTCTACTGATAAGCTCATACTTGGACCAGACATGATCCGAGAGACTTCAGAGAAAGTGGACTTAATACGAAGAAGGATGAAGACGGCCCAAGACAGACAAAAGTCCTATGCCGACAAGAGGAGGACCGACCTTGAATTTGAGGTTGGAGACAGAGCTTTTCTCAAGGTATCACCGCTAAGGAACGTTGTTCGTTTTGGAACCACAGGAAAGCTAGCACCAAGATTCGTAGGGCCATTCCCTATCATCGAGAAGATTGGGAAAATGGCCTATAGATTAGAGCTACCCGAGAAGTTGGCTGGAGTCCACAACGTTTTTCACGTTTCACATCTCCGAAAGTGTCTACATGAGTCTGCTGAAGTGGTAGAGCCAAATATCCTTGAAGAGGCCGAAGTGGAACGCGAAGCAACCATAAGAAGAGTTCCAACCCGCATCTTAGGGACGGAAGTGAAGAAACTACGCAACCGCGAAGTCAAGCTCGTCAAAGTCCAGTGGAGCGACGCCGAGGGAGACGCGACTTGGGAAACTGAAGCTAGAATCCGCACTGCCTACCCTTTTCTGTTCGAGGGTACATCCTTGATCTTTCTTTTTCCTTAAGTTGCGCTTTTATCTATCTTTTTAGGTATATTTCCTCGACCGTATCTTTTAGGTAGAAACCCTTTGGATGGAAACATGTAGTTGAAACATGTTATGGATAATGGTTGCAAGTGGTTGCAAGTGATTGCTAGTGGTTGCTCGTGGTTGCATATACACACACAATCTAGGTTTTAGATCGGCTCAGTCACTTCATATTGCATATGCATATATGTTTGCTTTCGTCTATGGTTGAACATTAATATGTTGACATGTGGATGTTGCATTTGTATTGAATGATTGTGCACTCATGTAGAATCAAGAATAGGAAAATTTGCATACATAATGGATGCATGGCACTTACATGATTCGCATTAAGGAGGTCAACTGAATCAGTAGACCGCCTGATTTTGCATTAGATAAGTTCATGTATACACACACACTTTGCATATGATCATGAAGCATTAGAAGTCTTTTAAGGACAATGGATGCTCGTGTTTGATGGATGAGTAGATGGATGATTGGATGTTAGGATTTACATTCCTCCTAACTTGAAGATTTCGGGGACGAAATCCTTTTAAGTGGGGGAGAATGTAACACCCCGAAAATTCTATAACTGTGAAATTAGCGAATTTAAGTATAATTAATCTGAAATCAAAGAACAAAGGGAAACGGGATACGCCATTGCGTTCGTCTCGGAAAAATACGCGAAATAGAGTCCGAGTTTTCGAAAAACGGAGTCCGTATGAAGAAGATATGGCCTTCGGAAGTTTTGAATTAAATTTAAAATTCAAACAGATTAAAATAATTAAATATTCCGAAGTGGGGCCCATTGGGCCAGAAAAGCGCCGCCTGGGCCACCCAGGTCGACTGGGCTGTCGACCTGGGCTACCCATGTCGACAGGGCTGTCGACAGCCCTGTCGACAGGGGTATCGACCTGGTCGAGCCCAGTCAACCTGGCTGGCCAGGTCTGTGTTCCTCCGATTTTCTGTGGTCTGCTTTGTCACTAGGGCTAGGTGGCAAGTTTTGATTGGACTCTCTATCGAATGAATGGCTACGATCTAACCTAGCAACATCAATGGTCCTAATCAATTCCTAACCTCTATATAAACAACCCTAGACTAAACCCTAATCTATTCATTCAAATTAAAGATATAGCCGCCATGTTGCTGAGGAACGACTAGAGGTAGCCGCCAACTAGAGAGAGGATTAGGGAGGAAGTTCTAAAGCCTAAAGCAATTCAAGCAACCTAAAGCTAATCAATTCAACAAAGGAATCATATCTCTTAATTAGAGAATTCATCGCAACGATTGTAAGTAGAGTATTACTTTGGTATGAACAAATGATTGTGTAGATATGTATGCTTGAATTGTGGCAATAAAATTCATATTTGTGCGTTCTTATATACGTTTGGATATTATAAAGAACTACATGCGGTAGTTCTATGCAAATATACGTTTGGAATATTCGCGAATTATGTGACCTATGTTGATGCTACATGTATTTAAAGTTTGAGGCTTTGTTATTATGCCATCATGATGTATATTTTTGTGCATAAATCAATTTGCAAGTTTGGTTGTTATAGTTCATATGAAACTATGTTGGAATTTTGACACCATAATCCATGTATTAAATCATGCTTTTGCAAAACTTGTGAATATGGCTAGGCTATGAATGGTATTTGGCATAATTGAAATCCATGAATAAGTCAATCTTGTTTAAAAGAATTATATGATGACATATGTGAGACATGGCTAAGTTAGACACAAAAATCCCTTTTTGCAAGTTAAAAGCAAATACCATGATTAGGAATATTTATGCATAAGTATACCATCGTTATGTGATTAAATTTAATTAAGTCGAACTATGCTTTTGTGTTAGTAATAAAGTATCCCCTTTGTAAACATGTAGAAACCTTATGAACATGACTTGTTTATATTTATGCCATGAACAAATTTAACTATACCTATTCCATGCTTATGTTCGACATTATGCCATGTTTAGGCTAGAGGTATTTATGCCATGCTCATGTTTGACATTATGCTATGCTTATGCTAGAAAATATTTATGCCATGCTTATGTTTGACATTATGCATAAATAAGAATATAGGTTCATGTTGCAGTTAAACCTATGCAAGTTCACATGCTTTGATTCATGTCACCTATGTTACCACTATGCAAGTACACCAGTTTCTATTATGTATTTCCAACGTTATATGCAAGTTCATGCGCTCACCTTCCCCTCTTTGTGTATGTAATTACGCTTTAAGCCTCCCCTTTTCGCATGGCTAAATTGGGCTTTAAAAAAAGGCTAAGCCCAATATATAAACGGACGTGTAAAACGGGGGAAAATAACGTTGGGTTAAAATTAATTAATGAATGAATGAAAATATGGAATAGAAGGGCCCGAATTCAAGTATGGGTTGGGCCCGTGATTGGTGTAACCTTTACACCATTAACTTAATAATGGGCCGCAAATATTTACATATAAGAAATAAAGAAGAATGACAAAATATGTAAATGTAGAACACACGATGTGTTTAACCCGAGGTTGGATTGAGTTGTGATGTAAACCTGCCCGGAACCGCCCGGCTGTCCAGTAGTCACAACAATACCTATCCAATGTGGGAGGTTAAACATGGAGCCCAATAAGGACCCGAGGTTAGACTGAGTTGTGGCGTAAGACTGCCCGGAACCAACCGGCAACAGGCAGCCACAACAATACCTGTCTAATGTGAGAGGTCAGGGCCTTAATAAGACAATTAAGGCTGAGTCAGGATTGTTAGGATTAAGTGAACTAAAGACTTAATCAAAATGGAACATGCTAAACTAAACGGACTGGTGGGGTTAGGTTAGGAAACACTTAACCAACTTAGCATGTTGGCTAGAGATAGAAAACCTAGTAACGGGGGACCCTTTTCAGCAGTAACCCTAAAAGGTGTATCAGGATACCCTGAAACTAGGCAGGGTGGGGCACGATTACTGAGCTGATTGTAAGAGGTCAAATCGACGGCGGTGGTGTAGCAGTGTAGGTTCTAACGGAGTGCGGGCGTGCACACACTCCGGTGCAGAAAAATAAGGCACTGGACACCAGTAGCATACCTGTGCACTCTAAGGTTGTGTCGGGTTGCCACTATGGGACTTGATACACCCCATGGTGGGACCAGCATAGGTAACTACAGACATCGGGGGCCGTAAGACACATGTAACTATGCGAGTAGGAGCCGATCATCATAGAATGGATCACATCACCCTGGTTATGGGGTGCAAATTGGAAACTAGTTTATATGGGTTCAGAGATCAGCGTGGGGTACGATAGTATATTCGACCCTAGACCACTTAACCAAGTTTATAGTGTATGCCCATTTCTTGTTTATACTTATCATACCCAGTTCTTTATTCATAGACAAAATAGTACTAGACTTACTCAGACTTTATGTCTGACTCTACTTTTCTTTCGTCTTCTTTCTTCCGTTTCCCCCCCAGGTCCTCAGGGAGGGAACACAGCAGCTTGATCAACCTCAACATCCAGCTTGAAGAAGAGAAATGTATTGCTTGGACTTTCCTGTTTTTGAACTATGGCTTGGGACAACCGCTATGGGGCTTTTGCAGTTTATCTATGTTTTATTCATGCTTCTTTAAATGATGTACTCAAGACAGATTATGAAAGTGTTATGTTATGTTTTTGAAAGGATGTTGTTGTAACACGTATTTGACTTCATGAAATAAAGTTTGTTGTTCTTCCGCTGTTTACAAATATGTGTTCTTATATCTGTCTTGTATATCTGTGACTTGTACTTATAAACCTCCACCAAAATTAGGGCATTCCCTTTGAGAGTGACCCTAACGGAGGTGGGGTGTTTCAAACCTCCTTTGTACCGGGAGCATCGGGAAATTTCAAATAGCTTTCCCGGTCCTTCTCATCTCAAAAAGAAAAAGAAAAAGCCAAGCGGCTCGCCGATACGGCGCATAAAATCTCATATATGAATTAAATACGTACCTTTTTGTCGGGCATTCTATTTATTTCACTTCTATACTTTATTCCATACCTGTCTCCTGTATATTTATGCCTGTCCAATCTATTTTAACTATACCAATCGTTTTAACTCAATTTGTTAATTAAATCTGTTAATTAACTTCTTAGTCTAATCCACTTCTATTTATCCAAATCTATTTATTATAAATCCCATTTGAATTTCTATATTCAAATTCCATTTGAAATACTATATTCAAATTCTATAGTTAAACTCCATTTGAATTCTATTATTCAAATTCTATTTCAATTCCTTATATTCAAAGTCCATTTGAATTCTCCGCATTATTTATAAACAACGTTTATAACTTCAATTCAAATCCCACCTTTCCATTTATAAACAACGTTTATAAATTCGATTCAAATCCCATATTTTCATTTATAAACAAAGTTTATAAATTCGATTCAAATCCCATATTTTCATTTATAAACAACGTTTATAAATTCGATTCAAATCCCATATTTTCATTTATAAACAACGTTTATAAATTCAATTCAAATCCCATATTTTCATTTATAAATAACGTTTATAAATTCAATTACTTGTTTTATATACCTTCAAAACAAGTTAATATTTTCTATAGTTTTATTTAAAAATTCAAATTCTATTATAAAAATAGAATTTCCTTTTTAAATATCAAATACCTTTTCCGATATTTTCATGAATCAATACTCAAGCCCCAGGGATATTTTAAACAATCAATCAACCAATTTTCAATCATTTGATTTTTATCACATCATATATGAATATATATGATATCAAACAAACAAACAGATAATATATATTTTTGAGGAATCCAGTTGGATTCCTCCAACCTGTTTTTCCTGCATCCAAAGACGTTAGTCAACATAGTAATACCCATCCTGCTTCGAGGCAGGATATCGCGGTATGAAGGTCATCCACTAATCATAGCGTGGGGCGTATAGGGTAATCATCCGCTATGAAACTGCGGGCATCCGCTAATGAGACTGCGGGAATCCAACCAATCATCAACCCAATATATATATATATATATAATAGTTAAGCCTAAATAACTATATATATTTCAAACAACCAGATAGCATTCAAAACAAGCAACACAATTATTTTTAACGAATAAAAATAATTCTAATAAGGTGAGTGAGATTTACTCACCGTGGTTTAATTTCGGAGTATCCATTTTTATTCTGATATTTTTGAATAAACTTCCCGATGGTCTGATATAAAATTACGAATCCAACCTTATGATTTTCCCGCCTTTACCTTTCTTCTAATTTAAAATTCCTGCTCCACATTTCTTTGGCAAATCGAACCACACCATCCAGAACCGAGCTTCCATCTCTCCCTGCTGCACTCCTCATTCAGCCTAGCCTCACGCAAATCGCAACCCATCTTCACCACAACTACTGCATTCACTATCCAATAAATATCGCAAAACACTACCCAAAACAGAACCGACATCTCCACTGTCGAACTCTCAGTTCAAAATCCCAATACACAGTTCAACATCAGTACAACCATTTGAAATTCAGAACCTCCCTTAACCAAAATCGAGCTCCCCAAATGACAGTCGAAGCTCCTCTTATCCTACCTTCTCATCGCAGTTCAAAGCTACCGTCACTGTCGACTTCGAAACAAGCCTCAGCTCTCCCTTTTGACTTCCACAGACTCGAACGCGAGGAAAACCTAGGTCGCGATTTTCAAAATCGAGCCATCTAAACCCTCATCGCTGAAGCCCAAACCAAAATCGTGGCTTCTAACGGCTGTTCGAGTTGCGAAATCCGACTTCGATTCCCCTTCTGGCGAGCGTCTCAACCTCGTCATCGAGTTTTGGCTATTTCGATTTTCATTCGCCCCTCTTTTATTTTTCAAGTAATGATTTTGATTTTGTTTTGCTTGAGAATTAAAATGGGAAAAAGAAGAGTGGGTGGACGCGGTTTTATAATGGAGAGGGGTGGAAGAAAGAAGACCACGCTCTGTTATAATTTGTGGAGGTAAGGAGGAACACGGGTTTGTCTGGTTTGTGGAGATAAAGTAGAACACGGGGATGGTATGTGTGTGGTAATAAAGAGTGGCACGACTTTGGGGTTTTTAACCAGTTTTTATTTAATTATTTGGTTTTGAACTAAACCGATACGATTTTATTTAATTTAAAATACTCAGGAGCCTGAACTCCTTTTCGAACGCAACAACTGGCGTTTCTAGGGTAAAACCACTATTCTGAATCCACTGGGATAAGTATCGAAGTATTATTCGATTATTTAAAGGAGATATTAATTTAAACCAATATCAATTAAATTTTCAAAACAATTTATTCTGCGATAATAAATTAATATTATCGTTCTAATTCCAACAGGAGTTCGTATTGATTATCTGAACTGTTTCCACTTCAGTATTGATTTTGAATTCAAGTAAATTCAATTTCGTGTTTCAATAATTATATATATTCAAAATAAACCATATTTCGATTTTTAAATCGATAATCAAATATAAAATTCCTTTTATATTCTTATTTCAATATTTAAACCATATTAAATATTCAAAATTAACCGATGAAATATCCGGGTCATTACACAGAAGGTATTCTGTACTAGATGCAACGCGAACTGACTATCACAGTAAATCGGAATAGAAGAAATATGTTGAGTGACCAAACATGTTAGCAATTCTTTCAACCACTTCAACTCACATGTCAAGGTTGTCAGTGAACGATACTCAGCCTCAGCGGAAGATAATGATACTGTCTCCTGTTTCTTGGTTTTCCAAGAGATAGGGGAACCACTAAGAAACACCAACCATCCTATAATAGAACGCCGTGTAAGGGGGCAACTTGCCCAATCAGAATCACACTAGCCAGATAGAGTCAATTCTGAATCTTCTCTGAAGAGAATTCCCTGGCCCGGGGAATTCTTGAGATAGCGTACAACCCATAGTGCTGCATCTCGGTGATCCTGTCTTGGCTTCTGCAAGAACCGGGACAAAACATGCACTGCATATGCTAGATCAGGACGAGTAAAAGAGAGATAGATCAACCTACCAACTAGATGTCGATACTGCTCCCCTTCCTCAAGAGGTGGGTTGGTAGAGGACCCAAGCTTGCAGTTCGGCTCCATAGGAAAGGTCACCGGTCTACTACCTAAGAGTCCGCACTCTGCAATAATATCCAATGCATACTTCCTCTAATAGCTGCACTGCGAGCTACCTCAATACCCAAAAATATTTTAAGACTCCCAAGTCCTTCATATGAAAACAAGAACAAAGATGTTTCTTAAATTTGTCACCTCTGAATCATTACCAGAAATGATCAAATCATCAACATAAATAAGAGCACGAATCTGTGTATCTCCACTCCGGTAGGAAAACAAAGAATAATCAGAAAGAGACTGGGAGAAACCATAAGCAGTCAAAGAAGTAGCAAGTTTAGTAAACCAACAACATGGTGCTTGTTTCAGACCATAGAGAGACTTACGCAAATGACATACTTTATTGGGTTCGCTATGCTCAAAACTTGGGGGAAGCTTCATATACACCTCCTCATACAAATCACCATGAAGGAAAGCATTATGAACATCCATCTAGTGCAAGATCCAACCTTTGACTTTTGCTATAGCCAGAAATGTGGGAACCGTAGACATATTGGCTACTGGTGCAAATGTCTCTGAATAGTCAATTCCCTCCACCTGGTGATTGCCAAAAACAACTAGTCTGGCCTTCAACCGCTCAATAGAACCATCAAAATTGTACTTAATCTTGTACACCCAACAACTTCCCTATGCCTTCTTACCAGGAGGCAAATCCACTAAACTCCATGTCCCATTATTTTCTAACGCTTGTATCTCATTCTGCATAGCAGATCTCCATCCAGCATCCCTCGAGGCCTAAAGATAAGAGGTAGGCTCAACACCTTCAGTAATCGATGCAAGAAAATCTCTATGTCGCGTAGAAAATATTTTATAGATCATGTAATGTGCAAGGGGATATGAAGTACCAGAGGAAGGATGGGTGCTAGGTGGAATAGTATGGGGGGTTGGACTGATGAAACTTGTCACACATTCCATAAGATGAGCAGGACGAGACTTTAGATGCTTACCACGACAAAGCTCACTACGAAGTTCAACAACTAGGGCTTGGGTTGCATCTGGGATAACATCCAAGGCTGAAGCAGGCGCCGAATCTGAAGCAGGCGCTACTCTTAGCTCTTTTCCCTCCCCTTCATTCGAGACCACAACAGTAGATGACGTTGTTTATTGAACTACAACAGGAGTCCTTGTCGGGGCAAGTTCATCTCCACAAACCATGGGACAACACCCTCCCTCAAAGTCAGACCCTGTACAATTTTTATTCTCAATAATCGGGGAAGCATAAGGGAATTCCGTCTCATAGAAAACAACATCATGGGAAATAAAATACTAATGCGAAGACAAATCAAATAATTTTCACCCTTTCTTATCAACGGGATACCCAACAAATATGCATCTACGACCACGACTAGAAAATTTGTCTTTTTAGACTGTATATCATAAGCAAAACAAAGACACCCAATCACTCGAATATTCTCATACAAAGGAGGAGTGCCATATAAAATCTGATAAGGGCACTTATAATTTAACAATCGAGAGGGAGTTCGATTAATTAAATAACTAGCAGTAAGAACACACTTACCCCAAAAATCAATAGGTAAAGAGCCCTGAAACCTCAAAGCTAGAGCTACGTTGAGAATATGTCCATGTTTTCTTTCCACTCTCCCGTTCTGCTGGGGGGTTTCCGATGCAAGAGGTCTGAAGCAGAATACCATGGCTTGAAAAATAATCTTTCAAGCAATTAAACTCGGTACTGTTATCACTACGAACACGACAAATATTACTATCAAACTGATGTTTAACCATTGCAATGAATTTCACAAACATCGAATATACCTCAGTTTTATCTATTAACAAAATCACCCATACTGCTCTAGAAAAATCATCAACTATAGTCAAAAAATACTTAGCACCACATGAAGAAACACAACGATACGGTCTCCACAAATCACAATGAATGAGTTCAAAGCATTTAAAAGCTCTATTATTACTATCTAAAAAACTATCCCTTGTCTGTTTAGCTTTGTGGCAAACATCACATGCTTTATTTAAATTCAAAGAACTACTAATAAAAGGTAAATGCTTCATCACTTTCTCAGCCGGTTGACCAAGTCTACTATGCCATAGCACCAAATCTCCACTTTGTACCACCAAAATAGCTGAACCTGTAACCTTTGAAGCATCACAGAAGTAGTAAAGTCCATCCCACCATTCACCCGCTCCAATCACTATCCTCGTACTTAGGTCCTGAATAATACGCAATGCATGAGTAAAGAGTACATCACATTGATTATCATCAATTAAACGTGACACATAAATTAAGTTGCAATTAAATCTGGAACATAAAGAACATTGTTGAGCGCCAACTCAGCAGACAAAGCAACTCGGCCTTACAAATTAGATGTAATCACTTCACCATCCGGTAAGGTCACAGAAAAAGAAGAACACTCAAATCGGTCAATCAAACAATCTAAACAACCCGTCACATGTACGGTAGCACCTGTATCGACAATCCATGGGATCCCGGAAAACTTACCCATTAAAAGATCGGACATGGGAGGAGCATCAGAATTACCAATCAAACCCATGAGACTCTAATACTGTGAAGCAGTCTATGAGGGGACTATCCCATTGGAACTTGACGCACCTGTCGGAGTACCAAGGATCGACGGTTGTCCGGAGAAAGCAACGTTCAATGCCTCTGCTGCTGAACCTGGACTGGTGTGACGGCTTGCTATAGAAATGCGCTGTTGTCCGCCACCAGACGATAGTCCACCACTAGTTTTTTGCTTTTGAGGCCGACACTCCCACCAATCCGGATACCCATTCTTCTGATAGTAGTTATCAACATCATGCCCTGATTTTCTGCAGTTACTGCACTTCTTTGATCCACTACCTCCATCGGAATTTGATGCAGAAATGCGAGTTGGTCCTCTCAAAGACAACGCCATCGCCTCATCTATAGGGGGCTGCTCTGCCATAGTCTTCAATCGCATTCCTTCTTTTGTTTTAACAGCATTGTATGCTCAATCAAGAGTGGGCAGTGGATGTTAGGCAAGCAAGCTAGTACGAGTATGCCCATAATGTTCACTATACAACCCATACAGAAAATCATGTAATTGCTCTTCATCTCGAGTTGCTTGTAGTTTTACAGCAATATCACATATGCAGCAACCACACTCACAAGTGGGGATAGGAGAGAAAGTAGCCATTTCATCCCAAAGTGGCTGCAGTAAACCAAAATAATCCTCTATAGACATCGATGCAGTTTGTTTACAATCAGTCATGCCTTCTTTATATCTTTCTTCCAGGTTCCATGCCCTTTGTTAAATCGTTTTTTCAATAATTCCCATAAGGAAAACACTACCTCAAAATATGGGACAGTCTTCTTTAGCTATGGATCAATGGTATTCATCACCCATTGAACCAACATTGTCTGCAAACACCTCCAGTCGAGAAGTCTTGCCGGATCAATTGGGTTCAGTCCCATTCTTTCAAGAAAAGTAATATTTCTCCGTGAAATCAACGTTAGCCGAATTGATTTGGACCATTCATCGTAGTTGGCACCACAAAGTACGATAGGGGTAATGATATTTCCTGTGTTATCATGGAAACATAGATAATATAGGGAAGAGGGATCTTTGTTTGGGTCATAAGGTGAAGAGGTCAAGGGGTTCAGAGGGGTTCTACTGTTGGCAGATCCATCAGAACTATGTTTATTGGCCATGATTGACGGCGCAAGGTTCAAAGATAGAGGAGGCTAGGGTTTTTCGGCTCTGATACCATGTAGCAAAATAATTCGTCTTATTCAAAACTGTGCAGATGATACAAATTTATATAAAAATGAGTTTATGTTTCCCAGTAAACATATCTTAGACAAATGGAAACAAATATAATCTCTTATACTAGAAACATATAGTAAACTAATGGAAACAAATATAATCTTCTATACTGAGAAACATATAATAAACTAATGGAAACAAATATATGCAAATATATTCCAAACAAATGTACATGTTCGAGTCATACAACCAAAAAAGGCTCGGCTAGGGGATGCACAATTGCAGTAGTGACGAGCTCGACACGAGACAGAGAAGATAGTGTAATGCTAAATGATGGAGGGGTATTTTTAAGGGGGAAGTGAGGCTTTCGTCCCAAATATGGTTCGACCAACTTGAACTTGGAACAACATCAAGGTGGAGCACAGTGTCGTAGTGGTCACAAGGATGACAAGGTACAACAGCCAGTGACTGGTTGGAGATGAACTAGGGGTGATAGCGGTGGCCAAAAATTTGGTGGAGAGGAGTACAATGCCCAGATTTTCTTTGTTGTGATTGTGGCTATGGGTAAGAGAGGATACAGCTAGGTTCGGTGGTCATAGCTGGTGGTGATGGTGGTGCTTATAGGCAAAGAAAGGGGTTCGGGTAGGGAATCTTGGGTCTTAGTGAAGGTAGAGGGGATCTCGCAACTGTAGGGAAGAATGGAAGTGGGGCAATGGTTCAAGGTGGGTCGAGGGTGCAAGAGCACTGAAGTTCATCAGAGGACCGTGGCAGTGATTTGAAGAAGTGGTAGTGGCTTTTCAGTCATGGGTGAGAGAGTGTTGGTTTTTCAAGTTTTTTATGGTTGTGGAGTTTAAGTTTTTTAGGCTTATGTTATTTGGAGGGTAGCTGCGTAGCTTGGGGCAGATCAGGCGATGACTAGTGGAAAGAGCATGGTGCTAGACTAGGCCACACGATGGAGTTGCAGTGGAAAGAGAAAGCCGATTTTGGGAAATAATTCATAACGAAGAAAGTGGAAGTAAGAGGAATGCAGGGATGCACATGGATGAACAAGAAAAGTGAAAAAGTGATCAAGTTAGTTTTAATGTTTTGTTTGTTTTTTCCCTTTAATTTTTTATACTCAAAGAAGTTTGAAGAAGAAGAAACACACTGAGAGAAGGAAGGGAAGAAAGTGGGTATCTATTGTCGATTGCATCAGAAATTTGACGGGTGTTGATTAGGGTAAACAAGTGTCACAATTTTTTTTTAATCTAACAAGTGTTAAGATTAAATTTATTTATTTTTATTATATAATTTTTCGTGAAAAGAGAGGTTTGCTTCATACATGTTATACAAACTAAAGAATACGGATGAGAAGTGGAACACAGTACACATAACCTACACTACATGTCTTTCGCATTTTGACTCAAAACCGTGAATGCGAAGCAAAGATTGTTCGAATTTTGTAGAACAAAAAATGGCATTCTCTTCAGAATACAATCTATGATTTAAAAAAAAAAGCCTAAGTTCCATCAACTTTTTTTTAAAAATTTATTTAGTATTTAACTAAATTAACGTAAATTGAACAAATTTGCATATTTTACTACGTAATTTATTCTCCCGTTATGTGTTGAATGTGTATCAGATATCAAATTTTGTAGTTTAGCTCAAATTTTAAAATTTATTGCTAGTTATGCTATATCGATTGTCGCTATCGTAAATCGATCATATAAATCGATTTCAACTAGCGAGCATGCTTTGAAGTTTTCACTAGATAATCATTTTGATCATTTCACTCCTCAAGGAAATTAGAATACTTACTTGAGATAGGCACAAATGAAAACTTATCCTATGGAGTCACAAGCGAATCGAAAAAGCTGACCAAATATCCACCATCCATTACGCAACATGTTACAACCATCCGCCTTTCCTCTTTTCCAATTGTCACCTCGAACTTCTCGTAATTCACTATTACCGCATTCCTCTTGAGGCAAACCATACTCAAAAAGATCTGAACCTGATAGAGTTCAAAACAAAGAAATTATACACGACAGAGCAATTGTGACTTGATAAATCTAAACCGTGGTAAACTATGTAAAGGCTAGTTGACCCTTTTATATGATTAGTCACAATCAAAGTTCTATCTACTATCTTAAGTTTTAAACTCAATATAAATATTAGATCGCTGCAGATAAAAGAATATGAAGCTCAAGTATCAAATAGAAGTCTAACAGAAACATCCCGAATAGAAAGCATATTTTGCACAATGGCTCCCTTGCCATTATCCTTAGCAGTAAGAGCATAAAGAGAAATAGGTACAACATTAAAAGTATATCCTTTAACAATTTGCATGTCCTTAGTAAGTCCTGGACAAATTTTTTTGTTATTGAAGTTAAAGCACTTCTTCTCAACTTCAGGTGCTTTACACTTATCAGCAAAATGACCCTTTTTCTTGCAATGATAGAAACCACTTCACTCCTACTCTTCTTCTTATTTAGTCCACCTATGTCTTATTATTGCTTTTTCTTTATGTTCCATTTCTTTTTACCTCCACCGCCCTGTTTTGTATTTAGTTCCTTCATTCCTGTAACATTGATTACAATAACAGCCTTCCTATAAAACAGACTTTTATGCCTTAGAGCTTTCTCAATCTACCTCTTAAATGGAACTTCAACCGAAGACTTGGCCACTAAGAATGGTTTATCTCACATAGAAGGGAATTCTTTGCATTACATAGAAAAAACTAAAATAGGCACCTGTATAGGAGTACCACCATTGTCTACCACTGTTATAGGAGCGGGTTGCATTTTTTCCATCATCATGGCCTCGAACATAGCTTAGTATTGGGGTGTTGCAACTCCCACTCCATCTTCCCTATCCACTTTGAAAGAAATTTATTCCTAAAAGCATTTCATGTGTTCCATCTTATTCTTTATTTGTAATAAGAATAATTAGTCTCTAACAATTTTTTTTTTGCAATGGTACTGAAGTGCATACTAAAATAATATATATTATACAACTAAAGTCTAAGTTATTTAAAAATTCATTCTCTCTTTGGCATACCCTCTCTATTGACTTCAGTCAATCGAACAATCAAAGCTTTAATAGCAAATGTGATGATGTCTCCATACCACCTGCACCCAAATGGATAAAAAGAAAGGATGTAGTGTCCGAGGCTAATATAACACTGTTAATAGGCCTTTTGGCCCGATATTAAAAGTTATTCTAATTGACAGGACTCAACTATTACCATTACTAATGGCTTTTAGACATCTTCTGAAGGTCTAGAGATCAAGTCCGGATAGTGTCACATGACGATAATCAGTTTACTCATCAAATTAATGCCATAAAACACTTCTAGTGAGGGATCATCATAATCCATATTGAGGGATTGGTATAAATTAGTAACAAATTAGCAGGAGAACTTAATCAAACCTCCATAAATCCCTAACCTTTAATTTAAACAAGTTAAAACTTCACCAAGCAGTTCAACATGCAAGGGCTTACAAAAGAAGTCGCGAGCTCAATGCCCTCATATCGACGGATAAGTACCGATCCCTATAAAGGGTCATGACTAATCCTTCCCTTAGTGGACTGTAGACCAGGTGTAGCGTCCCAGAAAATTCGATGCTCGAATTTCGACAATAATACATAACATCCTTATTACTTGCCAAAACCAAAGTATCAAAAACCCAGAAAGCTAATAGAAAGAAAAATAGAGGGTGAGATAAGAAAGAAATATTAAAAGAAGGACCGAACACAACACAGAGTTTCACATCGCAGCAAAACAAAATATAATTAGAAATAAATCATTATTGAGAACTTAAAATAAAAACATACAATCATTAGAGTACAACTCATCTGGACAGTTATAACAACCGTCCTTATATACAAAACACAGCGGAATATTATCTATGTAAAATCATATGTTTGAACTCTTCAAGCCCGTATCTTCATAGTATCCGATAACCTGAACCTACACAACCCGATCTAACCCGAGTATTACAAACGCCGGATCAGTCTAGTGAACCAGAGTGAGAAAATACACTAAGTTTAAAGGTATCATCCAACTTAGTTTTAACATCAAATCTTTTCAAAAGAAAAGGATAATCGTAAGACCAATCCACACATAAACACGGACGGTTTTTACCTTATGATAACCCAAAACGTTTACGGAAATCATATCTTTTTTGATATTATAATAATGTCTAAATAGAAATAAATGTCAATCTAGCAGAATGCTTGCATCTCACGTTCTACATATATAGTATATAATCAAAACCGTGGGCGCTTATTGGAGAATGGATTTCCAGGGCAAGGTATGGGAAACTACCTTTCCGACATTGAATCTCTGAGAAGAATACACAGGGTTCAACAAGAACATCTTGCAACTCCAGCTAAACATGACTGACCATTCATTTCGCTTGAATGTTCCGAATGTATTATCACCTTGTGGCTTTTTGCTGCGACCACCGTAATTCCCGGGAGATATAGAAATGAAAAGAAATAACAAATATGAATATTTTCTAGATGGTGACAATACATCTTAATGGGAGCGACCCACACAACCATGCGACCTACCCGATTTTTACCATTTCCCGGTTGATGAAGCGTGAGGTTATCATTCCTCTTTTCAGAACATCTCGCCACCCTTCACTTTGAATGCCACATCGTCAGATCCTCCAAATCACTAATTGACATCCACAAAAATACTCTAGGTGTTAGCGCCACCAAAAAAGGTACGTTTGTAAAAGTCAATGTACGTGAATCTTAAGAAATACTCAGTCGGGCATCCTCCATACAAGTCGTCCAGGAACATGATGAACTGAAGGCATCCTTCTACTATATCCTAGGTATCACCCTATAGATCAGTATCGAGTAACCCTGGCAATCCGTAGATTCCAACCAAGACAGAATCACAGTTTATCTCCGGGAGCTAACCAGAGATTATAAGTAATTCTACTGTTTTATGAAGATCCATGGTCTTCAATGGCTCTGTCTTGATCAACATCTGAGATCTTCAATTATTTACGTATTTGCTGGTCGGAAGGGTTTTCAAATATAAATTCGATTTCGGTCTTTCCGTACCAACAATCTTATAGGCCAGATTTGATAATCGGTTATTTAACTATCAGTAAACAACCATTAAATCGTAAAAATAAAAATACTGGTTTAGTATTTAACATCACTTGGTTTCTTTAATTAAAAATAATTAATGAATGGTTAATTTAAAACTTCTAAATCTTTTAATGATTCAAACATCATTCTCCACTTCTTGTTTTAATATATGGATATACTAAAAATCATTTCCTTTTTATATGCTTATAAAAATATATTAATCATCATATCAAGTTTCCTAACTCATTATTTATAACTGCGAAATTAGTTTAACTTATTATTTGTAAACAATCGTTACGAAAATATATTTTGTATCGTTATTTGAAAACATTAACCAACTCTTATTCTTATACAATACCTATTTCAAAACACAGCTTCTCATTCCCATTTTACCTTGAGAAAATCGTTATATTTTCATGCAATTCCCTTTCGTTTCCATTATTTTGGAAATCTCATTATAAATATACTCGAGCCCTTTTACTTCCTTTTCTTCAAAAATCCTATTATATTCTCAAATCCTTTATTTTTATAACTTTGAAAATTCCATTATATATTCTCAAATCTTTTATTTCATATCTGGAACATTCCTATTAGTTATTCACTCATTTCTGTACTTCAACATTCACTAATCCCGACCGTAAATTGATTAGTGAATAATTCCCTAATTATCAACCCCGAAGATCAAAATTAACATCAGATTAGTACTTAGAAAATCACTTAACTCAACCAATCTTCAGTTAGGTTCCAATTCTTATCTTAACTCATTATCAAACCATTATTTCCCACTTTTAATCCATTCATCCAATTTCCACTTTGAAAATCTCATTTCAATTCCATTCATTCTCTTAATATCATTATCAAGTATTTCCAATTCAAAATCAATGCTTTGACTTCTCATTTGTTTCATAAACCTCATTTATACAATTTGAGTTTAATATAAAACCCTTTTTATCTCACGTTCTTTTATTAATTCACATGTCAAGTAAATATTTAATTTAAGCTATTGTATTCGCTTAAAACCCCTTTTTATAACTTCATTTTAAATCTCAGGTTTTAAATAAAAACCCATTCATATACCTTTTCACTATTCAACTAGATTCCCTTTTTCTCTTTGATTTCTTTGCCTCGATGGATTTCATTTACAATATAATTACTTAAATTATTATTATTAAAATAATAATTTACTTTAACATTAACTATTATAAAATTAGTTAATTGCTTTATTAACTAAAATAAATAATAAATTTCCTTTTTGAAATCTTATTAAGATTCAAACAAATATTCGTTAAGCTATTTCAATATATTACTTGATAATAAACTAATTTAACTTAATAATAAAACTCCTTGTTGAAATGGTCGACTTGGTCAACTCAAAACATGGATTATTCCTTTAATCCATTCCAGTTAATTCCTCATTTAAATTAATTAATAATATAATCAATCTAAATAACTTCGTTTAATTGTTTCTTAGAACAACTAGTCCATAATCGTTACTTTAATTTCAGCTTAACTGCTTATAAATCTTATTAACGTAAGAATTCAATTTATGAAAAAACATATAATAATTATTTATAGACTTAAATAATAATTATAAATATGAATTCCTTTTAAACAACTTTTATTCAAATTAATAGATTTCAAAAATCTATCTTCAGTTATAAAATAAATATTATAACTTCATTTCTGTCAATTCACCTAACGGTAAATCTATATTTAAAAATGATTGATTTTTAAGCCATCAACCTCAAATTACTAAACCAATACCACCCATTGGTTAATATCATAACAAACGTTGAATTTTGATTTAACTATCAATAAACAAATCAATCATCAAATTTGGTTGGTCATACAGTTCATATAATGGTGATATGAAATTAAATAATAAATTTTGAGGAATCCAGTTGGATCCATCCAACCTATTTTCCCTGCATCCAAATACGTTACCTCAAATAATATCATTTAATTACATAAACAGATATAATATACACAATCAGTTCATAACAAACTTCCAAACTTATCCATATCTCAATTTTACACACTTATATTATAATAAACGTAACCAACAAGGTAAGTTACCTTGTTTGGGAATAATCATTAAAATAACGATTTGTTTTTTACTAAAATTAAATGACTTTTAATTCCATCAGGTAAATCAACAAATGAATATATAATTCACAAACAATCAACCAATAGCAATCATAGCACACAAAATAAAAACCCGACTTATATAAAATATAAGTAGGAAGAATTGAGTGAGTTTAACTCACCTTGATTTCATTTCATCGTTTAACTGTTTCATCTTAGTTAAATTAAAATAACATTTAATTTAACTGATAATTACAGCTTCTTCCATCTCTGACCAATTCTAGATCATAGTGTTCATTCATACGGTTCCAACTCTTTCGTTTTGTTTCATTCTGATACTCCATGCAAAAGTTATAATTAATTTAAGCGAACGATTTAGATAAAATTAATTAACCCTTAATTATAATTAAACTTAACTAAATTACTTATTTAGTTCAAAATAAAATCTGGCTGGTGATCTCCTTCCTACTCGTGACCGTGCAATACATCCCCCTTCTCATTGTGTCTCCACCCATTTGTTTTATTCCCTTTTATTCTTTTCTTTTTCTATTGAAGGCCCACTGTCCCACTGCCTCAACAGCCCATGCCAATACATTAAAACCCAGACCGTTCCACCATCTTCCCCACCCTCTAGATAAAAACAAACTTGCAACTTTACTTTTTCTCACAACTAAATAGGTCGACATTTCTTCCTTTCTGTTCTTTTGTTTCTAAACACATGCCACATCTCTTCATCGCAACATACCATTTCTCCCTCCCGTGACTACCATGCACCCAACATCACCACCAAGTTTCTTCCCTGCTCTGCACACATCCAGTGTACAGAGTCCCTCCACCCTCATCGGCCTCATACCATCACCTCTTCCGCTTCTGGCCAACACTGAAACCCAGCTGCCTTGACCATGTTAGCCCACTACGTTTATCCTAGTAGAGAGAACACCACTGCTTCGTGCATTTTTCTTCCCACCAAACACCATGCTTTCTGCTCATGTAAAAACCCTCCGGCCTCACCACGATTCTCCATGTACACCCTGACAGCTCCCCATTTTTATGCCTCCTTCCTGATCACCACCGCATATACTTACTTCGATAAACCCCTCCCATGCCAACGCTGTCTATATATTCATCGACCAGAAATATATCCCAACCCAACACTATAGCTACTGATGTGAAGGAAGGCTTTCTACGAGTTCAAAGGATTGGTAACAGGCAATTTCATCTTGTTTTGGGGTAGTAATAATTTTCTGAAGGATCGAGAGGAACTGGCTTTCCTTTTGTTACGCTGGGAAGAAAATTATTGAAAGGAAATGTGTGTATAGGTATATATAGGTGAGGAGATTGAATTAGGATGGGAACAACATCAAATTCGAAGGTACATCATGGGTACGTGTTATTAATATTAGGCTGCTTGTGTGGTCAAACTCGAATGTACATAAATATTAGGCTTAAATTCTGGTCATAGCGGTGTGAAAGCTTCAGATGCTATTTTTTAGGTCTGCCGTTGTACTTGGTAAATTATAGGGTAGAGTTGCCCAATAGTTTTCCTTTGGTTATAAGGAATACATATACTAAATTTATTCTTATTTTTTTTTTGCTTAGACATTAAGTTTTTGTATGGTTAACATAATTGTACCATATTTAATATTGAACGTTTAATTTACGTACCATCGTACATGATCTTCAAACACAACGAAAACAGATATACTGCTACGTCTTGGCGTTACAGTTCCAATGAAATTTATTTCGTTGAGAACTGTCTCCATTTGCATAAAACGCTCTTCATAATTCCAATATATATATATATATATATATTGGATCACGTTTTAAATATCGCACAGTCACAAAACAACTCTAATTGGCTCCAAACTAGAGAACTAGCAATAATTAACGATACGCTTTCCAACAAAATTTGTTTCGTTAAAAACGAAGATCGTCTGAAAGACAACTAGTCCTAATGCTTATATTATATCAATATAATATAATTTTCAAAGCAATAAAATTAAATAATAATAAATTATTATTGTCAAATATATCTAAATGGAATAATATCTCCCTTAAAATTTAACCAATAAGAAATTATAACTCAACATCAATATTTTCAAGTTAAATGATGCCCAAATATATAGAAATCCCTTTTAAATAGATTAAATAAATGTTATAATTTATTAACGATTTCCATAGCAACTATTTTAAAGTTTGTTTGGACATAAACTTACAATATACAAGCTGAAATCCCGATTTTTCTCTTTCACTAAAAAATTAAAATCTAATAGATCCAAACATTTCTTGTTTCACAGAATTCTTATTCTTACTAAACAGATTCTGTATATTCAATTGAAGTTCAAAACTCAATATTACAAATTACCGTGACATTACGTGCTTGTTTAAATATAAATATAAATTTATACGTTAAATCATCGTTTTGTTAATGAATTAGATATTAAAAATCCATAATATTTCAAATATAATATTTTAAACTAGTTTAAATATTCAAATTCAAATGACCGAAAAATCCGGGTCGTTACACCAGGGATTCCTATAGATCTATTACAACATCCTACAATTTTCCTAGCCTATCTACATCTATAAGTGTCAGATACATAGACAAAAAAAATATTTTTTGCATTTGTTTACTTTGACTTGTGCTATTCGGAGTTTTAACAATCCGAGGACTTGTAATTCAAAATCAGTAATAAAGTGAACAAAAATTCCAAGTGGACATAAGCACAACAACCCTAAACCATCTCCTGTCTATTTTACTGCATTTCTATTACTTATTTCCCTATTTTCCATTTATTTTTATTGTTTAGCTATTCGTTGAGATCATTGGGTATTATGTCAATTTTTCGGTATCAATATTTTGGTGCTTTCATTAAGATCAAAAGCTCAGTTTTTATGATTTCTTTCCATCCAAATTTCCAAATATTCTTAGATCCCCGTTGATCTACCTAAGTTTGAAGCCATGGTGAAAAGGAACTCACTAGCCATTAGACCTTCTAGTGTTGATCATGAAAATGCCTCAATCCAGCAATATCTTTTTGATAATGTTAATGCTTTGGCCATAACTGATGTGGCCATTGCATCCGATCATAATGCTCTAGTTACTCAAGACAATATGCAATCTATGATGAAGAAACTGGAGGATAAAAAAAATCATCTCAGTAATCATATCAGGCAGAATATTGATCAAATGCAGCAATTGTAATAAACTGCCCATGGAAACATCACCACTTGAGGAAAATAGGAGGGCTCCAAATCTTGGTAACCATATCTCTAAAAAAAAATCATCGGACTTCCACCGTTGTGATGGAATCAAAGGAGAATGATATCTCAAGATGGTGGAGGGCCGCAACTACAGAGGGAATGACCCAACCCAATCGTTCCCGGTTTAGAACTGATCTCACTTAGGATTCTTGGACATTTTATTGTCACACCCATCCAAAACTTGATTCTTGTACTTTTTATTATCAACCAAAACCAAGTAACTCATGTTCAACTCTGAAAAACTTTCCTAATGATGTTATTTATCTTGATGATGATGTTCACCTAAGGAGGAACTACAAGCGACCCTCTCCTCAGTCGGACCATGGCCATTGGTTCCTGATGGAGTCCCAAATTCCCGACCTTGCTGCCATGATCCATAGGATAATGAGAGAGTAATAAGGTCAAGTCGATGACAATTTGGAATTTTGTGCGAGGCATAACCAATACACTGAAGTAGTTCTAAATGTCAATTGTCCTTGGTGATTCAATATTCCATAGCTCGTGGCATACTCAAGAAAAAACCGATCAATGAAAATTCCTTGATCGTTATGAATGGCATATGGATTCAGTTTACGCCACCAATGCAATAAAAATAAAGTGCGTTCTTGTATTCCTTGAAGGCGGGACTCTATTATGTTACTCTTGACTTCCGCCAATAACCATATCTTCCTTCGATCAACTTTCTAGAAAACCGGTGAAGTATTTCAGGATACATCACACTAACTTTAAGGACATCATGTCGATATTCAACATATTCTAGAGGGATGAAGCATCACTCAAAAGCTTCCTGAAAAGATTTAAAACATTCTCGTTGAGGTTCACAATCCTCAGCCGAATGTTGCTCTCGTGGTGCGACATTCACCTGGAGACAAGCTATGGGGAATGACTCAATCGAAAGACTCGAAGATCCTTGAACCGGTTCTATGAAAAAGCCAACCAATACCAGTGTCAAGATGCATAGGAATAGGGTTGTAGAGGGCTATCCTCATAACTTCAATAGGTTGCTATGTAAAGCAATGTCGGCATCAACCAGACCAGAGAGAGCTTTAGAAAGGTTAATGTAAAGGTCCAAAATAAGTCCCAACAAGGCATTAATAATTCTGATTGCTGCAACAAAATGGAATCGAAGAAGCAATCCATATTTCCTTCATATAACAACTACAATCCTATGAATTCTCAGTTGGAGACAATCTATCTTGAAACCTACATTAATATACAAAACAAGAATCTTGATCTGAGGGAATCCATGAAAAGGTAGAAACAGTCAGGCAAGTTTGCAGATTCCATAAGATTTTTGGCCATAATACTAACTATTGCTAACATCTCAAAGACACTACAAAGAAGCTCATTTGTAAATAGTTCCTTGAGAAGTACATCCAAGCTCCATAAGACGGAGCACCGGGTCCTTTAGCACCTGCTCAATCTCAGGCGGCATAGGACCATCTATACCCAAACCCCCTTAGCGGGGGACTCGTCATTAACATCATCTATGGTGGACCTCGTCTCGCTGATAAAAAGCATACGACATATGGAAGAGTATGTCAACTCTATAAAGCATGCTAAATATGAATAGTGCTATGCTGCAGACAAGAGCATCCGAGCTAAATTCGGAAAGACAATAGGCGACTATATTGTCTTCTACATAAAGGAAGCCATAGTAGTGTAATCCCCAACCATTGATCCCTTGGTTATCTCAATATATATTCGTCATGCATATGTCCGGAATGTCCTCATAGAGTCGGGGAGTTGCGTCAACAACTTGTTTAACAAGTCCTTTAACTAGATGAAGACCAAAGATCTATAGCCGTGTACAACTAGAATCCATGATTTCAATGACAAAGCTAATGAACCAATAGGAATCGTCAACTTACCAGTGGAACTTGACGAAGGAGAACGCCGTAGAGTCAAAATCCTCTCCTTTATTATTATCTATCTATTACCCCTACAACTCCTTTTTTGTAACACCCCGTAATTTTAACAACACTAAAGAGGACAAATTAAAGAATAATTAATTAATATTCAGAATTAAGCAAAACGAACTGCGCCATTATGTCCATCTTGAAATTTTGGTCAATATAGACATTTGGTTTGCGTAAAACGGACATCGTATGAAGAAGTTATGAAGGTTTGAAGTTTGTGTATGTGCAAGAGAATTATATAAATATATATGTGTGTGTATATGTATATATACATATGTATGTATATAGGGTAAAAGAATTCAAAAATTAGGTCTAGAAGTTCAAAATCATTCAAATCGCGAAAAACTGGGTGAGCGAGAAAAATCCCGCCTAATGGAGGCGACCACTTAAGAGGGGTGTCGACCCCCCTAGGGCAGATGTGGCAGTTAGGGTTTAGGGGCTGGCGGCTACAAATATGGCTCCATTTCTCTTATTTTCTACACTAAAAAATAACGGAGGACTAGATGATGTCGGTGCCCAGACCGAATCAAACCCTTTCCTTCTTCTGCAATCAATTTAACCAAGTTTTCAAGTGTAGATATGTGATTCAACCTCTGCTATTCTTCTTCTATCTTTCTAGATCCGAACACTGTGAGTTTAAGTTACTTTTAGATTTCAATAATTAAAAAGTATATCATGATATGACTGTAATTTGGATCTATGCCTGTGACAGCTTGAATCATATCAGATCTGTAATAACTTGTGAATCCATGATATTCTGGCATAACTATGACTTGGATCTGAACCTTTATCATGTCAAATCTACCTTTGATTTAAGATCTTGTTCACTATTTAGATTACCTTGTACCTATCATGTTGTGGTTAAATTGGATCTGTTACTAGTTGGACATCTAAATTATTGTTTAGATCTTATCATGCCTATTATGACATCCCTATTATGTTAGAATTAGTTCTATTATCTCATGTTCACCAGATCTGTTCTTATAGGCCCATCTTATCAATATGCCACTATGTGTTTATGCCAATTTTGTTAGTATAATCATTTCTGTCATCTTCCCTTCATGTTTCCCTTTTTATTTTATATAGCCTGGCTACTTTCGAGCCTAGGTATGCCGCTGAAATATGCGAACGCGTTAAACGGGGAACTAGGGGAAAAACCTTGAAATTGGGCATAACTTGTAATAGGGAATTTGGATTAACTTGAATAATGTTTAGGAATATGAATTTAGGTCTTATAATTCATCATGAACATAATTGGGGAAAAAAGGGCATGAAAACCTATAAGGACATAGGTAAAATTGGCTAATAATGAAATGCTTAGGATTATAGTAGTTAGAAAACTGTAACTGCGCCTAGACACGAGGTTAGATTAAACTTGTGGTGGAATTCTGTCGGGAACCGCGTGGCAAAACTAGCGACCACAAGTGGTGAATCTAATGTGGGGGGTCTTGGTGCACAAATACGAAGCGTGCTGAGACACGAGGTTAAGCCCCACTTGTGGAAGAAGTCTGCCCGGAACCGACCGGCATATCCAGCATCCACAAGTGGTTGGCTTAATGTGAGGGGTCCAGCACATTATAACCATAAATAGACATGGTAATGAATTGGAATACTTAACCTAGTTGAATCCATAGGGTTGTATGAACATGAACTTGAATAGGGGTTAAGTAGACTTGTTGAAAATAGTGGGTGGGTTAAGTAAATCTAGGTTGGGTGGGTAATATTTATATATGTTGGCCCACAAACTTAACCTATTGGGGTCATGTATTTAAAGACACCGTTAGGTAAGCATAACCTACGGAAATGATGGGTTATGTAATTAAAGACACCGTTAGGTAAGCATAACCTGTGGAAATCCTAGTGTGGATACAAGACGAGGGGGAGAGCTTGTATCATCTTGTGTGGGGGACCCGTTTCGGTCAATAACCCATAAAATAGTATCAGACGAGTACTCTGTCCTAGGTCGTAGTTGGGACATGCTTACTTGGTTGATTGTAAGAGATCCAAACATGGAGGACGGTGTAGGTGGTGCAAAACGACCGGGACATGTGCATGCATGTCTAGGCAGAAGGCGATAAGATGACCGTGACTCCAGTAGATATGGTTGTGCGCATCAATGAAGGGTTGCCACTTTAGGAAGAGATACTTCCTACTTTGAGGATGGCACAAGTTATCTACGGAGTAGGTAGACGATCAAATAGGGTAGTAGTTAGGGTACATCTAGACGTATGCCTAAGTCTACCATCTTATAGTTTTTGGGATCATCTCATTCTAGTTATATAGTATTAGTGCAGAAAATCAGAGTAATCATTAGGGAATCATATACACTCTATCATATTTACCTTGTCACGCCTGCCTTTTGTGATATTATCTCTTTTGTCCACTTTATATGCCTATCATGATACTTTTACTTATTTACTTGCTAAAGGTAACTGGACTCGCCAGACATTATGTCTGACCCTTTTTGTTTCCTCTTCTTTCTTTTGTTTCCCCCCAGGTTCTCAAGGAGTGAATACTCAAAATTGATCAGAATTCTGCTATCACTTTGCTGCAGCTGCTTAGATGTATTGCTCAAGCTCCTATCTTTACTACTGTGGCTATGTTTTTATTTTGGGATTTTACTTCTTTTATTTTGTACTCTGATGTTTAAGTACAAGACAGATGTTTTTATGATGTACTGGTTTTTATGTAATTCAGACATATGATGTTTTTGAACCACGATGCTTTATGATTAACAAAGTTTATTTTTATTTCGCTGCTATTTTATATATGTCTTGTAATATTTCTGTTTCTGTTTACTATAACACTTCACGAAACTTAATGCATTCTCTTAATGAGTGACATTAACGGACGTGGGGTGTCACACTTGGTATCAGAGCGAGGTTACCAGATTAGATAAAAGTTTTTGATAATTATTTTCAAAAAGGTTTTAAAAGAAAGCATTTTCAAAATAAAAGTCTGTTTTGAAAAACATATTCCCCAAAGCCATATGTACTATCTTTCGATACTTTGTCTGAATCTCTTTTCTTTTCAGCATGTCTAGGGAACCTAATATTCCAGAGGGCGTTACGATACCAGGCTGGTTCCGTAGGTATCTAGAGGCCATGGCACCTGCCGGTGGTCAAGCTAACGTTCCTTCCCCAGCTGCACCCATCGTTCCTCCTCCTCCGCATGGAGACAACTTTTCTAAGATATGCAAATATTTCCGTGCTATGGGAGAAAAGCCATTCCATGGAACTGGGACATTCGTAGAGGCAAAGAATTGGCTCAAGGAGATATATAACTTGTTTGGAATTTTTAATGTGGATGATCGTAGGAAGATTCAGCTAGCCGCATGGCTACTGAAAGATGAAGCTTCGTTTTGGTGAGAAGTAACCCAAGCGGGTCGTCTGGTGGAGACATGGGATGATTTTAGACAGAGGTTTGAAATAAAATTTCTTTCTTAAGCTAAGAAAAGCATGCAAATAGAGAGGTTCTTGGCGCTCAAACAAGGAAACATGACTGTTAAAGAATATGTGAACAAATTCAACCAGCTAGCAAGGTTTGGATTGGAACTGGTGGATACTCCGCACAAGAGAGCTTTGTGGTTTGCTAAAGGGCTGAATGAACCCTTCCATGGGTTATCTATGTCCCATATTCCAATGGGAGCTACTTTTTAAAGGATTGTTGATATGGCCTTGATGCATGAGGAAGACAAAGGAGAAAAGAAGGAAGTTGAGGCTGAGGATACAAAGCAAAACAAGAAAGTATGGCCCAAGAAAGGACAGGAATAATAGCAACAGAAGAAGGGCAAATAGAATGACAAGGTTAAAGATAAGAGGAAGTGTCACAGTTGTGGACGTGAGGGACACTCGGTGAAGGACTGCAAAAGAAGGAAGAATTCTTGCTTCAATTATGGAGAGATTGGACACTTTGCTAAGGAGTTCTCGAAGAAACAGGGACAAGGTCAAAGGGCAGGTGCTTCTAGAGGGCAGATGCATGATCTCATGACCAGTGCCCCAGAGAGAGGTAGAAAAATTTCTGTGGAAGGTTTGATTTCTCTTTCCAGTCATCCTATTAGAACTCTTTTTGATTCTGGCGCTTCACATTCATTTATATCTAGTTCTCTGGTTGAATCTCTGCACTTAATACTAGTATCATCGCAGATCCTGTAGTCGTCTTAAACCCCATTGGTGGTTTAGCTCATTTATCCATGATTTGTCGAGGTTTGAGAATAACTGTGTTAGGTGTCGAGTTTGAGTGCGACGCATATGTACTCGATTTTATGGGCTATGGCTTGATTCTAGGGATGGAATGGTTAACCATGTATTGTAACACCCTGTATTTTTAACGACACTAAAAGAGGATATATTAAATTATAATTAATTTAATATTTAGAATTAAGGAAAACGGACTGCACCATTTCGTCTATCTCGAAATTCTGGTCAAGATAGACATTTTGTTTGCATAAAACGGACACCGTATGAAGAAGTTATGAGGGTTTTAGGTTTGTATACGCGCAGAAGAATTATATATATACACATGAGTCATGGATGAGTCAAAATTTAATCCAAAACCATTTGAATTTGAAAAAGAAAAAGTGGTGGCAGTTTTCCCGCTCTAGGGGGTCGACCCCCGTAGAGGGGTGCTGACACCGGGGTCGACCCACCCACAGGTGTGTCGACACCCCTAGGGCTGACGTGGTAGTCGGTTTCAAAGGGTCTGACAACTATATATACTTGGTCATTTCTCTTGTTATCTTCATTGAGAATTATGGTGGCCAAACTCTGCCGGTATTTGAACTGATCTAGATCCATTATCTTCTTCAACTAAAGAAAATCAATTGGAGATTCAAGATCCAGTCTTTTATAGTTCTATCTTCTTATCCAAACTCTGTGAGTCCCTAGTTGCTTTTAGATTTGATTATTTAAAAGTAAATATGACACGACTATGACTTTGATTTGTCTACATGCCTAGATTATATCAGATCCATTGTAAATTGTGATTATATGACATTCTGAGTTGGTTAGGATTTGGATCTAAACCTCTATCTAGATGGATTTATTGTAATTTTTATGACATGCTCTGATGTGAATCTTAAACCTTAATTGTGAGGATCTACTTTTAAACTATTGGATCTAAATTGTGTAGATAGTTAATTTGTTAATTAGATCTAGATTATTATCTCGTGCCTATTATGTTAGATCTGAACAGTTGGACATCTAAATGGTTAATTTAGATCTTATTATGCTCTCTATGACATCATTGTTATGTTAGAACTAGTAATTGCTACAAGTTCATCAGATTTATGCTCATATGTCCACCTTATCACTATGTTAGTTTATGCTTATGCCAAGTTCTATTAAAACAATCACTTTGGTTATATTCCGATTATTTTTCCTTTTTATTGTCTATGACTAGGCTATTATCCAGCCTAGGCATGCCGCCAATTTTATGAGCGCGCTAGTTAAGGAACAAGGGAGAAAGGTTAATATTGGCATAATTTGAATCTAAACATCACTGGACATAAAATTCAAATTATTCGGTAAAATTGGCATTAACACCTATAAAGGAATAGGTTTAATTAATTGATAAATTAATAATGAATGCCTAGGATTACAATTAGAAATTGTAATGGCGCTTATGATACGAGGTTAGGTTGCTTTAGTGGTGGAAGTCTGCCCGGACCCGACCGGCATATCCAACAGCATCTAATGTTGAACCTAATGTGAGAGGTCTAAGTGTGCACATACGAATCGGGCTATGACACGAGGTTAGGCCCAACTTGTGGAATAAAAGTGCCCGGACCCGACCGGCATATCCATCATCCACAAGTTGTAGACCCAATGTGGGGGGTATAGCCCAGTATAAACCATGAATGGACATGGTAATAAATTGGACTACTTAACCAAATCTAATCCATAGGGATTGTATGATTGTGAACAAAAGTTAGGGTTAAGTAAAATTGTTGGATAGTGGATGGGTTAAGCAAATCTGGAGGGGGTGGGTAATATTTACATATAGGCCCACAAACTTAACTCAATAAGGTTATGTAATTAAAGACACCTAGTGGTATACATGATCGGTTGGAATAATAAAATTATGTAATTAAAGACACCTTTTAGGGTAAGCATAACCTGTAGAAATGATAGGGTTATGTAATTAAAGAAACCTAGAGGTACACATAGCCAAAGAAAACCTAGTGGGGGATACAAGACAAAGGGGAGAGCTTGTATCATATTGTGTGGGATCCATTTCACCCAGTAACCCGGAGTAGGTATCAAACATGTACTCTGTACTAGGTCGGAGAAGGGGCACGCTTACTGAACTGATTGTAAGAGATCCAAACGTGGAAGACGGTATGGGCAGCGCAAACTAACAGAGCCATGTTCGTGCATGAGCCGGGCAGAAGGGGATAAGACGACCGTGACACCTGTAGATACGGGACTATGCATATCAGCGAGGGGTTGCCACTTTAGGACGTGATACATCCTACTATGGGGCCGACACAGATTATCTACGGAGTAGGGTGTCGATCGATCAGGGTAGTAGTAGGGTACATCTGGACGTATGCCTAAGTCTACCACCTTATAGTGGAAGGGATCATCTCATTTTGGATATACTAGTAATAGTTTAGAGTAATCATTAGAGAAGCGTATACACCTTATCCTGTCTACCTTGTCACGCCTGCCTTTTATGTAGTGATCTCTCTTATCCACTTTATATGCCTATCATGCTACTTTTATTTATTTACTTGCTAAAAGTAACTGGACTCGCCAGACTTTATGTCTGACCCTTTTGTTTCCTCTTCTTTCTTCTGTTTCCCCCTATGTTCTCAGGGAAGAAACACTTAGGCTTAGTCAGGACTCTGTTATCATCTTGCTAGAGCTTCTTTCGAAGTACAGCTCAAGTTCTTATCTCTACAATGGCTTTTGTCTCTTTTATTTAGGGAATTATGTTTTCTTTTAAGTATTTATGTACTCTGATGGTAAAAGACAGAAGTTATATTGTTGTAATGGTTTTTGTGACTTACGGTATTTTGAACCACGATGTATGATTTGTGTTTTAAATAAAAATTTGAATTTCCACTGCTACCTTATTTACGTATGTCTTGTAAAATTCTGTGTCTGTTTACCTATAACGCTTCACGAAACTTAATGCATTCCCTTTGTGAGTGACATCAACGGACGTGGGGTGTCATACTTGGTATCAGAGCTGAAGTTTACCAGATTGGATAAAGTTTTTGAAAATTATTTTCAAAATGGTTTTAAAAGAAAGCATTTTCAAAAAGAAAAGTCTGTTTTGAAAGACATTCCCCACGAAGCCATATGTAATATCCTTTGGTCCTTTGTCTAAATTTCTTCCCTTTTTCTTTTCAGCATGTCTAGGGAGCCAAACATTCCTAATATTCCCGAGGGGGTTACAACACGCGGATGGTTTTGTTGGTATCTGGAGGCCACGACACCTGTCGAGGTCCAAGGAAACGTTCCTCCCCCAGCTGTACCAGTCATTCCTCCTCCCCCTCCAAGAGAAGATAATTTCGCTAAGATCTGCAAAGACTTCCGTGTTATGGGAGGGAAGCCATTCCATGGGAATAAGACATTCGTAGAAGCACATAATTGGCTCAAGGAGACCGAGGACTTGCTCATAATCTTTGAAGTAGAGGACAGAAGGAAGGTTCAGTTAGCCGCCTGGCTACTAAAAGACGAAGCCTTATTTTGGTGGGAAGTTACCCAGGCCGGACGTCCGGTGGAAAGTTGGAAAGATTTTAGACAAAGATTTGAAATTAAGTTTCTTTCCCAAGCCGAGAAAAGCATGCAGATGGAGAGCTTCTTGGCATTCAAGCAGGGGAACTTGACGGTGAAAGAATATGTGAACAAATTCAATCAGCTAGCAAGGTTCGGGTTAGAATTGGTGGATACTCTGCATAAGAAGGCGTTGCAGTTTGCTAAAGGGCTAAATGAACCCCTTCATGGGTTAGCTATGTCCCATATTCCAATGGGAGCCACTTTTGAAAAACTTGTTGATATGGCCCTAATGCATAAGGAAGACAAGGGAGAAAAGAAGGAAGTAAAGGCTGAGGAAACATCGCAAAGTAAGACGGTGTGGCCCAAGAAGGGGCAACAACAATAACAACAACAACAGAAGAAAGGTGGAAAGAATGACAAGGGCAAGGATAAGAGAAAATGTCACAATATTAGGAAAGAGGATCACTTGGTTAAAGACTGTAAGCGAAGGAAGAACTCTTGCTACCACTGTGGAGAGGTCGGACACTTTGCTAGGGAGTGTCCGAAGAAACAGGGATTGCAGGGACTAGGTCAAAGGGTAGGAACTTCTGGAGGGCTAGTGCATGCTATCGCGATCAGTGCTCATTGTAGAGGTAGAAATTTTTTTGTGGAAGGTTTAATTTCTCTTTCTAATAATCTAATTAGAACACGTTTTGATTCTGGCACTTCACATTCGTTTATATCTAGTTTCGTGGTTGACTCTCCGCACTTAATTGCTAGTATCGTAGTGGATCCCACAGTTGTTTCAAACCCCATTGGTGGTTCGGCTCATTTATCTATGATTTGTCGAGGTTTGAAAATATCTATGTTAGGTGTCGAGTTTGAATGCAACGCGTATGTGCTCGGGTTTATGCGCTACGGGTTGATTCTAGGAATATATTAGCTTACCACGTATGGTGCCATTCTGGATTGCGAGAGGAGGGTCGTTAGGCTTCTGATTTGTCATGAGAGGACCCTCAAGATTTCTTTTGACCCGCAAGATTCTCTTGATGCATCTATCGATGATCTGTAATCTGTTCCAATGGTCCGAGATTATTCTAATGTTTTTGATAAGGCAACGCGTTTACCTCCGAGGCGCGAGACCGATTTTCGTATATATCTGGTAGATAAATGCAAAGCCAGTTGCATTACGAGTGCGCCATATGGCTCCAAGGGAAAGGAGGGACCTGAGTAAGCAAGTAGGGGAGGTACTTGAGAAAGGGTTTATCAGATGAATCATATCTGAATGGGGTGCTCTAGTAGTATTCGCAACTAACGTGGATGGTTTGCTTCATTTGTGCGTTGACTATAGGGAGTTGAATAAACTCACCAAGAAGAATAGGCACCCGCTCTCAAGGATTGATGATTTATTTGATCAGCTTGTTAGTACCTCGGTATTTTTCCAGTTAGACTTGGCCATAGGGTTTCATCAGTTGAGGGTGGCTGAGGACAACATAGATAAGACTGCTTTTAGGACTCCAGATGCTTTCTCTGAATGGCTAGTTATGCCTTTTGGCCTAACGAATGAACCTGCCTATTTTGTCGATCTGATGAGTAGGGTGTTTCGGGAGTTCCTAAATAAATTTGTAGTAGTTTTTTTTGATGATATTTTGATCTTCGCCAAGAGCAAAGAAGACCATGCCCAACATTTGATAGAAGTCTTGAAAAATCTCCGTGCGCATCAGTTTAAGGCGAAATTCTCCAAATGCCATTTTTGGAAAAAAGAGGTGAGATTCTTAGGGCATGTGGTCTCCAAAGAAGGGATAGCTGTAGACCCTGCAAAGGTGGTTGCAGTGCAGATTCCTAAAAAATGCAACCGAGGTGAGAAGCTTTCTGGGGTTGGCAGGTTATTATAGGAAGTTCATTAAGGACTTCGCAAAGATACAAGCCCCACTCACCAGGCCGACGAAGAAGATCTTAGCATTCTCATATGATATAGATTGTGATGTTGCTTTCCAAAGTTTAAAGAGGGCTTTGACAACAGCCCCAATCTTGACTTTGCCCGATGGGAACAAAGTGTTTATGGTTTACACTGATGCATGTGGTACAGGGATTGGTGCGGTTTTGATGCAATAAGAGAAAGTAGTGTGTTATGGGGGTAGACAGTTGAGAGTTCATGAGAAGAACTACCCCACCCATGATCTAGAGCTAGCTGGCATAGTATTCGCGCTTAAGATGTGGCACCATTATTTACTTGGAGAGAAGTTCGAGTTATACACCGATCATAAATCTCTCAAGTATCTATTCTCCCAGAAGGATCTCAATTTAAGGCAATAACGGTGGATGGAGTTCCTAGCTTCTTATGATTTTGAGGTTGCTTATACCGCTGGTAAGGGTAATGTGCTGGCAAACGCGCTAGTAGGCAGAGGATGGCCTTGAGTCCTCTGTTTGTGGAGAGGAAGAGCATGGAATTCATATCAGCTTTTGATTTTAGACCGTCCATCGAGATTTTGCCTGATTTGTTTGCATCTTTGGAGATAAGACCAACTCTTATGGATTAGATAGGTGCTTCGTAACAAGGTGAACCACAGATTCTAGACATCGTGGAAAAGCTCAGAAAAGGGGAGACTTTTAGTCACGTCAGTAGATATGCCATAGATGAAAAGGGGTGGTTGTGACGAGATGGAAGGCTTTGTGTTCCTCAAACTGGAAGCTTAATAAAGGCATTCCTAGAAGAAGCCCATCATTCTAAGATGAATATTCATCCAGGCGGTGATAAGATGTACAGAGGCATGAAAAGGGTTTTCTTTTGGGCTGGGATAAAAAAAGATGTGGCTGAATTTGTTTCCCAATGTCTAGTTTGCCAGCAAGTTAAAGCTGAGCAAAGGTAGACCGGTGGTTTACTTCATCCTTTGGAGGTTCCGCTGTGGAAATGGGAGAGCTGAGACAACCCCAAACCCCGTACTGACGGTGGCAAGGGTAATCCTTGGAATATAACACAAAAACAGATAATAGCAGAACAGAATTAAATAAATACACCAGATAATGTACAATAGAATACACTGGATAAACGTAATCATCAGAGTTACACAGTATATAGGATCATACTTAGTACAAATACAGTTCAGCTATACATAAATGTCTACAGCGGAAACAAACAAAATATGTACAATAGGAGCTGAACAGCATAAAAAGAGATAAATAATAGAATCCATCTTCAGCTCCAGCTATCCAGAAAGAACCAGCTAAACCTGAATACAAGGCTGCCCGTGTAGAAAAAGGGGCACCCGAGTTTGAAAGTGAAACAAACTACGAGTCAGTCATGGGACTGGTATGAGAAATCTACTCAACACATTTAATATATGGCTAATCACAGGACCACGCCACTTTCGTGGAACGGGTTTACTCCATTGGATTGCCAGTGCTTTAAAACAAATCATTCTTTTTAAACATCGCAATGCTTTTTATAAAAATGAAGCCATTATAAGACTCAGTTCCCATCACACAATGCAACGCAAACCGGAGGATAGAGTTTTACCTTATAATGGCCAAAATATGGTTGATACGAATAAAACAAAAGCATTTGATATTATTACTAGTGTTTACATGTTTCGAAAACAATTTTGAATCATAACTATCAATCATAGACGGCATGGGTGCCATATATCATGTCGCCATATATATATATATACAATCAAAACCGCACGATGTCGTATTTGGAAATTGGATTTCCGTCGTGAACCAAGGCAAAAGATAGTCCTTACCGAATTCGAGACGCTCTAGCCCGTGTCACAGGCTAGCGCGCAGGCAAGCCTTGGATCGTCAGGGCCGGTCCAACGAAGCGGATTATTATGCCTCAACAATACGTTTCCCCGCCCTTTGGGGCGTAAACGAGCCAACGAATGACTCCATCGGACCCGTATCGTCCGATCTAACCGAGGCGCCTCGCAACAGCAACAACCACATAAGTCAAACTCGTCAGGGCGTGTAAAACCACTGACGCCACTCTTAGCTAGAAGGAAACGCATGCCCTCCCTGAGGTCCTGCTCCCGTTTCTGGTTCATACCGGGATGTAAGGCTCGTGATTTCACGTTATACACAAAGCTACGCCATGCAGGCGGTGCTTTGATCATCACCACAAGACTTTGCTTTTCAACAGAAGCCCTGATCACTGCATCTTAGCATGCCACACAGGCAATTCACACCGTGCAACTGATGGCTATCAATCACACAGAATAAATTCCAATATCAGACACACTGTCCATTTGCAAGTCCGTTCTGGGTCTGAATGAAATTGGAGGCACTAAATACCTCGCAAACCGATCGATCACCACATACGTCTGGACGATCACCACTCATTATCCATATTTCGGGATGCCTCCCAATCAGGACCTCGGTTACCATCCAAACGAGGTGAAGATCTCCAGTCTTCGACCACCGTCTTTATCTTCGATTTCTTATCGTCGATTCAGTTATTCAGAATGGGATAAACCCGGTCTTTCTGAGTAACTCACGTATATAATAAACAAGTGCAACACTAACATACACACGCATCATTTCAATTCATTAGTCGCTAACTGTCAATCAGTAAGAGAACGATTTCCCAAATATTAACCCCGAAGGCCGAAACCAACATCAGATCAACACCCCGAAAACCATTCGACTTAGCCAACCTTCAGTTAATTTCTAAATCACATCCATATCGTTTATAATATTTTATAATGATTTATCGCTATTTTTATTTATTTTAAAATAGCCAATCTATTCAAAACGACGCTTCGGGCCATAACGCGGCCGTGGCGCTGTTTTTCTTCAAATTTGATTTACACATATCTGAAAATCTAACCGTTGGATCTTTATAAAATTTACATCATTAGAACGATCTTTTCAAAACGAATCCAGCGGTTCTAGTTTCAGGAAAATCTGACGGTCGGATCTCCCGGTACAATCGTTTGAAGTTTCGATTTCAAAATACGAACTGCAGCGTCGTTATTCGATTAAATATAATTATATTTATATATATATATATATAAATATAATCGATTCTGGCGCTGTTTTTCTTCAGATTTGAATTAAACATTCCAGACAATCCAACCGTTGGATTTTTATAAAGTTGGTGCCGTTGGAAAGATATTTCCAAAGCGAACCCAACGGTTGCGATTTCAGGAAAATCCGATGGTCGGATCTCCCGGTATAATCGTTTTAAATCACGGTTTCAAAATACAAACTGCAGCGTCGTTATTCGATAAATTCCAATTCTATTTATATATATATATCGATTCTTCGATTTCAAAACTATATTCCTTTCATACATTTGATAAAAATGATATTTTTATCTAACTGTCTTCTATTTCAACACTTCACTATTTTTAACAATTCATTTATATAATAAAAATGTGATTTTTATTATAAAACAATTTATTTCAAAAACACGATTATTTTCTAAAGTTCATATAGGTGATAAAATAGGATTTTTATTATAAAACTATTTATTTCAAAACACGACTATTTTATATAGTTCATATAGATGATAAAAATATGATTTTTATTATAAAACTATTTATTTCAAAACACGACTATTTTATATAGTTTATATAGGTGATAAAAATGTGATTTTTATTATAAAACAATTTATTTCAAAATATGAATACCATTCAACACATGAATTTCAATTCAACGAATGAATATCGATTCAACACATGAAGGTTTTCTATAGTTTATATATATATAGATAAAAATGTGATTTTTATATTTAAAACACGAATACCATTCAACACATGAATTTCTATCCAACGAATGAATATCGACTCAACACATGAAGGTTTTCTATTCAACGAATAAATATAGTTTCAACAAATGAAATTAATTCAAACACATGAATATCATTCAAAATTTCGGCAGTATAACGGCAGGGTAGTTAAAACCGGGACCGTCCCTAGTACGGCTCCTCGCTCTACCTTAAAACCTCGCGGTTTTTGACAATGGGGAATCTTGCATCTAGTTCGCACGTAGGCGGCATGTATATTTATTTCATTTCCACAAACTAATCCTATGTGGTTTCAACCAAATATTTCTCAACCATAAACAGGTATTTTACAACCACAATCAATCAATATCTACCACAAACAATTCCAATCAACCATTCGCTATCAATCAATTTTCACACCAATCACAACCAATAAATATCGTCCATGGTTTGTGGACGAGGGGCGTATATATATATATATATATATATATAGATATATATATATATATAGCAATTCACTTCTATTTCAATACATATATAATTTTTACAACGCATATATAATTTATACATCGAACGTACCACTTATACAACGCTTATACATGAGGTGTACAATGCTTATATAACCCATACATCGACCATATAATTATACATTGTCGTTTTCCATATCGTTTATAAATTAGAAATCTCACATTGGGTTCCACTCCACCAAAAATAGCAGAAGGCTCAGAAAAATATGCGGTCTCTTCTAGAAGGTAGAAGACGTCCACACGAGTCCATTGTCTCTTGTTTCACTGAATTTCGATAACACAGCAAAAAGATATGATTTTTCAAAGTTTGCAACGATTTAAAGGTGTTAAAACTGTTGAAAATAAATCTGGCCGTATACCTTTCAATATGGTTCAAAACTAGGTTTGATTTTTTCTCACAATCCGAAGCACGATATGCCGATCAGCCTAAGCCACGTCGACGAGCTTGGAGAGGCGTGCCTGCACCCCTGACGGCGGCGAACTCGGCGGCGGCGAGGAAGAGAAAATCGGCCGCGAACGGAGCGACTTTGGGGAGGTGCTGCGCTGTGATTCCTCGACGATAGAGGGCAAACTTAGTATGGATTTGAAGAGGAGATTCAGATCTTCAAAAAACCCAACTGTGTCGATCGATTTCGTTGAGCCGATTCGCTGTAATCGAGGTGGGAAGAACGGAGAGTGTTTCCGCCGTGTATCGTTTATCAGGGAGAGAGAAGACGGGGGGGGGGGGGGGTTCTGACGTGGACAAATAGGTTTTTTTATTTATTTATAAAGTTTTAAAATCTGAAAATACCCCTTGCCTCCTACGAAACCCAATCCAAACCCAACGACTATCATCCCTAGCGTTTTACCCTCATTCCGAACACAATGGGATATGTTTCGAAGGCCCATTCGAATGTTTCAGTCAGTTTTCATTCAAATTAAAATATATAACATTCAATATTCGATTTGAACGTACATTTCAATTTGCCAGGGCCACCAACTGATTCGAAAAATTCCAGAAAAATAAATCTGGCTATGTTTTGACGATACGGTCCCAACAAAACTAGTTTCGTCGAATTCCGAGACCGTTTGCAAAAAGGCCCATTTCTGGTCGATCCAATTTAACTGTAATTGATCAAAACACGTTTTCCTTTGCCACGCTCACATACTAGCTTCAAAAATTATGAAATTTGAAACCTAGCAATAAATTCACATCCCGGATCCAACAAAAGTGGGTTCGTCGAATTCCGGGGTCGTTTGCAAAATGGCCAATTTCACGGGCTATATAAATTCCATAGCGACCTTTCTGAAAATTCATTCGGCCATAACTTTTGCTTTCCACTATGAAAATTAGATTTTTCAGATTCGTTAGAAAGGTATTCACTAACAGATTTAAATATTTTTGGTTTCGCTCAAATCCGTTTTGATTTGCACCCGGTACAGTCCGACAAAGTTTGAATTCAATTTTTGAAACTGCAGCGCCTTTTCAGGCCTTGTTTATAATTAGAATTAATTATATTTGTTTTCAATTGTCAATTCAAACTCACTTTTCATCACTATTATTTAAAATATTTATTTAAAATATTTAAAATCCATTATTTTAGCCAATTTAAAAATTTTAAATTGGTTCAGATTTTCTGGGTCGTTACAATCTCCCCCACTTAAAACTTTTCGTCCCCGAAAAGGAACAAAGTCGAAAGTGGTTTGATTAATCAACTCTACGTTCGATCTAGCTTCCATTCTCCAACTTTTCAGTTTCTGAGAATTTTCAAATTCTTCAAAAATTTGGCTAACACCCGGAATTTTCGAAAAATTTCGCCATAACCTCCTTTGTACGGGGTGAGGTTTGGAAATTTATTGGGCTGTATTAGGTACCCAACAAATCCTAATAAGCATACACATATTTATAGTGATATATTCTGGTGTTTACAGGGGAGCGTGTATCGATAATAACTCCAGAGAATAAATTCTCGTCACCCTGTCAAAGTCTGAGGGAGTGTGTATTTTAAATGCTCCAGAGGATAAATCCTCGTCACCTCGTCCCGTGTGGGAAATAAATAGTCCATGTGCCGTATCTAATAATTAGAGAGACGTGATTACTGTCAACTCCAGACCCATGTGGGGTTTTTATTAATCTAGCAATTTTATCTTTACAATTAAAATAGTCCATATCAGTCATCAGTTCAACCTGTAAAATATAGTCATCGCCATACAAGCCTCTCGCTCGTATGTTAAATCTTCCACCTCGTCACAAAAGCTCCAAATGCTTATGTGGTATATGATGAAGTATGCCTATCTTCAGAAGTATGCCATGTAATGTAGTTCAAAATTAATTGTTACTATCCTATGGCGATATTTATTTTTACACACAGAATAACCAGCACTCCGCATCCAATGGCATTCACAGGAGTTGATATAATAATATTTCGCATCCAACTCATTAAGGTTTACCTATTTGTCGGGCACGCAAATAAAATCTTTACTCAACAGCTATCCAATTTCCTGTTCAAACATATATAATGCACAAGTATATATTTCTAACTATTTTTAAATCAGTTAAATGTGTGATATAATCAAATAAACTCTACCATTCATCCTATCATTGATTAAATTCACTATCGCTTTAATAATTTTAATTAATCAAATCTATTATCACACAACACAAACAACAATCAAATTGTTTTAACTCTTCAAAATTATACAAATCAATTCCTATACTCTTTTAAAATCATTCAGACTATAGAATTAAAAGTGCACATCCATGGAAAGAAAATAACAACTTAGTAGAGAACTAATTGGTAATGCAAAGTATGGTAAATGTACCTTGCACCGGAGTCATTCAGAGATATCCACTCGGCATCTAGGATAAGCTTTCTTAATGCTCTCCTCAGTTTCCCAAGTACAATCCCGCGGATCTCCACTCCATTGCACTTTGACTAGGTGAACCTTCTTGTTCCTCACCTCTTTGGTTTCTTTGCCGATAATCTTTAGTGGCTCTCTTCTCACAGCTAATTCTGGAGTAATTTCAATATCCTGCTGAGCTGCTTCTTCCACGATCAAGTCTGGATCATGAACGTGCTTTCGAAGTTGAGATATATGAAATACATCATGAACTCCAGGCAACCAATCAGGCAATTTAACCCTATAAGCGAGAGTTCCGATCTGTTCCAGAATAGGAAACAGACCAATGAATTTGGGTGCCAACTTCCTAGTTTTACCGAACTGGATAACTCCTCTCATCGGCGATACTTTCAAATATACATAGTCGCCAATAGCAAACGATAAATCACTTCTTCTTCTATCGGCATAGCTCTTTTGTCGACTTTGAGCAGCGAGTAATCGTTTCTTGATAAAATCGACTTTGTCGGCAGCTTCTCTGATCATATCGGGTCCCAATACAAGTCTATTACTGGGTTCGACCCAACAAGCAGGAGATCGGCACGGTCTACCATACAATGCTTCGAATGGCGACATTGTCAGGCTCGCCTGGTAGCTGTTGTTATATGAGAATTCAGCCAAATGCAGATGGTCTTCCCACGATCCACCAAAGTCTAGAACACAAGCCCGCAATAGATCTTCTAAAATACGATTCACCCTCTCAGTCTGACCGTCTGTCTGAGGATGATAAGCGATGCTCAAGTTCAACTTCGTTCCCAGCTCGACTTGAAATACCTCCCAGAATTTGCTAGTAAATATTGTATCTCTATCACTGACTATACTGAGCGGCACTCCATGTAGTCTAACTATCTCCTTGAAGTATATCTGTGCCAGACTCTGAGCAGTTCTGTTTGATCTGACAGGTATGAAATGGGCAGTCTTCGTGAAGCGATCTACGATCACCCAAATACTGTCATTTCCTTTTCTGATTCTGGGCAAACCGTCTATGAAGTCCATGGAAATATGTTCCCACTTCCAACCAGGAACGTCTAGCGGTTGTAACAATCCAGCCAGTTTCTGTTGGTCGCTTTTGACTAGCTGGCAAGTAGGGCATCGACTAACATATAAAGAAATGTCCCTCTTCATCGACCTCCATCAGAAAGTGCGTTTGATGTCATTATACATTTTGCTTACTCCCGGATGGATACTAAGTTTTGACTTGTGGCATTCATCCAGAACTTCCTTTCGGAGCTCAGCAATGTTAGGAACACAGATTCGACCCTTCAGCCTTAGAATCCCCTCATTATCAACCTGAAAACTCGAGGGTTCGCCCTTTTGAATTATCTCTCTGATCTTCTGAATGAAGTGATCATCCTTCTGAAGAGAAGATATTTTATCTATTAGTGAAGTCGTGATAATAAAACTGGCGATCATTTCATTCTTTCGGCTTAATGCATCGGCCACGACATTGGCTTTCCCTGGAGTGTATATAATCTCAAAGTCATATGCTGCAAGAAACTCCAGCCAACGTTGCTGCCTCAGGTTCAAGTCCTTCTGGGTGAACAGATACTTTAACGACTGGTGATCTGTAAACAGTTCAAATCTCTCACCCAGAAGATAGTGTTTCCAGATTTTCAAGGCGAATACTATGGCCAATAACTCAAGATCATGAGTCACGTAGTTCTTCTCGTGTGGCTTCAACTGACGGCTAGCATAAGCAATTACTTGACCCCTTTGCATTAACACTACGCCAAGGCCTTCTCTAGAAGCGTCAGTCCAGACTTTCAAATCCTGATTGCCGTCGATAATGGTTAACACTGGAGCAGTAGTTAATCTTAACTTTAGCTCTTCAAAAGCCTCTTCACTTTCTGGAGTCCATTTGAATTTAGAGTGCTTCTTTGTAAGCTTCGTTAAGTGACCAGATATCTTCGAAAAGTTTTTAACGAACTTCCGGTAATAACTAGCCAATCCGAGGAAACTGCGGACTTCTGTAGGAGTACTGGGCTGTTTCCAATTCTGAATAGCTGTGATTTTACTTGGATCCATAGCAATTCCTTCTTTTGATACGACATGGCCTAGAAATTTTACTTCCTTTTGCCAGAATATACATTTGGACAGTTTGGCTTTCAATACATTCCTTCTGAGGATTTCCAGAACCTGTTCCAAATGCTTTTCATGTTCGGCCTTTGATTTAGAGAAGATTAGAATATCGTCAATGAAAACCAGAAAAAATTTATTCAAAACCCCTTTGAACACCCTATTCATCAGATCGACGAAGTAAGCTGGAGCGTTACATAAGCCGAACGGCATTACTAACCACTCGTAGAATAAGTCGGGACCTCTGAATGCTATCATTGGAACACACTCTTCGGCAATTCGAAGTTGATGGAAACCTGTAGCTAGGTCCATTAGTGAAAATACTTGTGCGCCATTTAATCGATCCAACAAATCATCAATCTGCGGTAATGGATATTTATTCTTTATTGTCTGTTTGTTCAGATCACGATAATCCACACATAGACGTAGAGTACCGTCAGATTTTGGGACAAACACCACTGCTGCACCCCAATCAGAGAAACTAGGCCTGATAAAGCCCTTCCATACTAGCTGTCATGTTTGATTGTCTAATTCCTCTTTCTCTTTCAAGGACATTCTTCGAATAGCGTGAACTACCGGCCTTGCATTACGAATCAAAGCGATCTTGAAATCTATTTCTCTCTGCGGAGGTAAGCGAACAACTTCTTCGAACACATCCGCATAGTTCTTGACGACAGGAATATCTTTCACTAGGTCGGGAATATTCTCTGTGATCTCAGGGATATTTTCTATTTGGGCTGGAGAAACATCGAGAGCCGCCCAGAAGTCTTTTCTATTAGCATTCTGACCTTCACAGGGAATGGTTATATAATCACCTGATTTTATCTTCGCCTTAACGACTCTGTCGGCGCATTTAATCTCAGCTTCATATTTGGTCAACCAGTCTAACCCCAAGATAAGATCAAACTCTTTAAAATTCATGACGACCGCGATGGTAGGAAACCGATAACGAGAAAAAGAATCCGGCACTCCACAAACCCAACTGAGATCAATGGAACCCCCAACCGGATTCTGGACAGTCATTGGTTCCTTGAGCTTTTTCAAATTCAAATCCAGTTTCTTAGCTGCATTCTTTGCAACAAAGCTTCGCGACGCGCTGGTGTCGAACAGTACTTTAACTGGGATGTCTTTGACAGTTAGCGTGCCTTCTAAAACATCTGGCCTTTCCTGAATAGACGAGGATGCAGGCACTTCTGCCACTTCATTTACCCGAGCCTCTTTGGTCTTCTTTAACAGCCAGCAATCTCGCTTTATATGACCGGACTGATGACAAAGATTGCACTCTCGAGTTACAAGAAACTTGCCCTTAGATTTAGACTCATGCTCTTTTCGTTTCTTTAAGGATCCCCAGTTTATCGACAAATGCCCTTTTTGATGGCAGTTTTTGCATACGGCGGTCGTTACTGGTTCTTTCTCAGATCTGGCCCTCTTCCGATTGACCTTGGTTTTTTTTTCTGACCTCAGACATCGTACTGGCCTTTGGAATATCAGTTTCCGACTCTTCTTTGTTACTAGAACAGGCATCCTCTTCGTCGCGCAACATACCTTCCTTATGGCGATCTTCATAATGGTAAGCCATGTATATCATTTCAGAAAAGGGGAGCTTCACGTTCCTCACTACACTGTTCTGATATTTTCTTTGCAGGCCATGAATAAATCTCAGATTCTTCCTCTTTGGATCTTGAATCAGATGAGAAGCAAAGTGAGAAAGTTTGTTGAATTTCTTATGATATTCTGGGATGGTCATATCACCTTGTATCAAATAAGAAAATTCATCACATAATCGCTCGGTTGCTTCGGGAGGAGTAAATCTTTCTAGGAAAATCACTTTGAATCTGTCCCAGGCGAGATCACCTTCTGGATTATCTTTAACAACTGAATCCCACCAAAAAAAGTTTCTTCTTTGAGTGCCCAAGACGCCAGTAATCTTTTCTGATCGTCTCTCAGCTTTAAACCCTCAAATATTTTCTCTGCAGAACGGATCCAAGCTTGTGTTTCCATAATGGACTCTTTGCCCAAGAATGGTGTTCCACCCAGATTTCGAAATCTCTTGAATAAAACTTCTATATTTGATTCTGGCTGTGGGAGCACAACTGGCTCATTAGCTGGTCGAGCCATACATTTTTTCTTCTGTTCCTGTCACTCATTTTCTAGTACGTCTGCAATTAGCAGACAAAGTGTCAGGTCAACAGAAAAGATATTTCAAAATATAGAGACAAATACCCCAATGTAAATGTGTCTACTGGGGTGTATTTCATTCTGCTTTACTTATACTAGGATATTACTGATCCTATCTGTATAGAGTTACCCGTCCTAGAACACTACTAGTTCTATTTCTGACGAGTTCGTTCATATGTTATATTCCAGAACTAAGCTTAACCAAGGCTCTGATACCAAATGAGACAACCCCAAACCCCGTACTGACATTGGCAAGGGTAATCCTCGGAATATAACACAGAAACAGATAATAGCAAAACAGAATTAAATAAATACACCAGATAATGTTCAATAGAATACACTGGATAAACGTAATCATCAGAGTTACACAGTATACAGGATCATACTTAGTACAAATACAGTTTAGCTATACATAAATGTCTACAGCGGAAACAAACAAAATATGTACAATAGGAGCTGAACAGCATAAAAAGAGATAAATAATAGAATCCATCTTCAGCTCCAGCTATCCAGAAAGAACCAGCTAAATCTGAATACAAGGCTGCCCGTGTAGAAAAAGGGGCACCCGAGTTTGAAAGTGAAACAAACTACGAGTCAGTCATGGGACTGGTATGAGAAATCTACTCAACACATTTAATATATGGCTAATCACAGGACCACGCCACTTTCGTGGAACGGCTTTACTCCATTGGATTGCCAGTGCTTTAAAACAAATCTTTCTTTTTAAACATCGCAATGCTTTTTATAAAAATGAAGCCATTATAAGACTCAGTTCCCATCACACAATGCAACGCAAACCGGAGGATAGAGTTTTTACCTTATAACGGCCAAGATACGCTTGATACGAATAAAACAAAGGCATTTGATAATACTACTAGTGTTTACATGTTTCGAAAACAATTTCGAATCATAACTATCAACCATAGACGGCATGGGTACCATATATCATGTCGCCATATATATATATATATATATATACAATCAAAACCGCACGATGTCGTATTTGGAAATTGGATTTCCGTCGTGAACCAAGGCAAAAGATAGTCCTTACCGAATTCGAGACGCTCTAGCCCGTGTCTCAGGCAAGCGCGCAGGCAAGCCATGGATCGTCAGGGCCGGTCCACCGAAGCGGATTATTATGCCTGAACAATACGTTTCCCCGCCCTTTGGGGCGTAAATGAGCCAACGAATGACTCCATCGGACCCGGATCGTCCGATCTAACCGAGGCGCCTCGCAACAGCAACAACCACATAAGTCAAACTCGTCAGGGCGTGTAAAACCACTGACGCCACTCCTAGCTAGAAGGAAACGCATGCCCTCCCTGAGGTCCTGCTCCCGTTTCTGGTTCATACCCGGGTGTGAGGCTCGCGATTTCACGTTATACACAAATCTACGCCACGCAGGCTGTGCTTTGATCATCACCACAAGACTTTGCTTTTCAACAGAAGCCCTGATCACTGCATCTTAGCATGCCACACAGGCAATTCACACCGTGCAACTGATGGCTATCAATCACACAGAATAAATTCCAATGTCAGACACACTGTCCATTTGCAAGTCCGTTCTGGGTTTGAACGAATCTGGAGGCACTAAATACCTCGCAAACCCATCGATCACCACGTACGTCTGGACGATCACCACTCATTATCCATATTTCGGGATGCCTCCCAATCAGGACCTCGGTTACCATCCAAACGAGGTGAAGATCTCCGGTCTTCGACCACCGTCTTCATCTTCGATTTATTATCGTCGATTCAGTTATTCAGAATGGGATAAACCCGGTCTTTCTGAGTAACTCGCGTATATAATAAACAAGTGCGACACTAACATACACATGCATCATTTCAATTCATTAGTCGCTAACTGTCAATCAGTAAGAGAACGATTTCCCAAATATTAACCTCGAAGGCCGAAACCAACATCAGATCAACACCCCGGAAACCATTCGACTTAGCCAACCTTCAGTTAATTTCTAAATCACATCCATATCATTTATAATATTTTATAACGATTTATCGCTATTTTTATTTATTTTAAAATAGCCAATCTATTCAAAACGACGCTTCGGGCCATAACGCGGCCGTGGCGCTGTTTTTCTTCAGATTTGATTTACACATATCTGAAAATCTAACCGTTGGATCTTTACAAAATTTACATCATTAGAAAGATCTTTTCAAAACGAATCCAACGGTTCCAGTTTCGTGAAAATCCGACGGTCGGATCTCCCGGTACAATCGTTTGAAGTTTCGATTTCAAAATACGAACTGCAGCGTCGTTATTCGATTAAATATAATTATATTTATATATATATATATAAATATAATCGATTCTGGCGCTGTTTTTCTTCAGATTTGAATTAAACATTCCAGACAATCCAACCGTTGGATTTTTACAAAGTTGGTGCCGTTGGAAAGATATTTCCAAAGCGAACCCAACGGTTGCGATTTCAGGAAAATCCGATGGTCGGATCTCCCGGTATAATCGTTTGAAATCACGGTTTCAAAATACGAACTGCAACGTCGTTATTCGGTAAATTCCAATTCTATTTATATATATATCGATTCTTCGATTTCAAAACTATATTCCTTTCATACATTTGATAAAAATGATATTTTTATCTAACTGTCTTCTATTTCAACACTTCACTATTTTTAACAATTCATTTATATAATAAAAATGTAATTTTTATTATAAAACAATTTATTTCAAAAACACAATTATTTTCTATAGTTCATATAGGTGATAAAATAGGATTTTTATTATAAAACTATTTATTTCAAAACACGACTATTTTATATAGTTCATATAGATGATAAAAATATGATTTTTATTATAAAACTATTTATTTCAAAACACGACTATTTTATATAGTTCATATAGGTGATAAAAATGTGATTTTTATTATAAAACAATTTATTTCAAAATATGAATACCATTCAACACATGAATTTCAATTCAACGAATGAATATCGATTCAACACATGAAGGTTTTCTATAGTTTATATATATAGATAAAAATGTGATTTTTATATTTAAAACACGAATACCATTCAACACATGAATTTCTATCCAACGAATGAATATCGACTCAACACATGAAGGTTTTCTATTCAACGAATAAATATAGTTTCAACAAATGAAAATAATTCAAACACATGAATATCATTCAAAATTTCTGCAGCATAACGGCAGGGTAGTAAAACTGGGACCGTCCCTAGTACGGCTCCTCGCTCTACCTTAAAACCTCGCGGTTTTTGACAATGGGGAATCATGCATCTAGTTCGCACGCAGGCGGCATGTATATTTATTTCATTTCCACAAGCTAATCCTATGTGGTTTCAACCAAATATTTCTCAACCACAAACGGGTATTTTTCAACCATAATCAATCAATATCTACCACAAACAATTCCAATCAACCATTCGCTATCAATAAATTTTCACACCAATCACAACCAATAAATATCGTCCATGGTTTGTGGACGAGGGGTGTATATATATATATATATATATATTTATATATAGCAATTCACTTCTATTTCAACACATATATAATTTTTACAACGCATATATAACTTATACATCGAACGTACAACTTATACAACGCTTATACATGAGGTGTTCAACGCTTATATAACCCATACATTGACCGTATAATTTATACATCGTCGTTTTCCATATCGTTTATAAATTAGAAATCTCACGTTGGGTTCCACTCCACCAAAAATAGCCGAAGGCTCAGAAAAATACGTGGTCTCTTCTAGAAGGTAGAAGACGTCCACACGAGTCCACTGTCTCTTGTTTCACTGAATTTCGATAACACAGCAAAAAGATATGATTTTTCAAAGTTTGCAACGGTTTAAAGGTGTTAAAACTGTTGAAAATAAATCTGGCCGTATACCTTTCAATATGGTTCAAAACTAGGTTTGATCTTTTCTCACAATCCGAAGCACGATATGCCGATCAGCCTAAGCCACGTCGACGAGCTTGGAGAGGCGTGCCAGCACCCCTGACGGCGGCGAACTCGGCGGCGGCGAGGAAGAGAAAATCGGCCGCGAACGGAGCGACTTTGGGGAGGTGCTGCGCAGTGATTCCTCGACGATAGAGGGCAAACTTAGTATGGATTTGAAGAGGAGATTCAGATCTTCAAAAAACCCAACTTTGTCGATCGATTTCGTTGAGCCGATTCGCCGTAATCGAGGTGGGAAGAACAGAGAGTGTTTCGCCGTGTATCGTTTATCGGGGAGAGAGAAGACAGGGGGGAGGGGTTCTGATGTGGACAAATAGGTTTTTTTATATAAAGTTTTAAAATCCGAAAATACCCCTTGCCTCCTGCGAACCCCAATCCAAACCCAACGACTGTCGTCCCAAGCGTTTTACCCCCATTACGAACACAATGGGATATGTTTCGAAGGCCCATTCGAATGTTTCAGTCAGTTTTCATTCAAATTAAAATATATAACATTCAATATTCGATTTGAACGTACATTTCAATTTGCCAGGGCCACCAACTGATTCGAAAAATTCCAGAAAAATAAATCTGGCTATGTTTTGATGATACGATCCCAACAAAACTAGTTTCGTCGAATTCCGAGACCGTTTGCAAAAAGGCCCATTTCTGGTCGATCCAATTTAACTGTAATTGATCAAAACACGTTTTCCTTTGCCACGCTCACATACTAGCTTCAAAAATTATGAAATCTGAAATCTAGTAATAACTTCACATCCCGGATCCAACAAAAGTGGTTTCGTCGAATTCCGAGGTTGTTTGCAAAATGGCCAATTTCACGGGCTATATAAATTCCATAGCGACCTTTCTGAAAATTCATTCGGCCATAACTTTTGCTTTCCGCTATGAAAATTCGATTTTTCAGATTTGTTAGAAAGGTATTCACTAACAGATTTAAATATTTTTGGTTTCGCTCAAATCCTTTTTGTTTTGCACCCGGTACAGTCCGACAAATTTTGAATTCAATTTTTGAAACTGCACCGCCTTTTCAGTCCTTGTTTATAATTAGAATTAATTATATTCATTTTCAATTGTCGATTCAATCTCACTTTTCATCGCTATTATTTAAAATATTTATTTTAAAATTTTAAAATCCATTATTTTAGCCAATTTAAATTTTTTAAATTGGTTCAGATTTTCTGGGTCGTTACAAGAGCGTCTCTATGGATTTCATAGATGGTTTGCCTAGATCGAAGAAAGGCAATACCAGTATCTGGGTTGTGGTAGATAGACTCACTAAGAGCGCTCACTTTATTCCAGTTAAGAGCAAGAGGACGACATCATGGTTGGCAACAATTTATGTTCGGAAGATAGTTCGTCTTCATGGAGTACCTTCCAACATCGTAAGCGTTAGTGACCCCATCCTTACCGGTGAATTTTGGAGGAGCTTGCAAGAAGCATTAGGTATACAACTGTGTTTGAGCACCGCTTATCATCCTCAGACTGATGGGTAGACGGAGAGGGTGAACATAATTCTAGAGGATCTTTTGAGGTTGTGTATCCTAGATTTCGGAGGAACTTGGGAGGAGCACCTTCCTTTGGTAGATTTTGCCCATAACAATAGCTATCAATCCAGCATCGGCATGGCACCCTTCAAAGCATTATATGGACGACCCTATAGATCACCAACATGTTGGTGTGAATCTACAGAAAGATTATTACTTGGACCAGATATGGTTAGGGAAATGTCCGAAATGATTGACCTTATTCGACGACGGATGTAGACAACTCAAGATAGGCAGAAATCCTATGTAAATAAGAGGAGGACTGACATCAAATTTGAAGTGGGAGACTTGGTTTTGATTAAAGTATCGCCTCTAAGGAATGTGGTTCGCTTCGGATCAGTAGGGAAGTTGGCACCTAGGTTTATGGGACCATTTCCCATAACCGAGAGGATTGGCCAAATGGCTTATAGAGTAAAGCTCCCAGAAAATCTATCCGGCGTTCATGATGTTTTCCATGTTTCTCATCTGCGGAAGTGCCTACATGACACTGCAGAAGTTGTTGAGCCGAGTGTATTAGAAGAGGTAGAAGTGGAACGGGAGGCGACAGTCAGTCGAGTCCCTACCCGTATTCTTGGATTAGAAGTTAAGAAGCTATGCAATAAAGAGATCAAGTTGCTAAAGGTTCAATGGGGAAATAACCCAGAGGATGCGACTTAGGAGACTGAAGCCAAGAACCGTGTTTCATACCCTTTTCTTTTCGAGGGTATGTCCTTAACTCCTTTTCATAAGTTTTATCTGTGCTTGTTTTTGTCATTTGAATATATCCTATCCATAGTATTTTTGACCTTTAGATAGGAATCCTATGGATGTAAACATGTGTTTCAGACATGTTATATTTAATGGATGCAAGTGTTTGCTAGTAGTTGCCTGTGGATGCATATACACACACTAGGCACTAGATCAGCTCAATCACTCTCATACTACATATGGATGTGTGTGCATTTTCTTCTCTTTTATCGATGGAAATGGATGTATTACCATATGGATGTTGCATTTGGACGAATGAGTGCGCACACATATAGAACTCACATGTTATGGATTCATGACACTAACATATATTGCATTAAGGAGGTCAACTGAATCAGTAGACCGCCTGATCTTTCGCATTAGTGTTGGGACATATACACACACCTTTGCATATGTTCATATAAGCATTAGAATTATTTATGAACAACAGATACAAGTGATTGATGGATGAGTAGATGGATGATAGATGGTAGGATATATATTCTTCTCAACTTAGGGATTTCGGGGACGAAATCCTTTGAGTGGAGGAGAATGTAACATCCCATAATTTTAACGACACTAAAAGAGGATAAATCAAATTATAATTAATTTAATATTCAGAATTATGGAAAATGGACTGTGCCATTGCGTCCTTCTCGAAATTCTGGTCAAGATAGACATTTGGTTTGCATAAAACGGACACCGTATAAAGAAGTTATGAGGGCTTTAAGTTTGTACATGCGCAAAAGAATTATACATATACACATGAGTCAAGGATCAGTCAGAATTTTATTCTAAACCATTTGAATTTGAAAAAGAAAAAGTTGCGGCAGTTTTCCCGCTCTAGGGGGTCGACCCCCGTAGAGGGTTGGCGACACCGGGGTCGACCCACCCACAGAGGTGTCGACACCCCTAGGGATGACGTGGTAGTCGGTTTCAGAGGGTATGGAAGCTATATATACATGGTCGTTTCTCTTGTTTTCTTCATTGAGAATTCATGGTGGCCAAACTCTACTGGTATCTGAACTGATATGGATCCGTTTTCTTCTTCAACTAAAGCAAATCAATTGTAGATTCAAGATCCAATATTTTCTAGTTATATCTTCTTATCCAAACTCTGTGACTCCCTAGTTGCTTTTATATTTGAATATTTAAATATAAATATGACATGACTATGACTTGGATTTGTTCATACGCCTAGCTTATATTAGATCCATTATAAATTGTGATTATATGACATTTTGAGTTGGTTAGGATTTGGATTTAAACCTCTATCTAGACGGATCTATTGTAACTTCTATGACATGCCATGATGTGAATCTTAAACCTTAATTGTGTAGATCCACTTTTAAACTATTGGATCTAAATTGTGTGGACATTTAATTTGTTAATCAGATCTAGATTATCATCTTGTGCCTATTATGTTAGATCTGAATAGTTGGACATCTAAATGGTTAATTTAGATCTTATTACGCTCACTATGACATCATAGTTATGTTAGAACTAGTAGTTGCTACAAGTTCATCATATTTTTGCTCATATGTCCACCTTATCACCATGCTAGTTTATGTTTATGCCAAGTTATTTTAAAACAATCACTTTGGTTATATTCCTATTATTTTTCCCTTTTATCGTTTATTACTAGGCTATTATCTAGCTTAGGCATGCCACCAATTTTGTGAGTGTGCTAGTTAAGGAACGGGGGAAAAGGGTTAATATTGGCATAATTTGAATATAAACATCATTGGATATATAATTCAAATTATTGGGCAAAATGGGTCTTAACACCTATAAAGGTATAGGTTTAATTAATTGATTAATTAATATTGAATGCCTAGGATTATAATTAGAAACCGTAAAGGCGCTTATGACACGAGGTTAGGTCGCATTAGTGGTGGAAGTCTGCCCGGACCTGACCGACATATCCAGCAACCACTAATGTTGAACCCAATATGGGAGGTCTAAGTGCGCAAATACGAATTAGGCTATGACACGAGGTTAGGCCCAACTTGTGGAATATGACTGCCCGGACCTGACTGGCATATCCAGCATCCACAAGTTGTAGGCCTAATGTGGGAGGTCTAGCCCAGTATAAACCATAATGGACATGGTAATAAATTGGACTACTTAACCAAATCTAATCCATAAGGATTGTATAATTGTGAACTAAAGTTAGGGTTTAGCAAAATTGATTGAATAGTGGATGGGTTAGAAAATCTAGAGGGGGTGGTTAATATTTACATACAGGCCCACAAACTTAACCCGATAAGGTTATGTAATTAAAGACACCTGGTGGTATACATGACCAGTTGGAATAATAAAGTTATGTAATTGAAGACACCTTTTAGGGTAAACATAACTTGTAGAAATGATTGGGTTATGCAATTAAAGACACCTAGTGGTATACGTAGCCAAAGAAAACCTAGTGGGGGATATAAGACAAAGGGAAGAGCTTGTATCATATTGTATGGGATCTGTTTCATCCAGTAACCCGAAGTGGGTATCAAAACATGTACTCCGTACTAGGTCGGAGAAGAGGCACGCTTAGTGGACTGATTGTAAGAGATTCAAACGGGGAGAACGGTGTGGGCGGCATAAACCGACCGGGCCATGTGCATGCATGAGCCGGGCAGAAGGGGATAAGACGACCGTGAAGCCTATAGATATAGGGTTGTGCATATCAACGAGGTGTTGCCACTTTAGGACGTGATACATCCTACTATGGGGCCAGCACATAGTATCTATAGAGTAGGGATCTGATCGGTCAGGGTAGTAGTAGGGTACATCTGGACGTATGCCTAAGTCTAGCACCTTATAGTGGAAGGGATCATATCATTCTAGATATACTAGTAATAGTGCAGAGTCATCATTAGAGAAGCGTATACACCTTATCCTGTCTACTTTGTCACACTTGCCTTTTATGTAGTGATATCTCTTATCCACTTTATATGCCTGTCATGCTACTTTTATTTATTTACTTGCTAAAAGTAACTGGACTCGCCAGACTTTATGTCTGACCCTTTTGTTTCCTATTCTTTCTTCCATTCCCACTAGGTTCTCAGGGAGGAAACACTCAGGCTTAATCAGGACTTAGTTATCATCTTGCTAGAGCTGCTTTCGAAGCATGGCTCCTGTTATTATCTCTCTTATGGATTTTGTCAATTTTATTTTGGGGAATTATGTTTTCTTTTAAGTATTTATGTACTATAATGGTAAAAGACAGAAGTTACATTGTTATAATGGTTTTCGTGACTCAGGTTATTTTGAACCACGATGTATGACTTGCATTTGAATTAAAAATTTAAATTTCCACTGCTATCTTATTTATGTCTGTCTTGTAAAATTCTGTGTTTGTTTTCCTATAACGCTTCACGAAACTTAATGCATTCCCTTTGTGAGTGACATTAACGGACGTGGGGTGTCACATGTATGGAACCTCGAGATTTCTTATGACCCACAAGGGTCTGTTATGCTTAGTTTCCTATAATCTCTAGACACATCTATCAATGATCTACAATCTATTCCAGTAGTCCGTGATTATTCTAATGTTTTTAATGAGGTACGAGGCTTACCTCTGAGGCGCGAGATCGATTTTCGTATATATTTGGTGGACAATGCAAAGCCAGTTGCATTACTTGTGCATCATATAGCTCCAAGGGAAAGGAGGGAGCTTAGCAAGGAAGTAGGGGAGCTACTTGAGAAGGGGTTTATTAGGCAAAGCATATCTGAATGGGGTGCACCAGTAGTGTTCGCGACTAAGGCGGATGGTCCGCTTCGCTTGTGCATGGACTATAGAGAACTAAATAAACTCATTAAGAAGAACATACACCACTTCCGAGGATAGATGACTTGTTTGACCAGCTTGTTGGTGCCTCGGTATTTTCTCAGTTAGACTTGGCCATGGGATTTCATCAATGGAGGGTGGATGAGGACAGTATAGACAAGACCACTTTTAGGACTCCAGATGGTTCCTTTCAATGGCTAGTTATGCCTTTTGGGTTAACAAATGAATCCGCCTATTCTGTTGATCTGATGAGTAGGGTGTTCCAGGAGTTTCTAAATAAATTTTTCGTGGACTTTGTTGATGATATCTTGATCTTCTCAAAGAGCGAAGAAGAGCATGCCCAACATTTGAGAGAATTTTGAAAACTCTCCGTGCGCATCAGCTTCAGGCAAAGTTCTCCAAATGCCATTTTTGGAGAAAAGAGGAAAGATTCCTAGGTATGTGGTTTCCAAGGATGGGATAGCAATAGATCCCGCAAAAGTAGTTGCAGTTAAAGATTGTCAAGTTCCAAAAAATGCAATGGAGGTGAGAAGGTTCCTTGGATTGGTAGGCTATTATAGGAAGTTCATTAAGGACTTCGCAAAGATATCAGCCCCACTCACCAGGATGACGAAGAAGAATTTGGCGTTTTCATGGGATATGGATTATTATGTTTCTTTCCAACAATTGAGGAGGGCTCTGACAACATCCCCGGTCTTGACCTTGCCCGATGGGAACAAAGTGTTTACAGTATACATTGATGCATGTGGTAAAGGGCTTGGTGCGGTTCTCATGGAAGAGGGAAAGGTAGTGTGTTATGGGGGTAGACAAATAAGAGTTCATGAGAAGAACTACCCTACCCATGATTTAGAGCTAGCTGCCATAGTATTCGTGCTTAAGATGTGGTGTCATTATTTGCTTGGAGAGAAGTTCGAGTTGTACACCGATCATAAATCTGTCAAGTACTTGTTCTCGCAAAAGTATCTTAATTTAATGCAACAAAGGTGGATGGACTTCCTAGATTCGAATGATTTTGAAATTGTTTATACCCCTGGCAAGGGTAATGTGGTGGCAGACGCATTGAGTAGTTAGAGGATGGTCTTAAGTCCTCTGTTTGTGGAAAGGAAAAGCGTGGAGTTCATATCGAATTTTGATTTTAGACCCTCCACTGAGTTATTTCCTGGTTTGTTTGCATCGCTAGAGAAACGACCTATTCTTGTGGATCAGATAAGGGATTTGCAACGAGATGATCCACAGATTCCAGACATCCTAGATAGGCTTAGTAAAGGGGAGACTTCTAGTCACCTCAATAGATATTCCATTGATGAAAAAGGGTGCTTGCGACGAGATGGAAGGCTTTGTGTTCCCCAAACTGGAAGTTTGTTAAAGGCAATCCTAGAGGAAGCCAATCAGTCTAAGATGACTATTCATCCAGGAGGTGATAAGATGTATAGTTATATGAAGAGGGTTTTCTTTTGGGCTGGGATGAAGAAAGATGTGGCAGAGTTTGTTTCTCAGTGTTTGGTTTTTCAACAAGTCAAAGCTGAGCAAAAGAAGCCCGATGGTTTACTTCATCCTTTGGAGGTTCCACAGTGGAAGTGGGTGAGCATCTCTATGGATTTCATAAATGGTTTTCCTAGATCAAAGAAAGGAAATACCAGTACTTGGGTTGTGGTGGATATACTCACTAAGAGTGCTCATTTTGTTCCAGTTAAGAGTAAGAGGACGATGGCATGGTTGGCAGCAATTTACGTCCATGAGATAGTCCGCCTTCATGGAGTACCTTCCAACATCTTAAGCGATCGTGACCCCATTTTCACTAGCGAATTTTGGAGGAGCTTGCGAGAAGCATTAGATACACAATTGTGTTTAAGCATCGCCTATCATCCTCAGACCGATGGACAGACGGAGAGGGTGAACAGAGTTCTAGAAGATCTTTTGAGGCTGTGTACCCTAGACTTTGGAGGGACTTGGGAAGAGCATCTTCCTTTAGTAGAGTTCGCCTAAAACAACAATTATCAAACTAGCATTGGCATGACACCCTTCGAATCATTATACGGATGACCCTGTAGATCACCAACTTGTTGGTGGGAATCTACAGAAAGGCTATTACTTGGACTAGATATGGATAGGGAAACATCCGAGAAGATTAACCTTATTAGATGACGAATGAAGACCGCTCAAGATAGGCATAAATCCTACGCAGACAAGAGAAGGAATGACATTGAATTTGAAGTAGGAGACATGGTTTTCATTATGGTGTCACCTTTGAGGAATGTGGTTCGCTTCAGATCTGTAGGGAAGTTGGCACCAAGATTCGTAGGGCCATTTCCCATAACAGAAAGGATTGACCAGATGTCCTATAGAGTAAAGCTACCAGAGAGACTATCCGGCGTTTATGACGTTTTCCATATTTCTCATTTGCAAAAGTGCTTGCACGATACCGTAGAAGTAGTTAAGCCGAGTATATTGGAGGAAGTAGTTGTAAAATAGGAGGTGATAATCAGACAAGTTCCTACCCGTATTCTTAGATCAGAAGTTAAGAAGCTACGCAATAGAGAAGTCGAGTTGATAAAAGTTCAGTGGGGAGATAACCCAGAGGATGTAACTTAGGAGACCAAAGACAAGATTCGTGCTTTGTACTGTTTTCTTTTCAAGGGTATGTTTTTAACTCCCTTTCCAAATCTTTTATTTATGCTTGTTTCTATCATTCAAGTATGTCCTATCGATCGAATCTTTGACCTTTAGGTATGAACCCCATGGATGTAAACATATGTTTGATACATGTTATGTTTGATGGATGCAAGTGGATGAAATTGTTTGCTAGTGGTTGCTCATGGATGCATATACACACACACACATTAGGCACTCGATCGGCTCAATAACTCTCATACTGCATATGGATGTGTGTCCATTTTTCTTCTTTTAATGGATGGAAATGGATATATCATCATATGGATGTTGCATTTGGATGGATGATTGTGCACCCATATAGAACTTACATGTTATAATAGGATTACTACATACATGTTGGATTCATGGCACTAACATACATTACATTAAGGAGGTTGACTGAATTAGTAGATTACTTGATCTTCGCATTAGTATTGGGAAATATACACACACCTTTGCATATGTTCATATAAGCATTAGAAATATTTTAAGGACAATGGATGCCAATGATTGGTGGGTGAGTAGATGGGTGATGGACGGTAGGATATACATTCTTCCTAACTTGAAGATTTCAGGGGCGAAATCCTTTGAGCAGGGGAGAATGTAACACCCCGTAATTTTAACAACACTAAAGAGGAAAAACTAAAAATAATAATTTAATATTTGGAATTAAGGGAAACGGACAGCACCATTGCGTCCGTCTCGAAATTCTAGTCAAGATAGACATTTGGCTTGCGTAAAATGGACACCGTATGAAGAAGTTATGAAGGTTGGAAGTTTGTATATGTTCAAGAGAATTATATATATATATACACACACACACACACAAACACACACACACACATATATATATATATATATATATAGGGTCCAAGAATTCAAAAATTAAGTCCAGAAGTTCAAAATCGTTCGAATCGCGAAAAACTGGGTGAGCGGGAAAAATCCCGCCCAGTGAATCGATCACTTAAGGGGGGTGTCGACCCCTCAAGGAGGGTCTCGACCGATGACCCCCCTAGGGCAGACGTGGTAGTTAGGGTTTTGGGGTTGGCGGCTATAAATATGGCTCCATTTCTCTTGTTTTCTACACTGAAAAATAGTGGAGGACTAGATGCTGTCGGTGCCTAGAATGAATCAAATATTTTCCTTCTTCTTCAATCAAGTTAATCAAGTGTAGATCTATGATTCAACCTCTGCTATACTTCTTCTATCTTTCTAGATCCAAATACTATGAGTTTAAGTTACTTTTAGATTTGAATAATTAAAAAGTAAAGCATGATATGATTGTAATTTGGATTTATGCCTGTGACTACTTGAATCATATCAGATCTATAATAACTTGTGAATCCATGATATTCTAGCATAACTATATGACTTGGATCTTAACCTTTATTATGTCAGATCTACCTTTGATTATAGATCTAATTCACTATTTAGATCACCTATACCTATCATGTTGCGGTTAAATTGGATCTGTTACTAGTTGGACATCTAAATTATTGTTAAATCTTATCATGCCTATTATGACATCCCTATTATGTTAGAATAAGTTCTATTATCTCATGTTCACCAGATCTGTTCTTATATACCATTCTTATCAATATTTCACTATGTGTTTATGTCCATTTCGTTAATATAATCATTTCTGTCATCTTCCCTCTATCTTTCCCTTTTTATTCTATATAGCCTGGCTACTTTCGAGCCTAGGCATGCCGCTGAAATATGCGAACGCGTTAAACGAGGAACGAGGGGAAAAACCTTGAAATTGGGCATAACTTATAATTGGGAATTTAGCATAACTTGAATAATGTTTACGAATATGAATTTAGGGCATATAATTCGTTATGAACATAATAAGGGAAAAAGGGGCATGAAAACCTATAACGACATAGGTAAAATTGGATAATAATGAAATGCCTAGGTTTACAGTAATTAGAAAACTGTAACTGCGCCTAGACACGAGGTTAGATTACACTTGTGGTGGAAGTCTTCCCTGAACCACTCGGCATAACCAGCGACCAAAAGTGGTGAATCTAATGTTAGGGGGGTCTAGGTGCACAAATACAAAGCTTGCTGAGACACGAGGTTAAGCCCGACTTATGGAAGTAGTTTTCCCGGAACCGACCAACATATTCAACATCCACAAGTGGTAGGCTTAATGTGAGGGGTCTAGAACATTATAACCATAAATGGACATGGTAATGAATTGGAATACTTGACCTAGTTGAATCCATAGGGATTGTATGAACATGAACTTGAATAGGGCTTAAGTAGACTTGCTGAAAATAGTGGGTGGGTTAAGTAAATCTAGGTTGAGTGGGTAATATTTTTATATATAGGCCCACAAACTTAACCTATTGGGGTTATGTAACTAAAGACACCGTTAGGTAAGCATAACCTGTGGAAATTATGGGGTTATGTAATTAAAGACACCATTAGCTAAGCATAACCTGTAGAAATCCTAGTGGGGATACAAGACAAGGAGGGGAGCTTGCACCATCTTGTGTGGGCGACCCATTTCATTCAGTAACCCATAAAACAGTATCAGACGGGTAATCCATCCTCAGTCAGAGTTGGGACATGCTTACTGGGTTGATTGTAAGAGATCCAAACATGGAGGACGGTGTGGGCGACATAAACCAACCGGGACATGTGCATGCATGTCCGGGAAGAAGGGGATAAGACGACCGTGATACCAATAAATATGGTTTTGCACATTAACGAAGGGTTTCCACTTTAGGAGGTGATCCCTCCTACTGTGGGGCCGACATAGGGTATCTACGGAGTAGGGAGCCGATCGATTAGGGTAGTAGTTAGGGTACATCTACATGTATGCCTAAGTCTCCCATCTTATAGTTGTTGGGATCATCTCATTCTGGTTATACTAGTATCAGTGCAGAGAATCAGAGTAATCACTAGGGAAGCGTATACACTATCATGTTTACCTTGTCACACCTGCCTTTTGTGATATTATCTCTCTTATCCACTTTATATGCCTATCATGATACTTTTACTTATTTACTTGCTAAAAGTAACTGGACTCGCCAGACTTTATGTCTGACCCCTTTTGTTTCCTCTTCTTTCTTCCATTTCCCCCAGGTTCTCAGGGAGGGAATACTCAGGATTGGTCAGGATTCTGCTATTACTTTGCTGGAGCTGATTAGATGTATTGCTCATGCTCCTATCTTTGCTACTATGGCTACGTTTTTATTTGGGGATTTTGCTTCTTTTATTTTGTATCTATTGTCTAAGTACAAGATAGAAGTTTTTATGATGTACTGGTTTTTATGTAATTAAGACATATGGTGTTTTTGATCCACGATGCTTTATGATTAATAAAGTTTTTTTTATCTCGCTGCTATTTTGTATCTGTCTTGTAATATTTCTCTTTCTGTTTACCTATAACGCTTCACGAAACTTAATGCATTCTCTTAACGAGTGACATTAACGGACGTGGGTGTCACATTTTTGAAGTATCCCGCTCTTTCATACTTTCATATCTTTATGTCAACTTGGTATCTACCAATGAAATTCCCAACTAAAAACAGAGTCGGAGTTATCCACCGAAATCAAATCATAGGGAGTGCCTATTATTTGGTAAAACGGAAATATGCCAACCGCCGTGAAAAGGTAAAGGTAGAGACTTTACTCTACATCAAGAACCTTAATGCATAATAGCCAATGTCTTAGGCCTGGCTTGGGTAACACTGTCGTATTTACCAGAAAATTGACCTAAGGAAAGTTGAAGAACTGGAATATGAAAGACCGATATCATTGTGTATACCATCGATATTTCAGTCATCCACGACCACATATCTCGAGTTCGGAGGATTGGATCATAGCTTAGTTTCCACTTTAAGGAAGGAACTAGCTAATTTCTTATGGGCTAACCTTGATATGTTCGCTTGGACACCCATTGATATGTTCAACATTGCACCAGGAATTGCAAGTTGCATCCAGAATAAAAATCCAAATTTCCTTCTAATGGAACTAAGGCATCGACTCTTAGAGTAAGAGGATTAGCAGCACTTAAAGAGGGGATGGATAAGCTACTCAACAGCGGCTCTATCCATGATGCCATATACCTTCAGTGGATCTACAAACCTTTAGTTATGAAGAAATTAAATGAGAACTGATGGACATGTGTAAACTATTCTGACTTGACTAAAGCATACCTGAATGATAGCTTCTCACTTTCAAAGATTGAGTAGCTCATTGACTCAGCCGTTGGCCATCAGCTCTTATCCTTCATGGATGCATATTTAGGCTATAACCAAATCCCTGTATTACTGATTTGAGGTTGTAATGTCGTGTTGTCATGCCCCTCGGATTGAAAAATGCTAGGGTTACTAATTAATGACTTGCCAACTATATGTTCAAAGACCAAATTGGGAGATACACAGAAGTTTTTGTGGGTAACACGCTCGTAAAGTCACGACAGCCGAAAAACCATTCAAGTTTGGCTTAAAATTCAATCCCTTGAAATCCTCTTTTGGCATTACATCGGGAAAATTCTTAGGTTCCATTGCTAACTCTCGAAGGATTGAAGCCAACCTAGATAAGATTGAAGCCTTCCGCAAGATGAAAGTTTTAGAAAATATCAAAGATGTTTAGAGTCGTATGGGAAGGTCACCTCCTTGAGTATATTCAGTTGTAGAGATATCGATAAATGCATTCCTTTCTTAGACTTGATCAAAATAGGAAAACACAACTTACTTGGACACTGGAATGTATTAATGTGTTCGAAGACTTACTGAAGCACATGGATAGACCTCCCGTCTTTGTTAAATCCTATGGATCACGAGGATCTATTCATCTAACTACCTGTTTTTGTGAATGTTGTCAGTTCCATGCGTGCACGAAGATAATTGTATCCAAAGGCTCATGATTATAGGAACTGAAAGAAGCTATCCCAAAATAGAAAAGCTTGCGTACTACTTATTGGTCTCTTGCCAAAAGCTCTGCCCGTATTTTCCATCTCATCCAATCAAAGTCTATACTGACCAGCCGCTGCGATAGGTCCTTCAGTGGCTTGAGGCGCTTGCGAGACTCTTGAAATGGAACATCGAACTAAGCCGGTTCGACATCACATTTCCCCCTCGGAGGGCTATTGAGTAACATGAATATGTATTTATTTTATGCTCTTATATACTATCTCTTGTGTATAAATAAATATTACTTGTGTATTATTTTGTTGTTTTTTAGATGTGTTGTCCAAACCTCATTCAGCCTTACAAGTGAAGAATATATGCCATATACATGAAGAATTGCATAAGAAGCTATAGTTGAAGGCTAGTTGTGTTCACGTTGGCTACCATGGAAGGAGATTAGTAGAAACGATCTTAGGAAATCTTCTGTCAATCAAATGGACACATGGAAAATAAGGATAAGAGGCGAATCGTAGCATAATCTTTGATGAGGAGGCCCGTTTACATGATTAGGGTTTGCAACTCAGCTATAAATACACATGTATACCCATTGTGAATAGGGGACTTTTCTACTGTAATTCTTCTACATTAATCTAGTTTAGTTTCTTCTTTTTTCTTTTCTACATTTTTTTTACCAATTAGTGCTGTCTACAAAATTAGATTTGGTGGAGCACTATTTGTCTTTTTCATTTGTTTTTCATTAGTGATTGACCATCTGATTAGATTCAACGACAATCCTAATTTTATTCTCTATTTGTTATTTTACTTCTGCAATTTTATTTTCTGCTTTTTATTTGCTTTCCTAGGTCATATTGGATTAAGTATAGATTTGATTAGATTCAGATTTGTATTCAATTCAATAATAGTTTTATTGCTTTTCTATTTCAATTGATAATTGTGATTTGATCGTCGATTCAATTAGATTTGTTTTGAATCAAATTGCAATTTCAGTTTTTATTGTTTTTCAACCCAACCTCCAAATTTCTTCTAACTTGCTCACGAAATATATAAATAATAAAATTTAATTTTCCTCCCTGTGTTCGACTTGCATACTACACACCTGTGCGCTTGCAATAATTTATTTCAAAATTTGAGCCTTTCTAGTTCTTAGAAAAGCGTCGATCAAGTTTTTGGTGCCGTTGCCGGGGAGGCAATATTAAATTTTATTATTCATTTAATTTCCGATTTGTATTAGTTTTTACTTTATTTCTTTCCTTTGTTTCGTTTTTCTTATTGTGAAAAAATCTCTTGATTAGTTGATTTGGTATTAATTGTTGACACCACAATCTCTATAACAAGAGGAAAAAAGCTTGGCTTTTTCTTTAGATTTCTTTCCTTTTTCTTATTCCCTTTCCAATCTTTACATTTCTTCTTCTACCAGTCTTTTCAAAAAAAAAAAACAATAAAACAAAAGGAAATTTCCTTTGCAATTTTTTTATTTTTTTGGTGTTGTTGCAAATTCTCTGATCAAACCACCTCCGCTTGAAAATTTAGCACCATCCATCTCCGATAACTAATCAACCTTACAACGAGCCTCGTTCAGAAACCTTCTCCATCAAAGCCAAAATAGCCACAACATCAACCTATCACGCAGTACATCTCCCTTATCATCAATGAACTCCAGCAAACCATACCCTCTCTATACCATCACGCAAACCATCCACAAACATCATATCACTCAAGCACGCCATTCACCCCAATTCACCAAAGCCAACCCATCCCCTGTCTCTTCTTTAAACTAGAATAAATATCCAGTAAGAACTATCCCCTTCACCATATTAAACCACAAACTCCTTTACCTCAATCATCTCTGGAAATCGACTTCTGCTCCACGCAAACCAACTCCATCCGACCATTATCTTCCTCAACGCACAATCTCCTGACCTATTCATCTGCGTGAAAACCAATACTCACCCAAACCACAATAACACCTTCATCACAAGATACAGCCGCAGTTTACCATAAAAACTCCACTGCCATATTGCCACAATCCATATCTGCTTTTTATATAAACCATGGCAATCACGCAACCAACTTTTGAAACCAGCGTGATTTTCAAACATTGTTCAAACCCCTAACCAAACAGCATATTTCACCAAAGCTACTATTAAGGCATCGATACCTTCCTACTGAAACTTCACCACTTGTAATACCCATACCCTCCTAAATTTCAAATATCAGAAATCACTTCATCAAATCCCAATGAGAAATCCATCAAACCCCAATCGAAGCCAAACCCGATTCGAAAAAAAGACTCATCAATTTGAACTTCAGACCCCAACGTGATTTCGAAAATAGAAATAAGAGAAGAGGGGGTGAACCCAATTCGAATGAAAGAAAAAAAACTTTGCGGGATTCATTTCCTGAAATAGAAGAGGACCGTGATTTTATTTCGATTGATTTTTGAGAAGGGGAGTGTGAGGGAAAAAGTCAAAGAAAAATAAAAGGATGTAATGCAGACTCCTCGGCTATAGGGGGAAAGCATTGGCAACTTCATTGCTAAATTCAGTACTCTTAATGATCTTCCAGAAAGTAGTGAGCAATTATACATCCTTGGAAATTGTATGCAGATGTATCACCTAACAATCAGTGTTTTAGAACTAGAGTTGTACTTGTTACACCTGAGTAATACTCGATTTTTAATGCCTTGAAATTCACCTGCCTTGCTACCAATAATGATGTCGACTATGAAGTTTTTATTGCTGGACTTAGAATTGGTAAAGAGTTGGGAATCAAAGCTTTTAGATTTTGCCGGATTCTCAACTCGTCATTTGTGAAGTACGAGAGGGGTTTCAAGCTAAAGGAGTGTGGTTAGCTCCTTACCTTGCTTGGGTTTAAGAATTACATGGTGGTTTTTAGCACTTTACTATCACTTGCAGTCCCAGTATTAGAATGGAAAAGCATATATTAGTCAAACTAGCTAGTTCCAGGGATACACAGCTTATAGGAATTTCCCACTTGAAATACTTGAGTCTCGAAGTATCAATCAGATGGCGACTGATTGGATATTAACGACGGAGCCAAAATCTGAACTGGAGTCATGGATGACTCAAATAGTAAATTACTTGCAATGAGGAGTCCTTCCTAAAAATCATAGTACTGTACCAAAGAGGCTTCTCTATTCCTGTACTTTGGTGTATAGCTCACAATGATGCCAAACAGGCATTACTTGGTGTACATGAAGGCGAGTACGATGACCATACTGGGGGGAAAACTCTAACAAAGAAAATTCCCCGCGATGGCTATTTTTCACCAATTGTAAATAGGGATGCTGCTGGCCATATCCGAGAATGTTAAAAATGTCATGGATTCTCCAAGATTCCATAAGCCCTACCAAATTAATTTATTCAAATGGTCGATCAACGACCAGTAGGAAATTGACATTATTAGAATCTTGTCGATGTCTAAGGCGGTGCTCGATATTCCATCGTAGTAGTTGATTAACTTCATCAAATAGGCTAAAGCTGAAACTCTCACTAAATAGAGTAATCAACTCATTGTTGATAATAACATTTGTTGCTTTAATGTTCCAAAACTATCATATCCAATAATGGGACCCTATTCGTTAGCTTTGAGTTAAATGAGTTATGTTGATTTCATATCATTGAAAATGGATTCTCGGTAGTTGCTCGTCTACAAGCCAATAGAAAAGTTAAATTGGTTAACAAAGTCATCAAGTTCATTCTCAAGAAGCGTTTGGAAATGACCATAGGAAAGTGGATATATGAACTTCCATTAGCTCTTTGTGCAATACTGAACTACCAATAAGTCAACAACTGAAAATACTCCATTCGGGGTCGCCTATGGCTCTAAATTCGTCATTCTAGTTAAACTAGAAGTACACTCTCATCAAGTCACATACTATGAACTAAAGGAAAATAAGGACCTCCTTTTGGGATCTCTTGATATGTTACATGTGAAACATGAAGAAGATAAACTCAGAGCATCAATATATCGCCAACAAATCGCTCGATTTTTCAACTTTAAAGTCCGTCTAAGATATTTCGATGTTGGCGACCTCATACTAAAGAGAATTTTCCCGTATCAGCCAATCAATCCCTTCATTGGAAAGATCCTAACGTCATTTAATGGAGGCTTGGAGTTAGAACCTTCAAGCAAATGACCGTTGATGGCACCGAGTTACCAAGGGCATGAAATTGCAAACATTTAAAACGCTACTTTACTTAGTCCATGTTTTGTACATTTCTATTTCCAATTAGTTTTTTTTTTCAAGCTATGTAATAAGGCAGATGTTACCCTTATTTTATTAGTTTATTAATTAAGGCTCTTGGTACTCATGCTCTTGGCGTTCTCCATTATGCGTGGTATATTAGTTGTGATACGAATGACTTGCACGTATGAACGCAATACAAATAATACGACGCCCCATAGTTTGGCATCGATTCACCACTCCAAGTCCATCATTGGACTTTAGCAATATGGTTATGATCTGACTAGCCAAAAACTAACTCAAGCCTTGAACAAAATGATGAGGCTGAGAATTGAAAACTCACGAAACTCATGATTTGAGTGTTTGAATACAAAACCGTTCACTTAAGGGAATGTGATAATAACCATTCACTTGACCAACTCTGATCCTTAGAGCTTAGATTTGAGTATAAACTGGCGAATAGATGATACCAACAACTCAAGCTATAATTAAGGATTGGTGAGTATAAAGAAATGATCATGGCGTTTGTTGACCTGCCTTTTCGCAAGGCAGTCACATCATGGATTTCCAGTCATCGAAATGCTAAAGACTTAGGGACGTACATAGAAAAGTTCTAATGTGCATAACTAAAGTAAAAAAAGTCTTAAATGTATAAATATCGAAACACTTGGATTTTGGATCTACAAAGCCCGGATCGACCTACCTCAGCTCAACCAATTTCAAGTCAACATCCCACTCTGGTTCGAACAACTCAGCTCGATGTGGGTCCTTTCGCAACCACTTCATCATCACTCCAGCTCGATGTAGGTCCCTCCATATATTGCCATGCTTGAAGATTGAAAGGGGGAAGTCCGCTCCGGATTGACAATCCCGTTTTAACTATGTCGAACTAGAGGTGAACTCCTCTGATCCCACTTCTCATGTAACTCAAACACGGTCAATCCACTATTCGTCACCCTTGGAGATGCTTCCTCGTGTCTTCATTGAGCCACATCTGCCTCTACGTGTCTTGTTCGAACCGGATTCTGTAGCTCATATAAATAGATGAACTTTGGACTTTTCAAGGGATCTTCCCTTTTCTCTAACATGGGGAACTCGCCGAAAACGAGAAAAAACTTCTTTCTCTTTATATTTATTTTCTATAAAATCAACTGTAATTTGTAATCAAATAGTATAAACATCAGATTACTGCAACTAGACATAGGCATGTTCTTGAACCACTATAGTTTCTTTTGTCCTTTTACTTTTATGCATATATTGAGATTGTAAGATTTTTCGTGAATTACTTCTATTCGAGCATTTAACATGAAAGAACCAATTTTCGAGATAACAACGTCCAACTACGAACTTTACACGACTTGAGATCATGGAGCGAAAGGAGGAATTAAGAGTGTGGTTCCCCAACTCCGAGTCTCATACGACTTGAGATAACATCCGAATGGAGATCTCAAGAGTAGGCTCACAATCCTTAGTTCTACATAACTTGAGTCCAACAACTAAAACGAGGTCTCTAGAGTGAAACCCACAAATTCAAGTTTCTCATGACTTAGGACCAATGACCGAAAGGAGGTCCCGAGAGTTGAGCTCTCAACTTCTAATTCCATACAACTTTAGATCAATGACCAAAAGGACGTCATGAGATTGGGGTTTACCACTTTGAACTTCACACGATTCGAATTCACGAGCGAAAGGAGTTTTCGAGAGTGAAATTTTTGAACAACTAATCCAAGTTTAAGTGTAATAAGGAGTAATAACGCACAAATACATTCAATGGAAAGTGCATAAAAAACTTAAACATGTAGACAAAATTCATATAAAATAAGAGATAAGTGTAACTTTCTTTTACAAACAAGATAGCAATACAAGTGTTGTCATAAGATTAAAAGTAAGGGCCACACTCACACATCATCTAGCTAATGATATGGAAAACATATTCACATCCTCAAAAAGAGTTTGACGCAAGCAATCACCCTACTACTCTTCTGTGAGATTATTCTTTGCTGACTTGCTTTTGTCACTTCCCTTTTTTTCCTACCACTTCTTCCACCACTAGAGCCAGTACCTTTTTTTCCTTTGGGTGGATTCGGCCTAGGATAGAGTACTAACTTGAACTCCTTAGTGGAACTGGATCCCTCCTTAACATCTTCGATTTCCTCAATTAGTTCACTAAAAGGATCATTTTCAAAGGTTGATATAACCTTCTCTGCTTCTTGCTTGGCCTTTCTCTCTTCCTCAACCTATTTCTTCTTCTTGACAGCCTTTTACTCATTATCTTCCATGAACATCTTCTCCAAGCCATCCTCTTCACTAGGGTCAATATCCTCCTTTTCCAAAGTCTAACCTGGCCCCTTTAACTACCTTATGTCTCCAAATTCTATCTTTATCATTTTATTGTAAGCACCCTCATCTCATATGATGTCTTCCATTGTTGTTTCTGTAGGAGGCAAAAAGGGTCTAAAAGTTGAAATTATAAGAGCTATCGTTGGAATCCATGTTCCTTGTGTACTTGTAGCATGATGATGAAGTAGAATCAATCTCCGTTTATTCTCCGACGACTCTACGGGAAGCCAAACGGTTTCTTTGCAAAGTCTTCATTATTTGTTCAAAGTTGGAAAAATGGTGGATATACCATCAGCTTGGTGTTTAGTAACCTCTGTAGGAGTTATACCTTCTGGGATAGGAGATAGGAATGTTTTGGGTTTGAGACCTAGATTCTCAGGGTCATACCCTGGATTGATGATAACCTGCTGTAAAGAGACGCCTCGCAACTAAAGGTAGGATGATTGGGATTTAGGAAAAAAACACTGGACTTAACGACTAATCCACCGAGATATTATATGGGTCACCATTGTGCTTTTGATCATGGTGGACTTCCCCTTCCTTGGAGCCTCCATAGCTGCCTTCTTTGCTTTTATCCCCTCTTTAAGCTGGCATCTTCCCTCTTAGAGAATCAGTGGCTCATAGCCTCTTAAGTACTCAATTGCTAGAGCTTCCTCATCCACCTCCTCAACATACTTTAGAGCGACCTTATCATCCAAAAACCATTCCCAAGTCATTACAAAAGTCTTTTCATATTTGTAAAACCAAGACATGTCACAGTGACGAATGACTTAGGCATAGAAACCCAGTAGGGTGAAGTCAAGCTTCCCTTTATTCTTATATGCTTCCTGCACTTGGTCCCTGAGTTTGTTAATTTTGGCTTGGTAGCTCCTCTTAACATCATCAGCCTGCTCGAGTATGGCTTTGCTTGACTCCTCAGCCTCTACCTTGGTTTTCAAAGCTACCTCAGCCTCAGCTTCAGCTTTGTTTGCTCCTATTTCCTTCTCAAGCTCCTCTAACTCCTTTAATTCTTTATTTTCCATAGTGAGGCACTTGTTATCCTTTATCATCATATTTGTCATATACTATTCTCTACCCAATTTATCTTTGGCTTGAAAGATCGCCTCAACTATCTTTCTATTGGCTTCCTCGAGCTGCCTTTTTAAATCATCGATTTCGACCTCTACAACTTTCATTCAGTCTTGGTCCATTCCAGGTTTAAGTTTTAGGCCTGTGATTTCCACATTCTTTTTCTTTCGCAAATCAGATAACTTTTCAACATAGTTCATAGTAGCCTTATATTGGTCATACATCAAGAATACCCGATCAATGGCATATCTATCTATTTCTCCAAGGATTGGTTGCATGGATGGAACAAACACTATTTCATCACGCATAGTTTCAAGAATGCGGAATTTAGAACTTCCATCTATTACTGAGATATCGATGCCTGTTTAGGAGGTCTCTTTCTTTTTCTTATCCTTCTTCATGAAATGATGATCTTCTTTCTTTTTCTTATCCTTCTTCATGAAATGATGATCTTTTCACTAATCGAAGTTTCCTCTAGGCTGATCTTGGCTTGCATCCTTAAGATGCGGTGGTGGGGCACCAATCTAGTAGCAGGAGACGGCGAGGGCACGATGGAATGTTGTGTACTTATTGAATCTCCATGCTTATCGAAGTCACATGGTCTTGTATCTATGGAAGAAGAGCTAGAGAAGGAAAGACAATCATTTTCATATTGGCGACAACGACACCCGTAATCAGAACTAAAATGTCTTCGATGCATGGAAGACAATTTGGTGCCACTAAAATTTTCATTTATGTCCACTTGGCCCGAGCCTTAGATTTCCCTGCCTCTGTCACACTCCCTATCTCTATCTTTATCGCCTTCTTGGGCCGTGGCACCTTCAAAAAGATAAACTAGATTTAGACACAGTTGATCAATGCATGATTAAGTGTTGTATCATGCAATGATTATGAGTATGTGTTTTAATGTCCTTTAAACGGAGCAGTTTTTAACTTGTTGGAGGGAGAGATCTTCCCAGCACTCGATGGCACCAAAGCCGTTTCCGAGCTTGGAAGGAAGATTACGATATTGGCATTGTAAAAATCAAAAGATGATGTCTCCAATGGGAGTTTCTCGAAAGCTTCGAATCATCCCTCCATATCTATTTAGACAATCATCTATGTTGTTGTTGCGGGAGATATAGGCTTCACAACTTCATCTAATCTAAAATCGATTGTCAACAAAGGAATCAGAGTGGGTGGCGCATCAACTTTCCTTTCAAGGTCATCCTCACTTGCCACATTTTCACCTCTTATCTCCTATTCAGATCCATCAAGTTCTCCATCAATAGGAGGCGTAGCCCGGAGCACGATGAGGGAACGTAACTTACTCCCTCTCCTCCAACTCCTTCTCCTCTATCTCCTATTTCTTAAGCTTCCTCTATGATTATCTCCTTATCGTCGCTTCGACTAATTGAATGGTACTCGTGTAATAAATCCAAGTATGAAGGAGATAATCAAATATCAATGACTGTGAATTTCGATACTCTAGACCTACTTCTCTCAGAGTCAACGCCCTATTCAAGTACTCTTGACTAGAAGGCCTCGGAGGATTGCCTGCACAATTCAAACTTCATTGGTCTAGTGATTACGACTTAAATAACTTGAAGTTATACAAATGAATATCCATAAACTTACGTTAGCATCCAGTAATTTCGGGTGGACAGTGCAAATATAACCAATTATGTTTGAAATTTCTTAATTTATTCAGCGTTCCCAAGGATGACGCGATTATCGCTACAAGAAAAATAACCTATTGGAACTAGCTATTTACAACTGGCGACATGCGATAGTTGCAATGAATGATATTTAGCAACAGACCTTTCGTAGTAGCTTCAATAGATGAGATTTAACAACAAGCGTTTTCTTTCTACTACAAAAAACATATTTTTTGAAACTGCGCTTCCCTTTCAGTTATAAAAACATAATTTTAGCAACTGTGCTTCCATAAAATTTGAAATAAACATATTATTTGCAACTGCAATTCCTGATTAATTGGAAAATAATCTTTAGCAACTGTTTCTTCCACTTACGATCACTATATTTTTTTACAACTGGTAAAGCCAGTTGCAAAAAACAAACTTTTAAAAATTCTTTTTCCCACACCTTTGATAAACATAATTACTATTAAATACAAAAGTACGAAGTAATAAGTAATATTTAGTTATATTTAACTGAAAACTAAAAGTTAATTATATTTAATTAACTATGAAATTGTAAAATAGTAGTCAATGAACTAGAAATAAGTAATAGTTTATTATTGTTAATTAATAATAATTAGTAAATTATAATTAATATTTATTAAGTATATTTAAAAATAAATAAATATAGTTTATATTTATATATCACAATTAATAAACTGGAAAAAACTAGTTGTAGTTAATATAGTAGAATAAATTTTTGGATTATAGTTAATGGACTATATATTTGTAGAAATTAGTTAATTAACCGGAAATAAACAATAGCTTATAGATATATTAATTTTTGTTAATTATATTTAATGGTTTATGAATATAATTAATAATTGATAATTAATAGTTAATATTATACTATTAAAATTAAATAATTGAAAATATGTATGTACTAATTTAAATATAGTAAATAAGTTAATAATTAATAATTACAATTAATAATTAATAATATATACATAATGATTAATACTTAACTATTACTATCAATTATAATTGAGTAGTAATAATTAATAATTAACAAGTAGTATTTAATAAATTAGAATTAATGCATAATATTTCTTAGCTAATTTTATTACTAAAAACATTACAGCAAAAGTAAAAAAATCAACCTCCATCAGGCCCGCTCTAATTTTTGTTTTTCCCTCCATTAACTTTCGTTTCCAGCTTAACCCTTCTTTTACCCTTCCCCATCTCTAATGTTATTATTTTTTTGAAATCACAACAAAAATAAGGTAAGGCCCAAGGCCCATGTAGTTTGCAGAAATAACAACATGTTATACCCGATAACACCAACAACATAACCCTAGCCGCAATAACGTTACAGCCACTCACTTTAACTCACAAAAATCCTAAAATTGGCGGTTTCTCAAGAGTAAAAATATATGTATCCTCTTAATAACTTCATGGCGGCTTCCAAATGCAAATCAAGATTTTCCCCTTTCTTCTTTGTAAAGGACCACTCTTGAATTTAACAACAGAGTAATTTGAATCGATTATATGACTATCGATTCTAGAAATGTTACTTAGATCTGAACCAATCGAGGTTTCTTGACTTTTCTTTAGTCTTTTGAGCCCTTGCAGTCTTCAATACTTCTTCCACTGCTACTTTCACCTTCATTCCAACTAGATAAGTGATAGATCTGGTTATTTAGCTTGCTTTTGTAGTGATACTCTTCAATTCTATGCAAAAGGCTAAATTTTTCGTCACATTTTCTCTTTCCTAGGTGTTTCTTCTTCTCTAGATCATTGTTGGAAGCTTCCTTTTCTGTATAAGGTAAACACAACAAATTACTATTCGAATTGTAGGCATAAAATGCTTGTTTCAAAATAATAATTTTTCTACTTGCCTTGCAGGAATGTTTTCTGATATTAGAATTGAGTTTGCAAGTTCCAGATAGGAAGTCAGAGTGGCGATAAACACCTTGAAAATCCCCTGGATCACTGTTGGTTGGAGAGTTATATATACTTCCTGTAACAAGTAAGAACCACACACTAATGTTCTTATGTTTAACTATAGAATCATTATTGTTTACTTCAATATGTTCACTTCCCTTGTAGTAATATTTGATGTTATCCGGTGAAACACCCCACCTCCATTAAGGTCACTCACAAAGGGAATGCCTTAACTGTGGTGGAGCATTTTAGGTAAAATATGCAGATAAATTACAAGACAGGCAAATAAAGCAGTGGAAAATAAAGTCATTTTGTAAATAACTTAATCCAGTCAAGCTTTTACAACAATTTTATCAAACATACTTAAATGTAATACATAGAACTTCTGTCTTGATTTAAAAACTTCCAAGAATAAAAGAAGCATAAAAATAACAATGATACTCCCCAATAAAGCGTGAACTAGCCATAGCAGTGGAAAAGAGAGTCCAAAGCAATACATCGACTATCTTCGAGCCTGGAAAGAAAACTTAGCTAAGTGATAACATTTCCACTCTGTAAACCTAGGGGGAAGGGGAGGAAGAAAAGAGGCAAAACAAAACTAGGTCAAACATAAGTCTGGTAAGTCCAGTGACTTTCAGCATATAAACAGGCAAAAGTATCATGACATGAATAAACTGAATATAAGACAATACCATGATAACATGGATAACAAGATAATATAGGATAAACATAAGGTATGATAAGGCAAGATAAACTGAATGCGCTTCTACTCTTTCTTTGCTTCGCTATACTTTGTTGTTCAGATTTCTGTATGTATCTCTGCACCACCTAACTAGCGTTCCAACTAGAAATCTGTATAAAATGATAACGTGATCCCAATCCCCGTAATTGTGGTAGCCTTCAGGTGTACATCTATTGTGAGGATTCCACCTCAATCATCCTAATTGCCATGAACATGTTAGATGTACCCTTAATCCCTATCGATCAACTCCCTACTTGTATTCATTTCTCTTGTGTCTGTGTCAATCGGCCCTCTCTTGCGTGCAGATACCCTGTGCTGGTCCTACGATAAGGTGTATCAATCCTTATGATAGCGACCCGACACGATTCAAGATGCAAAGTGTATAACTACTGGTACCCAATGCCTGCTTTTTCCCACTCCGGAGTACATGCACGCCCGTAAACCATCGGAACCTACACTGACGTACCCCCTGCTGCTGCTTTGACTGCTTACAATCAACCAAGTAATCGTGCCCCACCCTGCCTAGTTCAAGGTACCGTGATACATCTATGTGGGTTACTGCTGAAATGGGTCCCCGTTACTAGGGTTTCCTTATTGGTTAAGTTTGTGGGCCTATATTTACTAATATTACCCACCAACCCGATATGTACTTAACCCTCCCACTGATTCAAGCATGTTTATTTAACGGTTAAGTTTATGGGCCTATATGTACTAATATTACCCACCTACACGAGATGTACTTAACCCTTCCATTGATCCAAGCATGTTTATCAAACAGTTATGTTTTGTGGGCCTATATTTACTAATATTACCCACCAACCCAATATGTACTTAAATCTCCCGCACATTATGTCATATTGGTTAAGCATTGTCCATTCATATTAACTTAACCCACCCATTCATCGTGTCATGTTGGTTAAGTATTCCTTATTTACTTAACCCCGTCCGTTCATCAAGTTATATTGGTTAAGTGTTTTCTTGTTAACTTAACCCCACGTGTTCATCATGTTGCATTGGTTAAGTGTTTTCAATCAATTCAAGTTAACTTAACGCACCTACTTGTCATATTACTTTGGTTAAGTGTTGCCTTCTTGTGTTAACTTAACCCTACCACAAGTCAAGTTATATTGGTTAAGTGTTGCCCTCTTGTTTTAACTTAACCTTACCACAAATCAAGTTATACTGGTTAAGTGTTTCTTATTACTTAACCCTACCCATTCATCATGCTATACTGGTTAAGTGTTTCCTATTAACTTAACCTTAGTCATCCATCTTGTCATATTGGTTACGTGTTTCTCATTATTTTACCCTAGTCATCCATGTTATATTGGTTAAGTGTTCCTATAAACTTAACCCTACCTATTCATCTTATTCATTAGCATTAATTGACTTATTAATGCACCACCCTCTCACATTAGATATGTGTTGTTGCGCTTACTGGATGTGTCGGGCGTTCCGGGCAGTTTTACACTATAACTCAATCTAACCTCGGGTTTTTCTTGGGCATGATGCACTAACCTCTCACATTAGATAGGCGTTGTTGTGGTTACTGGATGTGTCAGGTGGTTCCGGGATGTTTTACACCACAACTCAATCTAACCTCGGGTTTGGCATGTTCATCTTTGATCTACACATTTACCCTATATACCCAAATCTAGATTTTTCATGCTAATTACCAAATTCACCAAAATTAGTCGTGTTACATTTTACACCCAATCTAGATTTAATGCTCCAGTTACCCCAAATTCGCAACAATAACGTCTTTGCCCAAAACTTGATTTATATGCCAACTTCCTACTTTGTCGCTCATGACAATTCTAGGTTCAATATGTCAAATTACATATTCCATAATTCATATCAAATTACCCCAAACTGCATCTTAACAGTTATGCCATATTACATGTTCCAAATAATGCCAAATAATGCCAATTTCATGTTATGCCCAATTTTCCCCGCATTCATAATGTATGTATTTCGAGATTCAACCCAAGATTCATAATATAAGGGGAGAAGCAAGATGGAACATCGTAAGAATAGGTATAGTCATATGATGATAAGAACTACTGGTCCAATAAACTTGATGTACTAAAATACAAGTTTTGTAAGGAATACATCGCAGGCATATAGATATGATAAGAATTATATCATGAACTTAAAAAGGATTACAATTTCGATATACAACAAGGATAAATATGATTGGACCAGTTTCATAGTCAAAAATGATTCCAAAGACATATATATACTCAAGCGCAGATTTAAATGAAAGGATAACTTACATCAGGTATATTCTCATATCCATTTTATTACATGTTACAATTAGATTTAGGTGTTCAAATCTAAAAAGTAACTGACTTACAAGAGAAAGGCAAATCTTGTTTTCATGCCTAAGCCATACATCACTATGCACCCTAATCTTCTTCTTTCAAATCATAAACTATCATATATATATATATATATATATGTCCCAATGTTAGATCTTAGACCACAACATGTACTATGCCTTATATTTACAGTTCAATTTACGCCCCAAATCCCAAGTCATATGTCCAATACTTTATGCCTCAAATCTCAAGTCATATGTCCAATACTTTATGCCTCAAATCCCAAGTCATATGTCCAATACTTTATGTTTTGAATGTGTTATATCTTCAAATCAGTTACAACTCAAATATGCCTAATTATACACAATTTAATACTTTTCCCAAATTTTAGTGCTGGTCATGTCCAAATCATAATTTATGCCCAATTTTATTTCCAACATACGTTCATCTCTTACGAGATCTGGCTTAGGCTCGCAGTAGCCTGGCTATAAAACAAAAAGAGAAGAAGGAAAGAAGAGACAAAGAACGGACATAATATTATTAATGAGATAGATCCAAAGGATATAGAAAGATAGGCGTAATCTCAGATCTAGATTTATTACAATGTCAGAATCACAATTAACTTTTATTTCTGAAAGTAACATGAACTTACAAATTACAGAAGGGTCCTGTATTCTAGGATCTGTATTCTAAAACTGAATAGCTCTCCCTTGAAGTGGACTATTTGTTCTTCTAATTTAGTTTTGATTTGATTCTTAGAAATAGTTGTTGAAATCGTTGAATTGGCCTTCGAATCTCTACTAGAATTCTAATCTTGATTTCTACGAAGGACTTGAGCAGCATAACCCCGTCTTAGAATTATTTTGATATGAATTAGGGTAGAGTATGGGCAAAATGAAGTTGTGTGGAGAGAAAGTGAGGTTTAGGGGTGTTTACATAGCTTAGAAGCAACGAATCTGGTCAGAACTGGCGTCTAAATGCAGAAAAACGAATCTATCCATGGATCTGGAAAAGGGGGGAGTGGTCGACCCCAGGTCGACCCCATGGGCGACCTGTGTTATCCAGGTCGACCCTTAGGTCGACCCCTTGGTCGACCTGGGTCCTGGGCGGGAAATTTCCTGCCCAACCCAGGTGTATGTTTTAAATTTTGAACTTGAATTTCAAGCTGAGCTGTTTTATTTTATTCAAACCCCTGAAACTTCTGAAGGTCATAACTTCTTCATATGGAGTCCGATTTATGCAAACTTGGACTCTATTCCAAGCAGAATTTTGAGATGAATGCAATGGCGTAACCCGTTTCCCTTAATTCTTCTTTTGAAAATTAAGTATACTTTGATTTGTTACTTTGACGTTCACAGAAAATATGGGGTTTTACATTCTCCCCTCCTTAAAGGATTTCGTTCCCGAAATCTTCAAGTTAGGAAGAACGTATATCCTAACAACCATCTACTCAACCATTCAATCACAGGCATCCATTGTCCTTAAAAGGTTTCTAATGTTGTATGTACATATGCAGAGTGTGCGTATATGTCTCTTATCTAATGCAAAATCAGACGGTCTACTGATCCAGTTGACCTCCTTAATGCAAATCATGAGAGTGTCATGCGTCCAACATGTATGCAAATATCCCTAATTGTTGACACACTTTTTGGTAAAAGCTGTCACACTGAATATCAGGATAACATCACGCTCGGATATGGAGAACATCGTCAGAAGACAGGCAGCGATTTGGTCAAAGTCGCATCACAAACAAAGAAAGGCCCGAAACTCCTATCAGACGACCTTTTTTGGGCCAGAAAATAGCGATTACAAGGCTAAGTCGATAACTCTTGTAGATCTCTGAATTAGCTTCAGTTTTAGCTTTGGTTTGGCCCAATCGGACTGACGGTTTGAAAGTTATGCCAGTTTCCGTAAACTAGTGTAATATGGCAATTTCTTGGATAATGCAATGAAGCGTCACACGATCGGAGTATGGCTCATGCACCCTCGGATCGCCCCTCATCGGATCACCCCCTCAGCTCGTGATGCACCTCGTCTCGTGATGTACCTCGTCTCGTGAAGCACCTCGTCTCGTGAAGCACCCTGACTCGTGGAGCACATGTAGACCACGACCCGATCGCCAACACTTCACTCCAGCTCGCAACCAGACACGGATCATGATAGCCATATCACGATCTGACCCATGACTACGATCCGATCTCCAGACCTGCAGATACGCGCACTGTTTTGACCTATTTCTATGGCTACTCCTGCTCCTACTTTTCCGGATCGGGTGCCACGTACCCCACCATGAACGGGTCTTCCTAGAAGTTCTCCTACAGCTATAAATACACCATTTGAAGGCATTTTCAAGGATCTTTTGGCTCTAACTCCTCACAGCTTCCACCATTTCTCTCTACAAAGCAATTTCAGTAGCAAAGGAGCCAAATTCCACATTATAACGCGAGGATTTTGTGTATAATCTTATGATTTCTTACCCCTTTTTATTGTAAACACGAGGATTTCGTGTATAAACCGAGAGAGCTGTTCTTATAATTTCTTAGGATTTAAGAAGAGTTAAAGTGGGCGTAGGCTTGGTTTGAGCCGAACCACTATAAAAACTTCGTGTGTCTCTTCTTTATTTACTTTTTTCTGCACTCTGTGATCTGAGATCTGCATTTGGGTGTTAGCCCCAGATTTTGGTCTAACATTTGGGCATTCCAGGTAGGGGGCACACGACAACTTCAACTTCTTCTTGGATAATTTGGCTATTGGATAAATGGCAAATAAAAGGAAGAAGACTAGAACTTCCTCTCATGCTGATGATGCTGACGCTGAAGACACGAGAAACGAGGCAAGCCAGGAAGCTTCCTCTCATGAAAACCCATCAGCATTTTTGACTAGAGACGAGATGGACGGCGTTATCGCTGAATTGAGAGATCAAATGGAAAGGCATGACGATCTCCTCAGGAAACAACAGGAGATGATCGATGGATTCTTTGCTCGGATGGAAGGCCGAGCAACGCTCAAGTCACTGGAAATGAAGCCACTGAAGCGGCTCGCGCATCATCTGGACTCGAGGGCAACCCCCTCAGTCTTGGAAATGTTCAGTTTCAACCTACTTCAGCCCCTATTCAAATGGAAATAAGGACAGAAGCTATCGCTCCTCAATCGCAATCGGCTTGTGATGGAGATCCAGAAGCGGCTCGTGATAGGGCATCACGACCCGATCGGATTGCCCTCCCAAACTCACGAACCGTGCTCCATGATCCCGCCTCACGAGCTGACCTCCCTGTCTCACGACCGGGTTGGGTCGCCCCCCTTGATCCACGAACCGCGACGCATGACCCGCTCACGACAGCTCACCAACAGCTTCCTTCTCTCGCGCTCAACCACAACAAGGTTGTAATGGAGATCCAGAAGCGACTCGTGATAGGACATCACGACCCGATCGAATCGCCCCCCCAAACTCACGAACCGTGCTCCATGATCCCGCCTTACGAGCTGACCTCCTTGTCTCACGAACGGGTCGGGTCGCCCCCTTGATCCACGGACCGCGACCCACGACCCGCTCACGACAGCTCACCAACAGCTTCCTTCTCTCGCGCTCAACGCTGGGGGCACCAGCTCTGATCTTGGCAATTTGCAACAAATTTTTGAAGGAAATCGGCTAGCAGAACTGATAGGACACCTCTCGAGAGGCCGTACTTATCAGAATGACGTTGATGATGTCAAACACACTCCCTTCACTCAGGAAATCAGGAATTCTCGGAATCCCCCAAATTTCAAACTTCCACAACTAGAGCCCTACAACGGCAGGACCGATCCAACCGTGCATCTGATGCACTAAAAACAACATATGGAAGTTCAATCGGCATTGGAAAATGTAATGGCAACGTGTTTTCCCCTCTTTCTGACTGACATAGCCGCTATGTGGATTCGGCAGCTAGAAACGGAATCGGTCAGCAGTTGGAACATGTTGGTCGCACGCTTTGTTGAACAATTTCGGGTTCACATCGCTCGGCCCAAGAACGTCATGTCACTTACTACAATCAAGCAGAGGCCCAGAGAAACTCTACGTTCATTCCTGGAAAGATTCAATGTTGCAGCAGCATCAGTTGACCGACCTAAACCATCGATGGTGCTGATGGCAGCAGTATCCGGTGTTTTGGATAGCTCAGATGAAACACCCCACCTCCATTAAGGTCACTCACAAAGGGAATGCCTTAACTTTGGTGGAGGTTTATAAGTAAAAGCCACAGATAAACTCAAGACAGATATAAATACACATATTTTAAACAACGGAAACCAAACAGACTTTTATTTCATCAATACGTGTTCCAACAAAACATTTCCATATTTGTCTCAAAATACTTCCTTCATTACAACCTCATAACTGTCTTGATTATTAAAGAAGCATAAAACATAAATAAAGTGACAAAAATCCCCATAGTGATATCCAAAGCCATAGTCCGAGCAAAAGAGGTCCAAATCATACATCTACAGTCTTGGAGCTTGTAAAGAGCCTGACTGAGCTGAGTTGTTTCCTCCCTATGGACCTGGGGGGGTACAAAAAAAAAGAAGACGAAAAGAAAAGAGGGTCAGACATAAAGCCTGAGTAAATCTAGTAACTCTTCAGTTTGTGAATAAGAAAGGGGCATGATAGATATAAACTGAAAATAGGAAAGTGTCACAAGCTAAGGTAGTGTCGAATGTACTATCGCACCCATGCTATATCTCTGCACCTACTTGAGTTTATTCTAACTGGCACCCCATGCTGAGGGTGAAGTGATCCCCATTTTCTAACGATCGGCTCCTACTCGCGTTAACATGTGTCATACGGCCCCCAAGAATTGTAGATACCTATGCTGGTCCCACCATGGGGTGTATCAAGACCCATGGTGGCGGCCCCGACACAAATTCTAGAAGGCATAGGTTATACTACTGGTGTCCCCAGTGCCCTGGTTGTCTGATCCGGAGTGTGTGCACGCCCGCACCCCGTTAGACCTACAATGTGCACCCACCGCCATTGTTTTGACCGCTTACAATCAGCCCAGTAATCGTGCCCCACCCTGCCTAGTTTCAGGGTACCGTTGATACCTAACTTGAGTTACTGCTGAAACGGGTCCCTCGTTACCAGGATTTTCTAGTCAAACATGTTAAGTGGTTAAGTGTCTGTATTTACCTAACCCCACCCATTCTTGAATTTGTTTAAGTGTTATAATTGATTTAACCCTACCATCTGTCCTTAGCCTCTTAGGAGCACCTGACCACTCTGCTACGGTTACTGGATATGTCGGTCGGTTCCGGGCAGGTTTACACCGTAGCTCAGTCTAACCTCGGGTCCTTATTCGGCTCAATGCTTAACCACCCACATTGGATAGGTATTGTTGTGACTACTGGACAGCCGGGCGGTTCCGGGCAGGTTTACATCACAACTCAATCCAACCTCGGGTTAAGCATATCGTGTTTTCTAAATTTACATATTTTATTACTTCTCAATTATATATGTAAATGTCATGTGTTTTATTCTTGGGTATAACAATTCACACTGCTTTAAATGTCATTGTCATTGGCATGTGCCAAACATGCCAACATATATTTTTATGTTTTACACCCAACGTTATTACCCCCGTTTGTTCACAACATTATAACATGTGTTGGGCTTGTTACAATTCAGCCCAACTTTATAAACGTGAGAAAAAGGGGAAATTAAGAACATGTAATACATAAAGGTGTGTGACGCATGAACTTGCAATTTAGCGATTCAACTAACATATAATATGGGTCATGTGAACTTGCATTCAAATCAAAGTATAACTAAGTAGGTGACATATGAAATGGCGTAGTTTAGGCTAATACAAACTTGTGTTTAAACGTGTTTAACTTGGCATAATGTCAAACACAAAACTGGCATGTTGTATAATCACCAAAATATCCAATTATAACATCTAATCATATAGCCTATTTCAACATGAACTTGCATAGTTTATGAAACCCAAACGATACTTAACATAGATCCAATTATACTTGCAAATAAACATACGAATGATATCATAGGTTTTGGGCCATGTAGGCATAAAAGGTTTCAAATCTAGAACATGTTTACATAAGCCTTAATTTAGACTTAGTGAATGTATATAATCCATGCCATAGGCATAAACATAAAGGGATCAAATTCTAGTTTTTGCCACAAACTTGCAAGTGCCATTGTTTTCATATACAATTGTTCAATAGGCTTGCACCAAACAATCTATGCCACAAACATCAATACTCAATTCATGATAGAACCATTACAATACACAGAATTTATACAATAACACAATGCTATTTTCATTTACATCGAATCACATCATAGTTTTTATTCATTGAAAGGTCACTATACTTACAACGAATGCAGAATCTTGAATTCTGGATTCTGAAATTGATATGCGCTCCTTTGGGTAGACTAACGTTGTGTTGATTAATTTGATTAAACTTTAATCTTCTTCTTAATTTGATTCGTCTCTAGGCTTTTCTCTCTTGACAGCTATGTTCAATCCCTCCCTGGCAGCATGACGACTCCTTTCTTATTTTTTTATGTGAATTTTCAATTGAGACTTAGGGTGTATTTATATATTTTTAAATTGTTTTGAGCCGTTATATGAAGACAGGAGGAATCTAGGCCATACAAAGTTCAAAGAGCCAATCAAGAGGTGACACGTCAGCCCTAGTGACACACAAAGCCAAAGAAATTCGAGCCAAAGCCAGACATAGCTAGCTAGGTCGACCAGGCAGGTCGACTGGCAGGTCGACACCCAGGTCGACACTATGGTCGACCAGGGGTGGCCAGGTAGACACCATAGTCGACTTGGTCTCTAGGAGGGAATTTTCCTGCCCAGCCCAGTTTGAACCTAAAATTCGAATTTTGAATTTTAAACTGAGCTATTTGAATTTAAATTTTATTCTGAAACTTCCGAAGGCCATAACTCCTTCATACGGAGTCCGATTCGCGTAAACTCGGACTCTATCTCAAGCAGAATTCCGAGACGAATGCATTGGTGTAACCCATTTCCATTATTTCTTTCATTTAGAATTAGTTATACTTTAATTTGTGAAGCTTAACATTATAGAATTCACGGGGTATTACATTCTTCCCCCCTTAAAAAGATTTCGTCCTCGAAATCTTCAAGTTAGGAAGAATGTATATCCTACCATCCAACAGTCCATCTACTCAACCAACAAACACAGGCATCCACTGTCCTTAAAAGACTTCTAACGCTTCGTGATCGTATGCATAGTGTGTGTATATGTCATTATCTAATGCAGAAATCAGGCGGTCTACTGATTCAGTTGACCTCCTTAATGCGAATCATGTAAGTGTCATGAATCCATTATGTATGCAAATTTCTCCTACTCATAATTCTACATGAATGCACAACTATTCATACAAATGCGACGACCATATGACAGCATATCAAGTTTCAACCATATACAAATGAGAATACATATATGCATATGCAATATGAAGTGACTGAGCCGATCTATAACCTAGGGTGTGTGTGTATATGCATCTACGAGCAACCACTAGCAATCAATAGCAACCATTTGCAGCCATCATCCATAACATGTTTTCAAATACATGTTTGCATCCATTTGTTTTCTACCTAAGGAGTTAGAAAAAGGACCGAGGAGATATACCTAAAAAGATAGATAAAGCATAACTTAAGGAAAAAGAGAGATCAAAGATGTACCCTCAAAAAGAAGAGGGTAAGCAGCGCGTATTCTATTCTCAGTTTCCCAAGTCGCGTCTTCCTCGGCGTCGCTCCACTGAACTTTAACGAGTTTGACTTCGCGGTTGCGTAGCTTTTCACTTCAGTTCCTAAGATGTGGGTTGGAACTCTCCTCACAGTTGCTTCACGTTCCACTTCGGCTTCTTCTAGAATGTTAGGTTCCACCACTTCTGCAGACTCATGCAAACACTTCCGGAGGTGAGAAACATGAAAAACGTTGTGAACTCCGGCCAGTCTCTCAGGTAGCTCTAATCTATAGGCCATCTTCCCAACCTTCTCGATGATAGGAAACGGTCCTACAAATCTTGGTACTAGCTTTCCTGTGGATCCAAAACGAACGACGCTCCTTAAAGGTGATACCTTAAGGAAAACCCTGTCCCCAACCTCAAACTCAAGGTCGGTCCTTCTTTTGTCGGCGTAGGATTTTTGTCTGTCTTGAGCTGTCTTCATCCTTCTCCGTATCAAGTCCACTTTCTCCGAAGTCTCTCGAATCATGTCTGGCCCAAGTATAAGCTTATCTGTAGACTCCCACCAACAAGTTGGTGATTTGCACGGTCTTCCATACAAGGCTTCGAAGGGCGCCTTACCGATGGTAGCTTGGTAACTGTTGTTGTAGGCAAATTCCACTAAAGGAAGGTTATCCTCCCACGTCCCTCCAAAGTCAATAACGCAAAGTCTTAAAAGATCCTCTAAAACTCTATTCACCCTTTCCGTCTGGCCATCAGTTTGGGGGTGATAGGCCGTGCTCAAACATAACTGTGTGCCTATAGCTTCTTGCAGACTACGCTAAAACTCGCTTGTGAAAATAGGGTCCCGGTCACTAACAATGCTGGAGGGTATCCCATGGAGTCGAACTATTTCCTTGAGATAAATAGATGCTAGAGATGAGGCAGTCCTTCTACTCTTGATAGGTATGAAGTGGGCGCTCATAGTAAGCCTATCCACTATTACCCAAATGCTAGTATTGCCTCTTCTCGACCTAAGTAGTCCATCAATGAAGTCCATTGAAATGCTATCCCACTTCCACTGTGGGACCTCTAAAGGGTGAAGTAGTCCTCCAGGTTTCTTCTGTTCCGCCATGACCTGTTGGCAGGTCATGCACTTAGAGATGAAATTTTCTATGTCTTGTTTCGTGCCGTTCCAAAAGAAAGTCCTTTTTATATCCTTGTACATCTTATCACCGCCAGGGTGTATAGTCATCTTGGAATGATGCGCTTCCTTGAGAACCTTCTTTGTCAACTCCCTTGCTTGTGGTACGCATAATCTTCCATCTCGCCTCAGCCAACCCTTATCATCGATGGCGTACCTACTGAGGTGACTAGAAGTCTCACCCGTAATAAGTCTATCAATCACATCAACAAGCTGAGGGTCTTCACGTTGTGCAGCCCCTATTAGGGATGGCAATGGGGCGGGTCTAGGGTCCAAACCCGCTTAACCCGCCCCTATTTAGACCCGTTTAGACCTGCCCCATAGGGTCTTCGGGGCGGGTAGACCCGCGACCCGCTTTTGGAGGTCCGGGTCTGGGGTCGGGTCTAGGGCACGGCTAACCCGCCCCAACCCGACCCGCATGATTGAACCATCATTAAAACACTTTGTAACTATAATTATTACTTGTTAATCTTCTTGGATATACATTGTTATAACTTGAATATTATATTCTTTCAATCAACAAACTATAAATTTTTCATAGTATTAGGTTGCATTAATGATAATCATACAATAACAAATGCATACATTTTGAACTATTATCTTACAACTCATTTTATTATAGGGAATTGTTAAAGGGACTCCACATTTGGTTAAGGGGAGGATAATTTTAAGGGGACTCCAGCTTAAAAAATAATTTGTTAAGGGGGGGCTGGTTTATTTAAGAAAGAAAAGAAAAAGAGACTAAACTACCCAAGGATTGTCACTTATGTTAAACTCTAACTTATTAAATTCAACGCAAATAAAAAACTTTGGAATTACTAAACATCTCAATTACTCAAATTAGGTACAACATATTAGATTAAATTTTTATTTTTGCATTTATTTTAAATTAACCATACTCTCTAATATGAAATTAAAATTAATTACCTAATCCGGTGCCTTCTGATCACCCATGAAACTTTCTTGTCTCTCCATTACATTAATTATATTAATTTTTTATTTTTATGTGCATCATTAAATTGTTAACATTAATTAAGCTTTAAGTTTTATGGTTTATTTTAATGAGAATTGTAGGGGGTTAACATCGGAATTTTAATTTATATGGTTAAGGGGAGGCTGATTTATTTTGTCATCCCCATAACAATTATACAATAAATAAAAATTGGTCCTCCCCTTAACTAAATTTGGGGTCCCTTTAACAATCCCCTTATTATATTCTATTGTCATTGTGAATATATGATAATGCATATACAATTTATTATATAGTGATAAAAAATACAAGTGTATAAATTTTTGTACATGAGAACACAATATATCCGGGTCGCGGGGCGGGTCTGGTCTACCCCGGCCCGTACGGGTTTCGGGTACGGGGCGGAATTCTAGACCCGCACCGGGTCTATGGGGCGGGTCTGGGGCGGGGTTTAAAAAGCACGGATCGGGTCCGGGGCACGAGAAACCCACCCCAACCTTCCCTATTGCCATTCGTAGCCCCTATTGAGTCCAAGAGAGTAGGGCGTACTTCGAGAGATGCTAGCAAACCCGATACAAAATCCGAGGAGGGCCTAAAGTTAAAACTGGCTATATACTCCAAGCTTTGCCTCTCTACGAAGAGTGGGCTTAAGGTCAGTTTCTTTCGGCTCAACGCGTTTGCTACTACGTTGCCTTTGCCGGGAGTATAGGAAATTTCAAAGTCATACGAGGCAAGAAACTCCATCCATCTTTGTTGCCTCAAGTTAAGATCCTTCAGCGAGAAGAGATATTTCAACGATTTATGGTCAGTTTATAATTCGAACCTCTCACCTAGGAGGTAATGGCGCCAAGACTTAAGCGCAAAGACGATGGCGGCTAACTCAAGATCGTGGGTTGGGTAGTTCTTTTCATGAACTTTCAATTGTCTTCCGCCATAAGCTACTACCCTTCCTTCTTGCATTAGAACATCGCCTAGTCCCGTTCCACATGCATCCGTGTATACTGTGAACATTTTGCTTCCATCTGGCAAGGTCAGAACTAGGGCTGTTGTGAGAGCCCTTTTTAACCGTTGGAAAGCAAACTCGCAGTCCAAATCCCAATTGAACGCCAGATTCTTCTTCGTTAGCCTTGTGAGTGGAGCTGAGATTTTCGCGAAATCCCTAATAAACATTTGGTAAAAACCGGCTAGCCCAAGAAAGCTTCGAACTTTGGTTTCATTCCTTGGTGTCTTCCAATCTTGCACTGCCACCACTTTCGCAGGGTCCACAGCCAACCCTTCTTTGGACACTATATGCCCCAGAAATCTTACTTCTTTTCTCCAGAAGTGACACTTGGAGAATTTGGCTTTTAGCTGATGTGTACGGAGAGTTTCCATGATTTCTTTCAGATGTTGAGCATGCTCTTCCTCATTCTTTGAGAAGATTAAGATATCATCTACGAAGACAACCACAAATTTGTTGAGGAATTCTCTGAACACCCTGCTCATTAGGTCTACGAAATAAGCGGGTGCGTTTTTCAAGCCGAAAGGCATGACAAGCCACTCGAAGAAACCATCTGGGGTTCTGAACGCCGTTTTACAATGCTATCTTCAGCTACTCTTAGCTGATGGAACCCAGTTGCCAAATCAAGTTGGGAGAAGACCGTCGCACCAACAAGCTGATCAAACAAATCGTCGATTCGGGGAAGAGGGTGCCTATTTTTCTTGGTCAATTTGTCTAACTCCCTATAGTCGACGCAAAGGCGAAGCGAACCGTCCGCTTTGGTTGCGAACACCACTGGAGCACCCCATTCCGAAATGCTCTGTCTAATGAACCCTTTTTCGAGAAGTTCTTTAACCTGCTTACTGAGCTCCTTCCTCTCCTTTGGAGCCATGTGTCTGACAGGTAAAGCTACAGGCTTTTCATTATCCACAAGATATATGCGAAAGACTATTTCCCGCCTCGGAGGTAAGCCTTTCACCTCCTCAAAGACATCCGGATATTCCCGGACTACTCTTACTGATTGCAAATTCTCATCAGAAGCATCAACCGACTCTAGATAACTAAGCATAACAACATTCAAGGGATTACAAGAAATTTCTAGAGTGTTACCAAGCCGAGTTAAGAGTCTAACTACTCTTTTCTCACAATCAAGAATGGCACTATTACTGGATAACCAGTCCATGCCTAAAATCAAACCATATCCCGAGAAGCCTAAGACAAAGGCATTACAACTAAACTAAACGCTGAGAATAGAGATTTTCAAACCCAAACAAACCATTGACTAGTAAGCGGAGCCCCCAATTGGATTTGAAACTACTAAGGGATCTTCTACCATACTAGTGTCTAGATGCAGAGATTATACTAAGGAAGATGAAAATAAAAGAGTGTGATGCGCCAGAGTCAAAAAGTGTACGAACTGGATGATCATAAAGATAGACTACGCTTTCTACAAAAATATTACTACCTAAAGTTCTCAAGATAGGATTGAGAAGATAAGCAGGATAAAACAAAGCATCTAGGAGAAGAGGTTAAAGAGGTACCCCCAGAAGGTCCTGCTTGCGGGCCTTGCCCTTGCTTCTTAGGGCAGTCCTTAGCCATGTGTCCAACCTCACCGCAATAGAAGCAAGTAGCACTAATCTTCCTCTTCTTCTCTCTGCAGTCGTTCACCACATGTCCAACAATGCCACAGAAATAACATTTCCTTTTCCCATGTGTCTTGTTATTGTTGTTGTGGTCCTTTCCTCCTTGACTATTATCCGTCTTCTTGTTCGGCGATTCTCTCGTTTGCTGGTTCACGTAGAGGAGGAGGAGTAAAAGCATCTGTAGCTGAGAAGTAGGGTCCCCAGACATGCTGAAACAGAAAGGAAAAATTCAAAACGAAGGATAGAGAGAGATAGATAGGGCATATGGCTTTGGGGGATTTTGTCTTTTTATAAACATAACACTTTTTCTTGAAAAATGCTTCTTTAAACTTTCTTTTTTGAAAACAATTTCAAATTTTTTTATCTTATCTGGTAAACCTATGCTCTAATATCAAGTGAACCACCCCACCTCCATTAAGGTCACTCACAAAGGGAATGCCTTAACTCTGGTGGAGGTTTATAAGTAAAAGCCACATATAAACTCAAGATAGATATAAATACACATATTTTAAACAGCGGAAACCAAACAGACTTTTATTTCATCAATACGTGTTCCAACAAAACATTTCCATATTTGTCTCAAAATACTTCCATCATTACAACCTCATAACTGTCTTGATTATTGAAGAAGCATAAAACATAAATAAAGTCAAAAATCCCCATAGTGATATCCAAAGCCATAGTTCAAGCAAAAGAGGTCCAAACCATACATCTACGGTACTGGAGCTTGTAAAGAGCCTGACTGAGTTGAGTTGTTTCCTCCCTGTGGACCTTTGGGGGGGGACGAAAGAAAAGAAGACGAAAAGAAAATAGGGTCAAACATAAAGCCTGAGTAAATCTAGTAACTCTTCAGTATGTGAATAAGAAAGGGGCATGATAGATATAAACTGAAAATAGGAAAGTGTCACAAGCTAAGGAAGTGTCGAATGTACTATCGCACCCATGCTATATCTTTGCACCTACTTGAGTTTATTCTAACTGGCACCCCACGCTGAGGGTGAAGTGATCCCCATTTTCTAAAGATCGGCTCCTACTCGCGTTAACATGTGTCATACGGCCCCCAAGAATTGTAGATACCTATGCTGGTCCCACCATGGGGTGTATCAAGACCCATGGTGGCGGCCCCGACACAAATTCTAGAAGGCATAGGTTATACTACTGGTGTCCCCAGTGCCCTGGTTGTCTTCTCCGGAGTGTGTGCACGCCCGCACCCCATTAGACCTACACTGTGCACCCATCGCCGTCGTTTTGACCTCTTACAATCAGCCTAGTAGTCGTGCCCCACCCTGCCTAGTTTCAGGGTACCGTTGATACCTAACTTGGGCTACTACTGAAACGGGTCCCTCGTTACCAGGATTTTCTAGTCAAACATGTATAGTGTCTGTATTTACCTTACCCCACCCATCAATTCTTGTTAACATGTTGAATTTGGTTAAGTGTTATAGTTGACTTAACCCTACCATCTGTCCTTAGTCTCTTAGGAGCACCTGACCCCTCACATTAGACAGGTATTGCTACGATTACTGGATATGTCGGTTGGTTCCGGGCAGGTTTACACCGTAGATCAGTCTAACCTCGGGTCCTTATTGGGCTCAATGCTTAACCACCCACATTGGATAGGTATTGTTGGGACTACTGGACAGCCGGGCAGTTCCGGGTAGGTTTACATCGCAACTCAATCCAACCTCGGGTTAAGCGTATCGTGTTTTCTAAATTTACATATTTTATTACTTCTCAATTATATATGTAAATGTCGTGTGTTTTATTCTTGGGTATAACAATTCACACTGCTTTAAATGTCATTGTCATTGGCATGTGCCAAACATGCTAACATATATTTTTATGTTTTACACCCAACGTTATTACCCCCGTTTGTTCGCAACATTATAACATGTGTTAGGCTTGTTACAATTCATCCCAACTTTATAAACGTGAGAAAAAGGGGAAATCAAGAACATGTAATACATAAAGGTGTGTGGCGCATGAACTTGCAATTTAGCGATTCAACTAACATATAATATGGTTCATGTGAACTTGCATTCAAATCAAAGTATAACTAAGTTGGTGACATATGAAATGGCGTAGTTTAGGCTAATACAAACTTGTGTTTAAACGTGTTTAACTTGGCATAATGTCAAACACAAAACTAGCATGTTGTATAATCACCAAAATATCCAATTATAACATCTAATCACATAGCCTATTTCAACATGAACTTGCATAGTTTATGAAACCCAAACGATACTTAACATATATCCAATTATACTTGCAAATAAACATAAGCATGATATCATAGGTTTTGGGCCATGTAGGCATAAAAGGTTTCAAATCTAGAACATGTTTACATAAGCCTTAATTTAGACTTAGTGAATGTATATAATCCATGCCATAGGCATAAACATAAAGGGATCAAATTCTAGTTTTTGCCACAAACTTGCAAGTGCCATTGTTTTCATATACAATTGTTCAATAGGCTTGCACCAATCAATCTATGCCACAAACATCAATACACAAGTCATGATAGAACCACTGCAATACACAGAATTTATACAATAACACAATTCTATTTTCATTTACATCGAATCACATCATAGTTTTTATTCATATTTTGAAAGGTCACTATACTTACAACGAATGCAGAATCTTGAATTCTGGATTCTGAATTCTGAAATTGATATGCGCTCCTTTGGGTAGACTAACGTTGCATTGATTAAATTGATTAAACTTTAATCTTCTTCTTAATTTGATTCGTCTCTAGGCTTTTCTCTCTTGACGGCTATGTTCAATCCCTCCCTGGCAGCATGACGACTCTTTCTTATTTTTTTGTGTGAATTTTCAGTTGAGACTTAGGGTGTATTTATAGATTTTTAAATTGTTTTGAGCCGTCAGATGAAGACAGGAGGAATCTAGGCCATACAAAGTTCAAAGAGCCAATCAAGAGGTGACACGTCAGCCCTAGTGACACATAAAGCCACAGAAATTCGAGCCAGAGCCAGACCTAGCCAGCCAGGTCGACCAGGCAGGTCGACTGGCAGGTCGACACCCAGGTCGACACTATGGTCGACCTGGGGTGGCCAGGTTGACACCATGGTCGACCTGGGGAGGCCAGGTCGACACCATGGCCGACTTGGTCTCTGGGCGGGAAATTTCCCGCCCAGCCCAGTTTGAACCTGAAATTTGAAATTTGAATTTAAACTGAGCTGTTTGAATTTAAATATTATTCTGAAATTTCTGAAGGCCAAAACTCCTTCATACGGAGTCCGATTCGCGCAAACTCGGACTCTATCTCAAGCAGAATTCCGAGACGAATGCAATGTCGTAACCCATTTCCCTTAATTCTTTCATTTAGATTTAATTATACTTTACTTTGTGAAGCTTAATGTTATAGAATTCACGGGGTGTTACATCGGAGTTCAAAAAGTCCTTGTACCGAGACCCACCGCGAAACCCCGGCGAATTTTATCTTGAATCAGACAGATTTCTGCGGGAAGAAGATGCAACCTCTGAGAAGAAAGTTCTCGATGTCAACATGCTAAATGACGGAGAACCATCCAATTTTGGAAATGGCAAAGGAAAAGCCGCCGTCAAGAATGACCGCAACACTCAGCCCCAGAGAGGGCCCGGATATGAAAAGTACACTGAACTCAAAGCCCTACTCTCAGACATCTATATGGACACGAATGGTGCTATCTGCTACCCAAAGCCTCCCAGGAGGGAGCCATCACAAAGAGAACGCGATTCTGGAAGGCACTGCATATTCCACGATATGGACGGACATGATATAAATGACTGCAGGCATCTTCGTGATTTGATTGAGGAACGGGTTAGACGTGGAGAGCTGCCCGAGTATGTAAAACTACCCACAGCGCCTGCACCTCCGCTGCTACGTCATGCTCCCCGAAGAGGAAATGACCCTGGATCGAGCTCTCGTGGGCTCATCATCAACTAATCTGGATGAGATCAGCTTTCATTTTCTTCATTTATTAGGCTTTAAGATTTGTTTTTTGCTTTCACTTGGTTTTCCAATTGGTTGAATCGGAGTACACACGTTCGGGGTTAGGACGTAGCCTCAAAGCGTGCTCTGGACTTAGTGTCAAACAGATCAAGATTTTCTTTGGTTTTTCATTTTGAATTGAATAAGGACTTTCCAAGAATTAATTATGTTTGGAGAATTTAAGTATCTTGTCAAGATGTGGCAGGTCCTCAACTTTGGTTAAAGTATGGCTTATACTAATTATGGAACTCTAGGTATGGATTATGCCTAGGGATGGACTATCTCGTCAGGCCGTGGCAAGTGTAGCACTACTTCAGGTCTGAATATGGTTTATACTCACTTTGGAATCTTAAGTATGGATTATACTTAGGAACGACAAATTGTCTTGTCAGGATGTGACAAAAGAAATCGGGTATGGATTATACTCTGTTTGAACTTTCGGGTATGGATTATGCCCTGCAAACGGTCAAGTTAGGATGTGACAAAAGAAATCGGGTTTGGATTATACTCGATTTGGACTTTTGGGTATGGATTATGCCTGGAAATGTTGTCCCTTACCAGATTTTGGCTGGATGACTCAAACGTCCCTTGAGTATGGTTTATGTTCATTAGACACTAAAGCATGGTTTATGCTCAGAAAATTTGAACAATATCGCCAGGATTTGGCATGTTTGTTTTTCCTTTATCTCTTTACAGGTATGGATTATATCTATAGCTGGCAGACCCGGCAAGGTCATGGCATTATCGAATTTCTATGGCTTATAGTCTTCCTGGACTATCCAGAACACATCTTCCTTCAACCAGCAAGATATGTTCTGGGGGTCGAACTTGTTGACACACTTTTTCCTAAAAGGTGTCACACTGAATATCTGGATAACATCACGCTCGAATATGGAGAACATCGTTAGAGGACAGGCAGTGATTTGGTCAAAGTCGCATCTAAAACAAAGAAAGGCCTGAAACTCCTATCAGACGACCCTTTTTGGGCCCTAAAACAGCGATTACAAAGCTGAGTTCGTAACTCTTTTAGATCTCTGAATTAGCTTCAGTTTGAGCTTTGGTTTGGCTCAATCGGACTTACGGTTTGAAAGTTATGCCCGTTTCCGTAAACTGGTGTAATCTGGCAATTTCATGGATAATGCAATGAAGCGTCACCCGATCGGAGTATGGCTCATGCACCCTCTGATCGCCCCTCAACGGATTGCCCCCCTCGGCTCGTGATGCACCTTGTCTCATGATGCACCTCGTCTCGTAAAGCACCCTGACTCGTGGAGCACATGTAGACCACGACCTGATCGCCAACACTTCACTCCAGCTCGCAACCAGACCCGGATCGTGATAGCCATATCACGATCCGACCCATGACTATGATCCGATCTCCAGATCTGCAGATATGCGCATTGTTTTGACCTATTCTTAAGGCTACTCCTGCTCCTACTTTTCTGGATCGGGTGCCACGTACCCCACCACGAACCGGTCTTCCCAGAAGCTCTCCAACAGCTATAAATACACCATTTGAAGGCATTTTCAAGGATCTTTTGGCTCTAACTCCTCACATCTTCCACCGTTTCTCTCTATAAAGCAATTTCAGTAGCAAAGGAGCCAAATTCCACATTATAACACGAGGATTTCGTGTATAATCTTAAGATTTCTTACCCTTTTTTATTGTAAACACGAGGATTTCGTGTATAAACCGAGAGAGTTGTTCTTGTAATTTCATAGGATTTAAGAAGAGATAAAGTGGACGTAGGCTTGGTTTGAGCCGAACCACTATAAAAACTTCGTGTGTCTCCTCTTTATTTACTTTTTTCTGCACTCTGTGATCTGAGATCTGCATTTGGGTATTAGCCCCAGATTTTGGTCTAACATTTTGGCGTGCCAGGTAGGGGGCACACGACAACTTCAGCTTGGATAATTTGGCTATTGGATAAATGGCAATCAAAAGGAGGAAGACTGGAACTTCCTCTCATGCTGATGATGCTGACGCTGAAGACACGAGAAACAAGGCAAGCCAGGAAGCTTCCTCTCACGAAAACCCATCAGCATTTTTGACTAGAGACGAGATGGACGGCGTTATTGCTGAATTGAGAGATCAAATGGCAAGGCAGGACGATCTCCTCAGGAAACAACAGGAGATGATCAATGGATTCTTCACTCAGATGGATGGAAGGCCGAGCAACGCTCAAGTCACTGGAAATGAAGCCACAGAAGCGGCTCGTGCATCATCTGGACTCGGGGCAACCCCCTCACTCTTGGAAATGTTCAGGTTCAACCTACTTCAGCCCCAGTTCAAATGGAAACAAGGATGGAAGCTCTCGCTCCTCAACCGCAACTGGCTTGTGAGGGAGATCCAGAAGCGGCTCGTGATAGGGCATCACGACCCGATCGGATCGCCCCTCCAGACTCACGAACCGTGCTCCACGATCCCACCTTACGAGCTGACCTCCCTGTCTCACGACCGGGTCGGGTCACCCCCCTTGATCCACGAACCGCAACCCACGACCCGCTCACGACATATCACCAACAGCTTCTTTCTCTCGCGCTCAACGCTGGCGGCACCAGCTCTGATCTTGGCAATTTGCAACAACTTTTTGAAGGAAATCGGCTAGCAGAACTGATTGAACGCCTCTCGAGAGTCTGTACTTATCAGAATGACGTGGATGACGTCAACCACACTCCCTTCACTTAGGAAATCAGGAATTCTCGTAACCCCAGATTTCAAACTTCCACAACTAGAGCCCTACAACGGCAAGACTGATCCAACCGTGCATCTGATGCGCTACAATCGGCATATGGAAGTTCAATCGGCATTGGAAAACGTCGTGGCAAAGTGTTTTCCCCTCTTTCTGACTGACGTAGCCGCTATGTGGATTCGGCAGCTAGAAATGGAATCGATCAGCAGTTGGAACATGTTAGTCGCACGCTTTATTGAACAATTTCGGGTTCACATCGCTCGGCCCAAGAACGTCATGTCACTTACTACAATCAAGCCGAGGCCCAGAGAAACTCTATGTTCATTCCTGGAAAGATTCAACGTTGCAGCAGCATCAGTTGACCTATCTGAACCATCGATGGTGCTGATGGCAGTAGTATCTGTTGTTTTGGATAGCTCGGAGTTCAAAAATTCCTTGTACCGAGACCCACCGTGAAACCTCGGTGAATTTTATCTCGAAGCAGACAGATTTCTGCGGGAAGAAGATGCAACCTCCGAGAAGAAAGTTCTCGATGTCAACATGCTTAAAGACAGAGAACCGTCCGATTCTAGAAATGGCAAAGGAAAAGCCGCCGTCAGGAATGACCGCAACACTCAGCCCCGGAGAGGGCCCAGATATGAAAAGTACACTGAACTCAATTCCCCACTCTCAGACATTTATCTGGACACGAACGGTGCTATCTCCTACCCAAAGCCTTCCAAGAGGGAGCCATCGTAAAGAGAACGCGATTATGGAAGGCACTGCATATTCCACGATATGGACGGACATGATACAAATGACTGCAGACATCTTTGTGATTTGATTGAGGAATGGGTTAGACGTGGAGAGCTTCCCGAGTATGTGAAACTACCTTCCGCGCCTGCACCTGTGCTTCTACCTCCTACTCCCCGGAGAGGGAATGACCCTGGATTGAGCTCTCGTGGGCTCATAATCAACTTATCTGGATGAGATCAACTTTCATTTTCTCCATTTCTTAGGCTTTAAGATTTGTTTTTTTCTTTCACTTGGTTTTCTGATTGGTTGAATCGGAGTACACACGTTCGGGGTTAGGATGTAGCCTCAAAGCGTGCTCTGGACTCGGTGTCAAACCAATCAGGATTTGCTTTGGTTTTGCATTTTGAATTGAATAAAGACTTTCCAAGCATTGATTATGTTTGGAGAATTTAAGTATCTTGTCAGGATGTGGTAGGATCCTCAACTTCGGTTAAAGTATGGCTTATACTAATTATGGAACTCTAGGTATGGAATATGCCTAGGGATGGACTATCTCGTCAGGCTGTGGCAAGTGTAGCTCTACTTCAGGTCTGATATGGTTTACACTCACTTTGGAATCATAAGTGTGGATTATACTTAGGAACAACAAATGGTCTTGTCAGGATGTGACAAAAGAAATCGGGTATGGATTATACTCTGTTTGAAATTTCGGGTATGGATTATGCCCTGCAAATGGTCTTGTTGGGATGTGACAAAAGAAATCGGATATGGATTATACTCGATTTGGACTTCTGGGTATGGATTATGCCTGGAAATGTTGGCCCTTGCCAGGTTTTGGCAGGATGACTCAAACGTCCCTTGAGTATGGTTTATGCTCATTAGACGCCGAAGCATGGTCTATGCTCAGAAAATTTGAACAATATCGCCAGGATTTGGCACGTTTGTTTTTCCTTTATCTCTTTACAGGTATGGATTATATCTATAGCTGGCAGAACCGACAAGGTCATGGCATTACCGAATTTCTATGTCTTATAGACTTCCTGAACTACACAGAACACATCTTCCTTCAACCAGCAAGGTATGTTCTGGGGGGAAAACTTGTTGACACACTTTTTGGTAAAAGCTGTCATAATGAATATCTGGATAACATCGCTCTCGGATATGGAGAACATAGTCAGAAGACAGGCAGCGATTTGGTCAAAGTCGCAACAAACACAAAGAAAGGCCCGAAACTCCTATCAGACGACCTTTTTTGGGCCCGAAAACAGCGATTACGTAGTTGTGCTCGTAACACTTTAGATCTCTGAATTAGCTTCAGTTTGAGCTTTGGTTTGGCTCAATCGGACTTACGGTTTGAAAGTTATGCCAATTTCCGTAAACTGCTGTAATCTGGCAATTTCCTAGATAATGCAATGAAGCGTCACACGATCGGAGTATGGCTCATGCACCCTCGGATTGCCCCTCATCGGATCGGCCCCCTCGTCTCGTGATGTACCTCGTCTCGTGAAGCACCTTGTCTCGTGAAGCACCCCGACTCGTGGAGCACATGTAGAACCACGACCCGATCGCCAACACTTTACTCCAGCTCGCAACCAGACCCGGATCGTGATAGCCATATCACGATCCGACCCATGACTACGATCCGGTCTCCAGACCCGCATATACGTGCACTGTTTTGACCTATTCTTAAGGCTACTCCTGCTCCTACTTTTCCGGATTGTGTGCCACGTACCCCACCACGAACCGGTCTTCCTAGAAGCTCTCCTACAGCTATAAATACACAATTTGAAGGCATTTTCAAGGATCTTTTGGCTCTAACTCCTCACAGCTTCCACCATTGCTCTCTACAAAGCAATTTCAGTAGCAAAAGAGCCAAATTCCACATTATAACACGAGGATTTCGTGTATAATCTTATGATTTCTTACCCCTTTTTATTGTAAACACGAGGATTTCGTGTATAAACCGAGAGAGCTGTTCTTGTAATTTCTTAGGATTTAAGAAGAGATAAAGTGGACGTAGGCTTGGTTTGAGCCGAACCACTATAAAAACTTTATGTGTCTCCTCTTTATTTACTTTTTTCTGCACTCTGTGATCTGAGATTTGCATTTGGGTGTTAGCCCCAGATTTTGGTCTAGCATTTTGGCGCGCCAGGTAGGGGGCACACGAGAACTTCAACTTCTGCTTGGATAATTTGGCTATTGGATAAATGGCAATCAAAAGGAATAAGACTGGAATTTCCTCTCATGCTGATGATGCTGACGCTGAAGACACGAGAAACGAGGCAACCCTGGAAGCTTCCTCTCACGAAAACCCATCAGCATTTTTTACTAGAGACGGGATGGACGGCGTTATCGCTGAATTGAGAGATCAAATGGCAAGGCAGGACGATCTCCTCAGGAAACAACAGGAGATGATCGATGGATTCTTCGCTCGGCTGGATGGAAGGCCGAGCAACGCTCAAGTCAATGGAAATGAAGCCACTGAAGCGGCTCGCGCATCATCTGGACTCGTGGGCAACCCCCTCACTCTTGGAAATGTTCAGGTTCAACGTACTTTAGCCCCAGTTCAAATGGAAACAAGGACGGAAGCTCTCGCTCCTCAACCACAACCGGCTTGTGATGGAGATCTTGAAGCGACTCGTGATAGGTCATCATGACCCGATCGGATCGCCCCCCCCCCCCCCCCGGACTCACGAACCGTGCTCCACGATCCCGCCTCACGAGCTGACCTCCCTGTCTCACGACCTGGTCGGGTCGCCCCCTTGAACCACGGACCGCGACCCACGACCCACTCACGACAGCTCACCAACAACTTCATTCTCCAGCGCTCAACGCTGGTGGCACCAGCTCTGATCTTGGCAATTTGCAACAACTTTTTGAAGGAAATCGGCTACCAGAACTGATTGAATGCCTTTTGAGAGGCAGTACTTATCAGAATGACGTGGATGACGTCAACCACACTCATTTCACTCAGGAAATCAGGAATTCTCGTAATCCCCCAGATTTCAAACTTCCACAACTAGAGCCCTACAACAGCAGGACCGATCCAACCGTGCATCTGATGCACTACAAATGGCATATGGAAGTTCAATCGACATCGGAAAACGTCATGGCAAAGTGTTTTCCCCTCTTTCTGACCGACATAGCCGCTATGTCAATTCGGCAGCTAGAAACGGAATCGATCAGCAGTTGGAACATGTTGGTCGCACGGTTTATTAAACAATTTCGGGTTCACATCGCTCGGCCCAAGAACGTCATGTCACTTACTACAATCAAGCAGAGGCCCAGAGAAACTCTACGTTCATTCCTGGAAAGATTCAACGTTGCAGCAGCATCAGTTGACCGACCTGAACCATCGATGGTGCTGATGGCTGCAGTATCCGGTGTTTTGGATAGCTCGGAGTTCAAAAAGTCCTTGTACCGAGACCCACCGCAAAACCTCAGCGAAATTTATCTTGAAGCAGACAGATTTCTACGGGAAGAAGATGCAACCTCCGAGAAGAAAGTTATCGATGTCAACATGCTTAAAGACGGAGAACCGTACGATTCTGGAAATGGCAAAGGAAAAGCCGCCATCAAGAATGACCGCAACACTCAGCCTCGGAGAGGGCCCAGATATGAAAAGTTCACTGAACTCAATGCCCCACTCTCAGACATCTATCTGGACACGAACGGTGCTATCTCCTACCCAAAGCCTCCCAGGAGGGAGCCATCACAAAGAGAACGCGATTCTGGAAGGCACTGCATATTCCACGATATGGACGGACATGATACAAAATGACTGTAGGCATCTTCGTGATTTTGTTGAGGAACGGATTAGATGCAGAGAGCTGCCCGAGTATGTGAAACTACCGACAGCGCCTGCACCTGCGCTGCTACCTCCTGCACCCCGGAGAGGGAATGGCCCTGGATCGAGCTCTCGTGGGCTCATCATCAACTGATCTGAATGAGATTAGCTTTCATTTTCTGCATTTATTAGGCTTTTAGATTTGTTTTTCTTTCACTTGGTTTTCCAATTGGTTGAATCGGAGTACACACGTTCGGGGTTAGGATGTAGCCTCTAAGCGTGCTCTGGACTCGTTGTCAAACTAATCAGGATTTGCTTTGGTTTTGCATTTTGAATTGAATAAGGACTTTCCAAGCATTGATTATGTTTGGAGAATTTAAGTATCTTGTCAAGATGTGGCAGTATCCTCAACTTGGGTTAAAATATGGCTTATACTAATTATGGAACTCTAGGTATGAATTATGCCTAGGGATGGACTATCTCTTCAGGCTGTGTTAAGTGTAGCTCTACTTCTGGTCTGAGTATGGTTTATACTCACTTTTGAATCTTAAGTGTGGATTATACTTAGGAACGACAAATGGTCTTGTCAGGATGTGACAAAAGAAATCGGGTACGGATTATACTCGGTTTGAACTTTCGGGTATGGATTATGCTCTGCAAACGGTCTTGTTAGGATGTAACAAAAGAAATCGGGTATGGATTATACTCGATTTGGACTTCTGCGTATGGATTATGGCTGGAAATGTTGGCCCTTGCCAGGATTTGGCAGGATGACTCAAACGTCCCTTGAGTACGGTTTATGCTCATTAGACGCCGAAGCATGGTTTATGCTCAGAAATTTTGAACAGTATCGCCAGGACTTGGCACGTTTGTTTTTCCTTTATCTCTTTACATGTGTGGATTATATCTATAGTTGGCAGACCCAGCAAGGTCATGGCATTATCGAATTTCTATGGCTTATAGACTTCCTGGACTATCCAGAACACATCTTCCTTCAACCAGCAAGATATGTTCTAGGGGGCAAACATGTTGACACACTTTTTGGTAAAAGCTGTCTCACTGAATATCTGGATAACATCGTGCTCGGATATGGAGAACATCGTCAGAAGACAGGCATCGATTTGGTCAAAGTCGCATCAAAAACAAAGAAAGGCCCGAAACTCCTATAAGACGACCTTTTTTGGGCCTGAAAACAACGATTACAAAGTTGAGCATGTAACTCTTGTAGAACTCTGAATTAGCTTCAGTTTGAGCTTTGGTTTGGCTCAATCAGACTTACGGTTTGAAAGTTATACTCGTTTCCATAAACTGGTGTAATCTGGCAGTTTCCTAGATAATGCAATGAAGCGTCACACGATCGGAGTATGGCTCATGCACCCTCGGATCGCCCCTCATCGGATCAACCCCCTCGGCTCGTGATGCACCTCGTCTTGTGAAGCACCTTGTCTCGTGTAGCACCCCGACTCGTGGAGCACATGTAGACCACGACCTGATCGCCAACTCTTCACTCCAGCTCGCAACCAGACCGGGATCATGATAGCCATATCACGATCCGATCTATGACTACGATCCGATCTCCAGACCTGCAGATACACGCACTGTTTTGACCTATTCTTAAGGCTACTCCTGCTCCTACTTTTCCGGATCGGGTACCACGTACCCCACCACGAACCGGTCTTCCCAGAAGCCCTCCTACCGCTATAAATACACCATTTGAAGGCATTTTCAAGGATCTTTTGGCTCTAACTATTCACAGCTTCCACCCTTGCTCTCTACAAAGCAATTTCAGTAGCAAAGGATCCAAATTCCACATTATAACACGAGGATTTTGTGTATAATCTTATGATTTCTTACCCCTTTTTGTTGTAAACACGAGGATTTTGTGTATAAACCGAGAGAGCTGTTCTTGTAATTTCTTAGGATTTAAGAAGAGATAAAGTGGACGTAGGCTTGGTTTGAGCCGAACCACTATAAAAGCTTCATGTATCTCCTCTTTATTTACTTTTTCTGCACTCTGTGATCTGAGATCTGCATTTGGGTGTTAGCCCCAGATTTTGGTCTAACATTTTGGCGCGCCAGGTGGGGGCACACGACAACTTCAACTTCTGCTTGAATAATTTGGCTATTGGATAATTGGCAATCAAAAGGAAGATGACTGGAACTTCCTCTCATGTTGATGATGCTGACGCTGAAGACACGAGAAACGAGGCAAGCCAGGAAGCTTCCTCTCACGAAAAGCCATCAGCATTTTTGACTAGAGACGAGATGGATGGCGTTATCGCATAATTGAGAGATCAAATGGCAAGGCAGGACGATCTCCTCTGGAAACAACGGGAGATGATCGATGGATTCTTCGCTCGGATGGATGGAAGGCCGAGCAACGCTCAAGTCACTGGAAATGAAGCCACTAAAGCAGCTCGCGCATCATCTGGACTCGGGGGCAACCCACTCACTCTTGGAAATGTTCAGGTTCAACCTACTTCAGCCCCAGTTCAAATGGAAACAAGGATGGAAGCTCTCGCTCCTCAACCACAACAAGGTTGTAATGGAGATCCAGAAGCGACTCGTGATAGGACATCACGACCCGATCGGATCGCCCCCCCAAACACACGAACCGTGCTCCATGATCCCGCCTTACGAGCTGACCTCCTTGTCTCACGAACGGGTCGGGTCGCCCCCTTGATCCACGGACCGCGACCCACGACCCGCTCACGACAGCTCACCAACAGCTTCCTTCTCTCGCGCTCCACGCTGGGGGCACCAGCTCTGATCTTGGCAATTTGCAACAACTTTTTGAAGGGAATCGGCTAGCAAAACTGATTGAATGCCTCTCGAGAGGCCGTACTTATCATAATGATGTGGATGACGTCATCCACACTCCCTTCACTCAGGAAATCAGGAATTCTCGCAATCCCCCAGATTTCAAACTTCCACAACTACAGCCCTACAACAGCAGGACCGATCCAACCGTGCATCTGATGCGCTACAAACGGCATATGGAAGTTCAATCGACGTCGAAAAATGTCATGGAAAAGTGTTTTCCCCTCTTTCTGACTGACATAGCCGCAATGTGGATTCGGCAGCTAGAAACGGAATCGATCAGCAGTTGGAACATGTTGGTCGCACAGTTTATTAAACAATTTCGGGTTCACATCGCTCAGCCCAAGAACGTCATGTCACTTACTACAATCAAGCAGAGGCCCAGAGAAACTCTACGTTCATTCCTGGAAAGATTCAACGTTGCAGCAGCATCAGTTGACCGAGCTGAACCATCGATGGGGCTGACGGCAGCAGTATCCGGTGTTTTGGATAGCTAGGAGTTCAAAAAGTCCTTGTACCGAGACCCACCGCGAAACCTCGGCGAATTTTATCTTGAAGCAGACAGATTTATGCGGGTAGAAGATGCAACCTCCGAGTAGAAAGTTCTCGATGTCAACATGCTTAAAGATGGAGAACCGTCCGATTCTGGAAGTGGCAAAGGAAAAGCCACCGTCAGGAATGACCGCAACACTCAGCCCCGGAGAAGGCCCAGATATAAAAAGTACACTGAACTCAATGCCCCACTCTTAGACATCTGTCTGGACACGAACGGCGCTATCTCCTACCCAAAGCCTCCAAGGAGGGAGCCATCACAAAGAACGTGATTCTGGAAGTCACTGCATATTCCCCGATATGGATGGGGTGATACAAATGACTGCAGGCATCTTTGTGATTTGATTGTGGAACAGGTTAGATGTGGAGAGCTGCCCGAGTATGTGAAACTACCGACAGCGCCTGCACCTGCGCTGCTACCTCCTGCTCCCCGGAGAGGGAATGACCCTGGATCGAGCTCTCGTGGGATCATCATCAACTGATCTAGATGAGATCATCTTTCATTTTCTGCATTTCTTAGGCTTTAAGATTTGTTTTTTTCTTTCACTTGGTTTTCCGATTGGTTGAATCGGAGTACACACGTTCGGGGTTATAATGTAGCCTCAAAGCGTGCTCTGGACTCGGTGTCAAACTAATCAGGATTTGCTTTGGTTTTGCATTTTGAATTGAATAAGGACTTTCCACGCATTGGTTATGTTTGGAGAATTTAAGTATCTTGTCAGGATGTGGGAGGATCCTCAACTTCGGTTAAAGTATGGCTTATACTAATTATGGAACTCTAGGTATGGATTATGCCTAGGAATGGACTATCTCGTCAGGCTGTGGCAAGTGTAGCTCTCTTCAGGTCTGAGTATGGTTTATACTCTCTTTGGAATCTTAAGTATGGATTATACTTAGGAACGACAAATGGTCTTGTCAGGATGTGACAAAAAAAATCGGGTATGGATTATAATCGGTTTGAACTTTCGGGTATGGATTATGCCCTGCAAACGTTCTTGTTAGGATGTGACAAAAGAAATCGAGTATGGATTATACTCGATTTGAACATCTGGGTATGGATTATGCCTGGAAATGTTGGCCCTTTCCAGGATTTGGCAGGATGACTCAAATGTCCTTTGTGTATGGTTTATTCTCATTAGACGCCAAAGCATGGTTTATGCTCAGAAAATTTGAACAATATCGCCAAGATTTGGCATGTTTGTTTTTCCTTTATCTCTTTACAGGTATGGATTATATCTATAGCTGGCAGACCCGACAAGGTCATGGCATTATCGAATTTCTATGGCTTATAGACTTCCTGGACTATCCAGAACACATCTTCCTTCAACCAGTAAGATATGTTCTGGGGGGGAAACTTGTTGACACACTTTTTGGTAAAAGCTATAGCACTGAATATCTGGATAACATCGCACTCGGATATGGAGAACATTATCAGAAGATAGGCAGCGATTTGGTCAAAGTCGCATCAAAAACAAAGAAAGGCCTGGAACTCCTATCAGACGACCTTTTTTGGGCCCGAAAACAGCGATTACAAATCTGAGCTCGTAACTCTTGTAGATCTCGAAATTAGCTTTAGTTTGAGCTTTGGTTTGGCTCAATCGGACTTACGGTTTGAAAGTTATGCCAGTTTCCGTAAACTAGTGTAATCTGGCAATTTCCTGGATAATGCAATGAAGCGTCATACGATCGGAGTATGGCTCATGCACCCTCGGATAGCCCCTCATCGGATCGCCCCCCTCGGCTCGTGATGCACCTCGTCTTGTGAAGCACCTTGTCTCGTGAAGTACCTCGTCTCGTGAAGCACCTCGTCTCGTGAAGCACACCGACTCGTGGAGCACATGTAGACCACGACCCGATCGCCAACACTTCACTCCTCAACTATAAATACACCATTTGAAGGCATTTTCAAGGATCTTTTGGCTCTAACTCCTCATAACTTTCACCATTGCTCTCTACAAAGCAATTTCAGTAGCAAAGGAGCCAAATTCCACATTATAACACGAGGATTTCTTGTATAATCTTATGATTTCTTACCCCTTTTTATTGTTAACACGAGGATTTCATGTATAAACTGAGAGAGAGCTACTCTTGTAATTTCTTGGGATTTAAGAAGAGATAAAATTGGACGTAGGCTTGGTTTGGGCCGAACCACTATAAAAACTTCGTGTGTCTCCTCTTTACACTACAAGAAAATGTTTAATTTATAGCATGGAGGATAGCATAATAACTTAACTTGCTATAGTTAGATGAGCCGAAGTATATTTAAAAGAAAGATAGCTTGCTTAAAGGCTCTCTCTTTGACCTAAAGAGGTTGAGCACAGAATTTTTTTGTTTCCCTTGCAAACATTAAAAAAAATTCTCCTTGCTAAACGTTTAAATAATTTTTCCTTTTCCAATTCCAAAAACCAACATAAAATATCCTCTCCACTTCGAATCGTCTGCCCTATGTATCTCCTCTCCCTTCCACTACAATTACTTTTCCCGACTCAAAGTAAGTCTTTACAAAGTATCTCTGAATCGCGATACGTCCACCAGTTGTAAAACGCTTGAATTCTGGGTAAAATTGGATCTTGAAAAAGCATCACCAAAACTTCATGATTTCTCTGCAAACTGAAACGCTCGTCGAAGCTGTGAAACACATGAAGCCCTGAATCTGGTATTATATAAACGTAGAGCTTGTGTTATGTATATATGTATAACTATTTCCTAAGTTAGAGAATTCACATATTATGTTATAACTGATCTAAAATAGAGCTTCTAAAAAATGGGTTTGTTGGAATTCAACTTTGTTAATTAGATTTTAAATTGGTTGTGGGATTAAGTCAATTTAATGTTATATCCGGACATAGTCATATGGTATGATAAGTCAAGTTTTTCCATGGATATTTATCTCGTAAAGATGGCTTTTACACATGTAGATAATGATTGTCTGAAAAGTCTTCTATACGTTTAACTTTCTCACAAAGTCTAAGTGTCAGTTATCATGCTTGAACTTTATTTGGTGTGTTAGTAATATGCATTTTAACTTGCACACATGTTGATGTGTATATTGGTCCACATATTAAGGTATTAGGTATGTAGCAAGTTTGTGTCAAACAGTTTAAATGTTAGTAGTTAATAGAGTAATTTTTTAGGTCATGTCATTCCTTCTGCTTAATTCTACTAATTTTGCATTTCTATGATAAGAGCACTATGTTTTCACTATATGAAAATAGTGGGAGCTTAAAATACCGCATCGCTTAACTCTCTTTAAATTGAGGAAATCTTCTATCTTTGTTGTTTTCATTTTTTTAATTTTTTTTGACAATAGTTGCATTGATCTTTGATACGTTAAAAGGAATTTTACAATATTATGTCAATCATCAATGAATTTGGTGAATAAACTAAAATATTAAGATTACTGTCATAACATTAAAATATAGTATCATCATATCACTAAACCAAGAATGAATCACTAGAAAATAAAGTACTTTGGTTATTAAGGCATTCTAGCATTTTAAAAAAAATCATCTCAATATTGAGATACACACTTTTCAATGATTTAAAAGATTAAAGTTAATCTCTATTCTGTAACCAAATTATAAGATTTTAATTAAATTATACTGCCAGAATTTAAATATGAATTCAGTAGTTCAAGTTGTATGCAAATAAGAGCTTGTTTGGTAAAGTGTTTGAAGTAATATTATTTTCCACTGACTTTGTGTATTCAATTCTTTGTATTTTATTTACTACTTTTCCAGGTTTGAACTAAAGTTGGTCGAGTCTGAATCATGATAAAATAAGAATTATGTTTTGCCTCTACACGTTTCTTCCTCCTTAAGGCTATGTAAATGTGAAGGACTTTGTGGTGGAGGCTTTGTGGTCAAATCCAGAGCATTTGATGACCAGAATTATCCATCCTTCTTTGAGTGAGTTAACCAGTTGTTGCCTCCGTGACCATTGAAATGAATATGTTAATCACCTTCTTTGGTATCCTAGGTATTTCATGAAAAGACGGCTTATGGGTGAATTTGTATGTATGTTGAGAATTAGTGCAACTCCAAGTTGTTTCAAATGTTGCACTTCAGTCGCCGCAGACAATGAGTATCATGATCCTGAATCTTAGTAGTTAGCATGAAAGTTGTAAGCCCTCTAGACTATCTTCTCCACTCAATAATTTAATTTACACTTGATGGGTTATCTTTGTTCATGCTTCTTTTTTATGAAGATTACATATTTAGCAATGAACACATTAAGTATCTCATATCATATCCTTTTGACTTCTGGAGTGATGAGTTGTTGTCCTATTACATATCATTCTTAAGGTTTGTCAGTATCCACGATTGCTCTATTATAATTTTTGATCTTCTAACACCTTTATAATTTATTTTACTACTTATTATCAAAAGCCAGCTTACATCGAATCATTCTTCTTACAGGGCAATTAATGGGAAGCTGAATATGCATACAATTTCCTTGCTTGTGAAGGCCAAAAATGTATGCTCCTTCACTTTCAGACGTTTAGAATTTTCGGATATCATGTATATAGTTGCTATTCAAAATTTCCAAGTACTTCAGTTCATGACAGCTTAAGCTCTCACCAAACGAATTGATAATGCTCTCTTAACAATTTAAAACCATTTGATTTAAAATTATGAAACAAGTGCATGATGCTCATCGAATATCAGTTTAATCACCCTTAGTTTATAGTTATTTGTCTGCTGAGTTTCGTTACTTATTAATAGGATGCAGTTTTTGCTTTTCCGCTATACGGTAGCAACAAAAAAAATTCATATTAACCGATAAGGATTTTCATGTCTATATCAATGTTTCTTCAACAAGTAGGCAGTCTTGAAAAAGTCTAACCATATGGTAGTACCTTAATTCCTGTCATGATTGATAAGGCAAACAATTTTTCATTCATGTTTATATTTGGTTGTATAGTTATTTTCAATCAAATCGTGGGATGATTGTTGTAGTGCTGTAAACTCAACCTGTCAGTACAACTTGACTCTGTCCATTTTTCTTAACTATATTTTGGACTCATAACTTCTTAGAACTAACACAAATGATGTATTTTTAGCTCTCAAACTTCATGCAATCCATCTTCTTCAATGATTAAATGCCCATAGCGTCATCACTATGCATGTCTTAACTAGAACTATTTTATTGTGAATCGGTAGATTATCCTTTGGCACTACGATTATCTGTTTTCATCTATTCACTTTACATAACCTGTTTCTTTATCTTCTCATTCTAAAAAGCATCACATGTGCATATCTAGTAACCTTGCTGATTATCTTGTTGTTTTTGTATTATAACATGTTGATCCCAGGGAAATATTTCTTTCAAATATCAAAAGTGGGGATGAGACACACACTATTGGTTCCCTAATATTCCTTGCTACTTTGTTGCAAACAAAAAGTGATTAGTGAAATGCGTATTTGATATTCACATGCATGATTTATTCTTCTAACTGACTTGAAAATATGAAAGAATTAGATGAATCGGTGCTTGATGGCCTTGGAATTCTCTCTCAAAGGAAACAACACAAGAAGCTATTCCTGGTAATTGCTTTTAGTTTCCTCACACCTATTGCTTTCCCTTGCGTTTTTAAGTGTCATTTAATAATGTGATTGCTAATCATGCGGTAACCTTGAAAATGCATAGTTTCCCGATTGGATACATATTCATATATGTTTGTTGTGAGTTTTGAACTGGAAACTAGTGTGCATTATTAGAAAAAAATGTTTATACTACATATTTAGTAAAGTTAGGAACGGGGGAGGGAGGGAGGGGGGTGTCTTTATTACGTCTTTTTCTAATCCTTGATTCACAAATGAAGCAATGTATTCATGTTGTTATGCAAACCAAGTATTTATGTTCAAATCAAATGATGGAAAATAAGGAAAAAAAACATTGTTTACAGCCGAGCATATGCGTGCGTGTGTGTCAAGTTTCGGAATCCCGGTTTCCAGTGCCGTTCCGGTCACAACGAATTTAAAATTTCGATCCCGTTTCGGAAATTCCGGTTTGACAATTCCGATGTTGTTTTTATAAATTCACAAATAAATATGCACTATGAATCAAGTTTTCGAATTTCTCTTTTCATTTTGTCTCGAAGTGAACTTTGGTTGAATTAAGCATTTAACTAATAAATTATAACTAATTTCTATATTTAACTTACAATATTTTCCATACTTCTCAAATTAGCCTAGCCCACTTTAGACCATCTAATACATTTACCCATTACCCTTTAGTTCATTTTCTCTGCCAATCAAAAATCCTTCCCTAGCTATTACCGCTCAAACATTTCATAGCTGCTCAAAAGTTTCTCTTCAATTTCAAATCCGTGGATTCAAAAGAGAAGAAAAAAAATCAAATACCTGCTTCAAGCTAGCTTGCACCCTTCGATTTGATTGCATGCCTTGAATTGATCGAACACTGTAAGCTGCGATTACCATCGTGAGCTGTGGTTTAGGGTAGGATTTTTGTGATTTTAAACTATTTTGGGCTTGTAAGGTTTTGTTTTTTGCATTGTTATAAGATAGTTATGGTTTTTATAGCCGAAAATTTATTCTTTTGTACATGATTTAATCGACTGAAAGTTTGAAGCATAATTTCAGTGTTATTCTTCTCGCAAAATGTTTTTATAATTGAATTGTGCTTGAACTTTTTTATATCTTTCTTTTTTTTACCTTGGATAACAAAACGGTTTATTTAACGATTTCCTTTCTGGTCACCACCGGAACCGGGACGAGATGGCTGGATTCCGGTGTGTCGAACGAAATCTGAAACCTTGGTATATACATACATACATACATACATACATATATGCATACACACACATAAAAATAAATATTTATGGTTACTTAAGCAGTCAAGCTCGAGGTAAGACTGTTAATAGTTTGCACTTTAGTAAACTTTTAACATATCATTACCAATTTGAAAGAACAAAAACATACACAAAAATAGAAGCATGAAGATTGTCTCATCATTTCAGTATATGATATTTTTGAAGTATCTACTGTAAATTTCATAGTCGAAAGTATGTAGTTGGTATGTTATTCCATCATTCAAAAATTTAGTTAGGTATTATTATATGTACAATAAATTTTGACTTCAATGCAATTGATGACACTTTTAAACGAAGTGGGATTATTGTTAAACACAAATTTAACTTTCCATTACAGTTTACCAGGGGTTGAGGTTACTAAAAGTGTCATCTACTAAGAATATATGTCCCAATGGTTTTAGAAAATAAAGTGATGTTTAAAGGAAATATAACTGAATGTAAATTTTACATATCCTCAAAACATTATAATATCCTTTGATATCTAAATAAAAGCTGGAAAATACCCGAGAATATAAACGAGAGGGTACTTGGTTTGGCAGCTAATGAAGCTTGGATAAAAAGGGAATGGACAGGCCTAATAAAATTGTAAGGATAATAAGAATGTACAGGGTTAGAAATAGATGCAGGCGAGGAATGATCAAGTCGTAAGCAGTCAAGCTCGAGGTAAGACTTAATAGTTTTCACTTCAAATTTATTTTTTATTTGTATCACTATTTCAACCTTTATCATGGATTGAAAAACAATCTACACAATAATGTAAGAGGTCAAGCAAGGCTTGCTGTTTGAATACAGCAAGCCAAGCTTGCTTGCTACATTTTACACAGGAAGCAAGCCTGGCTTGCTCTGTTGACACTGCAAGCATGAATACAGTAAGCAAGCCTGACTTGCTGTTTCAAAAAGCAAGCCATGCTTGTTGTGTTAAACGGAGCAATCAAGGCTTGCTGTGTCAAAACACAGCAAGCAAGCCTGACTTGCTGTGTTTGAAACAGCAAGCCGGGCTTGCTGTGTTTGACAAAGCAAGCTTGGCTTGCAGTTTCAAACAGCGCCTGGCATGTTTTGTTCATTTTAAATGTAAATTTTTTTGCTAAAATTTATTGACATATTTAGGTTGACTTCAGATACTAAGACTTTGTTGACTGTATTTTTTAATGTTTGGAAAAACTGTATTGGAAAAATGTATTGGAAAAAAATGTTTTTTTCCACTGACATATATGGTGTTGGATATTCATTTACGAAGTCGTTTTCATATCTGTTATATTGCTTAGCTACCAAGTAGTGCATATTGATAATTTGATAATTCAAATCTCTTGGTAGTTTTTTTTTTTTTGAAATTGGTTACTTTGTTTACAAGTTTTGGTAGTTTCCATTGTCACTTAATTAGTTAAAAGAAAGATTACTGGGTCTACATTAATAATTTTTCATGTTTATCTACAGTCATTAAATTTGCGACATCATACGCATTATTTCTACTATATGTGGGTTTTATTTGTGTAGCTTGGATGAGCATGTGTGTGTTTTTCAGTAAATTTATTTGTAACGTTTATTGGGAATGTTTTTATTAACGTTAGGTGAATTATTAAAAATGTTGGAATAAGTGTATGAATGACTCCTACATGTGAATAGTCGCACATCATGGAACTACGTGGAAGAGGCAAGTATTTATACTTGTTTCTAAGAAGTCATGTTGGGGCCTTGGGGCTTCCAATACATACTTTGTTGTGAGGAGGGAGGCCATGCATCATGACCACCACACACGCGCGCGACCGACCAACTCAACCCAACCCGGTTCGGCTTCGGCTTAGACCATAAAACATCGCTTTTTTGAACCGTTTTTTTATGGAAAAAATATTTCTACACCGATCATTTTTCTGTAATGGTAAAAAAATCGTGTTTCGTAATTTCAGCAGATCCAATTTTTTCTCCCATTACTCAATAAAACCTTAATTCCCGTTCTATATATAGTCTTCATCTACAGACGAGAATACACACCACATTACATATCAAGCAGTATTTATTTCCGAAAGTGCAAATCTGCACTGATTTGTTGTGCACGAAAATCAGTTATTGTCTTTCATAGGCTATTTTATTCTAGAGGCGGCGACGAAAGTATGAACTGGTTTGCACTTCCGACCAGATCGCTGAATCGTCTTCAAGAAAGCTATGAAGTACGTGACTCAGTCATTGTTTCCCAACAAGGTTAGATGCAGTTTGCATGATGTCTTTGTATGTATCACTGCAAATGTTAATTTGAGATACTGAGTACAAATAACGCATGAGATTCGATTCATTTTGTATATTTATTTGTTAACTTGTCATTTTATTTGGCAAAGCCGATTGGTTTTTAAGGTGACTGCAAACACCTTTTATTATGACTAATAATAAAAAATACATTATGGTATATGTGACTGTAGTTAGCAGTCAGCTAAATTCGGTTTTTAAGATGGACCGTCCACCGCCTACGGTATGAATATACAAGTGACTGTAGTTAGCAGTCACCTAAATTCGGTTGCATTCAAACTTGTGAACTATATTATGATGATTGTATATTGCATCTTTTATTTTTAAGTTATTCAGTATTTTATGCAGAAGGGTATTACAGTAATTTATGGGAGAGATGTATGATTCCTTAGATCTATATATGACCGAAGTTTGAACGTCTATCGTTGCTTGTTTTGTTTTTTGTTATTTTTTTAATGCGCGCCATTTATTTGTTTTTTTACCTAAGTGTACTCTTCATTCTCCATGTATTTTAGGCTACCTTTGCAGTAAAAGTTTACCTTTCATGTTAGTTCAGCTCGGTAAACATGAAAGATTTTGACTTACTGTTATAGCTAAAGATCAACATAGGGTGACTGTTATAGCTATAGATTTTACAGTAATGTGGAATATAATTTTCTGGAATTTTTCAGTTACAGCTAAAGATCATCAAGCAATGACTGGGATATTACATAATGCTGGTGGTCTCGATTTACTTTATAAACTGTGTATGGATAGCATTCTTAGTCTCAAAGAGTTTCTCCTTGGGATCATATTAAGATGATATCTAATATTGCTTCAATTGTATGGATTATGGTAGGAGACATCAATGTTGTTGTACATGAATACGCATGCATTGGTCCTCCAAACAGTGATAGAAATGCAAATGATAATTTTTTGGTCACCATAAATATTGTTGGACTTATAGAGATTAATGGAATATGAAATAGTTATTGTACTATTTTGTCAAGTGTGTTCTATTTCGTTAAGCGTGTTCTCAGGTTTTGGACTATTTTGTTATTGTACCATAGTTTTATTTTGCTAATTATACACTTATTCAATGTTTAATTTTGTTAATTTGTTATATTGCAGGTTTGATTTAAATTGGATGAGGAATGACAAAAGGCGAGCATATTTTAGCAAATGGGGTACATTTTATAGGTTCAAAAGATAAATTAGACGTTTAACTTCTAGTAAGTATAACTCAAATTTTGTTTAGATATGACACTATTTTTTCTTTTTCTTGGAATTTTTGCTGAGTTCTTCATAAGGCTAAAATTAGTACATTCAATTAAATAAAAAACAAAAAACGAAGCTATGAAATTTTAGATGAGTTTCATGCATAGGAATAGAAATGTAAAGTACATGTAATGAGTCTCTGCATATAAGAGAAATTGGTGCATAACAGCATAGAACCAAAATTCTGAATATAAACCAATCAAACTTGAAGTGTTTCTAAGTTTTTATACCTGGTTCTAAAATGTTATGTACACTAGCAACTGGACGGTTATTAGCCTTGTATATTATACCGGGTGGTGATTAGGCTTATATATTATACCCGATTCTTAAAAGTTTTAATTCAGTCACCATCAAGTATAAACAAATCCTCTTAAAAATATGCGGTCGCTTTAATACTCGTGGTGAAGATTAGGCTTATATGTTGTACTGGATGGTGACATACATGGTATAATTAATACCTGTGGCTATGATTTTATAATTTCATCAAGAATAGAATATAAGAGTGATGATGGGAAGATATGAAAATTTGCAGTCGTTTCTTTCCAATTATATTAAGCAACCAGCAGTGTTGATGTCCAATTGAAACCAATTTTGTTAAACAGCACCTCTTAAAAATTGTGAAAACTGGCGCATAAAATAAAGTGAGTTAATTTGCTTTATCTAATCTTGATTTTGTAGAAAGTAAACTTATTTTCTTATTTCCTTCACTGTTACTATTTTTCCATGTCTCCATGGTTGCCATCACTTTTGAAATTTATGATTTTTCATTCAAAGTCTGCAACATATTTTGTTCCATTCAATTTCCTAAATTATGTTCCCCTTGCTGTTAAAACCCGTTCGTTACCATGCCGAGAACCTTCCCTTCCTAGTATTTCTCTGCCTCTAATAGAATCACTTTTCCACCACCGCCGGATTTAGCTTTGCCGCCCCTACCTGAAACCGCCTCCGACTTACCCTCTGGCCAGCCTTGACGTCCCTGAACCTGACCCCTTATAAAATACAAGCCTGAAACTTGTTAAAACCCAAGACCAATTGTTGTGTTTTAAACAGACAGTTTTCCTCTTAGGTCTATTTTCGTTGATCGTGTCTGACTTCTTTCTGGCCCATAGAAATTTAAACAGTTTCTAATGCCTTTAAAATTCTCAAACATTAAAGCCTTTAAAATTTACTCTTACGCTTGTCTTTGATGCCTTTAAAAATATGTTAATCAATTTTTTAAAAAATGTTATGGTTGTGGGTTAATATTATAATTTGACAGTGAGGTAAATTTATGATACAGCTAGGTAAATTATGGTTCTGAGTTATTTGAAAATTTTAAATACTTGATTGATTTTTTTGTTATAGTTAGGTAAATTTTTGTTATGTCGATTAATGATTTTAAATTAAAGTTTAATGATGACTAAGTGAAACGGTGGTAAATAAGAAGAGAATTATGTAAAAAACTTTCCACTCATAATTATATGTTACGTTCTTAACATTATATTTATTACTGTACTTCACCTAGTTATTTTAAAGAAGTTACCACTTGTAAGTTTAATGCAGCTAAGCTCACAAGTGTTTATCTTGCCTAATTTATTAGTATAATCTTCGTAACTGGTAAGTGAACTAGTTTATATAAGAGCAGAACCAATTTATTTTACAGATGTTAGGTTTGTGGTCTTGTAAATACTAAATTGAGTTTAGTATGTCTAGGAAACAGTAAGTTTGCAAAAGTTAATAGAAATTTTATATGGATATAGTTCCAATGCGGAATTTATATGTAATTTTCCTATATAGTTCCAGAGACACTTTGTCTGGATATAGTTTCAAAGCATGTATATTTTTCTATATTTCAAATTGCATGGTTTAACCATTTCTATTTACATGTATATGATATTTCTAGTAACTTGTATAGCTGAATTTGAGTATGCATGATTTTAGGGATTCGGCCAGTATACTTTCTTATACTAGACATTAAACATTGCATGTTCGAATTTTATGACTAATAGACATTTTTTTTTGGACAGGCACTTTTTGATTCTTTAGGTTTATGCGATGGTGAAAGCATTAAAAAAATGTCACACTCATTCTCCTTTAAATGTATTTTGCGTCGATGTTCATACATCTTTACTTTTACTATGTATCGGTTTGGTTATCTACGGTCGTATGGATTGTTCCCTTTAGTAAGTATTGTTTTGGTTGCCAATGATTGTAAGAATTGTTACTTTTGATCATAAATATTTATATGTTTTGAACTTTGTTTGACATACTTTTAGATCATAAATATTTATATGTTTAATACTGTGCATGAAATACTTCTAGTAATGATAATATATAGTATAGCGTTATGCTAGTGCAATAAAAATATTCTATAATGATTAAACAACTTTCTTGACAAGTAAATAATGCTATAAATACTAAAATGAACTTTATATAGTGTTTCTATAACGTTTATAGTTGCTATAATAGTCAGGGTATGAAATTTCTACAGCGTCTGTAGTTGCTATAATGATCAATGAATATTTATCTATAGCGTTTAAAGTTGCTATAATAGCAATTAAATGACGTCATGAACATCAGCAGCAAAAACCACAACCTTGCGTGAAAGTTTTATAGCAACCAACAAACGCTATAGATAGGAATTTATGTGTTACAAATCGTCTATTTAATAGCAGTTGTGAAATGCAATGAGTAACATCATTTATAGCATGTTTTTTATAGCGATTACCAGGTTGCTATTATAGATCCCTGACATATTACAACATGTTGATATACAGCGTTTATAAAAACGCCATTGAATCCTTTAATAGCGTTTTTTAAGCGCTATAAAAGGGTCTTTTCTTGTAGTGTTATTTACTTTTTTCTGCACTCTGTGATCTGAGATCTGCATTTGGGTGTTAGCCCCAGATTTTGGTCTAACATTTTGGCGCGCCAGGTAGGGGGCACACAACAACTTCAACTTCTGCTTGGATAATTTGGCTATTGGATAAATGGCAATCAAAAGGAAGAAGATTGGAACTTCCTCTCATGCTGATGATGCTGACGCTGAAGACACGAGAAACGAGATAAGCCAGGAAGCTTCCTCTCACGAAAACCCATCAACATTTTTGACTAGAGACGAGATGGACAATGTTATCGCTGAATTGAGAGATCAAATGGCAAGGCAGGACGATCTCCTCAGGAAACAACAGAAGATGATCGATGGATTCTTCGCTCAGATGGATGGAAGGCCGAGCAACGCTCAAGTCACTGGAAATGAAGCCACTGAAGCGTCTCGCGCATCATCTGGACTCGGGGGAAACCCCCTCACTCTTGGAAATGTTCAGGTTCAACCTACTTCATCCCCAGTTAAAATGGAAACAAGGACGGAAGCTCTCGCTCCTCAACCGCAACCAGCTTATGATGGAGATCCAGAAGCAGCTCGTGATAGAGCATCACGACCTGATCGGATCGCCCCCTCAGACTCACGAACCGTGCTCCACGACCCCGCCTCATGAGCTAACCTCCCTGTCTCACGACCGGGTCGGGTCTCCCCCCTTGATCCACGAACCGCATCCCATGACCCTCTCACGACAGCTCACCAACAGCTTCCTCCTCTCGCGCTCATTGCAGTAGGGCACCATCTCTGATCTTGGCAATTTGCAACAAATTTTTGAAGGAAATCGGCTAGCAGAATTGATTGAACGCCTCTCGAAAGCCCGTACTTATTAGAATGACATGGATGACGTCAACTACACTCCCTTCACTCAGGAAATTAAGGATTCTTATAATCCCCCAGATTTCAAATTTCCACAACTAGAGCCCTACAACGGCAGGACAGATCCAACCGTGCATCTGATGCGCTACAAACGACATATGGAAGTCCAATCGACATCGGAAAACGTCATGGCAAAGTGTTTCCCCTCTTTCTGACTGACATAGCAGCTATGTGGATTCAACAGTTAGAAATGGAATCGATCAGCAGTTGGAACATGTTGGTCGCACGCTTTATTGAACAATTTCGGGTTCACATCGCTCGGCCCAAGAACGTCTTGTCACTTACTACAATCAAGCAGAGGCCCAGAGAAACTCTACGTTCATTCCAGGAAAGATTCAACGTTGCAACAGCATCAGTTGACCGACCTGAACCGTCGATGGTACTGATGGCAGCAGTATCCGGTGTTTTGGATAGCTCAGAGTTCAAAAAGTCCTTGTACCGAGACCCACCGCAAAGCCTCAAAGCGTGCTCTGGACTCGGTGTCAAACCAATAAGGATTTGCTTTGGTTTAACATTTTGAATTGAATAAGGACTTTCCAAGCATTGATTTTGTTTGGAGAATTTAAGTATCTTGTTAGGATGTGGCAGGATCATCAACTTCGGTTAAAGTATGGCTTATACTAATTATGGAACTCCATGTATGGATTATGCCTAGGGATGTACTAGCTCGCCAGGCTATGGCAAGTGTAGCTCTACTTCAGGTCTGAGTATGGTTTATACTCACTTTTGAATCTTAAGTATGGATTATACTTAGGAACGACAAATGGTCTTGTCAAGATGTGACAAAAGAAATCGGGTATGGATTATACTCGGTTTGAAATTTCGAGTACGGATTATGCCCTGCAAACAGTCTTGTTAGGATGTGACAAAAGAAATCGGGTATGGATTATACTCGATTTGGACTTTTGGGTACGGATTATGCTTGGAAATGTTGGCCCTTGCCAGGATTTGGCAGGATGACTCAAACGTCCCTTGAGTATGGTTTATGCTCATTAGACGCCGAAGCATGGTTTATGCTCAGAAAATTTGAACAATATCGCCAGGATTTGGCACGTTTGTTTTTCCTTTATCTCTTTACAGGTATGGATTATATCTATAGCTGGCAGACCCGACAAGGTCATGGCGTTACCGAATTTCTATGGCTTATAGACTTCCTGGACTATCCAGAACACATCTTCCTTCAACCAGCAAGATATGTTCTGGGGGGCAAACTTGTTGACACACTTTTTGGTAAAAACTGTCATACGGAATATCTGGATAACATCGCGCTCGGATATGGAGAACATCGTCAGAAGACAGGCATCGATTTGGTCAAAGTCGCATCAAAAACAAAGAAAGGCCCGAAACTCCTATCAAACGACCTTTTTGGGCCCCAAAAAAATGATTACAAAGCTGAGCTCATAGCTCTAGTAGATCTATGAATTAGCTTCAGTTTGAGCTTTGGTTTGGCTCAATCGGACTTACGGTTTGAAAGTTATGCCTGTTTCCATAAACTGGTGTAATCTGGCAATTTCTTGGATAATGCAATGAAGCGTCACACGATCGGAGTATGGATCATGCACCCTCGGATCGCCCCTCATCGGATCGCCCCCTCGGCTCGTGATGCACCTCCTCTCGTGATGCGCCTCGTCTCGTGAAGCACCTCGTCTCGTGAAGCACCCCGAGTCGTGGAGCACTTGTAGACCACGACCCGATCGCCAACACTTCACTCCAGCTCGCATCCAGACCCGGATCGTGGTATCCATATCACGATCCGACCCATGACTACGGTCCGATATCCAGACCTGCATATACACGCACTGTTTTGACCTATTCTTAAGGCTACTCCTGCTCCTACTTTTCAGGATCGGGTGCCACGTAACCCACCACGAACCGGTCTTCCCGGATGCTCTCCTACAACTATAAATACACCATTTGAAGGCATTTTCAAGGATCTTTTGGCTCTAACTCCTCACAGATTCCACCATTTCTCTCTACAAAGCAATTATAGTAGCAAAGGAGCCAAATTCTACATTATAACACGAGGATTTCGTGTATAATCTTATGATTTCTTACCCCTTTTTATTGTAAACACAAGGATTTCGTGTATAAACCGAGGGAGCTGTTCTTGTAATTTCTTAGGATTTAAGAAGAGATAAAGTGGACATAGGCTTGGTTTGAGCCGAACCACTATAAAACTTCATGTGTCTCCTCTTTATTTACTTTTTTCTACAATCTATGATTTGAGATCTGCATTTGGGTGTTAACCCCAGATTTTGATCTAACAATTTGGCGTGCCAGGTAGGGGGCACACGACAACTTCAACTTCTGCTTGGATAATTTGGCTATTGGATAAATGGCAATCAAAAGGAAGAAGACTGGAACTTCCTCTCATGCTGATGATGCTGACTCTGAAGACACGAGAAACGAGGCAAGCCAGGAAGCTTCCTCTCACGAAAACCCATCAGCATTTTTGACTAGAGACGAGATGGACGACGTTATCGCCGAATTGAGAGATCAAATGGCAAGGCAGGACGATCTCCTCAGGAAACAACAGGAGATGATCGATGGATTCTTCGCTCAGATGGATGGAAGGCCGAGCAACGCTCAAGTCACTAGAAATGAAGCCACTGAAGCGGCTCGCGCATCATTTGGACTCGGGGGCAACCCCCTCACTCTTTGAAATGTTCAGGTTCAACCTACTTCAGCCCCGGTTCAAATGGAAACAAGGACGGAAGCTCTCGCTCCTCAACCGCAACCGGCTTGTGATGGAGATCCAGAAGCGGCTCGTAATAGGGCATCACGACCCGATTGGATCGCCCCCCAGACTCACGAACCGTGCTCCACGATCCCGCCTCACGAGCTGACCTCCCTGTCTCACGACCGGGTCGGGTCGCCCCCTTGATCCATGAACCACGACCCACGACCCGCACATGATAGCTCACCAACAGCTTCCTTCTCTCGCGCTCAACGCTGGGGGCACCAGCTCTGATCTTGGCAATTTGCAACAACTTTTTGAAGGAAATCAACTAGCAGAACTAATTGAACGCCTCTCGAGAGGCCGTACTTATCAGAATGACGTGGATGACATCAACCACACTCCCTTCACTCATGAAATTAGGAATTCTCGTAATCCCCCAGATTTCAAACTTCCACAACTAGAGCCCTACAACGGTAGGACCGATCCAACCGTGCATCTGAGGCACTACAAACGGCATATGGAAATTCAATTGGCATCGGAAAATGTCATGGAAAAGTGTTTTCCCCTCTTTCTGACTGACATAGCCGCTATGCGGATTTGGCAGCTAGAAACAGAATCGATCAGCAGTTGGAACATATTGGTCGCACGCTTTATTGAACAATTTCGGGTTCACATCGCTCGGCCCAAGAACGTCATGTCACTTACTACAATCAAGCAGAGGCCCAGATAAACTCTACGTTCATTCCTGGAAAGATTCAACGTTGCAGCAGCATCAGTTGACCGACCTGAACCAACGATGGTGCTGATGGCAGCAGTATCCTGTGTTTTGGATAGCTCGGAGTTCAAAAAGTCCTTGTACCGAGACCCACCGCGAAACCTTGGCGAATTTTATCTTGAAGTAGACAGATTTCTGCGGGAAGAAGATGCAACCTCCGAGAAGAAAGTTCTGGATGTCAACATGCTTAAAGACGGAGAACCGTCCGATTTTGTAAATGGCAAAGGAAAAGCCACCGTCAGGAATGACCGCAACACTCAGCCCCGGAGAGGGCCCAGATATGAAAAGTACACTGAACTCAATGCCCCACTCTCAGACATCTATATGGACACGAACGATGTTATCTCCTACCCAAAGCCTCCCAGGTGGGAGCCATCACAAAGAGAACGTGATTCTGGAAGGCACTGCATATTCCACGATATGGACGGACATGATACAAATGACTGCAGGCATCTTCATGATTTGATTGAGGAACGGGTTAGACGTGGAGAGCTGCCTGAGTATGTGAAACAACCGATAGCGCCTGCACCTGCGCTGCTACCTCCTGCTCCCCGGAGAGGGAATGACCATGGATCGAGCTCTCGTGGGCTCATCATCAACTGATCTGGATGAGATCAACTTTCATTTTCTGCATTTCTTGGGCTTTAAGATTTGTGTTTTGCTTTCACTTGGTTTTCTGATTGGTTGAATCGGAGTACACATGTTTGGGGTTAGGATGTAGCCTCAAAGCGTGCTCTGGACTCGGTGTCAAACCAATCAAGAATTGCTTTGGTTTTGCATTTTGAATTGAATAAGTACTTTCCAAGCATTGATTATGTTTGGAGAATTTAAGTATCTTGTCAGGATGTGGCAGGATCCTCAACTTCAGTTAAAGTATGGCTTATACTAATTATCGAACTCTAGGTATGGATTATGCCTAGAGATGGACCATCTCGTCAGGCTGTGGCAAGTGTAGCTCTACTTCAGGTCTGTGTATGGTTTATACTCACTTTGGAATCTTAATTATGGATTATACTTAGGAACGACAAATGGTCTTGTCAGGATGTGACAAAAGAAATCGGGTATGGATTATACTATGTTTGAACTTTCGGGTATGGATTATGCCCTGCAAATGGTCTTGTTAGGATGTGACAAAAGAAATCGGGTATGGATTATACTCGATTTGGACTTCTGGGTATGGATTATGCTTGTAAATGTTGGTCCTTGCCATGATTTGGCAGGATGACCCAAACGTCCCTTGAGTATGGTTTATGCTCATTAGACGCCGAAGCATGGTTTATGCTCAGAAAATTTGAACAATATCGCCAGGATTTGGCACGTTTGTTTTTCCTTTATCTCTTTACAGGTATGGATTATATCTATAGCTGGCAGACCCGACAAGGTCATGGCGTTACCGAATTTCTATGGCTTATAGACTTCCTGGACTATCCAGAACACATCTTCCTTCAACCAGCAAGATATGTTCTGGGGGGCAAACTTGTTGACACACTTTTTGGTAAAAACTGTCATACTGAATATCTGGATAACATCGCGCTCGGATATGGAGAACATCGTCAGAAGACAGGCATCGATTTGGTCAAAGTCGCATCAAAAACAAAGAAAGGCCCGAAACTCCTATCAAACGACCTTTTTGGGCCCCAAAAAAATGATTACAAAGCTGAGCTTATAGCTCTAGTAGATCTATGAATTAGCTTCAGTTTGAGCTTTGGTTTGGCTCAATCGGACTTACGGTTTGAAAGTTATGCCTGTTTCCATAAACTGGTGTAATCTGGCAATTTCTTGGATAATGCAATGAAGCATCACACGATCGGAGTATGGATCATGCACCCTCGGATCGCCCCTCATCGGATCGCCCCCTCGGCTCGTGATGCACCTCCTCTCGTGATGCGCCTCGTCTCGTGAAGCACCTCGTCTCGTGAAGCACCCCGAGTCGTGGAGCACTTGTAGACCACGACCCGATCGCCAACACTTCACTCCAGCTCGCATCCAGACCCGGATCGTGGTATCCATATCACGATCCGACCCATGACTACGGTCCGATATCCAGACCTGCATATACACGCACTGTTTTGACCTATTCTTAAGGCTACTCCTGCTCCTACTTTTCAGGATCGGGTGCCACGTAACCCACCACGAACCGGTCTTCCCGGATGCTCTCCTACAACTATAAATACACCATTTGAAGGCATTTTCAAGGATCTTTTGGCTCTAACTCCTCACAGCTTCCACCATTTCTCTCTACAAAGCAATTATAGTAGCAAAGGAGCCAAATTCTACATTATAATACGAGGATTTCGTGTATAATCTTATGATTTCTTACCCCTTTTTATTGTAAACACAAGGATTTCGTGTATAAACTGAGGGAGCTGTTCTTGTAATTTCTTAGGATTTAAGAAGAGATAAAGTGGACATAGGCTTGGTTTGAGCCGAACCACTATAAAACTTCGTGTGTCTCCTCTTTATTTACTTTTTTCTACAATCTATGATTTGAGATCTGCATTTGGGTGTTAACCCCAGATTTTGATCTAACAATTTGGCGTGCCAGGTAGGGGGCACACGACAACTTCAACTTCTGCTTGGATAATTTGGCTATTGGATAAATGGCAATCAAAAGGAAGAAGACTGGAACTTCCTCTCATGCTGATGATGCTGACTCTGAAGACACGAGAAACGAGGCAAGCCAGGAAGCTTCCTCTCACGAAAACCCATCAGCATTTTTGACTAGAGACGAGATGGACGACGTTATCGCCGAATTGAGAGATCAAATGGCAAGGCAGGACGATCTCCTCAGGAAACAACAGGAGATGATCGATGGATTCTTCGCTCAGATGGATGGAAGGCCGAGCAACGCTCAAGTCACTAGAAATGAAGCCACTGAAGCGGCTCGCGCATCATTTGGACTCGGGGGCAACCCCCTCACTCTTTGAAATGTTCAGGTTCAACCTACTTCAGCCCCGATTCAAATGGAAACAAGGACGGAAGCTCTCGCTCCTCAACCGCAACCGGCTTGTGATGGAGATCCAGAAGCGGCTCGTAATAGGGCATCACGACCCGATTGGATCGCCCCCCAGACTCACGAACCGTGCTCCACGATCCTGCCTCATGAGCTGACCTCCCTGTCTCACGACCGGGTCGGGTCGCCCCCTTGATCCATGAACCACGACCCACGACCCGCACATGATAGCTCACCAACAGCTTCCTTCTCTCGCGCTCAACGCTGGGGGCACCAGCTCTGATCTTGGCAATTTGCAACAACTTTTTGAAGGAAATCAACTAGCAGAACTAATTGAACGCCTCTCGAGAGGCCGTACTTATCAGAATGACGTGGATGACATCAACCACACTCCCTTCACTCATGAAATTAGGAATTCTCGTAATCCCCCAGATTTCAAACTTCCACAACTAGAGCCCTACAACGGTAGGACCGATCCAACCGTGCATCTGAGGCACTACAAACGGCATATGGAAATTCAATTGGCATCGGAAAATGTCATGGAAAAGTGTTTTCCCCTCTTTCTGACTGACATATCCGCTATGCGGATTTGGCAGCTAGAAACAGAATCGATCAGCAGTTGGAACATATTGGTCGCACGCTTTATTGAACAATTTCGGGTTCACATCGCTCGGCCCAAGAACGTCATGTCACTTACTACAATCAAGCAGAGGCCCAGATAAACTCTACGTTCATTCCTGGAAAGATTCAACGTTGCAGCAGCATCAGTTGACCGACCTGAACCAACGATGGTGCTGATGGCAGCAGTATCCGGTGTTTTGGATAGCTCGGAGTTCAAAAAGTCCTTGTACCGAGACCCACCGCGAAACCTTGGCGAATTTTACTTGAAGTAGACAGATTTCTGCGGGAAGAAGATGCAACCTCCGAGAAGAAAGTTCTGGATGTCAACATGCTTAAAGACGGAGAACCGTCCGATTTTGTAAATGGCAAAGGAAAAGCCACCGTCAGGAATGACCGCAACACTCAGCCCCGGAGAGGGCCCAGATATGAAAAGTACACTGAACTCAATGCCCCACTCTCAGACATCTATATGGACACGAACGATGCTATCTCCTACCCAAAGCCTCCCAGGTGGGAGCCATCACAAAGAGAACGTGATTCTGGAAGGCACTGCATATTCCACGATATGGACGGACATGATACAAATGACTGCAGGCATCTTCATGATTTGATTGAGGAACGGGTTAGACGTGGAGAGCTGCCTGAGTATGTGAAACAACCGATAGCGCCTGCGCCTGCACCTGCGCTGCTACCTCCTGCTCCCCGGAGAGGGAATGACCATGGATCGAGCTCTCGTGGGCTCATCATCAACTGATCTGGATGAGATCAACTTTCATTTTCTGCATTTCTTAGGCTTTAAGATTTGTGTTTTGCTTTCACTTGGTTTTCTGATTGGTTGAATCGGAGTACACATGTTTGGGGTTAGGATGTAGCCTCAAAGCGTGCTCTGGACTCGGTGTCAAACCAATCAAGAATTGCTTTGGTTTTGCATTTTGAATTGAATAAGTACTTTCCAAGCATTGATTATGTTTGGAGAATTTAAGTATCTTGTCAGGATGTGGCAGGATCCTCAACTTCAGTTAAAGTATGGCTTATACTAATTATCGAACTCTAGGTATGGATTATGCCTAGAGATGGACCATCTCGTCAGGCTGTGGCAAGTGTAGCTCTACTTCAGGTCTGTGTATGGTTTATACTCACTTTGGAATCTTAATTATGGATTATACTTAGGAACGACAAATGGTCTTGTCAGGATGTGACAAAAGAAATCGGGTATGGATTATACTATGTTTGAACTTTCGGGTATGGATTATGCCCTGCAAATGGTCTTGTTAGGATGTGACAAAAGAAATCGGGTATGGATTATACTCGATTTGGACTTCTGGGTATGGATTATGCTTGGAAATGTTGGTCCTTGCCATGATTCGGCAGGATGACCCAAACGTCCCTTGAGTATGGTTTATGCTCATTAGACGCCGAAGCATGGTTTATGCTCAGAAAATTTGAACAATATCGCCAGGATTTGGCACGTTTGTTTTTCCTTGATCTCTTTACAGTTATGGATTATATCTATAGCTGGCAGACCAGGCAAGGTCATGGCATTATCGAATTTCTATGGCTTATAGACTTCCTGGACTATCCAGAACACATCTTCCTTCAACCAGCAAGATATGTTAAGGGGGGCAAACTTGTTGACACATTTTTTGGTAAAAGATGTCACACTGAATATCTGGATAACATCGCGCTTGGATATGGAGAACATCGTCAGAAGACAGGCAGCGATTTGGTCAAAGTTGCATTAAAAACAAAGAAAGGCCAGAAACTCCTATCAGACGACCTTTTTTAGGCCCGAAAACAGGGATTACAAAGCTGTGCTCATTACTCTTGTAGATCTCTGAACTAGCTTTAGTTTGAGCTTTGGTTTGGCTCAATCGGACTTACGGTTTTGAAGTTATGCCCATTTCCGTAAACTGGTGTAATCTGGCAATTTCCTGGATAATGCAATGAAGCATCACATGATCGGTGCATGGCTCATGCACCCTTGGGTCGCCCCTCATCGGATCGCCCCCCTCGGCTTGTGATGCAACTCGTCTCGTGAAGCACTTCGTCACGTGAAGCACCCCGACTCGTGGAGCACATGTAGATCACGACCCGATCACTAACACTTCACTCCTGCTCGCAACCAGACCCGGATCGTGATAGCCATATCACGATCCGACCCATGACTACGATCCGATCTCCAGACCTGCAGATACGCGCACTGTTTTGACCTATTCTTAAGGCTACTCCTGCTCCTACTTTTCTGGATCGGGTGCCAAGTACCATGAACCGGTCTTCCCAGAAGCTCTCCTGCAGCTATAAATACACCATTTGAAGGCATTTTCAAGGATCTTTTGGCTCTAACTCCTTACAGCCTCCACCATTGCTCTCTACAAAGAAATATCAGTAGCAAAGGAGCCAAATTCCACATTATAACACGAGGATTTCGTGTATAATCTTATGATTTCTTACCCCTTTTTATTGTAAACACGAGGATTTCGTGTATAAACCGAGAGAGTTGTTCCTGTAATTTCTTAGGATTTAAGAAGAGATAAAGTGGACGTAGGCTTGGTTTGAGCCGAACCACTATAAAAACTTCGTGTGTCTCCTATATATTTACTTTTTTCTGCACTCTGTGATCTGAGATCTGCATTTGGGTGTTATCCCCAGATTTTGATCTAACACTAATCATGTATATACTATATGTGTGCATATTCACTCATCCATATGCAACATCCATATGATAACACATCAAGTTTCAGTCCATATACAAATACATTCACATGCATATGAAATATGAAAGTGATTGAGCCGATCTAGTGCCTAATGTGTGTATATGCATCAACGAGCAACCACTAGCAAACACTTGCAACCACTTGCATACACCAAACATAACATGTCTCAAACACATGTTTACACCCATTGGCTTCTACCTAAGGATCGAGAATAGGGCCGAGAGGATATACTTAAAAGATAAAGACTAGCATGCGAATAAATATTACAGAAAAAAGTGGAATCCAGGATATACACTCAAAAAGGGTATGATGCGTGTATCTAGTCTTCAGTCTTCTAAGTTGCATCTTCTTGAGCTTCATTCCACCGTACCTTAACAAATTTGACTTCACGATTGCGAAGCTTCTTGACCTCCATTTCCAAAACCCACTAGTAAAGATAGGACCTCGATCACTTACTATGTTAGAGGGTATCCAATGTAGTCGAACTATCTTTCCAAGATAAACAGATATTAGCCGTGATACCAAGTGTATATACTAAGATGATGAGAGGTCTCTTTTCTACTTAGCTTATCCATCATGTCACAAATCTGAGGGTCAATATCTCTCACGCAAACCATCCTAGTCGAACTTGACGTCCCTCAAGTACAAGCCCCAAAGGCCTAAACCAATATCAGACAAGCACCTGAGGAATACCTCCTCTGAATTTGGATGATTTATGTGAGATGATACTAGAAAAACAACCAAACAATTGAGCACTTAACCTACTCTGGCTATCCTCGCCAATCTTGCTCTAAAACTATCGTTGATCGCATAACTGGCCTTGCATTGCCAACTAGATATATGTGGAGGTCTACCTCACGTTTTAGGGGACAAATTCCTAACCTTAATAAAAAACATCTGCGTACTCGTAGACTACTCCAACGGATCGAAAATCTCGATAAATACATAAAGTGATTCTAGGTAGCTAAGACAAACTGATCCCTTAGGATCGCACGAAATTTCGAGGGCATTCCCGAGGCAAGTCGAAAGTCTAACTACCCTCCTTTAACAATTACTAGCTAACCCATGCATGCCTAGAATCAACCCACAGCCCATGAAACCAAAAGCATAAGTATCTCAAATCCTTACAAACCAAAGAAAAATGAGCCGAACCACAAATTGGACTAGAGACAATAACGGGATCCTCTATTATACAAGCTCTAGGGTGCAGAGACTTAACTATGGAAGCAGACATAAACGAATGTGAAGCGCTAAAATCAAAAGATTACTAACAGGATGATCAAAAGAAAACTAGACTTTTTCAACAAAAACTTTACTACCATCTCAGGTATACTGGCGGTGAGAGCATGTATTTGCCCTTCTGAAAATCCTGTCATTTGTTCTTGCCCTTGCCCTTAATTATACGACCCGTTATACCATAATAAAGATACTTCCTCTTGTTTTAGGTTTTACTATTCTTTCCTCCCCTTCTTTGTGAACCAAGTCTATGTTCATGAGTTCTTCATCCTTGGGTTGTGCTCTTTAGTCAAACTCCCTTACTCTCATCTTTGCCATCCTTGTGTAACTTGTCGACAGGTCTCTTGAAAGCTGCCTCCATCGCCTGGAAAATCCTACAAAGATCGAAAGAGAATTAGCCGTAGGTGGAACTACAACGACTATGGATGGAGGTTGTGCACTTCTTTGCCCTTTGACGGGTGTCGTAGTCTCATCGAGCCTACGGAACCATGCCGCGATGAGGTTACCTCCCAGAAAGCCAGGAGCCCCAGAGACTCAGGAAAGAAGGAAACAAGGATTCAAACAGAGGATCAAAAGATAGTGCATATGGCCTTGGGGAATATGCCTTTAAAACTTTTCTTTAGAAAATGCTTCTTTTAAAACCGTTTTGAAAATATTTTTTCAAATCTTTTATCCGATCCGGTAACCTTCAGCTATGATACCAAGTGAAACACCCCACCTCCGTTAAGGTCACTCACAAAGGGAATGCCTTAACTTTGGTGGAGCATTTTAGGTAAAAGATGCAGATAAATTACAAGACAGAAAAATAAAGCAGCAGAAAATATAGTCATTTTATAAACAACTTAATCCAGTCAAGCTTTTACAACAATTTTCTCAAACATACTTAAATGTACATAGAACTTCTGTCTTGATTTAAAAACTTCCAAGAATAAAAGAAGCATAAAAATAACAATGATATTCCCCAATAAAGCGTGAACCAGCCATAGTAGTGGAAAAGAGAGTCCAAAGCAATACATCGACTATCTTAGATCTTGGAAATAAAACTGAGCTAACTGATAACATTTCCTCCCTGTGAACCTTAGGGGGGGAGGAACGGAAGAAAAGAGGCGAAATAAAACTAGGTTAGACATAAGTCTGGTAAGTCCAGTGACTTTCAGCATATAGACAGGAAAAAATATCATGACATGAATAAACTGAATATAAGACAATACCATGATAACAGGGATAACAAGATAACATAGGATAAACATAAGGTATGATAAGGCAAGATAATATGAATGCGCTTCTACTATTTCTTTGCTTCGCTACTACTATGTTGTTCTAGTTTCTATATCTATCTCTGCACCACCTAACTAGTGTCCCAACTAAAAATCTGTATAAAATGATAACGTGATCCTAATCCCTGTAATTGTGGTAGCCTTCAGGTGTACATCTATCGTGAGGATTCCACCTCAATCAGCCTAATTGCCATGAACATGTTAGATGTACCCTTAATCCCTATCGATCGGCTCCCTACTTGTATTCATTTCTCTTGTGTCAGTGTCAATCGGCCCTCTCTTGCGTGCAGATACCCTGTTCTGGTCCTACCATTATGTGTATCAATCCTTATGATAGCGACCCGACACGATTCAAGATGCAAAGTGTATAACTACTGGTACCTTGTGCCTGCTTTTTCCCACTCCGGAGTGCGTGCATGCCCGTAACCATCAGAACCTACACTGACATACCCTCACCGCTGCTTTGGCCGCTTACAATCATCCCAGTAATCGTGCCCCACCCTGCCTAGTTCAGGGTACCATGATACATCTATGTGGGTTACTGTTGAAATGGGTCCCCGTTGCTAGGGTTTCCTTATTGGTTAAGTTTGTGGGCCTATATTTACTAATATTACCCAACAACCCGATATGTACTTAACCCTCCCACTGATTCAAGCATGTTTATTTAACGGTTAAGTCTGTGGGCCTATATGTACTAATATTACCCACCTACACGAGATGTACTTAACCCTCCCATCGATCCAAGCATGTTTATCAAATCGTTAAGTTTTGTGGGCCTATATTTACTAATATTACCCACCAACCCGATACGTACTTAACCCTCCCACACATTATGTCATATTGGTTAAGTGTTGTCCATTCATGTTAACTTAACCCACCCATTCATCGTGTCATGTTGGTTAAGTGTTCCTTATTTACTTAACCCCGTCCGTTCATCAAGTTATATTGGTTAAGTGTTTTCTTGTTAACTTAACCCCACATGTTCATCATGTTGCATTGGTTAAGTGTCTTCAATCAATTCAAGTTAACTTAACCCACCTAATTGTCATATTACTTTGGTTAAGTGTTTCCTTCTTGTGTTAACTTAACCCTACCAAAAATCAAGTTATATTGGTTAAGTGTTGCCCTCTTGTTTTAACTTAACCTTTCCACAAATCAAGTTATACTAGTTAAGTGTTTCTTATTATTTAACCCTACCCATTCATCATGCTATATTGGTTAAGTGTTTCCTATTAACTTAACCCTACTCATCCATCTTGTCATATTGGTTAAGTGTTTCTCATTACTTAACCCTAGTCATCCATGTTATATTGGTTAAGTGTTCCTATAAACTTAACCGTACTTATTCATCTTGTTCATTAGCATTAATTGACTTATTAATGCACCACCCTCTCACATTATATATGTATTACTGCGGTTACTGGATGTGTTAGGCGGTTCCGGGCAGTTTTACACCACAACTCAATCTAACCTCGGGTTTTTCTTGGGCATGATGCACTAACCTCTCACATTAGATAGGTGTTATTGTGGTTACTGGATGTGCCAGGCGGTTCCGGGCAGTTTTCACCATAACTCAATCTAACCTCGGGTTAGGCATGTTCATCTTTAATCTACACATTTATCCTGTAAACCCAAATTTAGATTTTTCATGCTAATTACCAAATTCACCAAAACTAGTCATGTTACATTTTACACCAAATCTAGATTTAATGCTCCAGTTACCCCAAATTCGCAACAATAACAATTTTGCCCAAAACTCGATTTATATGCCAACTTCTTACTTTATCATTCATGCCAATTCTAGGTTCAATATATCAAATTACATATTCCATAATTCATATCAAATTACCCCAAACTGCATCTTAACGGTTATGCCATATTACAAGTTCCAAATTATGCCAAATAGTGCCAATTTCATGTTATACCCAATTTCCCCCGCATTCAAAACGTACGTATTTCGAGATTCAACTCAAGATTCATAATATAAGGGGAGAAGCAAGATGGAACATCGTAAGAATAGACATAGTCATATGATAATAAGAACTACTGGTCCAATAAACTTAATGTGCTAAAAAGACAAGTTTTGCAAGGAATACATCGCAGGCATATAGATATGATAAGAATTATATCATGAACTTAAAAAGGATTACAATTCCGATATACAACAAGGATAGATATGATTGGACCAGTTTCATAGTCGAAAATGATTCCCAAAGACATATATATACTCAAGCGCAGATTTAAATGAAAGGATAACTTACATCAGGCATATTCTTATATCCATTTTATTACATGTCACAATTAGATTTAGGTGTTCAAATCTAAAAAGTAACTGACTTACAAGACAATGGCAAATCTTATTTTCATGCCTAAGCCATACATCACTGTACACCCTAATCTTCTTCTTTCAAATCATAAACTATCACATATATATGTCCCAATGTTAGATCTTAGACCACACCATGTACTATGCCTTATATTTACAGTTCAATTTACGCCCTAAATCCCAAGTCATATGTCCAATACTTTATGCCTCAAATCTCAAGTCATATGTCCAATACTTTATGCCTCAAATCCCAAGTCATATGTCCAATACTTTATGTTTTGAATGTGTTATATCCTCAAATCAGTCACAACTCAATTATGCCCAATTATACACAATTTAATACTTTTCCCAAATATTAGCGTTGGTCATGTCCAAATCATAATTTATGCCCAATTTTATTTCCAATGTACATTCATCTCTTTTGAGATCTGGCTCAGGCTCGCAATAGTCTGGCTATAAAACAAAAAGGGAAGAAGGAAAGAAGAGACAAAGAACGAACATAATATTATTAATGAGATAGATCCAAAGGATATAGAAAGACATGCATAATCTCAGATCCAGATTTATTACAATGTCAGAATCACAATTAACTTTTATTTCTGAAAGTAACGTGAACTTACAAATTACAGAAGGGTCTTGTATTCTGGGATATATATTCTGAAACTGAATAGCTCTCCCTTGAAGTGGACTATTTGTTCTTCTAATTTAGATTTGATATGGTTCTTAGAAATAGTTGTTGAAATCATTGAATTGGCCTTTGAATATCTACTAGAATTCCAAACTAGATTTCTATGAAGGACATAAACAGCATAACCCCGCCTTAGATTTATTTTGATACGAATTAGGGTAGAGTATAGCAAAATAAAGTTGTGTGGCGAGAAAGTGAGGTTTGGGGTGTTTAAATAGCTTAGGAGCAACGAATCTGGTCAAAACGGACGCCTGAATGCAAAAAAAAAAAATCTGTCCACAGATCTGGAAGGGGGGGAGGTCGACCCCCAGGTCGACCGCATGGTCGACCTGTGTGACCCATGTCGAACCCCAGTTCAACACCCTGGTTGACCTGGGTCCTAGGCGGGAAATTTTCCGCCCAACCCGGGTGTGTGTTTTAAATTTCGAATTTGAATTTCGAGCTGAGCTGTTTTATTTTATTCAAACCCCTGAAACTTCTGAAGGTCATAACTTCTTCATACGGAGTCCGATTTACGCAGACTCACACTCTTTTCCAAGCAGAATTTCGAGATGAACGCAATGGCGTATCCCGTTTCCCTTAATTCTTCCTTTAAAAATTAAGTATACTTCGATTTTTTACATTGACGTTCACAGAAAATACTGGGTGTTACATCGGGAATGAGATGACCTCCACCAGAAAGGAAGTTAGAGAAACTATGTTGATCTCTGTTGCCGTATACATCCAAGCTGATAGCTCTTGAATTTGGCTAAAAGATGGAAGACTTATTTGAGAACTTCCTTTCGTTAAGTAAAAAATCTTCTACTTGCTTATCATAATCTGCATCTTTACTGTATTTGGCCTGATTATGAATGCATTCATTCCTATTTTTGTTGGCTTTCTTCATAATAATTTGGCAATCAACTAAAATGCTTTTCGAAAGTTGGATGCAATTGGTTTCCTTTTTTGAGTGAAACCTTTTATTCCTTTTTCTCCAAATATAATATATAACAACATTTAACATAACACATGCCCTAATGAAATTGGTGGACTGTGGCTTATAAAAACTCAGAATGTATCCAATACTTCTTCTTATATCTAAAGTGAGAATATAACGATTGAATCCCAAAGTGCGTTCAGCATTACACCAAATGTACTGGGAATAATTACAATCAAAAAATAAATTATTGGAGCTTTCATTTTCTTTATTATGAAGGAGACAAGAGTTTTCTAAATCTTTACACCATTTGCATCATTTTTCCGTTATGGAAGTTTATTCAGAATAGAAAAAAGGCACAGTGAGCCATTTTTGGACAACTTGTTTTGCACCAAATTACGTTGTGCTAATCTACCTCCACCTCCTCACCCTTAAGAAATTCCCACATTTTTTTGAATTTTTTTTTCTCTTTTGAGCATAATTTCCTATCCCATCCGTCTTTGAAACTATTATGATCTTTTTGTATGCTTTGAATTGCTTCCTTAAAAATTAAAGCTGCAGGACTGTTTAGAAGGCTCCAACAATTATTTATGATAATATTTTGAACTTTATCATTAACCCCCAAATAAATATAAGTTATTCCATCTAAGAAAATACATAAGAGATTTACCACAAATCCATGGGTCAAACTGGTTTGATTTCCATCCTTCAGTTCCTCTTAATGAGATTTTTTTTCCCCATACCTCTACAATCTCTACAATCTAATATGTTTTTTCCAAATATAATAATGTTGACTATCTTTCCTAACAATTAATCCAAAAAAAAAGTGTTCTTTAAATATTTAGTTTTCATCCATCTGACCCATAATGACTTACCTTCCAAAAATTTCTATAATAACTTAAATTTGCAAACTTCAAATAAGTCTCTAATGTTACTAAGTCTAATTCCACCAAATTTTTTAGGCTTGCACACTTCATCCCATGTAATTCTGTGTTGCTTTTCTTTCCAAATAAAGTTAGCACACATTTTTTCAATTTTCTGAATAGCACTAGCAGGGATATTGTGTGTTTGAATCCAATATATGATAACTGTTGTTATGATTGTGTGTGTGAGTTCTATTCTGCCAGCCAATGATAGTAATTTGCTTGACCAACATCCTAATTTACTTGTAATGATGTCAAAAAGTCTTACATAGTCAATTTCTTTAATCTGATTAATACTTAATGGAGGCCAAGACACTTGACTGGTAGCTTTCCTTCTTATATGTCAGAAGGTTAAGAATTTCTTCCTTGTGCAAAGCCTCCTTACTAAAACAGATCTTTCTTTTGTTTGAATTGATAGTAAGGCCAGACATTTTCCCATATTCTTCAAAATCCTGCTAATTGTAATTGCATTTTTCCTGTCAGGTTTCATAAATAAAAGCATGTCATCAGCTTATAATAGATGTGTATTATGTGTCTTATTTCTATTTATTGTTTCCCTTTATCATTTCAATTTCCATTCGAATGAAAAAATATTCCATAACAATAAAAAATAAGTATGGTGACAAAGGGTCACCTTGCCTAATGCCTCTATTATTGTGAATAAAACCTTTTGGGGGGAGCCATTAATCATTACAGAATAAGTCACATTATTTATACATTCCTTATTTAAAGTACATAATTGATCATTAAAACCAATTTTTTGCATAATATGTATGATAAAATTTCTATTAATTTTATCATATACTTTTATGCAAGTCAATTTTAATACATATGCAATTTTTGTCCTTCTTATTAAAATCCCTTATTAACTCATGAGCTAATACCATATTTTAAGAAATTAACCTCGCTAGAATAAAGGCACTTTGATTTTCATAAATAATGAGTTTAAGAAAATATTTCAATCTATTACAAAGAATACAAGAAATTATTTTATAGATAAAATTGCAACAAGCAATTGGCCTATAATCATCTAGACCTAAAGGAGTTTCAACTTTAGGGACTAAAGTTAAAAATGTGTTATTAGTTATTTTCAATAATTTTCCAGAATTAAACAATTTTGTTATAAAATCACAAAGAATTTTGCAACTCAGACCAATGTGTTTTATAAAATTTTGCACCAAACCCATCAAGACTAGGGCTTTTATCATTATTTGCATTAAAAATGATACTTTTAACATCCTCATTTTAGACAGGAGCTAAAAGAATATCTGAACAATTATAGTTAATAGTATATTTGAACTCAATATTGGGAAATGTATTCAAATAATTGGAAGAATTATATAATCTGCAGAAATAATTAATAGAGGTTTCATTAATTATTTTGCCATTACAATCAATGATTTTCCCACTATAATTTATGTTCCTTCCATTAGACATTCTAGTGTAAAGAAAACTTGCTAGCTTCATCCTATGAAGTTAACCAGTCACTCTTAGCCTTCTGTTTAGGATTAATAGAGTTGACATGTAGAGCATTAACAAGGTTGGCTTGTGCATTAAAAAAGGAGTCAACCCTATCCTTGTCTAAGCAGTTATCATCTAAATCATTTTGGAGTCTTTCACACTCCTCCTGATTACTTTAATACCACTCATTTTTCATGAATAATTCCAGTTTTTAAGATTAGATTTGACAATCTGCAATGTTTTGTTGAATTTATACTAAGAAGTGCCATAAATGTTATTGTTAAAACTGCAGTTAACAACCTCTTTATAGTTATCTTCATATACCTACCCATTTACAAATCTAAAAGGGGAGTTAATAGCTCCACTTTTATTAAACAGAAAAGAAACATGAACGGGGGTATGATCACTAGAATTTTTGGGTAATGTATTACATTTCACATTAGAGAAAAGATTAATAAAATCTTGGTTAAATAAAACCATATCCAGTTTACAATGTATCTTTCTAAATTCACCTGATTTCCAGGTGAATTTAATACCAAGAATAGGGGGTTCAATCAGCCTAGATTTTAAATAAATTTGGCAACCCTTTCCAATTTATGGAAAGGGACAAGATTGCCACCTTTTTTTCATAACTATGAAAAACAATGTTAAAATCCCTAATTAAAATCCAAGGGTTGTTAATAGTATGAATAAACTACTTAATACAGTTCCACAACTTTAATCTATCATCTTTAAAATTGGAGGCATAAATAAAAGTGATATTTAGAATCAGGCCACCTTAATACTTAAAAGTACAGCGAATAACTGCAAATCAATAAAATAATTAACAACAGACCATATGGTAGGATTATGCAAAACCATGATTCTACCGTTGCCTCCCATTATATTATTACTGATAACATTCCAATTTGGAAGCCTTTTAACATGCAGATCAGTTAATTTTTTATCATTGTTATAAATAATAACTAAATGGTTAAAGAGAATACTGAAAATTTACAATATTGATTTGCAACCAATATTTAGTAGAAATATATTTTCAATATAAGCGCTGAATTGTTTTAACACAAATAATTGTTAAAATTGTTGATTTGTGTTTCAAGTGTAAGACTATTTCTTTACGAAATAAAATAAGGTTGAGTTTTAAACTGGGATTGGAGTGGTTGAAATATTTTAATGAATAACATATTATGAATTTTTTCAAGGTAAGCAAAAAACAATTACAACAATAATTAGTGGGATAATTAGATTGTTGTCAGTCTAAAATATAAATATTGATTGTTAATCAATATTGGGATATTTGTAAAGTTTTACGTAATTCATTGATTTAATTTATTTAAATCACGAAGTATGTAATGTTGTTCTTAGAAATGAATATATTTTAAAGTAAAATAATTATCTTAGCAAGCATGAATATATTAGTGCTTTGTGTAAAAATTATTAATGTTTTAATGGTTTGGAAAATATTATAGAGTATGTAAACAGTATTTACAAAGATTAAACCATGTTTTTGTGTATCTTGTATTGGACTTGGATTTTTGAAATGTTGAACTTGTGTTAAATATTAGAGGAGGATAATTTGTTAACATAATCTTGTGTTTAATGTATAATAAGAGTTTAGAGCTTGTGTCTTTAAAATTAAGAATTGGACCTACAAGAAAAATAATAAAAGTTGGTTTGTAAATTTATAATATGTTGTGAGGGTCTTAATGTAAATTTTCCATACCTTAAATCCTAGCTAGGAAAGAGTATGTTCTTTTCTTTTTAACCTTCTTCTTCCTTCTCCCTTAAAATTGAAACCATGGTTGTCTTATTTGACTCCATCCTTAACTAAAATTTAATCAATTGGAAATGGAAGTAGTTGAAAATCTCTAGCCTTGCAATAATAGCTTAGCCTCAACCAAAAAGCTTAATTCTCTAATCGTTGGAATCAAGGATGCAGTTATAGTAAACCATCTGGAAGCCTGCATTCAATGTTCAATGAACTCTTATGTCCAAGTAGCCTGATTTTGCTTCTTGCAAGCAAGAAATCAACAAAAATAAACCTTAGGTGAGTGTGCACTCACACTTTCTAGTTTACAAATATTTTGTGTAACACCCCATGCCCCTTGACGTCACCTTTATGAGGATATTGTTAAGGAGTATAAAGCGTATTAGTATAAAATGACATTACATGGACTAAAATTCACAAGATAACTTATGTAAACATAGCAGAATAAAAAAAACTTTGTTTAAAGAAGAACATAAAAGTCATTACATCATAAAATGTACTTCATCATAGACCCACAACTGTCTTATGAAAAAGCAACATAATCAGAGTACTAAATATGATCCTTCTCAACATATCATACAAAAGAAGGTCATACGTGGAACAATACATGTATAAGAAAAGAATAAGACAAACAGAAATCTTCAATAAGCTAAGCTGGGCCAAAACTCTGCCGGCTACTAGACCTCTACCTTGGGAAACTGGTGGGGGGGAGGGGGAAGAAGGAAAGAAAGCTATTCGGACATAAAAGCCCGGTGAGTTCAGTAATTACTAGCATGAGTGATAGTAGAGGAAATCTAGATGGGATAATAGTTTAAGCATAAAGACAGTAAATAAGGCAATAGAAAGATAAGCAAGGATATAGTCGATTGTTAACTCATTCGTACCATTCGATTTCAGCACCATTTGCTACAACTCATAATGAGGATGTAACCTGATTTTATCCATCGATCGGCCCCTAAACCATAATTGTGATAACATATGCCAACTATGGTCTTGGGTTTGTCAGCCCGACCCATCAGCTCTAAAGGACATAGCATTAATCATAGGTATTAGAGCTTCTTATTTTCACTAACCCGCGTGATGCTCGCTCATCGCCTTGCCAGAACGCACTCGTACGTACCTCGTTTGGACCTCTTACTACCCAGTGTAGCATAAGCGTGCTTTCTCCTCCTCGTGAGACCTCTATGTAGTGATATAAAGGATATTATCTGGTAGGGGTCCCCAACCAAAATGTAAATTGACTAAAGTCACCTTTAGAGTTAGTCCCCAATTAAATTTATTAATGCCAAGGCCACCGTAGAATTGTTGTTGACCGCCTAGCTACCCCAGACCCACAAAGAATTGTCAACAAACGCCTGTGCTACTACAAATTAATTATTTAATTGACTGCTTATTCTTCCTAATCAGCCAACCCTTCTACCAGAATAGACCACAATATAAGTGACTTATTTTCCCTAATCAGCCGTCGCGGCCGGAATAGACTCCCACTATACGCTTTCTTAATTGGCCACTTATTTCCCCTAATATGCTTATGCTGACGGAACGACCACTATTAGAGCTTACTAATTTGTTCATATTAAACTTAATGCCCATTTTAAGTTTATTAATAAGCCTACTTGTTCCATATAACTACTTGTTATATTTTAGGCTGCATTTAAACATTATCTTGTTTATATTCATTATACAACCCAACCCCCACTATCTAGCTTTTGTTCAAGTTTCTAATTATTCAGTTTATCGACGATTTCACCCAAATTGCAATCTAATTTTCCATTATTGTGGAAAATCAATAAGCCACAATTAATCTTTTTATACCTAATTCATATTTTTTTTCCTAATATGCGCTTTATAATCAAATATATATTTTTTTCCCAATAAGCGTAGAAAAAATGGAATAAAGGTTTAGGCTCTTTGAAAGGCCTAATATAACCATGAATTAAAAAAGTCAAGTTCTAGGCTCTTGGCCTAGGCTCAAATAAATAAGAAATAAAACAAAACTAAAATATATATATATAATAATCTACAAAGAAAAGAGATAGATATAAGCTGAATGACTTGCAATAATAGAATAGATTACTGAAATAGACTAAAGTGGGGATAGAAGTAGTAATCAGATATATAAAAATCATTTACAAAAAAGAAACACTGAAATATGTAAATTACTGAAGAAATAAAAAAATGTTATACTGTCCAAATGATCCCCAATTTGTACTGATCTAGTAATCATAGAAAAACTCATAGAATTATGCATTCCGATAGTCCTTGGTAGAATTCTCTATGTATAAATTTTCTTCGAGCTTATGTATGAAAAAACCCTAAATCTCATAACTCCATTAAAACTTTAGAGGAGAAGGTTCTGTATAGTGGAGGCAGAGAATGTAGGAAATGGAGTAGTGAGAAATAGGGTTAGGTTGGATCTATATTTATAATACAATTAGGGAGCCTAAGACCGTTAGATATTAGGTTTTTTACTTGGTCAATCAGGTCAAAAAAAAGTCTCCACAAAGTGAATGAAAAATCATTCGGTCACATCAGTAACGTGCGCATCAAGGCACACACGTTACAGAGGAATGGGTCGACCCATCTTATAAGTGGGTCGACCCACTTGGGGCATGTGTCGACACAGATTGGGACTGGGTCACCCTAGTTCCAACATGATTTCCAATTTATTAATTATTTTAATTCTTTTTTTATTTTAAATTTTAAATTTGAATTCTAAATTTCAGATTTGAATTTCAAATTTCTTTCCTTTATAACTTCTTTGTTTTAAGTCTAATTTCAGCAAACCAATTGTCTGCCTTAATCAGAATTTTGTATCGGATCCAATGGTGAAACCTTTGTTGCCCAATTCTCAATATTTTTCTAGTTAATATTTATTTTATTAATATTTTATTTAGATTGTTTTATTAAAACTTTGGGCTGTTACTGTAGAAATATTTCATTGTTTGTTGTTACTGTATTATGCGTTAGCTTTTGTGAATTCTTTCATTATAAAACTTGTTTCTATCCATTTTTGAGGGCTTAGATCTCTCTCATTTCTATATGGTTTCACTTGATTTTATTTCCATTATGTTGTCCAATAACTCTATTATACGCATGCAAAGTTTAGTTGATATCTAGAAAGGGCTAGATGCTTAAATAAATGTTGAAATTGGGAACAAAGCAAGATAACAACCAATTTAATTTTTCGTTTACTAGGTCGACCTAGGCTTCAGAAGGGTAGGCCCCTCGGTCGACCGCCTCAAAGTAGGGGTTGACCCTTAGGTCAACCCGTGCGGGAGTGATGTGTGTAGGAAGTATTTTTGCTTCTTACTGATTGTTTTGCCTATTTTCTACCATCTTGTGCCCCAATTTCTGGATGATTTTCCTAAATTAATTCATGTTCTTTTAGTATGGCATGAAAAATAATGTGTATGTCTACATTAGATTTAATCCGTGCCTAGATTCGATGAGTTATTTGCTGAGTTTTATGATGGTTTTTGATATGGTTTCTGACATGTGCATGATTTTAAACTATTATATCTATAAGTGTATAAATAACATTTTATTTATAGCCTTGAGCCGAAATAAATTCCATGTCTTGGGTTCAATAATGAAATGCCTCAAAGCAATAATATAATTGTATTTTGAAATTATGATTGTTTTCGAAGAAATAAATAAATGGATTTTGAAATCGTTTTAAAAATCATTTTTGTAAAACTAATATATTTTCTATATATAAACTAACACTTTTCTGCAACCTTCGAGAAGGCGTGTTTGTGATCAAATAGTATAGTAATTCTCGTGGTATGGTACATAAAGGTATATTTTATCGGTTAATTACAGAACCATCTAATTGAAATCGTTGATTCAATTATTATGTTGATTTATGTTTCTAATGATTTCCATTGTTGAAAGCGTTCTTTTCGTATAGAAAGACATGATCTATCCATGAAATGACAGGTGGAAGCTGATCCGATATTCATAGGTAGTTGGAAGCGGTCAAGTATGAATAGGAGAAAGTCTTCAGGAAAATATCTCATGCATGAGTAGGTTCGATTCCTGCTGATCAAACAAAAAGTCATTCGATCCCACAGGATTACATACTGGTCTTCTTCTGACAAAGTAGATTCTGGGATCAGGTCGAACCATTTATTAATCGATTCGGTCGTTTTTCGAGTTGAAAGAAGATGGTCTAATGCTTAATGGCCTTGGTATTAACCACCTGGATCGGCTAGTACCTTATTTGAGATTACATGGCCCTTCTTGCTAATTCTATTGGGATCCACGATGTCAATGCATTCTTGACGGCCTTGCCAAAAGGCTGGTCAACACTTTGCCCAAAAAAGTATGTCGTATTAAGCGCGGGTATGCTTTGAATTCTTAGTCTTTTAATCACCTTTGTTTTTACATTGTCATCATTTAGAGAATTGTAAATTGTTGTTGTTAGGACATCGTAAGACCGCGTGCAAGTTGGTTTGAAATTCTACCACGAGTCACTAGAATTGTAGGTCAACAATATGGTAGCCAATAACTCGAGATCGAGATCGAACTTTAGGGAAATAAACTTTGCAGTTATACATCGATCTATTTTGGGTTGGTTAGTTCTTGGACCGGGAGGTCAGCCCAATAATCACGATCAAAAGTTACATCAAAGTTAATACAAAGTGTCTCTCTGTTCCGTTATAAAAGGCTGGTCTACCCTCATTATTTTAATTTTACTTTTTACTGCAGCCTCAGTTATTTCCCAAGAGATTAAAAGAGCTTCTTTCTGCCGAAGAACAAGATCATTCCTTCCAATTACTCCACAAGTAGGATTTTTTTTCTCCTTTTTCTATCTTTAAAATGTATTCTCGCGTGATTTCGCATATGAATTCCCTCCTTTTTTCTTTTTTTCTTGTCTTGACTTGCATCTAATGTAATCCATGGACTGAATCGCCAACGTAGAGATTGTCAGAGCCGTATCTGGGTGGCAAGGCGGCGGTCACATGCGGTGCTCGTAGTAAAGTGGTGATTTATGGTGATGGAAGTGGAATGGTCTTTGTGAAGCTGGTCAGTTAACGCGCTTAGCGGTTTAATAGTGGTGGAGGTGACAAAAGGTGTAGCGGGGATAAAGCGGGGATATAGCGGAGGCCCAAAAAGGTTCATAATATGAAAAGCAAAATATTATAAATTAATTATCATTCTCACATTATATGCGTAGAAGAAACTAATATTAATTAATTATATATAGTAGAATCAAAGAATATCATGGATACACACACTAAATTTGATGATTATTATAGATTTCCACAATATATTGGACACTAATGCCTTAAAATTAGCTTTTTACGCTAACTTTATTGATTTTTTAAAAAGAGAACTAGTCAAATCTAGCTATATATTAATATTGCTAAATCGGATGGTAAAAAGCATTGTTTTAGCGGATGCAGCAGGAAACAACGGGGCTAAAAGCAGATCTATTGTACATCAGCGCTAAATTGAAATAGCATAGCGGTTGAAGGGCGCTACGGGCTATAGCGGGGATATTACGGGGCTTTAGCGGGGCTTTAACTGCATAGCTATGAGGAGGTAATAAGATGAATGGGTATCTCGTCCATCAAGGAATCTTGAATTTCGAGGCACTATCAATTCCAAGGATAAGTGGCAAAGAAAGAGGGCATGATAGGACGGGTGTGGCTAGACAATGATGCATGCCCCCGATGTTGACAGGTAGAAAAGGAGAAAAGTGACTCCAAAACTGATGCTTATAGGTTTAGTATTACGAGATAAATGATCCAACATTGATAGGATGAGGAAGCCTAACCATTCAACTTTAGGGAGCACACTACTGACTGTAGGTTCGATTGGCGATGATTACTTTCTTCAAGATTTCTAGAAATAGAGTCAAGTCTTGGATCGGTACAACTGTTGATTGATCCCCAAGAGATCGAACAAAAAATGGACAACATCCGAGAAGTGCTCGATCCATCGAACCAAAGTCTTGAAGACATACCTATCTTCTATGACGATCGTAGTCAGGAGACATGTACCTAGATTATCAAACCTGAATAGATCGAACTGAACCAAGATAGATCGGCTTGATGCACAGGACTACACACAAGCCTTTGTGAAATAACCAATATCACTTGCACATTCTAGATAGTTAGGATAGAACACCATGAACTTGAGCATGCTTTTCATTATTATTTCTTATTTATGCTATCATTCCATCGCACACACATGCATTAATACACCCACTAGGGTTTACAATCTCAACATTCTAACTAGTAGTTTCTTATGAATAGCATAACCAAAAATGTCCGGAAGATATGAGACTCACAACTCTGGAGCAAGCAGGGACAAGGTTCCATCCACCCGTGTAGACATAGAGAGTGGCTCTTCCTTGAATCTAAAACTGACCATGATCCTAACATTGACACCGAAACTCGAGCCCAAATCAGTAGATCCATCACCTGTCATAGAAACGTGAGAGATAAGCGGGACAACAGTCGCAATGGAAGTACCCGACACCTTTCCTGGTGTCATTTCTAAGGGATCATAGGACTCTTGGCCTTGTACGATGTAACACCCTGAATTTTCTAAGAATATTAATATTAACAAATTCAAGAACGCTTAATTTTTAGAAGAAGAATTAAGTGAAATGGGTTGCGCTATTACGTTCAACTCAAAATTTTGGTCAAGATAGACATTTGGTTTGCATAAAACGGAAACCTTATGAAGAAGTTATTAAGCCTTGAAGTTTGTATGCATATGAGAAATATATATATATATATATGTATATATATATAAAATAAATATGAAAAAAGTTCAAAACAGTTAATCGGGAGGGGGAATAACCGAACCGGCCCATTTTTGAGGTCGACCCAAGCTCCGCTGGGTCGACTAGTGGTTGATTCAGGGTGTTTGGCTGTCAACCCGTGGGCCGATTCGCTCTAAGGAAGATGTGGCATCTGATTGGTTTCGATGGACTCCTTGCTGAGTCATTAAGGCTGATGTGGCTATTCTATCTTGTTTGAATGGCTTTGATTTGCTCTAGGTTAATCTAACGGTTCCTATTAAGAGCCGTCATGCTGCCATTAGACAACCTCGAGTAGTCGCCATTCAACTTGAAGCAAATTAAAAGAGAAAAACCAAATCAAATCAAAATTAAATTAAAACAACGATTATCTACATCAAAGGCAAGCATTTCAACTTCAGAATACAGATTCCAGAAATCAAGATTGTCTTCTGTAAGTATAGTTATCTATTAGATGTAAATAAATTTAAGACGTGATTTGATATAAAGTGAAAAATAGAATTATATCATGTTGTATAATATTGACGATGCTAATTCATGTTTGTTTCTTGTGATGATTTTATCATGAATTGTCTTGGAATGTTTGTGGCTTATTGGACTTGGCGTTGGATCTATTAAAGATTGAGAATGAAACTATCAATATCATATGCAAGTTATATGTTTCATGTTAAGATCTACATATATATGTTTATATAATAATGCAAGTTGTATGTATTATGTTAGATCCAAGTCAAGATCTACATATATATATATATATTCATATGCTTTATGTTAGATCCATATGCCTATATATATGTTCATATGCAAGTAACAAGTTTTATGTTGGATCCATGTCAAGATCTATCTAGGTTCATATTATTAATACAAGTTATATGTTTTATGATAGATCCAAGTCACGGTCTAATTATACATATGTTCGTATGCAAGTTACATGTTAGATCCAAAACAAGATCTAAATTTATATGCATGTTTGTAAAGTGGACTTATGCAAGTTCACCTTGTTAGATCTAGTTCACACCTATATGTTAATGTTAAAATTATACATGCCTTGAGATTGGACATGTCATGATTATGTCATATGCTAGTTTATAATTGACGTTATGTTCACACATGCCTAGATCTACATATTAACATGTTTTAGGCTTATGATTACATAAGTATAAATTATATGCAAGTTCATGTGACATGTTAAATTATATGAATAAAGTTTTATGCAAAATTTACATGTTTGGTTGAATCAATATTATGCATGTTCCCTTCTTTACCTCTTGTTTATAAGTTGGGCTAATATGCGGGCCCAATGACTTTATGTGATTAATACGAACAAACAAACGGGGGTAACATTGGGATAGTTTTTAAATCAAAACATGTTAATAATGTAGGTGGGCCCAAAACCATGTAAATGGTTAGGGCCATGAATGGTATAATTTATACCATTAGTCTTGAACATAATTAAAATATGTGACATGAAATACTTGTAGAAAATTCACATATATAAAATATAAAAGATGAATATGCCTAACCCGAGGTTAGACTGAATTGTGGTGTAAACCTGCCCGGAACCGACCGTCACATCCAGTAACCACCACAATACCTGTCTAATGTGAGAGGTTCGTGCATCAAGCCCAGAAAGACCCGAGGTTAGACTGAGTTGTGGTGTAAAACTGCCCGGAACCGACCAGCACATCCAGTAACCACAACAATACTTGTCTAATGTGAGTGGTTGATGCTTTAACTAATTAATTAAAGCTCATGAACAATCAAGCTAGAAATGGTGAGGTTAAGTAATTAAGGGAACACTTAACCAACTTAACATGTTAACAAGACAAGATTGGTGGGGTTAAGTAATTGAGGAAACACTTAACCAACTTAACATGTTAACTAGACAAGAATGATAGGGGTTAAGTCAAACCAAGGACACTTAACCAATTTGGCATGTTGACTAGAAAAACCCTAGTAACGGGGACCCGTTTCAGCAGTAACCCACATGGATGTGTCAAGGTACCCTGAATTAGGCAGGGTGGGACACGATTACTGGGATAAATATAAGTGGTCAAAAGGGCGGCGATTAGGTGCATCAGTGTAGATTCCGACGGAGTACGGGCGTGCACAGGCTCCAGAGTGGAAAAAGCAGGCACTGGGCACCAGGCGTACACTTGTGCATCTTTGAATTGTGTCAGGTTTGCCATTATAGGACTTGATACACCCTATACTGGAACCAGCACAAGTACTTAAAAAATCATGTGGGGCCGCATGACACCGAGAATACATGAATGCGAGTAGGAGCCGATCAATACATGAATGAGATCACTTTATCATGAATATACATCGCTAGTTAAACAGCTCTTAGTGGGTGCAGAGAAGAAAAAGTGGGTGTGATAGCCAAATCTAGTTAAATCTTACTTTACCTCGTTTTAGGACTACCATATCCTTGTGCTATCATTCTAAGTTCTGTTTATTCATGTCATAGTCTTTTACTTGTTTACATGCTGTTAAATAATTGGGCTTACCAGACTTATGTCTGACCCATTTTCCCTTCTCTTCTTTTCTTCCGTTTCCTCCCCCACCCCCTAGGTCCGCAGGGAGGAAACACTTCTGCTTGGTCCAGGTTAGCCAAAGCTTGAAGACCGTAGATGTAAGGCTTGGACTTTCCTTTTTGAGCTATGGCTATGGTCGAGCACTCATTGGGGATTTATGTCATTTTATTTTCAGTATTGCTTCTTTATGTTTTCAAGACAGATGAAAAGTTGTAATAATTTGGAAGGTTGAAACAGTTGTTGAATTGCTGTGTTGAACAAGTATTTATGAAATAATATTGATCTTTTTCCGCTGCATAAATTTTCAATCTTGTAATGTAACACCCCACCTCCGTTAAGGTCACTCACAAAGGGAATGCCTTAACATTGGTGGAGCATTTTAGTAAACAGAATAGAAACTTACAAGACAGATAGAACAGTACTTGAAAAATTTATATCTTTATTTCAACAGAAGCTTGGTTACATCCTTTCAAATCACAATATCAGAATTCAAATACAAAATATCAGTCTTGTACAAAAGCCTTCAGAATGCATAGTTTAAAATCATAGTCCCCATAGAACGGAAGCTATACAGAGCCAAGCCGTACTTTAAGCACTTCAAGTAGAAGAAATCCGGATCAAGATAAAGTATTCCCTCCTTGGATAACCTGGGGGGAAATGGAAGAAAGGAGGCGAAACAACAAGGGTCAGACAAAAGTATGGCAAGTTCAGTGATTTTCAGTTATGAACAGATAATAATAACATGACATGAAAATAAAACTGGATGAGAGATAACTGTAACAGATGTAGCAGATATAAAAGAAGAACAGGATGACATAAGCTATTTCTTTACACTTCTCCGCACTAATACTAGTATAACAGAATTAGGTGTCACCCTAATGTCTAAACTGAAACAGAAACGGGTACAGAATAATTTAACAGAAACAGAATGCTAATAATGGGCCTTTACTACCCGATCAGAAACAGACAGAAGCAGAAACAGATTAATCCCTACGGAAACAGAATGTAGAATTAGGTGTACACTAGTAATGGGCCTTTACCACCCGAACAGACGGTACCACGCAGAAACAGACAGGTGTTACCACCCAACAGAAACAGACGGTACCAACAGAAACAGACAGAACTAAGTGTACCCTAAAACCCTACCCCAAGCGATCAGCTCCCTAATACATAAATATCCTGTGTCGGCCCCACAGTAGGGTGTATCACTCCCTAAAGTGACAACCAATTGGCACAGACCTATTTACAGATGTCACGGCGTCTTAAATCCTCAGAGGCAGACCGGGATCCATGCACGCACATGACCCGGTTGGAACGCACCATCAACACCCCTCGCCATTATCAGAATGAACCGCTTATAATTAGTTCAGTAAGCATGCCCGGACCCTACTTACTGTTGGGTCAAAGTTTTGATACCAGAAAGGGTTACTGACTAATATGGGTCCCAAACAACAGATGACACAAGTAATTCCCCTCCTAACCTTGTGTCCCCAGACTAACAGATTTCAGCTTAACTTGTCTACAAGTTTCAGACATACAAAATTTAGATTAACTAGTTCACAGATCAGACAATCATGTTAACAGGTTTTCAGACTAACGGATCAGATGTTCGGATTAACAGGCTTACAGATTAACTGGTTACCGATTAATAGACTTACAGATTAACTGGTTACAGATTATCTAACTTTGTATTGGGCCTACGGATTCACGAAACGGGTTTATCAGATTCATTGGTCCAATTGGTTTAACCTTACCCAACACGTTTTAGACATCATAATTATCTCAGATTTTCATTAATTAAATATTAATGCCCAAACCTCTCACATTAGACTGACAGTTTGCCGCTACTGGTTAGGCCGGTTGGTTCCGGGCAGGTTTCCGTCGCAAACTGAGTCTAACCTCGGGTTTCAAGCACGTTATGACTAACTTCTCACATTAGAACCTATTGTTTGCGGCCACTGGAATATGCCGGGCGGTTCCGGGCAGAATTACGCCGCAAACTCGTTCTAACCTCGAGTTAGCCATTTTCATCTTTGTGGCCAATTAATTAATGATTTACCATTTATGCCCACGCCTAATATACAGGTCAATTATTCATAACTATAGCCAATTCAGATTATGTCAGTAGCGATCTAATTTTATCAACTCAACAGATATAGCAGATAACAGGTTTTTTTTTAGATTAGGCGACTTGACGGATTTAGCAGATTAAGCAAACTAGCAGATTTAGCATTTTCAACAGACTTAGCAGATGACAGATTTGGCAGATGAACAAATCTAGCAGACTAGGCAGTAGAGCAGAATTAGCAAATTAAGCAATATAACAGAACTAGCAGATTAGGCAATGTAACAAAACTAACAAATTAGGCAAATATAACAGATTTAATCATTTCTTAAAGTTTCACAAACATATCTTGCCTAATTATAAATCTTGCTTAAGTTCACATGCATAAATAATAGTCTTGATTCACAATATGATCATATACCCCATGTTTGCATTACATTTACATAGCATAGATTATGGTCATAATTTACCATATATCATATGTTTCAATTTTTATTAAACTTGCATAGTACAAAAGATCCATATATAAATTATACCAAATATAGTTATCGACTACTATGCATGTCATATATTCCAAAGATCCCTTACTTAGTTGTTTATTTACATTAATAGATACCCTACTCTCATGTAAATCTTTATACCTAAGCCATATTCTCTTTATCTCAAGTCATATGTTCAATTACCATTTATGTTATAAATATAACATGTCCAGTCATATGTCTCAAATTTATGTTCTAGCTACAGTCCATGTTCTTTCCTCAAATCAGTAATATATTGGTCATGCCCAAATTATGCATCATTCATTTTATTGTCCCAAACATTTTTAGCGTATGTTAATCTCTTATGAGATTGGCTCAGGCTTGTGGTAGCCTGGCTATAAAACAGAAAGAGGAAAGAGATACAAAATAAGATATAAACAGAACAGAACAGATATAACCTCAGATTTATAATTCATGTCACAATTAGAATTAACGTTTATAACGGAAAATAACTATACTTGCCTTGATTGGATTAAAGAAAGAACTTTAATTGTTGTAGAATCGTTGCAGAAGCTTTAATCTCTAATTTGAATTGAGTTGCTTAGGTTGATGTTGATTAGCTTCTAGTTTTGATTCCCGCAGAGTATCGACGCCATTTTTATTTTTATTTAGAACAGAGGCAGAGAAGAAGCAGAATAGAATTGTGTGTAGAGAAGGCTAGGTCTTAGGTTGTTTTTATAGGTGTAGCAATTCATTTCAGCCATCAGATTAACCCTAAAACCAATCCGGACCATCAAAAATCGTCCCTCGACTTCAAAAACGTGTTCTGGACCGAAACATGCCGACCAGGTCGACCCGTACCGGGGGAGGTGGGGGGGGGGGTAGGTCGACACTATAGTCGACCCCCATGGGGGAGGTCGACTCCCAGGTCGACCCCCTGGTCGACCTGGCCCCCAGGTCGACCTGCCCAGTTCTGTGCTGACCGAAACCTTCTGAATCTTCTACAGGCCATAACTTCTTCATCCGGACTCCGATTTTCGAAAACTCGGACTCTATTTCATATAAAATTTAGAGAGGAACGCAATGGTTATGTCCATTTTACCTAATTCCTGATTCTTAAATTAATTATCCTCATTTTACTATCTTTTCCGTTACACACACCGTTATCGAACTAATTTTTCTTCTCTTTCGTGTATTAATTAATTCTTCTTATGCATCACCATTATTTACCTATCATAAGCATATTTTCATATATTTTATTTCATTTTTAATTATACTTAAAAATGCGGGGTGTTACATTCTCCCCTCCTTAAAGGATTTCGTCCCCGAAATCTTCAAGTTAAGAAGAATGTGTCCTACCATCCAATCATCCATCTACTCAATCACCAATCACAGGCATTCATTGTCCTTAAGAGATTTCTAATGCTGTATGAACATATGCAAGAAGTGTGTGTATATGTTCCTTGTCTAATGCAAAGATCAGGCGGTCCACTGATTCAGTTGACCTCCTTAATACGAATTATGCCAGTGCCATGAGTCCAACATGTATGCAATTTTCCTATTCGATACATATCATTTCTATATGAGTGCACAACCATTCAGTCATATGCAACATCCATGTGCTGAGTCAATCATTTTGCATCAACAAAAATTAAAAATGCTCACACATCCATATGCAGTATGAGAGTGTTTTCGAGCCGATCTAGTGCCTAGTGTGTGTTTATGCATCCACGGGCAACCACTAGCAACCACTTGCATCCACTTGCAACCATCAAGCATAACATGTCTCAAACACATGTTTACACCCATGAGTTTCTACCTAAAGTTCGAAGATTCGATCGATAGGATACAGTCGAATGATGGAAGCGAGTACAGATAAAACAAAAACTTGGTTCCCATTAGGCATGGGTCCTAAGTATCGGCCCCGAAGATCGAAACCAACATCAAATTGACACTAAGAGGATTACCCTCTTTAGACAATGTCAAAACTGGAAATCTTAACCTTATTAGAAATATTCAGATATTTAGAGATTACTGGTACAGATCAGATTACCGAATGATTCTTAGGAAACTAAGCATGATAAAACCCAGAATGTATGCGTCCTACTTGACGCCTAACACAGATATCTCTCAAACCCCAACCTATCACCAGCAGATGAGTCGTAACCCCTATGGGGTTTGAGACTATAACCAGATCAGAAACAAGACTAGTATTAAAGTGCTGAGACTTGACTACAGAATCAGAATGCCATAATCGAAAAGAGTTCTAACTCAATAATCAGATAAGGAAACTAAACTTTCTATGGAAATTTTCCTACTTCTATCCTATCCACCAACTATGAAAGCATTCGCCTGCCTTCCCGAAGTAGGTCATGTCCTCTGTCCTTCCTCTTGAGTCAAGCTTCCATAAGTAGAGGACTTTTCTCCTCCTTTATCTTTAGACTTTTCTTCCTTCTTTTGTGTTTCCTTTTTGCCTCCTTTTTGAACCAAGTTCATATCCATGGGTTTCTTATCTTTGGGTTGTGCTCCTTGGCCAAACTCCCTCATTCTCATCTTTACTATGCTTGTGTAACACGTTGACCAGTCCCTCGAAAGCTGCCTCCATCGCACGGAAAAATCCTACAAAGCTCGAAAGAAAATTAGCCGTAGGTGAAACTACTGCGGCTACAGATGGAAGTCGGGCGCTTATTTGCCCTTTGATAGGTGTCGTAGTCTTATCAAGCCTACGGAACCATGCCGCGATGAGGTTACCTCCCAGAAAGCCAGGAGCCCCGGAGACTCAAAAAAAGAAGGAAACAAGGATTCAGACAGAGAATCAAAAGATAGATATATGGCTTTGGGGATTATGTTTTTTTCAAATAAACTTTCATTTTGAAAATACTTTCTTTTAAAGCCTTTTTGAAAATAGTTTTTCAAAAACTTTACCCAATCTGGTAACCTTCAGCTCTGATACCAAATGTAACACCCCACCTCCGTTAAGGTCACTCACAAAGGGAATGCCTTAACTTTGGTGGAGCATTTTAGTAAACAGAACAGAAACTTACAAGACAGATAGAACAGTACTTGAAAAATTTATATCTTTATTTCAACAGAAGCTTGGTTACATCCTTTCAAATCACAATATCAGAATTCAAGTAAAAAATATCAGTCTTGTACAAAAGCCTTCAGAATGCATAGTTTAAAATCATAATCCCCATAGAACGGAAGCTATACGGAGCCAAGCCATACTTTAAGCACTTCAAGCAGAAGAAATCCGGATCAAGCTAAAGTATTCCCTCCTTGGATAACCTGGGGGGAACGGAAGAAAGGAGGCGAAACAACAAGGGTTAGACAAAAGTCTGGCAAGTTCAGTGATTTTCAGTTATGAACTGATAATAATAACATGACTTGAAAATAAAACTGGATGAGATATAACTATAACAGATGTAGCAGATATAAAAGAAGAACAGGATGACATAAGCTATTTCTTTACACTTCTCCGCACTAATACTAGTATAACAGAATTAGGTGTCACCCTAATGTCTAAACTGAAACAGAAACGGGTACAGAATAATTTAACAGAAACAGAATGCTAATAATGGGCCTTTACTACCCGATCAGAAACAGACTGAAGCAGAAACAGATTAATCCCTACGGAAACAGAATGTAGAATTAGGTGTACACTAGTAATGGGCCTTTACCACCTGAACAGACGGTACCACACAGAAACAGACAGGTGTTACCAGCCAACAGAAACAGACGGTACCAACAGAAACAGACAGAACTAAGTGTACCCTAAAACCATACCCCAAGCGATCGGCTCCCTAATACATAAATATCCTGTGTCGGCCCCACAGTAGGGTGTATCACTCCCTAAAGTGACAACCAATTGGCACATACCTATTTATAGATGTCACGACGTCTTACATCCTCAGAGGCAGACCGGGATCCATGCACGCACATGACCCGGTTGGAACGCACCATCAACTCCCCTCGCCATTATCAGAATGAACCGCTTATAATTAGTTCAGTAAGCGTGCATGGACGCTACTTACTGTTGGGTCAAAGTTTTGATACCAGAAAGGGTTACTGACTAATATGGGTCCCAAACAACAGATGACACAAGTAATTCCCCTCCTAACCTTGTGTCCCCAGACTAACAGATTTCAGCTTAACTTGTCTACAAGTTTCAGACATACAAAATTTAAATTAACTAGTTCACAGATCAGACAATCAAGTTAACAGGTTTTCAGACTAACGGATCAGATGTTCGGATTAACAGGCTTACAGATTAACTAGTTACAGATTAACTGGTTACAGATTAACAGACTTACAGATTAACTGGTTACAGATTATCTAACTTTGTATTGGGCCTACGGATTCACGAAACGGGTTTATCAGATTCATTGGTCCAATTGGTTTAACCTTACCCAACACGTTTTAGACATCATAATTATCTCAGATTTTCATTAATTAAATATTAATTCCCAAACCTCTCACATTACACTGACAATTTGCGGCTACTGGTTAGGTCGGTTGGTTCCGGGCAGGTTTCCGTCGCAAACTGAGTCTAACCTTGGGTTTCAAGCACATTATGACTAACTTCTCACATTAGAACCTATTGTTTGCGGCCACTGGAATATGCCGGGCGGTTCCGGGCAGAATTACGCCGCAACCTCATTCTAACCTCGAGTTAGCCATTTTCATCTTTGCGGCCAATTAATTAATGATTTACCATTTATGCCCACGCCTAATATATAGGTCAATTATTCATAACTATAGCCAATTCAGATTATGTCAATAGTGGACTAATTTTATCAACTCAACAGATATAGCAGATAACAGGTTTTTTTTCAGATTAGGCGACTTGACGGATTTAGCAGATTAAGCAAACTAGCAGATTTAGCATTTTCAACAGACTTAGCAAATGACAGATTTGGCAGATGAACAAATCTAGCAGACTAGGCAGTAGAGCAGAACTAGCAGATTAAGCAATATAACAGAACTAGCAGATTAGGCAATGTAACAAAACTAACAAATTAGGCAAATATAACAGATTTAATCATTTCTTAAAGTTTCACAAACATATCTTGCCTAATTATAAATCTTGCTTATGTTCACATGCATAAATAATAGTCTTGATTCACAATATGATCATATACCTCATGTTTGCATTACATTTACATAGCATAGATTATGGTCATAATTTACCATATATCATATGTTTCAATTTTTATTAAACTTGCATAGTACAGAAGATCCATATATAAATTATACCAAATATAGTTATCGACTACTATGCATGTCATATATTCCAAAGATCCCTTACTTAGTTGTTTATTTACATTAATAGATACCCTACTCTCATGTAAATCTTTATACCTAAGCCATATTCTCTTTATCTCAAGTCATATGTTCAATTACCATTTATGTTATAAATATAACATGTCCAATCATATGTCTCAAATTTATGTTCTAGCTACAGTCCATGTTCTTTCCTCAAATCAGTCACCTATTGGTCATGCCCAAATTATGCATCATTCATTTTATTGTCCCAAACATTTTTAGCGTATGTTAATCTCTTATGAATTGGCTCAGGCTCGTGGTAGCCTGGCTATAAAACAGAAAGAGGAAAGAGATACAAAATAAGATATAAACAGAACAAAACAGATATAACCTCAGATTCAGATTTATAATTAATGTCACAATCAGAATTAACGTTTATATCGGAAAATAACTGTACTTGCCTTGATTGGATTAAAGAAAGAACTTTAATTGTTGTAGAATCATTGCAGAAGCTTTAATCTCTAATTTGAATTGAGTTTCTTAGGTTGATGTTGATTAGCTTCTAGTTTTGATTCCCGCAGAGTAGCGACGCCATTTTTATTTTTATTTAGAACAGAGGCAGAGAAGAAGCAGAATAGAATTGTGTTTAGAGAAGGCTAGGTCTTAGGTTGTTTTTATAGGTGTAGCAATTCATTTCAGCCATCAGATTAACCCTAAAACCAATCCGGACCATCAAAAATCGTCCCTGGGCTTCAAAAACGTGTTCTGGACCGAAACAGGTCGACCAGGTCGACCTGTAGGGGGGGAGGTCAACAATATAGTCGACCCCCATGGGGGAGGTCGACCTAGCCCCCAGGTCGACCCCCAGGTCGACCTGCCCAGTTCTGTGCTGACCGAAACCTTCTGAATCTTCTACAGGCCATAACTTCTTCATCCGGACTCCGATTTTCGAAAACTCAGACTCTATTTCATGTAAAATTTCGAGAGGAACGCAATGGTGATGTCCATTTTACCTAATTCCTGATTCTTAAATTAATTATCCTCATTTTACTATCTTTTTCCGTTACACACACCGTTATCGAACTAATTTTTCTTCTCTTTCGTGTATTAATTAATTCTTCTTGTGCATCACCATTATTTACCTATCATAAGCATATTTTCATATATTTTATTTCATTTTTAATTATACTTAAAAATGCGGGGTGTTACATGTAATTTATTAGTATCTTGTACCTTAAAACGCTCCACCGAAGTTAAGGCATTCCCTTTGAGAGTGACCTTAACGGAGGTTGGGTGTTACACTTGGTATCAGAGCTAAAGGTTATCAGATCGGATAAAAATTTTGAAACTATTTTTCAAAAAGAAGTCATAAAGAAGCATTTTCAAGAAAAAGTGTTAATTTAAAAAGGCATAATCCCCAAAGCCATTTGCACTATCTTTCTATCGTTCGTTTTGAATCTTTCCTTTTTGTTTCAGCATGTCTTGAGATATTAACCTTCTAGAGGGTGTACCGATACTTGGCTGGTTCAGGAGATACCTATAAGCTAGGGCCAATGACGTGGCCCCAGCAGACATTCCTCCTCCCCCAGCTGCTCCTCCTCCTCCTCTGAGAGGAAATGATTTCTCCATGATCTGTAGAGACTTTAGATCCATGGATGGAAAAGACTTTAAGGGGAGCAAATCATTCGTGGAAGCCAGAAACTGGCTCAAGGAGATTGAGGACTTATTCGTTATCTTTGAAGTAGATGAGAGGCAGAAACTACAGGTTGTGGTTGCTCAAAGACGAGGCCTCATTCTGGTAGGAAGTCACTAATGCTGAAAGACCGATGGAAACTTAGGAGGACTTCAGGGCGAGATTTGAAATGAAGTTCCTCTCACAAGCTGAGTAGAGTCTGCAAATAGAGAAGTTCCTATCACTTAAATAGGGCAGCTTGTCGGTCAAAGAATACGTCAATAAATTCAACCAGCTTGCTCGATTTGGACTGGAGTTAGTAAACACTACACACAAGAAGGCTCTCCGCTTTGCCGAAGGACTGAATGAGCCACTTCAAGGTTTGGCAATGTCCCATATACCTATGGGAGCGACTTACGAGAGACTGATGGACATGGCTCTGTTGCAAGAGGAGAACAAAGATGGCAAAAAGGAGGTGAAGAAGGAAGAGCCTCAAAACAAGAAAGGAGATGGATCTCATAACAAGAAGACGGACCCTAAGAAAGGACGAAAGGATAATAAATCCCGTAAGAAGATGAAGTGCAATTTCTGTGGGATACCTAGACACTTGGCTGGGGACTGTAGAAAGAAAAAGAGGAAATTGGGCGCTTGTTTCTAGTGCGGGGATACTGGACACTTGTCTAATCACTGCCCAAAAAGGCAAGGGTAGGGACAGAGGACTGGATCATCTTCTGGAGGGCAGGTTCATGTTGTCGTTGCACCTCTGCAGGAACGAGGTAGACATATTTCTGTTGAGAGTTTAGTTTATCTGTTTGATAATCCTGTTCGTACTCTCTTTGATTCTGGCGCATCGCACTCTTTTAAATCTACTGCTTTAGTTGAATCTCTGCACCTAGACACCCATATAGTAGAGGATCCCTTGGTTGTTTCAAATCCAATTGAGGGCTCAGTTTATTTGTCAATGATTTGTTTGGATTTGGAAATCTCTATTTTAAGCGTTGGGTTTAAATGTAATGCTTATGTTTTGGGCTTCACGGGCTATGGGCTGATTCTAGGCATGGACTGGCTATCAAATAATGGTGTCGTCCTCGATTGCGAAAAGAGAGTGGTTAGACTCATGACTCGCCTCGGTAACACTCTCAAAATCTCTTGTAATTCCATGAATTATGTTATGCTAAGTTATCTAGAATCTCTTGATGCGTCTGTTGAGAATTTGCAGTCTATTAGAGTGGTCCGTGAATACTCGGATGTGTTTGAAGAGGTAAAGGGCTTACCTCCAAAGTGGGAGATAGACTTCCGCATATACCTCGTTGACAATGAAAAACCCGTTGCTTTACCCGTTAGACACATGGCTCCAAGGGAGAGAAAAGAACTCAGCAAGTAAGTTAAAGAGCTACTTGAAAAGGGGTTCATAAGACGGAGTATTTCTGAATGGGGTACTCCAGTAGTGTTCGCGGCCAAAGCCGATGGTTTACTCCGCCTATGCGTGGATTATAGGGAGCTGAACAATCTGACCAAGAAGAATAGGCACCCACTCCTAAGAATTGACGATCTGTTTGATCAGCTCGTAGGTGCATCCGTTTTCTCCCAACTAGATCTGGCTACCGGGTTTCATCAGCTAAGAGCGGCTGAGGATAGCATTGACAATACCGCATTTAGGACCCCGGATGGTTTCTTCGAGTAGCTTGTCATGCCTTTCGGCTTGACAAACGCACTTGCCTATTTCATGGACTTGATGAGCAGGGTGTTCCGGGAATTCCTCAATAAGTTTGTGGTGGTCTTCGTGGACGATATTTTGATCTTCTCAAACAGTGAGGAAGAGCATGCTCAGCACTTAAGGGATGTCATGGATACTCTCGGTGCACATCAGTTGAAAGCCAAATTCTCCGAATGCCATTTCTGGAGAGAAGAAGTTAGATTCCTTCAACATGTGTTGTCCAAAGAGGGGTTAGCCGTAGACCCCGCAAAAGTGGTTGATGTGCAAGATTGGAAGATTCCAGGAAACACAACTGAAGTCCGAAGCTTTCTCGGGCTATCAGGCTTTTACCTGAAGTTCATCAAAGACTTTGCGAAAATCTCAGCTCCACTTACAAGGTTGACGAAGAAGAACCTAGTTTTCGCTTGGGATTTGGATTGCGATATTGCTTTCCAACGCTTGAAAAGGGCTCTAACAACAGCCCCAGTTCTGACATTGCCTAATGGGAGCAAGATGTTTACCGTATACACGGATGCATTCGGTACAGGATTAGCCGCCGTCTTGATGCAAGAAGGGAAGGTAGTAGCTTATGGTGGAAGGCAGTTGAAAGTACATGAGAAAAACTACCCAACCCACGACCTAGAATTGGCGGCCATCGTTTTCGCTCTCAAGTCCTGGCGCCATTATCTCCTAGGTGAGAAGTTTGAATTGTTTACTGACCATAAATCGTTGAAGTACCTTTTCTTGCAGAAAGATCTCAACTTGAGGCAGCAAAGTTGGATGGAGTTTCTTGCCTCATATGATTTTGAGATTTCCTATAATCCTGGCAAGGGCAATGTGGTAGCAGACGCTCTGAGTAGAAAGAAGCTGACCTTAAACGCTCTCTTTGTAGAAAGGCAAAGCTTGGAGTACATAACCAACTTTGACTTTAGACCCTCCTCTGAATTTGTACCTGGCTTGTTAGCAACACTGGAAGTGCGGCCTACACTTTTTGACTCAATGGGAACCGCACAACGTGAAGACACTCAGCTGGTAGATGTGATAGATAAGCTGATTAGGGGTGAGACTTCGAGTCACCTCAATAGATACTCCATCGATGATAAGGGATGGTTGAGACGGGATGGAAGGCTATGCGTCCCACAAGTAAGAGATTTAGTGAAAACGGTTCTAGAAGAAGCACACCATTCAAAGCTGACCATACACCCAGGCGGAGACAAAATGTGTAAAGACATCAAAAGAGTTTTCTTTTAGAATGGCATGAAGAGGGACGTAGCTGAATTCGTTTCTAAGTGCATGATATGCCAGGAGGTCAAGGCGAAGCAGAAGAAGCCTGGTGGTTTGCTTCATCCTCTAGAGGTCCCACAGTGGAAATGGGATAGCATTTCGATGGACTTTATTGATGGGTTGCCTAGGTCAAGAAGGGGCAATACCAGTATTTGGGTAATAGTGGACCAGCTCACAAAAAGCGCTCACTTTATACTTGTCAAAAGTAGAAGGACTACCTCATCTTTAGCATCTCTATATCTTAAAGAGATAGTTCGACTGCATGGGATACCTTCCAGCATAGTAAGCGATCGAGACCGTATCTTTACAAGCGAGTTCTAGAAGAGTTTGCAAGAGGTTGTAGGAACACAACTATGTTTAAGCACGACCTACCACCCCCAATCCGATGGACAAACGGAAAGGGTGAACAGAGTCTTAGAAGACCTCTTGAGATTGTGTGTTCTTGACTTTGGAGGGACATGGGAAGATCATCATCCTCTGGTGGAGTTCGCCTACAATAATAGCTACCAAGCTACAATAGGCATGGCACCCTTCAAGCCTTATACGGGAGACTGTGTCGATCACCAACCTATTGGTGGGAATCCACAGATAAGCTTATACTTGGGCCAGACATGATTAGGGAAACCTCAGAAAAGGTGGACCTAATAGAAGACGAATGAAGACTGCTCAAGACAGTCAGAAGTCCTATGCAAATAAAAGAAGGACCGACGAAGATGAATGAAGACTGCTCAAGATAGATAGAAGTCCTATGCAGATAAAAGAAGGACCGACCTTGAGTTTGAGGTTGGAGATAGAGTGTTCCTTAAAGTATCTCCTTTGAGGAGTGTTGTTCGCTTTGGATCCAAAGGGAAATTGGCACCTAGATTCATAGGACCATTTCCTATCATTGCAAGAATTGGGACGATGGCCTACAGATAAGAGCTACCTGAAAAGTTGGCTGAAGTTCACAATGTCTTTCATGTTTCTCACCTACGGAATTGCTTACATGAGTCTGCGGAAGTGGTGGAACCAAAGATACTAGAAGAGGTAGAAGTGGAACGAGAAGCAATAGTGAGAAGAATCCCAACTCGTATCTTGGGAACAGAAATCAAAAAGATACGCAACCGTGAAGTCAAGCTTGTTAAAGTACAATGGAGTGACGATGAAGAAGACGCGACTTAGGAGACCGAAAGCAAGATACGTGTAGCCTACCCTTATCTTTTTGAGGGTACATCTTTGATCTCTCCTTTATCATAAGTTTATTCATGCTTAGTTATCTTCTCGGTCCTATTTATTGATCCTTAGTAGAAATCAATGGATGTAAACATGTATTTGAAACATGTTATGGTTGGTGGTTGCAAGTGGTTGCTAGTGATTACTCGTGGATGCATCTGCACATACACATTAGGTTCTAGATCGGCTCAATCACTTTCATATTGCATTTGCATATGAATGCATGAAATTGTATGTGGATTGAAACTTGATGTGTTATCATATGAACGTTGCATTTGTATGAATGATTGTGAACTCATGTAGAATTATGAATAGGAAAAATTGCATACATAATGAACTCATGGCACTCTCATGATTCGCATTAAGGAGGTCAACTTGATCAGTAGACCACCTGATTTTGCACTAGATAAGAGACATATACACACTCTGCATATGTTCATATGGCATTAGAAGCCTTTTAAGGGCAATGGATGCTTGTGGATGATGGATGAGTAGATGGATGATTGGATGTTAAGATGCATTCTTCTTAACTTGAAGATTTCAGGGACGAAATCCTTTAAGGAGTGGAGAATGTAACACCTCGAATTTTCTGAGAATATTAAAATTAACAAATTCAAGAACACTTAATCTTTAGAAGAAGAATTAAGTGAAATGGGTTGCGCTATTACGTTCATCTCAAAATTTTGGTCAAGATAGACATTTGGTTTGCATAAAACGGAAACCTTATGAAGAAGTTATTAAGCCTTAAAGTTTGTATGCATATGAGAAAAAAATATAGAAATATATAAAAATTAAATAAACAAATATGAAAAAAAGTTCAAAACAGCGAATTGGGAGGGGGAATAACCGAACCAACCCATTTTTGAGGTCGACCCGGCTCGCTGGGTCGACTAGGGGTTGATTCAGGGTGTTTGGCTGCCAACCCGTGGGCCGATTCGCTCTAAGGCAGATGTGGCATCTGATTGGTTCTGATGGACTCCTTGCTGAGTCATTAGGGTTGATGTGGCTTTTCTATCTTGTCTGAATGGCTTTGATTTTCTCTAGGTTAATATGACGGTTCCTATTAAATCGAACTTCTATATAAGCAACCTAATAGCTCAACCATAAATCATATTATAAATCAAACCAAGAGCCGTCATGCTGCCATTAGACAACCTCGAGTAGCTGCCGTTCAACTTGAAGCAAATTAAAAGATATAAACCAAATTAAATCAAAATTAAACTAAAACAACGATTATCTACATCAAAGGCGAGCATTTCAACTTCAGAATACAGATTCCAAAAATCAAGATTGTCTTTTGTAAGTGTAGTTATCTTTTAGATGTAAATAAATTTAAGACTTGATTTGATATAAAGTGAAAAATAGAATTATACCATGTTGTATAATATTGACGATGTTAATTCATGTTTGTTTCTTGTGGTGATTTTATAATGAATTGTCTTGGAATGTTTGTGGCTTATTGGACTTGGTGTTGGATCTATTAAAGATTGAGAATGAAACTATCAATATCATATGCAAGTTATATGTTTCATGTTAAGACCTACATATATATGTTTATATGATTAATGCAAGCTGTATGTATTATGTTAGATCCAAGTCAAGATCTACATATATATTCATATGCTTTATGTTAGATCCATATGCCTATATATATGTTCATATGTTCATATGCAAGTTACAAGTTTTATGTTGGATCCATGTGAAGATCTATCTAGGTTCATATGATTAATGCAAGTTATATGTTTTATGATAGATCCAAGTCACGATATAATTATACATATGTTCATATGTAAGTTACATGTTAGATCCAAAACTAGATCAATATTTATATGCATGTTTGTAAAGTGGACTTATGCAAGTTCACCTTGTTAGATCTAGTTCACACCTATATGTCAATGTTAAAATTATACGTGCCTTGGGATTGGACATGTCATGATTATGTCATATGCTAGTTTATAATTGACGTTATGTTCACACATGCTTAGTTCTGCATATTAATATGTTTTAGGCTTATGATTATCTAAGTTTAAATTATATGCAAGTTCATGTGACATGTTAAATTATATGAATAAAGATTTATACAAAATTTACATGTTTGTTTGTATCTATATTATGCATATTCCCTTCTTTGCCTCTTGTTTATAAATTGGGCTAATATGCGAGCCCAATGACTTTATGTGATTAAGACGAACGAACAAATGGTGGTTACGTTTGGGTAATTATTAAATCAAAACATGTTGATAATGTAGGTGGGCCCAAAACCATGTGAATGGTTAAGGCCATGAATGGTATAATTTATACCATTAGTCTTGAACATAATTAAAACATGTGACATGACTGGGTTGTGGTGTAAACCTGCTCGGAACCGACGGACACATCCAGTAACCACAACAATACCTGTCTAATGTGAGAGGTTAGTGAATCAAGCCCAAAAAGACCCGAGGTCAGACTAAGTTGTGGTGTAAAACTGCCCGGAACCGACCAGCACATCCAGTAACCACAACAATACATGTCTAATGTGAGTGGTTGGTACTTTAATTAATTAAAGCTCATGAACAATCAAGCTAGAAATGGTGAGGTTAAGTAATTAAGGGAACACTTAACCAACTTGACATGTTAACAAGACAAGATTGGTAGGGTTAAGTAATTGAGGAAACACTTAACCAACTTAACATGTTAACTAGGCAAGATTGATAGGGGTTAAGTCAAACCAAGGACACTTAACCAATCTAGCATTTTGATTAGAAAAACCCTAGAAACGGGGACCCGTTCCAGCAGTAACCTACATGGATGTATCAAGGTACCCTAAACTAGGCAGGGTGGGACACGATTACTAGGCTGAATATAAGCGGTCAAAAGGGCGGCGGTTAGGTGCGTCAGTGTAGGTTTCGACGGAGTATGGGCATGCACGGGCTCCGGAGTGGAAAAAGCAGGCACTAGGCACTAGCCGTACACTTGTGCATCTTTGAATTTGTGTCAGGGTTGCCATTATAGGACTTGATACGCCTTATACTTGAACCAGCACAAGTACTTAAAAATCACGTGGGGCCGCATGACACCGGGAATACATGAATGCGAGTACGAGCCGATCAACACATCAATGGGATCGCTTTATCATGAACATACATTGCTAGTTAAACAGCTCTTAGTGGGTGTAGAGAAGTAAAAGTGGGTGCGATAGCCAAATATAGTTAAATCTTACTTTACCTCGTTTTAGGACTACCGGATCCTGGTGGTATCATTCTAAGTTCAGTTTATTCATGTCATAGTCTTTTACTTGTTTACATGCTGTTAAATAACTGGGCTTACCAGACTTATGTCTGACCCATTTTCCCTTCGCTTCTTTTCTTCCGTTCCCCCTCCCCCTCCCCCTCCCCCCCGGTCCGTAGGGAGGAAACACTTCCGCTTAGTCCAGGTTACCCAAAGCTTAAAGACCGTAGATGTAAGGCTTGGACTTTCCTTTTTGAGCTATGGCTATGGTCAAGCACTTATTAGGGATTTATGTCATTTTATTTTCAGTATTGCTTCTTTATGTTTTCAAGACAGATGAAAAGTTGTAATAATTTGGAAGGTTGAAACAGTTGTTGAATTGTTGTGTTGAACAAATATTTATGAAATAATATTGATCTTTTTCCGCTACATAAATTTTCTGTCTTGTAATTTATTAGTATCTTGTACCTTAAAACGCTCCACCGAAGTTAAGGCATTCCTTTTGAGAGTGACCTTAACGAAGGTGGGGTGTTACATACGATGAGCGAAAGACAGTTTGAAAAGGTTGAGTATCAAACACAGTATTCCTTGGGTTGACATCCGCATTCCTTAAAAAGATGATAGTGCCTACAATTCGCCAAGTGGTTTCATGGCGTTAACTCACCAAATTTGTACTTCAGGAGCCATCCCTCTGTTTCATCCCTTCGTAATCGGTTTCGTGAGGTGAATGAGATTGGAGTCGATGTAACTTTATCCAATCGCATACGCTAATTTGTTGTCGTTGTATGACTTATATATGTAGTACATACATTAACCCGCAACATTTGAGGACATAGTCTTTTTCTTTAAATTTAAGCATCGAGATGAGTATACTCCCTCCTTCCTTTTCTTCGAAGCATTCTGTTGGCGAAAAATTAACAAGGATATACCTAGCAAATCGGGGGACATTAGACATGACTGGTACTATGTCCCGTAGCAAACAGGATGTTCCCGTTGCTGGCTTCAAAGTAGTAAGTCTCATATTTCAACTGAACGGGCCATAAGGAAGTTTCTCACATAAATCGTTTCTTTGTAGGTGGTGAGCAAGATAGGCCTACGGGGAGAGAGTTTCAGGAGCATTTAGATACGCTAGCGGGACTTAGCTTGGAGCGTCGAAGCATCATGAATTGTTGACTGACACACTTTTACATCGCTACCATCCTCTTGACATGAAGAGAACGTTAGGATCGCCTGGTTGTTGAACCACTTCCTCGACTATTGCTCAAACCAATGTACCCCAGTCAAAGAAGCATCTACCATTGTCAGGAATGTGCCCCCAGTCGGGGGCAGTCCGTTCAACCCTCTACCAGGGAGAAAGTAGCAATTGTAGTCCATTCCCCGACATAGAGGAAAAAAGATTGCAGAAAATGACTCATAAAGAAGGCCGATAGACTAAAGGCATGGAAGGAATCAGTTGCAATTGTTGTAGATAAAAATCCATAGAAGATAATTGAGGAAGAGCCTTGGGATCATCGAATGAAGGGTTTTGTTGCCAGAAAAGAATCTCCTTTTACTCAGGGTCTACGGGATGAAGAAGTGGATTCTTTATACCATGATTTAAAGGATTTGGAACAATCGGAGAACACCCTCTCTTCTAAAAATTTGGATTCAATGTCTTTCTTCCCCAAGTCCAAGGAAAATACTGTACTTGTCGGACCAACAGATGTAATAGAAACGAGCTAAGTCCTAGGCTCGGGTCCGTTTGGTGAGATCACTTAGGGCATGCAAGACACAAGCACTGCATGTCACAATGCAATTTTCTTTCGTGTACACTGAATATTGACTAAATTTTCTTTGTTGTGCTGCACGTACCATGAAAGGTGGATATTACCATGATCATTTCAGCTCTCTCCTAAAAAGAGGTGGCCCTATTGGCTTGGCCCCACTACATGGAAAGCGGGATAAGGAAAGTAATGATAGGCTAGATCGCGAACATAGGGATAATGAGCGATCGAGGGAGGAGAAAGAGAGGAAGGAGTGAGAAAGGAAGGAGCGAGAAATGAAAGAGCAAGAGAGGAAGGGGATGGAGGAACAGGAAAAGCGTAGCAGGGACAAGGAGAAGAAAGAGAGGGAGAAAGAAAACCCCAGGAGAAGGAGAAGGATAAGGAGCGTGAGATGCACAAGCATCGATCTTCTTCTGGCTCTCGACATAGGACCCCAGGGATGATGGTTAGACGGCCAGTGAACATTCACAAATTGCTCCTCCTCATCCCAGGCCTCCTATCGATCCTCTTCATAAGTCTCAGCCAGTTAGCTCTCATGGACAGGACCTTACCACTCTCACCACACATCTCGAGAAAGTCTCCCAAATATCAGTCTCCTCTGCCTAATAAAGGACACTTATCAAATGAATTAAAGAATTGGAAGAAGTCTTCCCTTGTCTTCGCTTTGCTGGTATCAAGTTTGTTCCTGACCTCCAACCATTACCGCTGAATTTCAGTGATCGGGTTAAGTCAGATATTTACTTTACTCCATCCCAATATGATGCGTTGTACACATATGCAAGGCATGTAAGCTAGGATTCCAGGGACATTGATGTGTAAAACGAAGGAATGCGGATGGCATGTTACTATGACAAGAAAGCACTTGAAATGGTAAAGAAAGAATTGGGGGATTATGAGGCTCAAGTGGCTGTACTCAAGGAGAAGTATGAGAAAATCATGAAGGATTTGGAGGACAAGACCGAACGGCTTCGTGTTAAACTGGATCATGCATCCTTCCTTACCTAGACCGCCCAAGACGAAGCGAAGTCAGTGGGGACAGGACTGTGCATCTCTTAAGGTTGAGAATGAGATTCTGAAAAGTGATAAGGGGCATTTGGATCTGGAGGTACAGAGCCTAAAAGCCCAAGTTGCTACTTCTAAAGTGGCTAGAAAACATGCCGAAGATAATGCCGAGGCTGGAACCGAGAATGCCATCAATTCTCGGCTCCAACATGATATCGAAATCCAATCTGCTAAGGCCGAACATACAACGAAGGTAGATGAGATGCGCAATATGTTCGGCGACAATGTGTTGTTGTTCTTTGCCCGAGTCCTTAAACATAGAGATCTTTCCTAGGTGAATGACTACCCATGGACTTTGGCCGACTCTTGGGAAGTTGGAAGAGATTGAGGTTGTTATTGGGCAACTAATGAATGAAGAAGCTTTGATTACTCAGTTTTTGCATGGTGGCAAACCTGAAGTACTGGCTAAGGGGGAGAGAATATTAAACTAAGCAGGAGATGCCGAACGATATAGGATGAAGGAAAAATTAGTCATGGATAGGGATACTAGTATGAGTAATGAGAAGATATCTCTTCCTCATCCTGTTTTTTATGTTATTGTTGGCCCGTCCACCGTTCCTCCTCCCCCAATTTAATTTTTGGAGAGGTGGAGGAATACAGTATGGATAATCCTCTTTTGTTCCAACAGAATCCACTTACTCCCATCTCCGAAGCAAAGACCCATGCCACGCCTAAGGATTCTTCAGTTGATGGTATATCATCACTTTCTCCTCAATTGCATAAAGTATTCATTCTTTTAGGTCTAATTATTGCACTTCCTTCCATAGATACACCAAAAGGGAAAATGACTACTGAATCAGAGACCAGAACGCTAGAAAAGGATCTTGTTATTGTACCGGGCAAAGATGAAGAGATGATCGATGCTTCGAAGGGACCAGACCCTAAAGATGCTCAGCCGAAAAACGATGAAGTGATGATTATTGGGGAGGTCAACAAGACCGGTTTCCCAACCATCCCGGAGTTTAAATCCAAAGATAAGGGTGGGGTCTCCACTCTCAAAATCGAACCATCCACCGATCCCCTCGACCATCAACCTCTCCAAGCTATTCCTCCCATTACAAGTATGCCCGTTAAAGGAACTCTTTCCTCAGTCCCAAACGATCGAAGTAAAAGGAAACATGATGCACCATTTTCTGGTCATTATGCTTCTCCCAGTAACAAGTCCAAGAAGCAAATGCACCTTTTGTCCACTGAGGAGGCTTTAGAGTAGATCAAGAAAAAGAAAATGGAGGAAAGCAAGAAATCCGATGATAATCCACCTCGAGCTCAGTGATATTTCTTCTCATGTTGTTTTATGCCCTTTGGATGTCATTACGAGTGTGGCCCTCGCGTTTTTTCCTTTGTTTAACCCTGTATTTTGTAAATGAAGTTTTTGTCGATGTAAACAATGTTATTTGATTTCAAGTCTTTGTATTATTATGTCAGGTGAATTGAATATCATTAAGTCAAGTAAAATAGTATGTTACTGAATTAGAATGCAACCAAGTTGTGGGTGAACAACATAAGTGCCCCCAGTAAATTTAAAACTATGAGGATCGTTTGAGTGAAGCCCATAGTCAGCTTACTTCTTCATCCTTATGACCATAGTGTCATGGGGTTTTATTTCAGACGTCATGTCCTCTGTAGACTCCCGAGATTGACCCGATCCAAACTGGGAGACGAACGGTCTTGGGTTAAGGCATATAAGTCTTTTTATACTCTCCCTTTAGTCACCAAGAGTTAGAGTTTCAGGGATTGAGTGATCATTAATCTTGGTGCAACTTCCACACTCGTCCATAATTTTAAACTCCTTCTCAAGTGGTGAGAATCGGAGTTATTCAAACGTGCAGTCAAGTCGTTTGCACTAGCATAATTTCCACACTTTGGTCTGTAAATTAGGATCTAAAGATTTGAGTGTCGGCATCAAACTCGAGGTTAGTCGATCATTCTTTCGGTGTCTGAGTAAAGTCGGCTCGTTGAGACATGGACCGATGAATAGGGTTGGGGGGTAGACTACTCCCTCAATCCAAATTTGGACCCATGTCGATCGAACCTTAACATGTGGTCATAGTTACTAGAGTAGTAAGATAGAGCGAGGAAAGGAGCCTTTTTTTCATAGACAACAATGGGTGGCAAAATACACCTTATTACGATACTTAAATAAATAAAAGTTCTAGGAAAGATAACGTCGCAAATGCTCACCATTCTATGCTTTTTGAAGGAGTTCACCATCAACAGTCGCTAGCCTGAAAGTTCCATTATCAAGCCTCTGTTGGATGACATAAGGTCCTTCCCATTTTGGACCCATATGGACGGGAGTCGGGAAGACCAGTTTTAAAATAAGGTCACCAAAGTCGACAGCCTTAGGCCGAACCTTCTTACTGTAGTATCGGGAGACATGACATCGATGCGCCTCAGCACGAAGGTTAGCTTCTTCTCTTTTTTCATCAATCATGTCTAATGATTCCAAGAGAAGGACCTTACTTGAAAGTGGGTCGTAGTATGTAGTTCTATGGGAAGGAACTTTAAGTTCTATAGGAATGACCGCTTCAGAGCCACAGGACAAAGCAAAAGGAGCGTGGCCTGTGGCATTTTTATGGGTGGTTCAGTATGCCTAAAGAGCTAAAGGTAATTCATCGACCTATTTGTCTTTGGCTCATTCCAGGCGTTTCTTTAAGATAGACTTGATAATTTTGTTGATGGCTTCAACTGGTACATTAGACTATGGATACGCAACTGCCGTGTACTTATTCTCGATATGATATCGTTCATGGAAATTTTTGAACTTCGAGCGGTCGACTTGAGTCCCATTGTCCATGATGATGGTTCGAGGCAGTCCAAATGACATATGATATTCCTAACAACAAATTTAATGACTCATTTTGTGGTGATCGTGGTTAACTGTTCAACTTCGGCCCACTTTGTAAAGTAATCTATAGCCACGGTTGCAAATTTCGCGCCCTCTTTCGAGATTGGTTAACTCCCGATAATATTTATTCCCCAAATGATAAACGGCCAAGGACTGACCATTTGAGCGAGTTCAGTCTGTGGAGCCCATGGAATCTAGGAAAATCTTTGGCATTTATTGCAACTCTTGTAATAGTTGGCCACATACTTATTAACAATTGACCATAAGTAACTGTATTGCCGTACCTTCTTAGCCAAAGTTTGCCCTCTTGTATGAGCTCTACATTCACCCTCGTGCACTTCTTGCAATATCCTTTTAACATCATTATTAGACACACATCGAAGCATCAAGACGAAGAATCCTCTCCGGTAAAGTTCATCTTTCTAGAAGGTATATCTAGATGCTTATCGTACGACAACTCGTCTCTTATTCCTCCTTTCTGGGAAGGTTCCATGTCAGAGAAAATTGCCGGTGGGAGTTATCCGTGATTCCTTTTCGGGTTCAGTCTCCACGGATCGGTCGATCTCCATTTGATCTACGCTCGGAGTGTTCAAGGTCTATATGGGGACTAGTTCTGCCTCACTTAGATCATCAGAGCTGGCTAGGTTTTCCTATCTATCTTCCTTTTGGTTCTCTTCCCTAGGAATATGAGAGATGCTATATTGATTAAAGTCACTCAATAGGTCTTCAACCTACTTGGGATAGGTGGCAAGTCATGCCCTTTTAGTCTGGTACCCCTTTCTGAAACATAATAAGTTGTTGGTAGCAGAGAAATTTAGTCTCAAGGAATAATAAATTGATCGCCCCTCAGGAGTTAATAGTACTATCCCGGCGCTAGACGCCGATTGTTACGAGCCCCATTCGTGTATAACTTCCAAGTGTTTGATCTTAATTCGATGTCCAGGCTTGGGTTACCCTCTAGGTTGTCGTCCTCAGGAATAGTAAATTCGGCTATAAATTCGGCTAGTGCTTGCCCTCAGATGGATTTCCATGGAACAAAAGGGAGGTTGAATTGAATTGTTCAATGTTCCACTTAAGCAATCTCCTGCTTGCCTCAAGCCATTGGAGAACTTGTCGTAGTGGTTGGTCGATGAACACCTTGATGGGGTGAGCCTGAAAGAAACGATGTAGCTTTCTTGATGCGATTGGCAGACCATAGGTGAGTTTCTCAATCTTTGGATAGTTGCGCTCAGCTTCTGTTAGTTTCTTGCTTACATAGTAAACTGGACGTTGCACTTAATCTTACTCGCAAACTAGGACCGAGTTGATTGCATGCATGGATTCTGGCAAATATACAAACAAGTCCTCATGATCGACTGACTTGGACAAGATAAGAGGCTTTTCCAAATTGTCGAGCAAATTGTGAAAAGCTTCGACATAGTCAAGAGTCCAAGAAAAGTTGTGTTTCCTGTTAAGGATTGCGGAATGGATCATTAAGGAAAAACTAACACTAGAGGGGGAGGGGTGAATAGTGTTTTTGAGAAATCTTACAAAATCTAAAACTTATATGATCCACTGCATGAATCAAACACCACAGGGATAATCACAGACATAGAATCAAACACAAACACAAAGATAAACCAAAATAAAATGCAGAAAAGGAAATAACACACCGGATTTTATATTAGCTTGGATTACTCCTACGTCTAGTCCCATGCGACACTGGATTGCACAAAGTTTTATTACTATATCAATATTCTAGTACAACCCCCTTGATTTCACGGTCATAAGGTTACCACCGATTCCAAATACCCTTGATCAAGTATATTCCACTTGATTTCCCAGCTACAAGGTTAATACCGCTCTATTTCCTTAATTTCAGGCTACAAGGACACACCTTTTTCCCAAACACCTCCCAAACAATTACAACAGCCCTATAACTCTTCAATAGAACTTCGATTCAGAGAGTAATGAGTAGAGAGTGTGACGAGAATAAGATTTATATAAGTAGAATTAAATTTGACATAGTATAAGTGTAGAAATCATAAAAATATGAAATATTTATGGCGTAAAGAAAGGGGAAGAAGACGGAGAAGAAGAGTGGTGAAAACAACCCCTATTTATAAGATTTGAAAGGTTGCAACGCTTCTAAAATGTTATAAATAGTGAAAAGACACTTCTTTTCAAAATAAAAATATGACAGTTATATGTTGACATATCAACATATATATGTCGACATAAACCTTCATAAAAATGATTTTTGAGCATTTGTGAAGTGTTTTAATGTATATATAATTATCGAAACTCTTAAGTAAAAACATAGTGTTATAAATAAGTATTATAAATTAGAAAATCATATGAAAACATAAATATAAAGTACGTGAACAAATTTATAAAATTATATAGTTTAAAACTATATAAATATAAGTATATAAAAGTATAAATATATAAAACTTATAAACTATAAAATTTGAGTTTTAAAAAAACAAAACTAGAGAAACTTAATTAGTATGGAAATTTAAGATATAATTTGAAAATAAAATTTGAAGATTGAAAACCAGAATTTGATTTTGAACCTGGAGTGTTATTTTGAGTCTTACATAAATTAGCCTCTATTACTATATTTGCTTTGAACACTTGAAATCTTGATTACTCATGAGTCTTTAATCATCTCTGAATTATGAATCTCTAAAAGCTCTTAAACTATACAGTCTTCAGTATTAATTCCATTATACAAATCCTGTATATATATATATATATTATGGATAAAAGTGTTAGTATATATTTTATAATCAATTAATATTGAAAAAAGGTTTTTGGCATCAAAACTCCATTCTCTAACAATCTGCCCCTTTTTGATGATGGCAACCTTAGTTTATAAAATATCATACCTGAACATACCTGTTGATGATGATCCTTCTAATACTCTCCCAGTCTAAACGAATTTTATATTTTCTTTGGCATTATCAAAAATGAATTATAAAAGTACCCCCCTAAATCCTAAAACTATCTAAATAATTCCTATACTAAAGCAAAGTACTCCCCTTGATCCTAAGTATATATAATCCTTATACTAAAAAAATACTCCCCCTAAATCCTAAATATATATACTATAATAATAATACTTCCTAAATATATGATTATACATCAATCAAAATTAAGTATTTAAATTACATATGTTTTATGTCATATAAACAGACCAAATCAAGCACACCACACCATATGCTTAATATATGCAAGTTTTAAGTCATAGAATCCAAATCAAACAAATCAATCAAATCATACCAAATAATTAAATGTTTCATGGGACTTCTACCCAACCGTCTTCTCCAAATATTGGATCCTTCTTGACGACCTCCCAATCTTCATTTTCTTTGGTTAGTGGTGATTTAGCAAGATTGTTATCTTTTTCTCTGAAAAGAGTGGAGATTAGCCACCGTATTGCATCAAAGTGCTTCTCTTGCTGTTCATACATCTTTGTTTGGCTTAATTTAAGATGATGCTGGTTTTGTAGAATTATAGAGAGGATGTTCTTGAAGGAATTCAATGTTTCTTCAATATTTTCACTAAGATTATGAATTGGTTTGGCCATAATTTTAATAAGAATTGAATAGAGAAGAAGGAGAAGTGAAATAACAAAGTTTTCAGGAAGAAATAGGCTAAAATAGGGTCTAGAATTCGTTGGATTTTGAATGGACATGAGTTAGTTATTTAATTTTAAATTTTTAAAAGTTTTGAAAATCTGGAAGTTATATCTCGATGTAAAAAAGTATGTATGTCGACATACTTGCTTCAAAATTTTGAAAATTTTCAAATTTTGAATCCTTTGTTCCTATATTATATTATTTTTAATTCTAAAGTTTTTGCAGTAACTTAAAGATAATTTTAACATAAATAAAACTCCATTCATTACTTCATAAAAACACATACATCCTATTAATTAAGACACACTAAATACGATATTCGAAAGAAAATACAAGAAAATATTAAAGATAAATTAAACTAGATATGATAGTTTTTAGGGGATGATGAGGAGGAAGATAAAATTCCAAGCTTTCTTCCTATCTTGACCATAAACTTAGTCATTTTGGTTTTGAGCTTCTTTTTATTGTTGACAATCTTTACTTGTTTGAACAATCATCTCTCTAGAAATGGTTCTAGTGTTTATTGGAGATTCAACACTTTCTAAAGAAGTTTCTTCTTCTTCGACTTTCATAGGTGCTTGTTCTTGTTGCACTCGAGCTTGTTTGGCTTCGAATGTCTCAAATAGTTTGAAAGTGAAAGGAATTTGCATAAGGTGTATATTTGAGGAGTCAAACACCTTTCTTGGCACAAGTTCTTCTCCGTGAAGATCAACTCCAAAGTATTTGAAAATATGGGTGAGATGAACTCTATAGTAAAGAGTGTTCTCTCTTAATGAAGTTTCTACGAGCTTGAATTCTCTTAAGATCATATCGGCCCAATTGATTATATAGCCACCAACACTAGCAAAGAGGGCTTTTTGGACCTTGAGAGTTGGATTATTAATGTTTCTGCAATGAGGAGTGTTGGTATGTTGGAGGAGAAGGTTTACGATTCTTGTTTTTGGACGAAAAAAACGATTTTTGAAATCCATTTGAGCATCGCTTTCAAATATGTCTTGAAAAGACTCTAAATCGGTTTCATCGATTTTGAAATCCGAAAAATCTGAGCCTATGCTTCAACAATTTAGGATATTTCCCAAGATTTTGGCATGTAGAACAATTTGCGTGCCTTTGATTCTTCTCCAAATTTGGTCTTCGTCGCCTTCATAAAATCTGCGATTAAGATTCATATAAAACATCTTGAGAAGTTTAGGATATCATACTTCGTCGTTATCCCGAGAGACGATTAGACTCAAGATTTTATTCTGGTGAAAGAGAGAAAGATAAGATCATAGGAAGGAAAATCTTCAAGGATGGTGAAAGCTCCTGTATTGACTTTAGCTTTTGCTAGATAGTCAACATGGGTTTTGATAGCATCTCTATCATTATGAAGATAACCTTTGATGGTTTTGGTTAACTTCAATTTATGAGATGAACTAGAGGAAGCCATTGAATTGATTTTTTTGAAGAGAATAAATATGAAGAATATAGTTTGAATTGTGAATGAAAGGTAGAGAGAATAGATGTATATATAGAAATTGAATGGATATGAATTGAATAGGCACAACTTTTCAGAAATCAGTGACACCTTTCCAGTCCTTGGGAGTTGGTGAAAAGATGCTGGGAAGTTTGAAAGTTTAAACCTTTGAAATTAAAAATTTAAATTTCAAATTACAGGATGATATGTCGACATACAGATATATGTATATCAACATATGTGTTAATTTTCAAAGGACATTTGGTTTTTGTGACTTGTGATTTAAATTATAGATTTATATTTCTAGTTTAACGATTTCCTGAAATAATTCTAATCCTAGCAAACATCCAAAAAATTATTTTATTATTTCTTTTATTATTATATTTTTATTTTAAATTTCAAATTTGAATTTTAAATTTCAAGTTTGAATGTTAAAGTTTGAATTTTTTAAATTCAAAATAAACAAAGCAAACAAATAGAACAACCATTCAACCAAGAAAAAATAAAAAAATAATTAAGGCGTTACCCGGTTTTTATATCCTTTTCTTTGAAATTTTCTAAATTATGCATTGTCGTGAAGCACATATTTGATTTTCCGGTTTTTGGCTCTTCATCACTTGATGATGAATCTGAATCATCTAGCGTCGCTGCGTATGCTTTCTTTCTCTTCTTTGATGAATTGCTATTGTCCAATTGTTGACTCAATTCATGTGTATATGTACACATTCTCCTTATATGGTTTGGTTTATCGCAATTATAGCATCGATCATCATTTCTGTAATGACCCGGCATTTTGACGACTTTGTTTATCGACATAAACACGATGACGACTAACCAAACATCGAAAAATACTGATCATTAATGAAAGAAATTAGAGGGTGAGGAAAGATAAGATAGAAACTTAGAATAGAAGAAGAAGAAGAACACAACATCAGAGTAACACGAACCTCACAGCGGAACGAATAACGTATAATATGTATAACATAACTTGAAATATACATCTGTACTTGAATATACATATCATTATCAAAGTACAACACTTACAACACAGCGGAAATAACTATAGCTATTTATCCTGAAGCCTCCTGCTCTAGCTCTTCAAGTATCTGTAAATCCCGACTACTTGACTGCCCGTACAAAATTAGGCACCCAAGAGTTTAGGGAAAACAAAACAAAATAAATTTCGGGTCAGTCATGGGACTGATGTGTGTAAAACAGTTTAAAATAGTTCAAGCAGGTAAATGATATCTCATAAGACCACGCCATATAACGGAACGGGTTTTTCCCTTATGAGAATCCAAATTATCTTTATATCAAAAACCCTTTGATATTATAATAATGTCTATCAACCACAATATAATAATCATCTAGCAGAAACGCTTTCATCTCACGTTCTTTGTATATAGTATACAATCAAAACCGTAAGCACGTATTGGGTAATGGATTTCCAACTATGACAAGGTATGGAACCACCTTTCGCTAGTGTACCTCTGGAAAGGAATACACTGGGTTCAACAAGAACATCTTGCAACCCGGCAACACATGACCGACCACTCATTTCGCTTGAGTGTATCGAATATATATCACCAACGGTTGGGATCAACAACCGTTTCCCGAATGGGACATCATCAAAAATAGATTTTTAGAAGTAAATGAAACTCTAGATCAGGTGATTATACACCTTACTTCGGTGCGACCGACTTAGCCATGCTGCCTGCCCGATTTCTGTCATTTATCGGATGTAAGGCTAGAAGCTATGCTTTATCATCACACCAGATTCACTTCGAATGCCACATCGTCAAATCCATCAAATCACCGATTACGTCCTCAAAAATACATTATGTGTTAGCTAAAAGAAGTTTCCTTCTCCGCTTCCACTCTTGGTACAGTTGAAGAAATCAATGTACGTGACCTTTCTGGAAATACTCTGTCAGACATTCATCCATACAAGTCACCCAGGAACAGGATGAACCGAAGGCACTATTCAATACATCCATCTTAGACAATGTTATCTAAGACTTATACAATAGCCCTTGCACTTTACTCCGTCTTCAATTATCTTTGGCATATATGATTCGCAACGCTTATGCCAATACAGAGTGGTTCTTTGGATAATAATCCAACCGGTCTCTCCATATTAACAACGTTAAAATGGTCCAAACATTGATATTCTATGAGTTAACTATCAATGAAAAACATGTGTGCAAACAACGATATCATTTCTAAAGGGAAATTATATCAATCAAACATCAATCATATATATATATATATATATATATTTCCTTATTTTTCTTATTTTCTATGTTTAGAAAATATATGTTATTAACACTGGAAAACATTTCCTTTTTGTTTATCTACATATACCTATCACTTTCACTCTCGAACCTTAACCATTTATAAATTAAAAACGAAGCCAATCAAGTTGGGGTATAATTACCTCTCAGACCTTAACTGAACAACATTTCAAATCTCGAAATAGGTTAAGTTCATCTTTAACCCTTTAACACTTCCTTACGTAACTCTCGTTCGAATAAATCTCTATTCGATAACTCCTCCCTTCGAATAACTATATTTGATAATCTCTCTTACGAATAACTAGATTCGAAAACCTTTCTTCGAATGAACTAAATTAGATTAACTCTATTTATTTAACCCTAATCGATTAACTCTTTTTACTTAACTCCTTACTTAACTCCTTTCGATTAAACTGTAATCGATAACTCTTATGTGTTTAACTCTATTGGAATAACTAATTCGAATAACTCTTATTTATTTAACTCTATTCGAATAACTAATTCGAATAACTCTATTCGATTTACTTCCGAATACTATATTCGATTAACTCCCTTCGAATAAACTATTCATTTATAAAGATTTACTTTTAGTAACGGTTCTTCACTTTACAAATGATTTACTTTTTAGTAACAAATTCTTTTTTATAACGGTTTCCTTTTTATAACATCCTATTTAGTTATAAACAAATTTCCTTTTTATAACTCTATTTATTTTCTAAATATTTCCTTTTTAATTCTATATGTAAATGGTTTTACAAATACCTCCTTTTCGATTTCATTTGTAAAGGTTTACAAACATTTCTCTTTCTGATTGATTTGTAAATGGTTTACAAACCTTTCTCGTTCTAATCTATTTGCAAATGATTCCTTTAGGGTTTCATTTCTAAGTATTTTCTATTTATAAATAATCCATTTATAAATAAATTTCTATATATAAATATTCCATTTTTAAATAATTACTTTTATAAAATCTCCTTTGATTGTTATAAATATTATCTCTTTTATAAAATCCTTTGATTTATAAATAATCTATTTTCAATATTCATTTTGAAAATTCCTTTTCACCATTCTGGTATGTTATGGTATTTAACACATCAAATCACGATGACCAATATCGCTCAAACACATATAATCGACAACAGATTATATATCACATCATATATTACTATATATGAATACAGTAAAATAAATGTTATGGAATCCAGTTGGATTCCTCCAACCCGTCTCCCTGCATCCACAGATGTTAAACAATATAGATAACATCACTTTCAGTTCCATATGATATATTCTGTTAAACAGAATCAATATAGAAATTCAACTAACTGACTAGCAGTTCAATCAAACAGTCAACACACAGTCAATCAGCCAATATTTAACAGTTCTAAAAATACAACATGAATTTATAAACTATTCAGAGTTAGTGAGATTTACTCACATTGTCCGTAATCGTTAAATAACGATTTACGGTCGTTGCTTCCATTCAGACGTTTTATTCCGTCAAAATTTCAGATAAGCTCCGAATCATTCCTATTCCAATTCCATGTTGTAGTGTTTGTCAAGACGGTTCCACTGTCTTTCGTTTTCGTCAGATTCTTTATCCGGCCTATTCTCTTTTAAAAACCCAGACCAGAACCCTTTGTCATTCCTTCCCCGAACTTAAGTCACCAACTCCAAAAACACACACCTGGCTTCAACAAAACCCATCTTAGAAACAAAGCCCACTCGTAGCCGATGATTTCTTTTTCAACAACTCCCTTTTTCCTCCTGTTTCTGTACATGACTTCAAGCTACCCCAAAACAAGTAAGCACCACACAGGGAACAACCCCACTGTCCTTCCTTTTACGTTCATAAAATCCCGTCCATGCTCCTAGCGGTTGTAACTGCTCAAACCCATGGTGACAAATAAATACATCGACATCCTCACTTCACCAATAATCAAACAAAAGCCACCAAAAGTTAAACCAAAAAAATAGCTGTAAACACTCACTTCTCCTCCTCTATCATTTCAAATCTGATACAGTGAACTCGTAACTGATTCTCAGTAAAAAAAAAACGAACTACACCGCCTTCCATTCCTACCACCATCAACGTAAGCTCGCCTCACCACTGCAATTTCCGTCGAACCACACTTCTCAGCACCATACAGTATTCGCGCGACATTTCTTCATCACCAATTCCCTCAAACTTTCACAGATGAAATCGCTCTCAACTACAAACCCAAATCTACATTTGAAAATCAACATCGATGCTTACATCACTCGAAATACGAAACCCTAGGAACTACGATTTGAAAACCGAACCACACAGAGGACTTCGAACATGCTGAAACATGTATGGCAACGTCGAAAATCTACTGAGGAACTCAAATAAATTAGTGTTGTGATTTTTGGATTTTTATTCATTTTCTTATGAATTTTTGAAGAGGTGCGATCTGGTTTTAGAGAAAGAACAGCGGCGGCGGTTTAGCTGTTGACTTCGGGAGATAAGAAAAATAAGGTTTAGGGTAGGCAGCGTATTTATAGGGTAAATTTAGTTTTATTATATTCTATTTTTAATTGTATCGCTACTTCATTCGTCTTCTGAAAATCCGTATCATCACATATGATACCCAAAAATCACGAAAATTGACATGCAGCTAGAGTTCGACATTACGGTCCCAACGAAATTGGTTTCGTCGAATTCCGACTGCGTATGCTCACACAACATATTTTTAACCATCGAAATACTGACTGTTTTTCACTCTAAAAATCCCTACGGCCACACAATGACTCTAAAAATCACGAAAATTGAAATCTAGCAAAAATTTAATATTGCGGATCCAACAAAATTAGTTTTGTCGAATTCTGAGGTCGTTTGCAAAACTGGCTATTTTTAAAGCTCTGAATGACCCATTTTAAATATATAAATATATTTAAATAAAAATTAAATTAAATATTTATAAATAAATATTATCGTATATATTCACAGTGGAATACCATACAACTCCAGAATAATCCTATATGGGTTTCTAACTCGATACTCACTTCTGGGTCAACCCAATATTCGATTTATATTGAAATTCTTTTTTTACAATATAAATAATTCCTTTATAAATTATAAAGGAATTCCACAACGACTTTTCTAAAATTTTATTTGGACATAAATCAAAATCTACACGATGAAATCTCGATTTTTCTCTTCCACTTGAAAGATATACTCCACCAGCTCCACGCGTTTCTTGTTTCATAGAAATCTCATAAGACCACGCCGTATAACGGAACGGGTTTTTCCCTTATGAGAATCCAAATTATCTTTATATCAAAAACCTTTTGATATTATAATAATGTCTATCAACCACAATATAATAATCATCTAGCAGAAATGCTTTCATCTCACATTCTACGTATATAGTATACGGTCAAAACTGCAAGCACGTATTGGGTAATGGATTTCCATCTATGACAAGATATGGAACCACCTTTCGCTAGTGTACCTCTAGAAAGGAATACACTGGGTTCAATAAGAACATCTTGCAACCTGGCCATACATGACCGACCACTTATTTCGCTTGAGTGTATCGAACGTATATCACCAACGGTTGGGATCAGCAACCGTTTCCCGAATGGGACAGCATCAACAATAGATTTTTAGAAGTAAATGAAACTCTAGATCAGGTGATTATACACCCTACTTCGGTGCCACCGACTTAGCCATGCTGCCTACCCGATTTCTGTCATTTACCGGATGTGAGGCTAGAAGCTACGCTTTATCATCACACCAGATTCACTTCGAATGCCACACCGTCAGATCCATCAAATCACCAATTGACGTCCTCAACAATACATTATGTGTTAGCTAAACGAAGTTTACTTCTCCGCTTCCACTCTTGGTACGGTTGAAGAAATCAATGTACGTGACCTTTCTGGAAATACTCTGTCAGACATTCATCCATACAAGTCACGCAGGAACAGGATGAACCCAAGGCACTTTTCAATACATCCATCTTAGACACCGTTATCTAAGACTTATACAATAGCCCTTGCACTTTACTCCGTCTTCAATTATCTTTGGCATATATGATTCGCAACGCTTATGCCAATACAGAGTGGTTCTTTGGATAATAATCCAACCGGTCTCTCCATATTAACAACGTTAAAATGGTCCAAACATTGATAGTCTGTGAGTTAACTATCAAAGACAAACACGTGTGCAAACAACGATATCATTTCTAAAGGGAAATTATATCAATCAAACATCAATCATATATATATATATATTTCCTTATTTTTGTTATTTTCTATGTTTAGAAAATATATGTTATTAACACTGGAAAACATTTCCTTTTGTTTATCTACATATCACTATCACTTTCACTCTCGAACCTTATACATTTCTAAATTAAAAATGAAGCCAATCAAGTTGGGATATAATTACCTCTTAGACCTTAACTGAACAACATTTCAAATCACGAAATAGGTTAAGTTCATCTTTAACCCTTTAACACTTCCTTACGTAACTCTCGTTCGAATAAATCTCTATTCGATAACTCCTCCCTTCGAATAACTATATTTGATAATCTCTCTTATGAATAACTAGATTCGAAAACCTTTCGTCGAATAAACTAAATTCGATTAACTCTATTTATTTAACCCTAATCGATTAACTCTTTTTACTTAACTCCTTACTTAACTCCTTACTTAACTCCTTTCGATTAAACTATAATCGATAACTCTTATGTGTTTAACTCTATTCGAATAACTAATTCGAATAACTCTTATTTATTTAACTCTATTCGAATAACTATTTCGAATAACTCTATTCGATTTACTCACTTCCGAATACTATATTCGATTAACTCCCTTCAAATAAACTATTCATTTATAAAGATTTACTTTTAGTAACGGTTCTTCACTTTACAAATGATTTCCTTTTTAGTAACGTTTTCCTTTTTATAACGGTTTCCTTTTCATAACATCCTATTTAGTTATAAACTAATTTCCTTTTTATAACTCTATTTATTTTCTAAATATTTCCTTTTTAATTCTATTTGTAAATGGTTTTACAAATACCTCCTTTTCGATTTCATTTGTAAAGGTTTACAAACATTTCTCTTTCTGATTGATTTGTAAATGGTTTACAAACCTTTCTCGTTCTAATCTATTTGCAAATGATTTGCAAATAATTCCTTTAGGGTTTCATTTCTAAGTATTTTCTATTTATAAATAATCCATTTATAAATAAATTTCTCTTTATAATTATTCCATTTATAAATAATTCCTTTTATAAAATCTCCTTTGATTGTTATAAATATTATCTCTTTTATAAAATCCTTTGATTTTATAAATAATCTATTTTCAATATTCATTTTGAAAATTCCCTTTTCGCCATTCCAGTATGTTATGGTATTTAACACATCAAATCACGATGACCAATATCGTTCAAACACATATAATCGACAACAGATTATATATCACATCATATATTACCATATATGAATCACAGTAAAATAAATGTTGAAGAACCAGTAGGATTCCTCCAACATGTCTCCCTGCATCCATAGATGTTAAACAATATAGATAACATCACTTTCAGTTCCATATGATATATTCTGTTAAACAGAATCAATATAGAAATTCAACTAACCGACTAGTAGTTAAATCAAATAGTCAACACACAGTCAATCAGCCAATATTTAACAGTTCTAAAAATACAACATGAATTTATAAACTGTTCAGAGTTAGTGAGATTTACTCACATTGTCTGTAATCGTTAAATAACGATTTATGGTCGTTGATTCCATTCAGACATTTTATTTCGTCAAAATTTCAGATAAGCTCCGAATCATTCCCATTCCAATTCCATGTTGTAGTGTTTGTCGAGACGGTTCCACTGTCTTTCATTTTCGTCAGATTCTTTATCCGGCCCATTCTCTTTTAAAAACCCAGACCAGAACCATTTGTCATTCCTTCCCCGAACTTAAGTCACCAACTCCAGAAATACACTCCTGGCTTCAACAAAACCCATCTTAGAAACAAAGCCCACCCGTAGCCGATGATTTCTTTTTCAACAACTCCCTTTTTCCTCCTGTTTCTGTACATGACTTCAAGCCACCCCAAAACAAGTAAGCACCACACAGGGAACAACCCCATTGTCCTTCCTCTTACGTTCAGAAAATCCCGTCCGTACTCCTAGCGATTGTAACTGCTCAAACCCATGGTGACAAATAAATACATCGCCATCCTCACTTCACCAATAATCAAACAAAAGCCACCAAAAGTTAAACAAAAAAAAAAATAGCTGTAAACACTCACTTCTCCTCCTCTATCATTTCAGATCTGATACAGCGAACTCGCAACTGATTCTCAGTAAAAAAAAATACGAACTACACCGCCTTCCATTCCTACCACCATCAACATAAGCTCGCCTAACCACTGCAATTTCCGTCGAACCACACTTCTCAGCACCATACAGTATTTGCGCGACATTTCTTCATCACCAATTCCCTCAAACTCTCACAGATGAAACCGCTCTCAACTACAAACGCAAATCTACATTTGAAAATCAACATCAATGCTTACATCACTCGAAATCCGAAACCCTAGGAACTATGGTTTGAAAACCGAACCACACAGAGGACTTCGAACACGCTGAAACATGTATGGCAACGTCGGAAATCTACTGGGGAACTCAAATAAATTAGTGTTGTGATTTTTGGATTTTTATTCATTTTCTTATGAATTTTTGAAGAGGTGCGATCTGGTTTTTGAGAAAGAACAACGGCGGCGGTTTAGCTGTTGACTTCGGGAGATAAGAAAAATAAGGGTTAGGGTAGGCAGCGTATTTATAGGGTAAATTTAGTTTTATTATATTCTATTTTTAATTGTATCGCTACTTCATTCGTCTTGTGAAAATCCGTATCATCACATATGATACCCAAAAATCACGAAAATTGACATGCAGCTAGAGTTCGACATTACGGTCCCAACGAAACTGGTTTCGTCGAATTCCGACTTCGTATGCTCACACAACATATTTTTAACCATCGAAATACTGACTGTTTTTCACCCTAAAAATCCCTACGGCCACATAATGACTCTAAAAATCAAGAAAATTGAAATCTAGCAAAAATTTAATATTGCGGATCCAACAAAATTAGTTTCGTCGAATTCTGAGGTCGTTTGCAAAACTGGCTATTTTTAAAGCTCTAAATGACCCATTTTAAATATATAAATATATTTAAATAAAAATTAAATTAAATATTTATAAATAAATATTATCGTATATATTCACAGTGGAATACCGTACAACTCCAGAATAATCCTGTATGGGTTTCTAACTCGATATTCACTTGTGGGTCAACCCGATATTCGATTTATATTGAAATTCTTTTTTTACAATATAAATAATTCCTTTATAAATTATAAAGGAATTCCACAGCGACATTTCTAAAATTTTATTTGGACATAAATTAAAATCTACACGATGAAATCTCAATTTTTCTCTTCCACTAGAAAGATATACTCCACCAGCTCCACGCGTTTCTTGTTTCACAGAAATCCGATTTAAAACGAATCTTGTACATTCAGTTGAAGTTCGAATCGCCAATTTACGAACTGCAGTGCCATTTCAAGCTCGATTTTAATTATAATATAAATATACGTTCAAACTGTCGTGTAAATAATATATTCGTTATTCTAATTCAATTCTAAACTGAATTAAATATCACAAATGATCCAGTTCACACCATATCGCCATTTCAGCCAATTCTGATTATTTCAAAATTAAATATATTATTTAATTTATATTTTAATTAAATATTCATCATTATTTAATTCTGCGACCATTTAGTTCACTAAATCACTATTTATAGAATTAAATAAATTAATTATAATACCTCTGCCAATGCGGGTCATTACAATTTCTTCCTGAACTTTCTTGATTATTATTTTGAGGATAATTTTTCTTTCTATGTCTCAGAAATTTTCTTAAATGTCTTGTCATTAGGGTTGTTTCTTCATTATCTTCGCTACTCAAGTTTGAATCATTTGTTGTTGCTTTAATGTGATAGAAATCTTGTCAATTGGCTTGTTTTCCTTTCTTTTCTATAATTGGACTCCAAAAGACATCCCCAATCTTCATTTCATTGACATTATTGGCTTCTTCAATCGCCAAAGTTTTCTGATCCCATTCTGGAGTCAATAAACACAATATTTTTCTGACTTGGTCTTCTTCAGAATAAGTTTTCCAAGTGCTATTAATGAATGCACTATCTCTTGAAATTTGCAATACATATCGAAGATAGACTCATTCTCGTTCATTTGAATAACTCGAACTGATTAACTAACATTGATATCTTAGTTTGCTTAACTTTACTACTTCCTTCGTGAGTAACTTGTAAAGTTCTCCAAATTTCATAAGAAAATTTACAAATTGACATTCTGTTAAACTCATTCCCATCTAATGAACAAAACAATATGCTCATGGCTTTAGAATTGCTTTGTGCAGCAACCTTTTGTTCATTTGTCCATTATGTAAAGTAGTTGTAGGTTCAGCAAACTCATTTTGTGTTCTATTCCATATGTCTAATCCTACTGATTGTAAATATATTTTCATTCTACATGCCCAATATTAGTATTTACTACCATTAAACAGTGATGGTCTAATAGTGGACTGGCCCTCTACAAAAGAGCAATTATTGCTACCAGTGTCGTTTTACATTTCTAAAAAAATTCAAAAATCAGATTATGAACTTTTTGAAAGACCTTGCTCTTATACCAATTGTTAAGGATTGCGGAATGGATCGTTAAGGAAAAACTAACAGTAGAGGGGGGTGGTGAATAGTGTTTTTGAGAAATCTAGCAAAATCTAAAACTTATATGATCTACTATATGAATCATGCACCACAGAGATAATCACAGACGCATAATCAAAAACAAAGATAAACAAAAATAAAATGTAGAAAAGGAAAGAACCCAAAGGATTTTATACTGGTTCGAATTACTCCAATGTCATGTCCCATGCAACGCTAGATTAGGCAGAGTTTTATTACTATATCAATATCCAAGCACAACCCCCTTGATTTCACGACCACAAGGTTGCCACCGATTCCAAACACCCTTAATCAAGTATATTCCCCTTGATTTCCCAGCTACAAGGTTAAGAGTTCTCCATTTCCTTGATTTCAAGGCTACAAGGACCCAACTTTTTTTCAAACACTTCCCAAATAATTACAACAACCCTATAACTCTTCAATACCACTTCAATTCAGAGAGTAGTGAGTAGAGAATGAGAAGAGAAGAAGATTTATGTAAATAAAATTGAATTTGCAGAGTATAAGTATAGAAATCATAAAAATATAAAATATTAATGTTGTGAAGAAAGGGGATGAAGATGGAGAAGAAGATTGATGAAAAAATTCGAAATCAGCCCATATTTATAAGATTTGAAAGGTTGCAACGCTTTTGTAACGTTACAAATAGTGAAAAGACACTTCCTTTCAAAATCAAAAATGAAACACCCCACCTCCGTTAAGGTCACTCACAAAGGGAATGCATTAACTTTGGTGAAGCATTTTAGGTAAAAGACACAGATAATTTACAAGACATGCATATAAATAGAGGAAAACTGAAATCATTTCATAAATAGCGTGGTTCAGTCAAAATATTACAAGCATTGTCTCAAAAACCAACTTCTAAATTATTACAATATTACATATGTCTTAATTCAAAACTCCAAGTACATAAAGAAGCATAAAACAGCATAAATCCCCAATAAAAGTGTAACCACAGCCATAGCCCAAGAAAATAGAATCCAAGCAATACATCTTCTATCTTCAAGCTGGGAAAAGGTCTGTACTAAGCTGAAGTATTTCCTCCCTACGGACCTGGGGGGAGGGGGGGATGGAAGAAAAGAAGGCGAAAGAAAACGGGTCAGACATAAGCCTGGTAAGTCCATAGATTATTCAGCATGTAAACCGGTAAAAGGATCATGACATGAATAAACTGAACATAAGACAATACCATAGAAATAAGATAACATAAGATAAGGCAAGATAAACTGAATATACAATCACACTCATTTCCTTTTCTCTTCACCTACTAACGCATATTTCAACTACCATCATGTGTTCTTAACAAAGTGATCCCTTTTCCGATCGGCTTTGACTCGCATGCATTTCTTACTTGTGTCATTCGGCCCCGCTTGATTATAGATACCTGTGCTGGTCCCACCATAGGGTGTATCAATTCCTATGGTGGCAACCTGACACAAATTCTAGATGAGCAGTGTATACTACTGATGCCCAGTGCTCGCTTTATCCACTGCGGAGTACGTGCACGCCCATACTCCACCGGAACCTACACTGCTGCACCACCCGCCGCTATTTTGAACGCTTATAATCAGCCCAGTAATCGTGCCCCATCCTGCCTAGTTCAGGGTATCGTGATACATCTATGTGGGTTACTGCTGAAATGGGTCCCTGTTACTATGGTTTCCTAATCAACATACTACAATGGTTAAGTGTTCTCAAATTAACCTAACCAACCCATCTGTTTAACTAACATGTTGTATTGGTTAAGTGTTGCCTTAATTAACTTAACCCTGCCATTCTTAGCCTGTCTGTTCCTTAGCTTTAATTTATTCCTTAAAGCACCAACCTATCACATTAGATCTATACTGTTGTGGTCGCCTGATGTGCCATGCAGTTCCGAGCAGCCTTACACCGCAACTCAATCCAATCTTGGGTTTTTGGGCTTAATGCGCTAACCTCTCAATTAGATCTATATTGTTGCGGTTGCTGGATGTGTCGGGCGGTTCCGGGCAGTCTTACACTGCAACTCAATCTAACCTCGGGTTAGGCATGTTCATCTTTTGCCAATTTACATATTTGTCATATGTGTCAAAGTTCATGTCTTTTTATGCCAATATTCCCCAAATGTAGTCAGTATAAGTTTTATGCCATATTCACTTATTACGCCCAAAATTTACTAAATTAAATTATATCCAATTTTCCCGCGTTACAATCACACGTACAACGAGATTTAATCTAAGTTCCGAATGAACTTAGTATTCCCAAAAGGAAGTAAAAAGGGAAAAATAGAGAAGGAGCATAAGAATTGACATAAGGGGAAATAGGCATGTAAAGGTGTACCCAATTCAAGAATCATGTTTCAATAGGCGTGTTGTACATTAACAATAAGTGTGGGTAAGCTAAGCAATTTACACCATAGGTATAAATATTAGATAGAATTGGACTTAAGAGAATCACTAATTTTGATGTACAACATGATAAGTCCCATTATATCAATCACAATAGTCGCATAGGCATAGGATGTACAACATGATAAGTCCCATTATATCAATCACAATAGTCTCATAGGCATAGGATATACAACATGATAGCATCCATCATATCAATCACAACAATCTCATATGCATGATATGTTCCATTATGTCAATCCAACAGTCTCATAGGCATGATAGGTTTCATTATGTCAGTCACAATAGTCTCATAGGCATGTAGGTGTCATTACATCAATCATAATAGTCTCATAGGCATAGGCAATTCAGATTTGACAAAAGGATAGGCATGAATCAGAATTAGGCATCGTTCTAGATCCGATTGTCATGATTTCTATTAGGAGTTTAAATCTAAATAATAGCTGAACTTACAGAAAAGGATGGATCTTGTATTCTAGGATCTGATTTCTGAATTTGTTAAGTTATCCTTTGTTGTAGACGCTTGATTCTCTAGTTTGGATTTGGTTTGGAACTTTCTAACTTGATTTCTAATTTGGAGAAGATGGAGGCTAGGCTAGCTTAGGGATGGACGGCATGACGGCTTCATAGAATGAGATTGTGAGGTTTAGGGTTAAGGTTTGGGGTGTTTATATAGAAGTATAGGATTAATTCTAGCCTTTAGATTAGTCTAGGAGAAATCAGAGCCATCAAACCAAAGAGATGTGTCATCCAGCCAACTATAGCATGACACATAAGCCCTAATACCTCAGAAATTAGTCGTTGGCCAATCAGAGAAGACCACATCAGATCAGGGCTATAAAAATTCGTCACAGGAATTGGATCTCAAAGGGGTCGACTCCCTACATGAGGGTCGACACCTATGTCAACACCCCTATAGTGGGGTCGACACCTATGTCGACTCCCCCTGGGGGGGTTCGACATCACTGGGCGGGAAATTTCCCGCCCAGCTTTTCTGGCCGAATTTCGAATTTCAAACTGAATTTATTATTTACTAGAAATTTTCTTAACTCCATTACTTCTTCATACGTAGTCTGATTCATGCAAACTCGGACTCTATCTCAAGCAGAATTCCGAGGTGAACGCAATGGCGTAACCCGTTTCACCTAATCCTTCTTATAAAAATTAAGTGTTCTTAGATTTGTTAATTTTAATATTCATATAAAATACGGAGTGTTACATTCTCCCCTCCTTAAAGGATTTCGTCCCCGAAATCTCTAAGTTAAGAAGAATGTATCCTAACATCCAACATCCATCTACTCAACCATCAATCACGGGCATCCATTGTCCTTAAAAAGATTTCTAATGCTTTCATGATCATATGCATAGTGTGTGTATATGTCCTTATCTAATGCAAAATCAAGCGGTTTACTGATTCAGTTGAACTCTTTGATGTGAATCATGTCAGTGCCATGAGTCCATTATGTATGCAATTATTCCTAATCATACTTTCTACATGAGTGCACAATCATTCATACAAGTGCAACGTCTATATGATAACACATCAAGTTTCAATCCATATATAAATACATATATGAATATGCAATATGAAAGTGACTGAGCCTATCTAGTACCTAGTGTGTGTTTATATGCATCCACGAGAAACCACTAGCAACCACTTGCAGCCTTCAATCATAACATGTTTTCAAATACATGTTTACATCCATTGGTTTCTACCTAAGGATTAAGAATAGGACCGAGGAGAAATACTTAAGAGATAGATACAAGCATGCATAAACTTATGGAAAAAGAGATTAAGAATGTACCCTAAAAAATGTAAGGGTAGGTTGCACGTATCTTGTCCTCAACCTCTCACGTCGCGTCTTCTTCAGCGTCACTCCACTGTACTTTAACTAGCTTGACCTCACGATTGTGTAGATTTTTAACTTCCGTACCCAAGATACGAGTTGGAACTCTTCTCACCGTCGCTTCTCATTCCACTTCTAATTCCTCTAGTATGCTTGGCTCCAGAACTTCCGCCGACTCATGTAAGCACTTTTGTAGATGAGACACATGAAAGACATTATGTACTCCAGCCAATCTTTCGGGTAGCTCTACTCTATAAGCCATCTTCCCAATCCTTTCAATGATAGGAAATGGCCCTACAAATCCTGGTGCCAATTTTCCTACGGGTCCAAAGTGAACGACATTATTTAAAGGAGATACTATAAGAAAAACTCTGTCTCCAACCACAAACTCAAGGTCTGTCCTTCTTTTATCAGCATAGGACTTCTGTCTATCTTGTGCGGTCTTCATTCGTCTTCGTATCAAGTCCACCTTCTTTGAAGTTTCTCTGATCATGTCAGGTCCAAGTATAAGCTTGTTTGTAGACTCCCACTAATAAGTTAGTGATCGACGCGGTCTTCCATATAAAGCCTCAAAGGGTGCCATGCCTATGGTGGCTTGGTAGTTATTGTTGTAGGCGAACTCCACCAAAGGAAGGTGATCCTCCCATGTTCCCCCAAAATCAAGAATGCACGATCTCAAAAGATCTTCTAATACTCTGTTCACCCTTTCCGTCTGACCATTGGTTTGAGGGTGATAGGCAGTGTTTAAGCATTAGCTATGTGCCTACAGCCTCTTGCAAACTCTTCCAAAACTCGCTCGTAAAGATAGGATCTCGATCACTTACTATCCTAGCGGGTATCCCATGCAGTCGAACTACCTCTTTAAGATAAATGGATGCTAACGATGAGGCAGCCCTCCTACTTTTAACAGGTATAAAGTGAGCACTTTTAGTTAGCCTGTCCACTATTACCTAAATGCTGGTGTTGCCCCTTCTTGACCTAGGCAACCCATCAATAAAGTCCATCGAAATGCTATCCCATTTCCACTGTGGGACCTCTAGAGGATGAAGAAGACCACCAGGCTTCTTCTGCTCTGCCTTGACTTGCTGGTATATCAAGCATTTAGAGACAAACTTAGCTACATCCCTCTTCAAGCCATTCCAAAAGAAAACCCTTTTTATGTATTTACACATCTTGTCCCTACCTGGGTGTATGGTCAACTTAGAATGGTGTGCTTCTCCGAGAACTGTTTTCACCAAATCCCTTGCTTGTGGGATGCATAGTCTTCCATCACGTCTCAACTAACCCTTGTCATCGATGGAGTATCTATTGAGGTGACTAGAAGTCTTACCTCTAATTAGCTTATCCATCACATAAACTAACTGAGGGTCTTCACGCTGCACGGTTCCTATTGAGTCCAAAAGAGTAGGCCACACCTCTAGTGATGCTAACAAACCAGGTATAAATTCAAAGGAGGGTCCAAGTCAAAGTTTACTATGTACTCCAAGCTTTGTATTTCTACAAAGAGAGGACGTAAGGTCAGCTTTTTCCTACTTAAGGCATCTGCTACCACATTGCCCTTGCCAGGGGTATATGCAATCTCAAAATCGTATGAGGCAAGAAACTCCATCCACCTTTGTTGTCTTAAGTTAAGATCTTTTTATGAGAAAAGGTACTTTAACGATTTATGGTCAGTAAACAATTCAAACTTTCTCCTAGCAGGTAATGATGCCATGACTTAAGAGCAAAAACAATGGCAACTTGTTCTAAATCATGAGTTGGGTAGTTTTTATCATGTACCTTCAATTGCCTTCCTCCATAACAAACTACTGCCCTCTTGCATCAAGACAGCACCCAATCATGTACTGCATGCGTCTGTGTACACTGTAAACATCTTACTCCCGTCAGGCAATGTCAGAACCGGGGCTATTGTTAGAGCACTTTTCAATCATTGGAAAGAAACATAGCAATCCAAATCCCAAGCAAAAGTTAGGTTCTTCTTTGTCAACCTAGTACGTGTGGCTGAGATCTTCGCAAAGTCCTTAATGAACTTCCTGTAATAGCCCGCTAGCCCGAGAAAACTTCGTACTTCGGTTGCATTCCGTGGAATCCTCCAATCTTGCACCGCAACTACTTTTGCGGGATTCATAGCTATTCCCTCTTTGGACACCACATGTCCAAGAAACCTTACTTCTTCTATCCAAAAATGGCATTTGGAGAATTTTTCTTTCAACTGATGTGCACGAAGAGTATCCATGACCTCTCTTAAATGCAAAGCATGTTCTTCCTCACTCTTTGAGAAAATCAAAATGTCATCCACGAAGACCACTACAAATTTATTAAGGAACTCTCTGAGCACCCTACTTATCAAGTCTACGAAGTAGGCGGGTGCATTTGTCAAGCCGAAAGTCATGACAAGCCATTCAAAGAAACCATCCGTGGTCCTGAATGCGGTCTTATCTATATTGTCTTCAGCCACTCTTAGCTGATGAAATCCGGTAGCCAGATCTAGTTGGGCGAAAACCGAGGCACCTACGAGCTGGTCGAACAAGTTGTCTATTATAGGAAGTGGGTGCCTATTCTTCTTAGTCAGCTTGTTTAGCTCCCTATAGTCCACGCACAGGCGAAGTGAACCATCTGCTTTGGTTGCAAACACCACTGGAGCACCCCATTCAGAAATACTCCGCCTTATGAACCATTTTTCAAGCAACTCTTTAACTTGCTTGCTGAGTTATTTCCTTTCCCTTGGAGCCATGTGTCTAATGGGTAAAGCAACAGGTTTTACATTATCAACAAGGTATATGCAGAAATCTATCTCTCGCTTTGGAGATAAGCCCTTCACCTCTTCAAAGACATCCGAGTATTCACGGACTACTCTAATAGATTTCAAGTTTTTAACAGATGCATCAAGAGATTCTAGGTAGCTAAGCATAATAGAATTCATAGGATTACAAAAGATTTCAAGAGTATTACCGAGACGAGTCATAAGTCTAACCACTCTCTTTTCACAATCGAGGATGGCACCATTACTGGATAACCAATCCATGCTTAGAATCAACCCATAGCCTGTGAAACCCAAAACATAATCATTACATCTAAACCCAACGCTTAGTATAAAAATTTCCAAGTCCAAACAAATCATGGACAAATAAACCGAGCCCCCCATTGGATTTGAAACAACCATGGGATCCTCTACTATATTGGTATCTTGGTGTAGAGATTCAACTAAAGTAGTAGATATAAAAGAGTGTGATGCACCAGAATCAAAAAGTGTATGAACTGGATGATCAGAAAGGTAAACTAAACTCTCAACAGAAATATTTATACCTCTTTCTTGCGGAGGTGCCATGAGAGCGTGAATCTGCCCTCCAGAAGTAGATCCAGCCCTTGCCCTTGCCTTTTTGGGCAATCCTTAGCCATATGTCATCTCGCCGCACTGAAAGCAACCAACCATCTTCCTCTTCTTCTTCCTGCAGCCTTTAATTTGATGTCCAGGTATGCCACAAAATTTACACTTCCTCTTGTCATAGGGGTTGTTAATCTTCCCGCCTTTCTTGGAATCCGTCTTCTTATTCTGCGATCCCTCCACTTTCTTGTCTAGAGGTTCTTCCACCTTTGCCTCTTTCTTGCCATCCTTGTCTTCCTCCTGTGACAGTGCTATGTCTACCAGTCTCTCAAAAGTCGCACCCATAGGTATGTGGGACATAGCTAGGTTGTGCAGTGGCTCATTCAACCCTTTCACGAAACGGAGAGCCTTTTTATGTTGAGTGTTTACCAACTCTAGTCCAAATCTAGCCAGCTGGTTGAATTGGTTGATGTATTCCTTAACCGATAGGCTTCCCTGTTTGAGTGCTAAGAACTTCTCCATCTGTAGGCTTCATTCAGCTTGCGAGAGGAACTTCATTTCAAATCTCCTTCTGAAATCCTCCCAGGTTTTAACTGGTCTCTCAGCATTAGTAACTTTCCACCAGTAAGAGCCTTCGTCCTTAAGTAACCATACAGCCATTTGTATCTTCTGCCTATCGTGCACTTCGAAGACAACAAACAAATCTTATGTTTCCTTGAGCTAGTTTCTTGCTTCCACAAATGACTCGATCCCATTAAAGTTCTTTCCGCCCATAGCTCAAAAGTCTCTACATATCTTTGAGAAAGCATTCACACGCGGAGGAGGAGGAGGAACGGTTGCACCTAGGGGAGGAGGAATGTCTGCTGGGCCTGCGTCATTAGCCCTAGCCTCCAGATACCTTCTGAACCAGCCAGGTATCGGTATGCCCTCGGTAGATTAAGATCACCAGACATGCTGAAACGAATAGAAAAGGTTCAAAACAAAGGATAGAAAGATAGTGCATATGGCTTTGGGGATTATGACTTTAAAATAAAGCAACACTTTTCTTAAAAATGCTTATTTAAATTTCTTTTTGAGTAAAATAGTTTTCAAAAACTTTTATCTGATCTGGTAAACCATTGCTCTGATACCAAGTGAAACACCCCAACTCTGTTAAGGTCACTCACAAAAGGGAATGCATTAACTTTGGTGAAGCATTTTAGGTAAAAGACACAGATAACTTACAAGACAGACATATAAACAGCCGAAAACTGAAATCATTTCATAAATAGCGTGGTCCAGTCAAAACATTGCAAGCATTGTCTCGAAAACCAACTTCTAAATTATTACAATAAAACATCTGTCTTGATTTAAAACTCCAAGTACATAAAGAAGCATAAAACAGCAATAAAGCAGAATAAATCCCCAATAAAAGTGTAACCCCAGCCATAGCCCAAGAAAAGAGAATCCAAGCAGTACATCTACTCTCTTCAAGCTGGGAAAAGGTCTATATTAAGCGGAAGTATTCCCTCCCTGCGGACTGGGGGGACGGAAGAAAAGAAGGCAAAAGAAAACGGGTCAGACATAAGCCTGGTAAGTCCAGTGATTATTCAGCATGTAAACAGGTAAAAGGATCATGACATGAATAAACTGAACATAAGACAATACATAGAAATAAGATAACATAAGATAAGGCAAGATAAATTGAATATAATTTCGCACTCATTTCCTTTTCTATGCATCTACTAATGAATGTTTTAACTACCAGCATGTGTTCATAACAAAGTGATCCCTTTTCCGACCAGCTTCTACTCGCATGCATTTCTTACTTGTGTCATTCGGCCCCGCTTAATTGCAGATACCTGTGCTGGTCCCGCCATTGGGTGTATCAATTCCTATGGTGGTAACCCGACACAAATTCAAGATGCACAGTGTATGCTACTAATGCCCAGTGCCTGCTTTATCCACTCCGGAGTACATGCATGCCCATACTCCGCCGGAACCTACACTACTGCACCACCCGCCGCTATTTTGACCAGTTATAATCAGCCCAGTAATCGTGCCCTACCCTGCCTAGTTCAAGGTACCGTGATACATCTATGTGGGTTACTGCTGAAATGGGTCCCCGTTACTAGGGTTTCCTAATCAACATAAAATAATGGTTAAGTGTTCTCAAGTTATGTAACACCCCGTATGTTGAATAACTTGCTATAATATAAAACAGGGCAGAATTAAATTTAAAAATCTGAATCAGGGGAAACAGGCATTGCCATTGCGTTCGTCTCGGAAAAATACGCGAAATAGAGTCCGAGTTTTCGAAAATCGGAGTCCGTATGACCCAGTTAAGGCCCGAAGAAGTTTTCAGAAATTCAAAACAGATTTTAAATATTAAAATTTCAAATTTCAGAAGTGGCGAGAAAATTCACGCCAGACCCAGGGAGTCGACCTGGGGGTCGACAGGGGTGTCGACCTGCCCACCAGGTCGACTAGGGTGTCGACCCTAGTGTCGACCTGGGGGTCGACCTCCCTGGTCGAGCCCAGGTGACCTGGGTGCACCAGTTTGGCTTTTGGGCTGTGTCTAGGTGGCTAGGACGAGATCTGACGGCTCTAATCTGATTTTGGGTTAATCTAATGGCCTAAAACACCTAACTAATCTATAAATTCACCCTAAGACTACCCTAATTCATACTAAAATTGGAGACAACGTCGTTATGCCGTCAAAATGCAACTTGAAGGAGCCTCCATCAAATTAAAGAGGAAGATAGCTTCTCAAATCAACTTCTAATCAACTCTAGCAACTTAATCTTCTTCTTAGGAGTGCTAATCAACAATTTGTGAGTTTCTATAGCCTTAATAACCAATTGTTGAATGATTATGATAGGATATAATGAGGTTATGGCTATGAATGTGGATCAATGCAAGATTATGTTATCATATGCTATGTGCTTGTGATGTTATGCAAGTTATGCAAGTTATGTGTTATGTGTTCATGATGTTATGCAAGTTATGCAAGTCATATACTATATGATCATGATGTTATGCAAGTTATACAAGTTATATGCTACATGTTCATGATGTTATGAAAGTTATGCAAGTCATATGCTACATGTTCATGATGTTATGCAAGTTATATGCTATATGATCATGGTGATTATGCAAGTTATGCAAGTGTTAGGCTATGTTTTCATGATGCTAGTTATGCAAATTGCTATGATAAACATTGATCCATTATGACACCATGATTATGCAAGTTTGGTGTATGATTATATGCAAGTTCATACATGATATGTTATGCAAGTTTGGTGTATGATTATATGCAAGTTCATACATGATATGTTATGCAAGTCTGGTGTATGGTTATATGCAAGTTCATACATGATATGTTATGCAAGTTTGGTGTATGATTATATGCAAGTTCATACATGATATGTTATGCAAGTTTGGTGTATGATTATATGCAAGTTCATACATGATATGTTATGCAAGTTTGGTGTATGATTATATGCAAGTTCATACATGATATGTTATGCAAGTTTGGTGTTTGATTATATGCAAGTTCATATATGATATGTATGCAAGTTGGTGTTTGATTATATGCAAGTTCATATATGACATGTTATGCAAGTTTTGTGTTTGATTATATGCAAGTAACATGTACAAGTTTACACCTTTGTATGATATGCATACATATGCAAGTTAACCCCTTTGTATGTCATACATACATATGCAAGTTTACCCCTTTGGATGACATAAGTAACCTATGCAAGTTAACCTCTTTATGACATATGTGATTCATGCAAGTTTGGGTTGATTATTTATGCTAGTTGGGTTTTATGCTATATGCATGTTGACACCTTTTAAACCCATGTTGATGCTAATGTTATGCAAGTTGAACCCATTGTATGTGTGATGAATCTTCCCTTTTAAGTATGTCATGTTAGCGAATTACGTGGGGAACGATGGGGTTAATATTCATGTTAATGAAATGAAGTTGGTATGATTATGCATACCATAAAGTGGATGGACATAATTGAGTCAATTATGTATATCGTTAAATTTGTAATTAATTAGGGATAATTAATACAAATTATGGGGGTGATTAATTAGGTGTAATTAATCGACTAAGACACGAGGTTGGACCCTTTTGTAGCATAAGACTGCCCGGAACCGACCAGCAAATCCAGCGGCTACAAATGATTGGCCCAATGTGAGAGGTCTTAGGCACAAACTAAATACGTGACAAGTGTAAAGACACGAGGTTAGACTCGGTTATGGCGTAAGGCTGCCCGGAACCGACCGGCAAATCCAGCTGCCATAAAAGATAGTCTAATGTGAGAGGTCTTTACAACGGTTACGTTCTTAATCAATTAAGAAACACTTAACCAGATAAGAATGTAGTGGGGCATGAGGGGTTAAGTGGGTGCCTTGGGTGGCATGTGGAAAAATCTAGTGGTTGCCTTGGGTGGCAATAGAAAATACGATTAGAATACTTAACCAAAGTGGAACATGTAATTAAACATGATTAAAGGGTTAAGTAAGTGCCTTGGGTGGCATGGGGAAAATCTAATGGTTGCCTTGGGTGGCAATGGAAGATAAGATTAGAATAATTAACCAAAGTGGAACATGTAATTAAACATGATTAAAGGGTTAAGTAAGTGCCTTGGGTGGCATGTGGAAATCAAGTAAGTGCCTTGGGTGGCATGAGGAAATCTAGTGGGTGCCTTGAGTGGCAATTGAAATATGATTAGATGACTTAACCAAACCTTAAACATGTAAGTGGACATGATTATTAGAAAAGGGTTAAGTGGGATGCACTAGATAAAATGACAAGCTTAGGTGGGTAGCTTGTGGGGGCCCATTTCAACCAGTAACCCATATGCATCTTAGTGGGCTCGACCCATGTCGAGGACGGGACACGCGTACTGGGTTTGACTATAAGAGGCCAAAAACGGGTTAGCGGTGGCAACGCAAGTCCAACGGGTTTCATATGCGTGTGTGGACCTGGGCTGGTAGGTAAGACGTTGTTGCATCGTGTAGGTATAAGCCGTGCACCATTGATTGTATCGGGTTGCCACTTTGGGAAGTGATACACCCCACTGTGGGGCCAGCACGGGTATCTACGTTAGGGAGCCGATCGAATGGGAGTAGTGGGTACACCTAGTGGAGATAGGGGCAGACGGCACCTATGTAGTCAGCTAGGGTTACACGAGACTACTATTAAAAATTACTAAGTTGTGGGTACACCTTGTGGAGATAGGGGCAGACGGCACCTATGTAGTCAGCTAGGGGTACACGAAACTACTATTAAAATTACTAAGTACACTTAGTGGGATCAACCTTTAAGTAGGAATTACCCTTGGGTGGGTAGGTCTGGTGTGGTGCAGTGTAGGAATTACCCTTGGGTGGGTAGATCTGGTGTGGTGCAGTGTAGTATTTATCCTTGGGTGGATAGGCGCGTCTTTACCGTTATCTTAGTTCATCCTAAGTCTAGTTGGCTGCTTAGTGTAGTCATTTATCCCCAGTCGTACCGTACCAGGTTTATATCATACCCTAATTACTTCAATGATTGTATTGTTAAAGTTATAGGGCTCACTCAGACTTATGTCTGACCCCGTTGTTTTTATCTTTTTCCCAACCCTCAGGTTATCAGAGTGGGCTTAGCACTAGTGGGCTTTGATTCAGATTGCTTTATCTATCTTTTGGAGCTTGGACTCTTGATGTAAAGCTCGGTTATCTTTTCTATTATGTCTATTAGTATGTAGTGGGATTATGTACTTATGTTTTAACGAGATGGATATTTTGTACTTGACTCTTGTTGGTTTTTGATATGTAACCAAACATGTTTACCTTCTGCTGCAATGAAATGATGTTTTAAAATTTCAAGTATTACTTATATCTGTCTGTTGTAATTTTTCTGTTCTATATTCACTTAAAATACTCCACCGAAGTTAAGGCATTCCCTTAGTGAGTGACCTTAGCGGGTGTGGGGTGTTACACGTGGTATCAGAGCGAAGGTTACCGGAACAGATAAAAATTTTAGAAAACTATTTTTCTAAAAACATTTTTGGAAGAAGTATTTTCAAAAACATGTCTTTTAAGAGAATTGTTTTTGAAAGAAAAGCATAATCCCCAATAGCCATATCTTTATCCTTCGGATTCTCCGTTTTGAATCTCTTTCTCTTTCTCTTTTTGAATTTCCCCTCCGCGTATAGATGTCTTTTTAAGATAAATAAGGACTTCCGTATGAAGGACGGAGGAACCACTTCAAGGGACTAAGACAGTTGTCGGGCTAAGGAGTTAGTCCAAGGAGGTGGAGGGCTTGTGGGTACCTTTAAGATGGACGAGGGAGGAAGGTTCAAATAGCTATTAGGTAAACAAAGGACGAAACCTCATCGTGGTGGGAGGTCACGAAAGGAGAATGTGAAGGAAAAGGCTAGTTGTTTTGGAGAAATAGGACACCTTATTAGGGTTGTCCAAAGAGGTAAGGACAAAGTACAGGATCTTCTGGAGGGTAGATGTATTCCCTCACGGCTGGTATACCTGATGGGGGTAGGACCGTCTAGGCTGAGATTTGGTTCTCTCGATCATCCTGTTCGAACTTTATTCGACTCTGGCGCATCACATTCGTTTATCTTATCATCATTAGTTGAGTCACTGCACCTAGACACCAGTTTAGTAGATGATCCCTTGGTTGTTTCAAACCCAGTTGGGGGCTCCACTTATTTGTCCATGATATGTTTGGGTTTGAAGATCTTCATACTTAGCGTTGAGTTAAGATGTGATGCTTTTGTTTTGGGCTTCACGGGCTATGGGTAGATTTTGGGCATGGACTGGTTATCCAGTAATGGTGCCGTTCTTGATTGCGAAAGGAGAGTTGTTAGGCTCATGACCCGTTTGGGGAACACTCTCGAGATCTCTTGTAATCCCATGGAATCTGTTATGCTAAGTTATCTTGAATCGCTTGACGCTTCGGTCGAGAGTTTGCGATCTGTTAGAGTGGTCCGAGAATACTCGGATGTGTTTGAGGAGGTGAAGGGCTTACCTCCGAAGCGGGAGATAGACTTCCGAATATATCTGGTGGATAATGCTAAACCAGTATCTTTACCAGTGCGCCACATGGCTCCTCGTGAGAGGAGGGAACTCCATAAGCAAGTAGGGGAGTTGCTTGAGAAGGGGTTCATAAGACGAAGTATATCGGAGTGGGGTGCTCCAGTAGTTTTTGCCACGAAGGCGGATGGGTCCCTCGGACTTTGTGTAGACTATAATGAACTCAACAAGCTCACAAAGAAGAATAGACACCCATTGCCAAGGATTGAAAATCTCTTTGATCAGATTGGTTGGCGCCTCAGTGTTTTCGCAGTTGGACTTGGCCACGGGGTTTCATCAGTTGGGAGTGGCTGAGGATAGTATAGAGAAGACCGCCTTTAGGACTCCGAATGGTTTCTATGAGTGGCTGGTGATGCCATTTGGTTTGACGAACGCCCCTGCATACTTTGTTGATTTGATGAGTAGGGTGTTCAGGGAGTACCTAAACAACTTCGTAGTGGTCTTTGTGGATGACATCTTGGTCTTTTCTAAGAACGAAATAAGTTTTCGTATGTGCTTAATAGGTTAAGCAAAGCCAGTTATTTGATCAACGGTGGTTTTGGAACGAGACAGGCAAGGACATCCAGAGTTGGATAAGTGCTTAAATATTTAGCCGTTTTACTAGTATTATCTCACGTAGGTCGTCTGAATTCGAAGGAGGTATCCCTTGGGTGTTTGTCTGATATTGGTTTAGGCCTTTGGGGCTTGCACTTGGGGGATGTCGAGTTCGACTAGGATGGTCTGCAAGAGAGATGGATAGATGTGACGATTTTGCGTGGGAGAATATCTTGGCTTTCTCTAGAAGTGGAGAAAAGCATGCCCTACATCTTAGGGAAGTGTAGGAGACTCTTCGAGCGCATAGTCTTGAGACAGCAAAAGTGGATGGAGTTCTTAGCATCCTATGATTTCGAGATAGCGTATACCCCTGGCAAGGGTAACGTGGTGGCAGACGCCTTGAGTAGAAAAAGGTTGTCCTTGAGTCCATTGTTCGTAGAACGACGAAGCTTGGAATTTATCTCGATGTTTGATTTCAGACCTTCCGTTGACTTTGTACCCGGTTTGCTAGCATCCTTAGAGGTCAGACCTACTCTTTTAGGACGGCTTGGCGAGGCACAGCGGGACGACCCACAGTTGGTTGAGTTGGTAGAGAAACTCATAAGGGGGGAGTCGTCCAGCCATTTGAGTAGGTACACCCTAGACGATAGGGGGTGGTTGCGTAGAGACGGTAGACTTTGTGTACCACAAGATGAGGGTTTGAGGAAGGCTATACTTGATGATGCACATCGTTCGAAGATGACCATTCATCCCGGTGGGGACAAGATGTACCAAGACATGAAGCGAGTTTTCTTTTGGGCCGGTATGAAGAAAAATGTGGCCGAGTATGTCGCTAGATGCTTGGTGTGCCAACAAGTGAAAGCAGAGCAAAAGAAACCTGGTGGGTTGCTTCACCCATTGGAAGTTCCGCAATGGAAGTGGGATAGCGTCTCGATGGATTTTATTGATGGGTTACCGAGATCGAGGAAGGGTAATACGGGAATTTGGGTTGTGGTAGACAGACTTACTAAGAGCGCCCATTTCATACCCGTGAAGAGCAGGAGGACTGCTCCATGGCATATAGAGTGGATTTACCCGAGAGACTTAGTGGGGTACATGACGAAGTGCCTACATGAGACCGCAGAGGTGGTAGAGCCGAGCTTGCTTAGAGAAGTGGAGGTAGAGCGTGATGCAACTATTCGACGAGCTCCTACCCGCATCCTTGGGTCAGAGATTAGGAAGTTGAGGAACAGAGAGGTGCGACTAGTCAAAGTGCAATGGGGAGAGGATGAGAGCAATGCTACTTGGGAGACAGAAGCGAAGATGCATTCACTGTACCCATTCCTTTTTGAGGGTATGTCTTTTAACTTCTCCTTTATCGTTTGTCTAGTACTTATCTTATCTTTAGTATGTCCTCTCATTAGTACCTTTGACCTTTAGATAGGGTAAACATATGGTTGAAACATGTGTTTGAGACATGTTATGTTTAATGGATGCGTGTGGATGCAAGTGGTTGCTAGTGGTTGCTCGTGGATGCATATACACACACTCTAGGCACTAGATCGGCTCAATCACTTCATATCGCATATTGCATATAATTGTGTGTAGGTAGCTATATTAATGGATGTATAATGATTATGCTATCATATGGATGATGCATTTTGGTGAATGGCTGTGCACTCATGTAGAAATAGTATGTGTCGATAAGGTTCTTTCGCATACATATTGGATGCATGGCACTATCATGGTTTGCATTAAGGAGGTCAACTGAATCAGTAGACCGCCTGATTTTGCATTAGACAGGGAACATATACACACACTTTTTGCATATGTTCATACAACATTAGAAACTCTAAGGACAATGGATGCCAGTGTTTGATGGTTTGAGTATATGGTTGTTTGGATGGTAGGATACGTTCTTCTTGACTTAGAGATTTCGGGGACGAAATCCTTTAAGTAGGGGAGAATGTAACACCCCGTATGTTGAATAACTTGCTATAATATAAAACAGGGCAGAATTAAATTTAAAAATCTGAATCAGGGGAAACGGGCTATGCCATTGCGTTCGTCTCGGAAAAATACGCGAAATAGAGTCCGAGTTTTCGAAAATCGAAGTCCGTATGACCCAGTTAAGGCCCGAAGAAGTTTTCAGAAATTCAAAACATATTTTAAATATTAAAATTTCAAATTTCAGAAGTGGCGGGAAAATTCCCGCCAGACCTAGGGAGTCGACCTGGGGGTCGACAGGGGTGTCGACCTGCCCACCAGGTCGACTAGGGTGTCGACCCTAGTGTCGACCTGGGGGTCGACCTCCCTGGTCGAGCCCTGGTGACCTGGGTGCACCAGTTTGGCTTTTGGGCTGTGTCTAGGTGGCTAGGACGAGATCTGACGGCTCTAATCTGATTTTGGGTTAATCAAATTGCCTAAAACACCTAACTAATCTATAAATACACCCTAAGACTACCCTAATTCATACTAAAATTGGAGACAACGTCGTTATGCCGTCAAAATGCAACTTGAAGGAGCCTCCATCAAATTAAAGAGGAAGATAGCTTCTCAAATCAACTTCTAATCAACTCTAGCAACTTAATCTTCTTCTTAGGAGTGCTAATCAACAAGTTGTGAGTTTCTATAGCCTTAATAACCAATTGTTGAATGATTATGATAGGATATAATGAGGTTGTGGCTATGAATGTGGATCAATGCAAGATTATGTTATCATATGCTATGTGTTTGTGATGTTATGCAAGTTATGCAAGTTATGTGTTATGTGTTCATGATGTTATGCAAGTTATGCAAGTCATATACTATATGATCATGATGTTATGCAAGTTATGCAAGTTATATGCTACATGTTCATGATGTTATGCAAGTTATGCAAGTCATATGCTACATGTTCATGATGTTATGCAAGTTATATGCTATATGATCATGGTGATTATGCAAGTTATGCAAGTGTTAGGCTATGTGTTCATGATGCTAGTTATGCAAATTGCTATGATAAACATTGATCCATTATGACACCATGATTATGAAAGTTTGGTGTATGATTATATGCAAGTTCATACATGATATGTTATGCAAGTTTGGTGTATGATTATATGCAAGTTCATACATGATATGTTATGCAAGTTTGGTGTATGGTTATATGCAAGTTCATACATGATATGTTATGCAAGTTTGGTGTATGATTATATGCCAGTTCATACATGATATGTTATGCAAGTTTGGTGTATGATTATATGCAAGTTCATACATGATATGTTATGCAAGTTTGGTGTATGATTATATGCAAGTTCATACATGATATGTTATGCAAGTTTGGTGTTTGATTATATGCAAGTTCATATATGATATGTATGCAAGTTGGTGTTTGATTATATGCAAGTTCATATATGACATGTTATGCAAGTTTGGTGTTTGATTATATGCAAGTAACATGTACAAGTTTACACCTTTGTATGATATGCATACATATGCAAGTTAACCCCTTTGTATGTCATACATACATATGCAAGCTTACCCCCTTTGGATGACATAAGTAACCTATGCAAGTTAACCTCTTTATGACATATGTGATTCATGCAAGTTTGGGTTGATTATTTATGCTAGTTGGGTTTTATGCTATATGCATGTTGACACCTTTTAAACCCATGTTGATGCTAATGTTATGCAAGTTGAACCCATTGTATGTGTGATGAATCTTCCCTTTTAAGTATGTCATGTTAGCGAATTACGTGGGGAACGATGGGGTTAATATTCATGTTAATGAAATGAAGTTGGTATGATTATGCATACCATAAAGTGGATGGACATAATTGAGTCAATTATGTACATCGTTAAATTTGTAATTAATTAGGGATAATTAATACAAATTATGGGGGTGATTAATTAGGTGTAATTAATCGACTAAGACACGAGGTTGGACCCTTTTGTAGCATAAGACTGCCCGGAACCGACCGACAAATCCAGTGGCTACAAATGATTGGCCCAATGTGAGAGGTCTTAGGCACAAACTAAATACGTGACAAGTGTAAAGACACGAGGTTAGACTCGGTTATGGCGTAAGGCTGCCCGGAACCGACCGGCAAATCCAGCTGCCATAAAAGATAGTCTAATGTGAGAGGTCTTTACAACGGTTACGTTCTTAATCAATTAAGAAACACTTAACCAGATAAGCATGTAGTGGGGCATGAGGGGTTAAGTGGGTGCCTTGGGTGGCATGTGGAAAAATCTAGTGGTTGCCTTGGGTGGCAATAGAAAATACGATTAGAATACTTAACCAAAGTGGAACATGTAATTAAACATGATTAAAGGGTTAAGTAAGTGCCTTGGGTGACATGGGGAAAATCTAATGGTTGCCTTGGGTGGCAATGGAAGATAAGATTAGAATACTTAACCAAAGTGGAACATGTAATTAAACATGATTAAAGGGTTAAGTAAGTGCCTTGGGTGGCATGTGGAAATCAAGTAAGTGCCTTGGGTGGCATGAGGAAATCTAGTGGGTGCCTTGAGTGGCAATTGAAATATGATTAGATGACTTAACCAAACCTTAAACATGTAAGTGGACATGATTATTAGAAAAGGGTTAAGTGGGATGCACTAGATAAAATGACAAGCTTAGGTGGGTAGCTTGTGGGGGCCCATTTCAACCAGTAACCCATATGTATCTTAGTGGGCTCGACCCATGTCGAGAACGGGACACGCGTACTGGGTTTGACTATAAGAGGCCAAAAACGGGTTAGCGGTGGCAACGCAAGTCCAATGGGTTTCATATGCGTGTGTGGACCCGGGCTGGTAGGTAAGACGTTCTTGCATCGTGTAGGTATAAGCCGTGCACCATTGATTGTATCGGGTTGCCACTTTGGGAAGTGATACACCCCACTGTGGGGCCAGCACGGGTATCTACGTTAGGGAGCCGATCGAATGGGAGTAGTGGGTACACCTAGTGGAGATAGGGGCAGACGGCACCTATGTAGTCAGCTAGGGGTACACGAGACTACTATTAAAAATTACTAAGTTGTGGGTACACCTAGTGGAGATAGGGGCAGACGGCACCTATGTAGTCAGCTAGGGGTACACGAAACTACTATTAAAATTATTAAGTACACTTAGTGGGATCAACCTTTAAGTAGGAATTACCCTTGGGTGGGTAGGTCTGGTGTGGTGCAGTGTAGGAATTACCCTTGGGTGGGTAGATCTGGTGTGGTGCAGTGTAGTATTTATCCTTGGGTGGATAGGCGCGTCTTTACCGTTATCTTAGTTCATCCTAAGTCTAGTTGGCTGCTTAGTGTAGTCATTTATCCCCAGTCGTACCGTACCAGGTTTATATCATACCCTAATTACTTCAATGATTGTATTGTTAAAGTTATAGGGCTCACTCAGACTTATGTCTGACCCCGTTGTTTTTATCTTTTTCCCAACCCTCAGGTTATCAGAGTGGGCCTAGCACTAGTGGGCTTTGATTCAGATTGCTTTATCTATCTTTTGGAGCTTGGACTCTTGAAGTAAAGCTCGGTTATCTTTTCTATTATGGCTATTAGTATGTAGTGGGATTATGTACTTATGTTTTAACGAGATGGATATTTTGTACTTGACTCTTGTTGGTTTTTGATATGTAACCAAACATGTTTACCTTCTGCTGCAACAAAATGATGTTTTAAAATTTCAAGTATTACTTATATCTGTCTGTTGTAATTTTTCTGTTCTATATTCACTTAAAATACTCCACCGAAGTTAAGGCATTCCCTTAGTGAGTGACCTTAGCGGGTGTGGGGTGTTACAAGTTAACTTAACCCACCCATCTGTTTAACTAACATGTTGTATTGGTTAAGGGTTGCCTAAATTAACTTAACCCTACCATTCTTAGCCTGTCTGCTCCTTAACTTTAATTCATTCATTAAAGCACTGACCTCTCACATTAGATCTATATTGTTGTGGTCGCTGGATGTGCCGGGCGGTTCCGGGCAGCCTTACACCACAACTCAATCTAACCTTGGGTTTTTGGGCTCAATGCGCTAACCTCTCACATTAGATCTATATTGTTGCGGTCGCTGGATGTGCCGGGCGGTTCCGGGCAGTATTACACCGCAACTCAATCTAACCTCGGGTTAGGCATGTTCAACTTTTTCCAATTTACATATTTGTCATATATGTCAAAGTTCATGTCTTTTTATGCCAATATTCCCCAAATGTAGTCAGTATAAGTTTTATGCTATATTCACTTGCTTTGCCCAAAATTTACTAAATTAAATTATACCTACTTTTCCCGCGTTATAATTGCACGTACAACAAGATTTAATCTAAGTTCCGAATGAACTTAGTATTCCAAAAAGAAAGTAAAAAGGGAAAAAAGAGAAGGAGCATAAGAATTGACATAAGGAAAAATAGGCATGCAAAGGTGTACCCAATTCAAGAATCATGTTTCAATAAGCATGTTGTACACTAACAATAAGTGTGGGCAAGCTAAGCAATTTACACTATAGGTATAAATATTAGATAGAATTGGACTTAAGAGAATCACTAATTTTGATGTACAACATGAAAAGTACCATTATATCAATCACAATAGTCTCATAGGCATAAGATGTACAACATGATAAGTCCCATTATATCAATCACAATAGTCTCATAGGCATTGGATGTACAACATGATAGCTTCCATCATATCAATCACAACAATCTCATAGGCGTGATAGGTTCCATTATGTCAATCCAATAGTCTCATAGGCATGATAGGTTTCATTATGTCAGTCACAACAGTCTCATAGGCATGTAGGTGTCATTACATCAATCATAATAGTCTCATAGGCATAGGCAATTCAGATTTGACAAAAGGATAGGCATGAATCAGAATTAGGCATCGTTCTAGATCCGATTATTATAGTCATGATTTCTATTAGGAGTTTAAATCTAAATAATAACTAAACTTACAGAAAAAGGACGGATATTGTATTCTGGATCTGATTTCTGAGTTTGTTAAGCTATCCTTTGATGTAGACGTTTGATTCTCTAGTTTGGATTTGGTTTGGAGCTTTCTAACTTGATTTCTAATTTGGAGAAGATGGAGGCTAGGCTAACTTAGGGATGGACAACATGATGGCTTCATAGAATGAGATTGTGAGGTTTAGGGTTAAGGTTTGGGGTGTTTATATAGAAGTCTAGGATTAATTCTAGGCTTTAGATAAGTCTAGGAGAAATCAGAGCCATCAAACCAAAGAGATGTGTCATCCAGCCAACCATAGCACGACACATAAGCCCTAATACAACAGAAATTAGTCTTCGGCCAATCAGAGAAGGCCACATCAGCTCAAGGCTATAAAAATTCGTCACGGGAATTGGATCTCAAAGGGGCCGACTCCCTACAGGGGGTCGACATTTATGTCGACTCCCCATAGGGGTGTCGACACCCCTGGGCGGGAAATTTCCCGTCCAACTGTTCTGGCCGAATTTCGAATTTCAAACTAAATTTATTATTTAATTATTATTTTCTTTTTACACTAGAAATCTTCTAACCTCCATAACCTCTTCATATAGAGTCCGATTCACGCAAACTCGGGCTCTATCTCAAGAAGAATTCCGAGACGAACGCAATGGCGTAACTCGTTTCACCCAATTCTTCTTCTAAAAATTAAGTGTTCTTAGATTTGTTAATTTTAATATTCATAGAAAATACGGGGTGTTACAAAAAATATGGCAGTTATATGTCGACATAACAATATATATATGTCGACATAACCCTTCACAAAATTGAGTTTTGAGCATTTTTGAAGTGTTTCAATATATATATATATTTAATTCAGGAAATTCTTGAGTTAAAACATAGTGTTATAAATAAATATTATAAAGTAGAAAATCATATGAAAACATAAATATAAAATATTGAACATATTTATAGAATTATAAAGTTCAAAACTATATAAATATAAGTATATAAAAGTATAAATATATAAACTTATAAACTATAAAACTTGAGTTTAAAAAAACAAAAATAGAGAAAATTAATTAGAATAGAAATTGAAGATCGAAAATCAAAAATTGAAAATCGAAATTTGAATTTGAATCTGAACCTGGAGTTCTATTCAGAGTCTTACATAAACTAGACTCTATTACTATATTTATCTTGAATTCTTGAAATTTTGATTACTCATGAGTCTTGAATCATCTATGAATTCTGAATTTCTATAAGCTCTTAAACTGTACAGTCTTTAATATTAATTCTTGTATACAAATCCTGCATATATATATATATTCTAGATAAAAGTGTTATTATTTATTTTTTAATCAATTAATATTGAAATAAGGTTGTTGTCGTCAAAACTCAATTCTCCAACATTTCCCTCTCTTGATCAATTCAAAGAAAGGGAGGCATTTATCGGTAGCTTTGGATATAAATCTCCCCAGGGGTGCAACCTTTCCTGCCAAACTCTGCACATCCATGATCCTTCTAGGTTCCTGGATACCCTTGATTGCTAAGATCAAAGCAGGATTGGTTTTGATTCCTCGGTAGATCATGATGAAACCTAAGAACTTTCCTGTTGCCATGCCAAAAGAGAAATTTAAGGGATTGAGATTTTGTCCCATATCTTCAGAGAATGTTGAACATTTCTGATAGATCTTTGATGTGATCAGACGATTGCTTCGACTTTACCAACATATCATCCACATAAACTCCATTGTTCCCCCGACCTGATAATGGAACAAGCAATTGACTAGGCGCCGATAAGTTGCTCCCACATTCTTTAGTCCGAAAGGCATAACCACATATCAGTATAGCTCGAGATCTGTTATGAAACTGGTATGTTCTTGGTCCGATACATGCATTGCAATTTGGTTATATCTCGAATACGCATCCATAAACAAAAGGAGTTCGTGCCCAACTATTGAGTGACCAGCTGATTGATCCTGGGACGTGGGAAGCTGTCTTTGGAGCATACTTTATTTAGATCTGAGAAGTCAATACAAGTGCTCTATTTCCCATTTGCTTTCTTCACATGTACCGGATTAGCTATCTACTTAGGATAAGTCGAATCCCAAATGAATTTATTATTCTGAAGCTTTCCAATCTCCTCTTTCAAAGCTGGGGACCTCATCGGGCTGAGCGTCTGCCGTTTTTGCTTCACAAGAGTATACGTAGGATCAATGATAAGGGAGTGAGTCATGATGGAGGGTGAAATCCCACACATCTCAACATGGGTCCACGCGAACAAGTCAAGGTTAGTGTAGAGGAATTCAGTTAGCTCCCTCGTCCGAAGGGGGTAAAGGTGGGATCCGATCTTTAACACCTTAGTTGAGTCGCTGTTTTCGATCAAAATCTCCAATGTTGTTTCATTCGGGGTAGCCTTTTTACACCCTGGCTCTTCATCCTCTCTCGGATCAATATCTTCGAGTTGACAAACGAATGTTCCTAGCCAGGATGTTTTCTTTAGTTGTTATGATTCCGTCTCCTTAAGGATTGTGTTTCGACTCCGTATTGTCTTTGTCGCTGAACTCTTTCCATTCTGCTGAGTAACAGGCTCGCCCGGTTACTTGGTCCCTGTGTATGATTCCAATCCCTCTATCAGTAGATAATTTCAAGAATAAACACCAAGGAGCGATTCAAGTTCTAAACTTTGCTTATGCTGGTCATCCCAAAAATGCGTTGTATGGAGAGCTTGTCTCCATTACAACGAACGACCGAATTCGTACCATTTTGCGGTCTCCTTCTCTTAACTCCATAAGTAGATTGGCCAACCCAACTAGTTCAGTGGATAACCCAATAAAGCCACGTATCTTGCTTGGGCATGGTTTCAAGTCACTCAATTCCAACTTCATCTGATCGTAGGCCTGTTTGAATAGAATATATACTGAACTTCCACAGTCAACCAGAACCTTTCATACCATGGCGGAGCCAATAATGGTTGTAATCACCAATGGATCAATGCTTGGGGCCTCTATTCCTACCAACTCCCTACCACGAATGATAATGTCATCCGTCATCCTCCTCCTTCGCTTTACGAGACTAGCGACTTTGGGAATGCTAGGTTCCCCCACATCAAGATGTTTTGCGGAGTTCATATATCATTTCGTAGTCTAAATGCTATATCCAGTCGGATGAAGTTCTTCAATAATAGTATTAATCACTACCCCTTTAGCCTTTTCTTAGGTAGTAGCTCTGGGTGCCACCTGATTCTGCTAAGGGGCTGAAGTTCTATGCCCCCGTCCCTCGGGGTAACCTTGTACTCATCGAGTTTTCCTTCTTTGATCAACTTCTCAACGATGTCCCTGAGGTTACAACACTCATTGGTCACATGTCCGTAAATCTCATGAAACAAACAAAATTTCCTAGTTGCATGCTCTTTTTCTATAAATTACCGTAAGGGTGGCTTCTTATACTAGATCGCACTGTACGTATCGAGGCAGATATTTTCCAACATGTCATTTAACACGGTATAGCTCTTAAATACTTGGAATCGAGGTCTCTTTCTAGGATTCCCCTTTTGACCATGGCTACCATTAGGCCCTTTCTGTTGACTGTCATTTCGCTTGCCACAATTTCCAACATTTACTTATACTCTTCGAGGTTTTGTCTTCGGATTGTTTGATTGCCACATTACTTTTAATGGCTTTATTACAAATGTCCTTCGGCCCGTCTTCCTATCCAACTATGCATCTTCCTGCCTTAGCCGAATGTTAGATTTTTCATAAAACAACTCAATCGTTATAGAAGGTTTCCGATTGGATATTTCCCAAATTTTGTCTTTTTGTCAATTCCGTCTAATATGGCTAACTAGTTCGTCTCATGGTTGGGAATGCTTACTTCAGTGACAGCTATGTTGAATCGACCAAGGTAGTCCCTCAAAGACTCACCCCTTCCTTATTTAATTGCCAAGAGGGCCATAAAATGTTTTGATTTAGAGGCATGAAGGCAGATTTGGTTCAAGAATTTCTCACTTAAATCTTTGAAATTTGGAACTGAACTCGGGGGAAGTCGTCTAAACCATATGAGTGCCACTCCTCTTAGGAAAATCGGGATTTCTTTACACTTAATTGCATCGGGGGCTACGGTTGCCTCCATATGTCATGAGTATCTCATTAAGTGCTGTTGCGGATCAGTCGTGCCTATATAATGACTAATCTGTGGCATGTTAAACCTCCTCGAAAATAAAGCCTGCATGGTGTCATATGTAAAAGGGGGTATGTCTATGGTCGATTCTCCAATCTTTTTCGTGTATCCTCTATGATCATTCATGATCTGTTGCACCATGGCGGCTAGGTCTAGAGTGTTGAAAACATGTCGATTGACATCCTCCACTCAAAGAGCTCTCCTTGCTCCCACTTAAGGTGAAGTTTCCTTAGTCTCCATCCGGGCGGAACCTCCTTAACCCCGATTGTCCCGGACATTCGTAGGATGCTTAGGAGGGAGAACATAAGCTCGGGTCATACCGGTGGTATTGCGGTGGGCAGTAGGAGAAGTACTTTGACTCTGCTAGGCTAACAGATTAATGTCTTCTGGTTCGATGAGTTGAATTCGGTTTTGATCAGCCATGTCCAGTTGGTCTGCATGCCCTTTCAATTGTAATTACTGCACATTTTCGGTCTCTTGAGCGAGCTCGTGGTTGTGGTCGATCCTCGCTCCCTCCAGACGACGATGAGCCTTCTGAGTTCTGGTTCTGCAACTGAGGGAAAGATTGTTGCTTTCTGAATTCTTCCCATTGTCTAGTCATACAACTCATGTCTTGCCTCATCGCAGCATTCTCCCTTGTTAGAGCATCCAGTGCCACTTTTGTCTCTCAAAGTTGAGTTAACATAGTCATAAAGTCCTTACAGGTAACAAATGCCAAGGAAGGAGCTTGGTATGACGCAGGTGGTTGCCTTGGAGGTGGCAATGCATGTTGGATTGAAGTTGATCCTGGAATGGTCGATCCACTGGATGTCTCCGTAGGTGCTGAAACCAGCTGTTGTTGTTACTTTCTGAAAGCACGTGCCGAAGCTTTGGAATCCATAATTAAATGATGTTGAAGGGAACTTAGGATCTCGTCTCGTACTTGGTAATCCAAAATTAGAGCAAAAATCCTTCAAATGCTGAGAATATCAGTTCTCGGTGAAAGCACCAAAATGTTAACACCAAAAAATGGTATAACAGCTAAGAAATGGAAATGTAAAGAATTAAAATGAAGATAAATATATAAAAAACAAAGGAAAATGCAGTCACACAAAAACTTACAGTGGTTTGACATTAACAAGACTACATCCACTTTATAATCGATTATTTATGTAGTATTCTATTACAAAGTTTTATCAAAACAATAAAGTGATAAGAGATTCACCAAAAAAGGTCCGTTCTTTAGAGTCCAGAAGGTCTATTTATAGATGCTACAATACTCAGGTCGGGTAGGACATGTGTCGCTCATTTTCGGTCCATGTGAAAATGTGGAGAATCATTCTTTTCATGTAGAAAGAGATGATCCATCCACAAAATGACAAGAGGCAGCTGATCCGATATTCGTGGATGGCTGGAAGCTGTCAAGTAGGAATAGGAGAAAGTCTTCAGGAAAATATCTCACACATGAGTAGGTTCGGTTCCTCTTGATCGAATCAAATATCATTTGATCCCATGGGTTTACATATTGTACTAATTATTATGAAGTAGGTTCTGGGTTTGAGTCGAACCATTTATTAATCGATCCGATCTTTAATCGAGCCGAATGAAGATAGTCTAATGCCAAATGGCTTTGGTATTAACCACCTGGGCCGGATATTAGCTTTGTTGAGATTATATGGCCCTTTATACTAATTCTACTGGGATCCATGATGTTAATGCATTCTTGACGGCATTGCCAAAAGGCTAGTCCACAATATGTAAAAATACATACAAAGGTGTCTGCTGATAGAGGATGCGGTCTCATACTTATGTAAAAGTACATAAAAAGGTGGTTGTTGCTATTTTGGACCCTTATTTCATCTTTTTTTGAATTGTTGTTATTTAATGTTTTGGATCCGATATATTTTTTGTTTGCTGAAGTTGAAACCAATTATAGCCTTAGATCTAAATGGTATGTATTAAAGTATTATGATCACTGTTAATTGAATAAACTCTTAAGTGGGGTTATTTGTTGCTTGTTGGAGTTTGATACAATGTAACAACCCGTATTTTGATAACGTGTTATAACTATAAATCAAGGCAGAATTAATTTTTAAAATAAGAATCAAGGGCAACTGGTTACGCCATTACGTTCGTCTCGAAATTCTACTTGGCAACGAGACCGAGTTTTCGAAAATTGGAGTCCGTATGACCAAGTTATGACCCTTCGAAGTTTCAGGAATTTTTCAAGTTCATAAACAGCTCAGAATTAGAATTCAAATTTCGAATTCAAACCCCAGAACGGACTGGGCGGGAAATTTCCCGCCCAGGACCAGGTCGACCATAGTGTCGACTTGCCCAGGACCAGGTCGACCATAGAGTCGACCTGGGTGTCGACCTGGTTGCCGAGCCCATTTTTGAGTCAGAATTCACTCTGATGTTTCTAGTCCGATTTCTGTCTAAATTCGTTGGCCTAACCCTATATAAACAGACCCTAACTCTAGTTTCTCTACACAAATTCTCTCTGGTATTATGCTGCTAAAACTCTGGTTGAAAAGTTAGAGAAAAGCGATTTCTTCTTCTCCAACAAGACTACGTGTAGAGTTTTGCTGTTTGGGGGATTTCTGTTAGACTCGAGATTCAACATCGCCTCCTTGTTTTCTAATTCTCAAACCACGATCTGTAAGCCCCAGTTACTTTTAGATCTAAACTTTAAACTTAATATGGACATGTTATAAATTGAAATTGAACCTAAGTTTGATAATTATCTTGGATCTATCATTGCATATCTGGGGTCTATTATTGTTCCTTTTGGATTTATTATTTTGGATCTACTATTATTCACCTTGGATCTATTCATCTTGAATCTTGACTTGTGGGAATATTAATATGAAATTGATTTGGGGCTTAAACATGTTGTAAACCTAAACCCCTCATGTCCATGATGTTAACATGCCTGTGATGTTGAATTAGTTGTTATTCACAAGTTTGGGGTTATTATCTTATGTCAACTGTTACCATGACTATCACCCTATTTTGCTAGGTTAGATATTTGAGACCACTATTCCATATCCCTGTATTGTTGTAGTCATTTATCTCAAGTTATACCATGCTTGACTTATAATCACTTTTGCCACCTTATGCCCGTTCTTCCTATGTTATTCCCTAATTAGATTTGTTTGTATCGATTCAAATTCACGTGCGATGGGAATACGATTTGGGTAGATTAGGTAAAACTGAATTTACTATAAACTTGAAACGTGAACATTGTTATAACTTGAACCTGGATATGGTCATGAAATTGACACGATTTGACATGAAACATGACATGAATACTTGACATGAATTTAGACTCGAAACTTGAACCTGGACATAACACTTAGAATAAACTTGAAAATGGCCAACTCGAGGTTGGGTTGAGTTTGCAGTGTAAATCTTCCCGGAACCGCCCGGCGAATCCAGTGATTGCAAACAATAGGATCCAATGTGGGTAGTTGGTCATATCGCACCTAAAACCCGAGGTTAGACTATGTTGTGGTGTAAGTCTGCCCGGAACCACCCGGAAAATCCAGTGACCACAACAACTAGTCTAATGTGAGAGGTTTGGGGTGCATTAATGAATTTATGCTACAGGATAGGGTTAAGTCATGAACCACTTGAATATACTTAACCAATTCGACACGATGATTTGGTAGGGTTAAGTCATGAACCACTTGAATACACTTAACCAACTTGATACATGATTTGGATAGGGTTAAGTCACGAATTTGAATGACAACACTTAACCCATTAGAAACCCTAGTTACGCGGTCCTTTTCAGCAGTAACCCACTTAGATGTATCACGATACCCGGGGACTAGGCAGGGTGGCGCACGATTACTCGGCTGATTGTAAGCGACCAGAACGACGGCTGGGTTGGTGCGCCATTGTAGGTTCAGGTGGACTATGGTCGTGCATGTAGTACGGAGTTGAAAAAGCAGGCATTGGGCACCCGTAGGTTTACACTGTGCATGCTTGATTCGTGTCGGTGGTTGGCACCCTAGGGCTTGATACACCCTGTGGTGGACCTAGCACATGTGACTACATTTCGTGATTGGGTCGTATGACACAGACACATGACGAGCTAGAACTTGTAGGGAGCCGATCGATTAGTAGATCGTACCGTAGGACCCCGTAATGGGTCATTTCATGATATTGGGCCAAAGGATCATTTCATGGTTAATACTTGACATGGGTTAGAATACTAGTACAGTTGGTGCAACGAATCTTGAATATGCGATGCTAGACTTGATTTATCTTGTTGTCTTAGTTATCTTGCCAGACTTATTATCATCCCTATGTTTACTTTCCGTTTACTCATGTCTTGTTAGCTTTACTAGTTTTTATACTGAAAGTCACTAGAGCTTACTAGTCTTTATGACTGACCCTTTTTCTTTCGCCTCTTTTTCTTTCGTCCCCCCTCCCCAGGATCTCAGGGAGGAAACGCTAGTTCTTAGCTTGGATTTAGCTTGCTTTCTGTCAGCTCATGTATGTTTTGGTCTTGAGCTATGCTATGGCTGCACTTCTGCTATTTTTGGGGAATAATTTACTTTTGTTATCTTTAGTTTATGCTTCTTTATTTAGAACTTGATGTAGTGGAATAATTTGTGCTTTGGATATATGAGGTTTTGACTCTTTTCTGAAAGTAATGAAATTTGGTTTTTAATTTCTACCGCTGCTTTATTTATGTTCTGGCTTGTGATATATCTGTTTATGTTTACCTAGATAATACTCCACCAAAACTAGTGCATTCCCTTTGTGAGTGACCCTAGCGGAGGTGGGGTTTTACATTTGGTATCAGAGCAGAAGGTTTACCAGACGGAGCAAAAGTTTTAAAAACCTTCTAAAACTATTTTCCAAAGTCGTTTATAAAGAAGCATTTTTCAATAAAAGTTTTATGTTTAAAAAAAAGGCTATTCCCCAAAAGCCATTAGCACTTTCCTCTGTTCCCTCATTTGAATCTTTTTCTTTTCGTTTTTCAGCATGTCTGATCTTAACCTTCCTGAGGGAGTACCCGTACCTGGATGGCTCCGAAGGTACTTAGAAGCTAGGGCCAATGGCGCGGGCCTGGCAGACATCCTTCCTCCTCCCCCAGTGGCCACGGTTCCTCCTCCTCCTCCTGGTACCGCCTTTGCCAAAATATTCATAGACTTTAAAGCAATGGGCGGAAAGAACTTCATTGGAACTGAAACCTTCGTTGAGGCACGAAACTGGCTAAAGGAGACTGAAGACTTGTTTATTATCTTCGATGTGGAGGATCATAGGAAAGTTCAGTTGGCAGCATGGTTGTTGAAAGAGGAAGCTGCATTTTGGTGGGAAGTCACCAATGCTACCAGGCCAGTTGAGACTTGGGCAGACTTTAGAGAGAGGTTTGGGCTTAAATTCTTATCGTCAGCAGAAGAGAACCTTCAGATGGAGAGGTCCTAGCACTTAATCAAGGGGACATGACCATTAGGGAGTACGTGAATAAGTTTAATCAGCTTGCTAGGTTCGGATGGGACTTGGTTAACACGGCTTAGAAGAAGGCTGTACACTTTGCTCGAGGATTGAACGAGCCACTACATAGTTTGGCCATAACTCATATACCCATGGGGGCTACCTTTGAAAGCTTGGTGGATATGGCTCTACTTCATGAGGAAGACAAGAATAGCAAGAAGGAGGTTAAGCCTAATGAGACTCAGAATAAGAAAGTTGACTTCAAGAAGGGAGGCAACAAGTATAACAAGAATAACAAGGGCAACAACAACAATAATAACAAGGCACGTGAGACAAGGAAGTGTAACTTTTGTGGAATTTATGGGATACGGTTTGATCCTAGGTATGAATTGGCTGTCCAATTATGGAGCCATTCTTGATTGTGAACGAAGGGTAGTGAGGCTCATGACTCGCCTTGGTAATACCCTTGAAATTTCTTGTAACCCTAAGGGTCCGGTCATGTTGTGTTATCTTGAATCTCTTGACTCGTCCATCGATAATTTGCAATCTGTAAGAGTGGTCCGAGAATATCCAGATGGCTTTGAGGAGGTGAAGGGGTTACCTCCTAAACGCGAGATAGACTTCCGAATTTATCTTGTTGATAATGCCAAACCAGTTTCATTGCCCATTAGGCACATGGCCTAGCGAGAAAGAAGAGAGCTCAGTAAACAAGTTAAGGAGTTGCTTGAGAAAAATTTCATAAGGCGAAGCATTTCTGAATGGGGTGCTCCGGTGGTATTCGCTACTAAGGCGGATGGTTTGCTTCGTCTATGCGTAGATTATCATGAGTTAAACATGCTAACTAAGAAAAATAGACACCCACTACCAAGAATCGACGATTTGTTTGACCAGCTTGTGGGAGCATCGGTTTTCTCTCAACTCGATCTAGCCACAGGATTCCATCAGCTTAGAGTGGCTGAGGATAGCATTGACAAAACTGCTTTTAGGACTCCATATGGGTCCTTCGAATGGCTCGTCATGTCGTTTGGGTTAACGAATGCACCCGCGTACTTTGTAGAATTGATGAGTAGGGTGTTTCGGGAGTTCCTTAACAAGTTTGTAGTGGTTTTCGTGGATGATATTTTGATCTTCTCAAAGGATGAAGAAGAGCATGCTAGACATCTCAAGGAAGTCATGGATATGCTTAGAGCACACCAGTTAAAGGCTAAGTTCTCCAAATGCCATTTTTGGAGGAAGGAAGTTCGGTTCCTTGAACATGTAGTTTCTAAGCAAGGCATAGCCATGGACCCCGCAAAGGTAGTTGCGGTGCAAGACTGGAAAATTCCTAAGAGCGCAACGGAGGTGAGAAGCTTTCTCGGTTTGGCAGGCTACTATAGGAAGTTCATTAAGGACTTCGCTAAGATTTCAGCCCCTCTTACTAGGTTAACGAAGAAAAACCTAGCGTTTGCATGGGACATAGAATGTGAGATTGCTTTTCAGAGACTTAAGAGAGCCCTCACCACATCTCCAGTTTTGGCATTACCTGACAGAAGTAAGATGTTCACGGTGTACACAGATGCATGTGGCACAGGATTAGGCGCTGTCCTAATGCAAAAAGGGAAAGTGATATGCTATGAGGGTAAACAACTTAAAGTTCATGAGAAGAACTATCCCACACATGACTTGGAGTTGGTGGCGATCGTTTTTGCACTTAAATCTTGGCGCCATTATCTTCTAAGGGAGAGGTTCGAGCTGTATACCGACCATAAATCGCTTAAGTACCTCTTCACACAGAAAGATTTGTATCTGAGACAACAGCGGTGGATGGAATTCTTGGCATCATATGACTTCGATATAGCTTATACCCCTGACAAGGGTAACGTGGTGGCATATGCGCTAAGTAGGAAAAGGTTGACCTTGAGCCCCTTATTTGTTGAAAGGAAGAGTCTAGAGTTTATAGTAACCTTTGATTTCACACCTACTATTGAGTCGTTGACTGTTACGTTAGCATCTCTTGAGTTGAGACCTACACTTCTAGATCAAGTAGGGACTTCACAGAAGGAAGACCCACAGATAGTCGAGATTATGAACAAGTTGATTAGTGGTGAGACATCAAGTCACCTCGGTAGGTATGCCATAGATGACAAGGGATGGCTAAGACGCGATGGAAGGCTATGTGTCCCACAAGTGGGAGAATTAGTAAATAAAGTTCTCGAAGAGGCGCATCACTCGAGGATGACTATACATCCCGGAGTGGATAAGATGTACAGAGATATGAAACGCATTTTCTTTTGGGCTGGAATGAAAAAGGACGTGGCAGAGTTCGTTTCAAAGTGCATGGTGTGCCAACAAGTAAAGGCCGATTCGAAGAAGCCCGGTGGGCTATTACATCCTTTGGAGGTTCCGCAATGGAAGTGGGAAAGTATCTCGATAGATTTCGTGGATGGACTGCCTAGGTCAAGGAAAGGAAATACTAGCATATGGGTCATAGTTGATAGACTCACGAAAAGCGCTCACTTCATTTCGGTGAAAAGCAAGAGGACCGCATCATGGCTAGCGTCTATTTTCCTTCGAGAGATAGTACGGTTGCACGGGGTTCCTTCTAGTATAGTTAGTGATCGTGACCCGATTTTCACTAGCCAGTTTTGGAATAGTCTGCAAGAAGCAATGGGTACATGACTGAGTTTAAGCACAGCCTATCACCCGCAGACAGATGGACAAACCGAAAGGGTAAATAGGGTACTAGAGGATCTTTTGAGGCTATGCATTCTTGACTTTGGTGGTACTTGGGAAGACCATCTTCCTCTCGTGGAGTTTGTATATAATAATAGTTACCAAGCTAGCATCAGAATGGCACCGTTCGAAGCCCTGTATGGAAGACCGTGCAAGTTGCCAACTTGTTGGTGGGAGACGATAGACAGGCTTATACTTGGGCCCGACATGATAAGGGACACTTCTGAGAAGGTTGAGTTGATACGAAGACGGATGAAAACGGCTCAAGATAGACAGAAATCTTATGCGGACAAGAGAAGGACAGACCTAGAATTCGAAGTCGGAGATATGGTCTTTATAAAAGTTTCTCCTTTACGCAATGTGGTTCATTTTGGAGCAGTTAGAAAGCTAGCACCAAGGTTCGTAGGACCGTTCCCTATCACTGAGAGGATTGGACAGATGGCATATAAGGTAGACTTACCCGAGAAGCTGACCGAAGTACACAATGTCTTTCACGTCTCGCATCTCCGAAAGTGCTTACATGAGTCGGCCGAAGTGGTTGAGCCAAGAATCCTTGAAGGCGTAAAAGTGGAAAAAGAAGCAACAATGAGGCGAGTTCTGATTCATATCTTAGGAACGGATATCCAGAAGCTAAGGAATCAAGAAGTCAAGCTAGTTAAAATACAGTGGAGTGAAGCCCAAGAAGACACAACTTGGGAAACCGAAGAGAAGATACACGCGCTTTACCCATTTCTTTTTGAGGGTACATTCTCGATCTCTTTTCCTATAAACTTGAAAACCTTCGTATCATGCTTTCACTACCTATGTTTGCCTTGTTATCTTCTCGATCTTATCTTGAGAACCTTAGGTAGAACCATATGGATGTAAACATGTGATTGAAACATGTTATGGTTGATGTTTGCAAATGGTTGCAAGTGTTTGCAAGTGATTGCTAGTGGATGCACGACACACATTAGGCACTAGATCGGCTCAGTCACATTTTCATGTTGCATATGCATGAGTGCTTATACTTGTACATGGATGGAACTTGTTATGCTGTCAATTGGATATTGCATATGAATGAATGTTTTTGCACTCATGTAGAGATTATAAAGTATGTTAGGAATTTTGCATACATGTTGGATTCATTACACTAACATATTTTGCATTAAGGAGGTCTACTAAAACAGTAACCGCCTGATCTTTTACATTAGATAAGTACATATACACACACTTTCTGCATATGTTCATACAGCACTAGAAATCTTTTAAGGACAATGGTTGCTTGTGGATGATGTTTTGAGTAGATGGATGGTAGGACACATCCTCCCTAACTTTGAGATTTTGGGGACGAAATCCTTTCAGGAGGGGAGAATGTAACAACTCGTACTTTGATAACGTGTTATAACTATAAATCAAGGCAGGATAAATTTTTAAAATAAGAATCAAGGGCAACGGGTTACGCCATTACGTTCGTCTCGAAATTCTGCTGGGAAACGAGTCCGAGTTTTCGAAAATCGGAGTCCGTATAACCAAGTTATGACCTTCGAAGTTTCAGGAATTTTTCAAGTTCAAAAACAGCTCAGAATTCGAATTCAAACCCCAGAACGGACTGGGCGGGAAATTTCCCGCCCAGGACCAGGTCAACCTGGGGGTCAACCATAGTGTCGACCTGCCTAAGACCAGGTCGACCATAGAGTCGACCTGGGTGTCGACCTGGTTGTCGAGCCCATTTTTGAGTCAAAATTCACTCTGATGTTTCTAGTCCGATTTCTGTCTAAATTCATTGGCCTGACCTTATATAAACGCCCCTAACTCTAGTCTCTCTACACAAATTCTCTCTGGTATTATGCTGCTAAAACTCTGGTTGAAAAGTTAGAGAAAAGGGATTGCTTCTTCTCCAACAAGACTACGTGTAGAGTTTTGCTGTTTGGGGGATTTTTGTTAGACTCGAGATTCAACATCGCCTCCTTGTTTTCTAATTCTCAAACCACGATCTGTAAGCCCCAGTTACTTTTAGATCTAAACTTTAAACTTAATATAGACATGTTGTAAATTGAAATTGAACCTAAGTATGATAATTATCTTGGATCTATCATTGCATATCTGGGGTCTATTATTGTTCCTTTTGGATCTATTATTTTGGATCTACTATTATTCACCTTGGATCTATTCATCTTGAATCTTGACTTGTAGGAATATCTATATGAAATTGATTTGGGGCCTAAACATGTTGTAAACCTAAACCCCTCATGTCCATGATGTTAACATGCCTGTGATGTTGAATTAGTTGTTATTCATAAGTTTGGGGTTATTATCTTATGTCAACTGTTACCATGATTATCACCCTATTTTGCTAGGTTAGATATTTGAGACAACTATTCCATATGCCAGTATTGTTGTAGTCATTTATCTCAAGTTATACCATGCTTGACTTATAATCACTTTTGCCACCTTATGCCCGTTCTTCCTATGTTATTCCATAATTAGATTTGTTTGTATCGATTCGAATTCATGTGCGATGGGAATACGATTTGGGTAGATTAGGTAAACATGAATTTACTATAAACTTGAAACGTGAACATTGTTATAACTTGAACGTGGATATGGTCATGAACTTGACACGATTTGACATGAAACATGACATGAAAACTTGACATGAATTTAGACTCGAAACTTGAACCTGGACATGACACTTAGAATAAACTTGAAAATGGCCAACTCAAGATTGGGCTGAGTTTGCATTGTAAATCTGCCCGGAACCGCCCGGCGAATCCAGTGACTGCAACCAATAGGATTCAGTTTGGGTAGTTGGTCATATCGCACCTAAAACCTGAGGTTAGACTATGTTGTGGTGTAAATCTGCCCGGAACCGCCCGGCAAATCCAGTGACCACAACAACTAGTCTAATGTGAGAGGTTGGGATGCATTAATGAATTTATGCTACAGGATAGGATTAAGTCATGAACCACTTGAATATACTTAACCAATTCGACACGATGATTTGGTAAGGTTAAGTCATGAACCACTTGAATACACTTAACCAACTTGATACATGATTTGGATAGGGTTAAGTCACGAATTTGAATGACAACACTTAACCCATTAGAAACCCTAGTTACGCGGTTCTTTTTAGCAGTAACCCACTTAGATGTATCACGATACCTTGGGACTAGGCAGGGTGGGGCACGATTACTGGGCTGATTGTAAGAGACCAGAACGACGGCTGGGTAGGTGCGCCATTGTAGGTTCAGGTGGACTATGGTTGTGCACGTAGTACGGAGTTGAAAAAGCAGGCATTGGGCACCAGTAGGTTTACACCGTGCGTGCTTGATTCGTGTCGGTGGTTGGCACCCTAAGGCTTGATACACCTTATGGTGGACCTAGCACATGTGACTACATTTCGTGATTGGGCCGTATGACACAGACACATGACGAGCTAGAACTTGTAGGGAGCCGATCGATTAGTAGATCGTACCGTAGGACCCCGTAATGGGTCATTTCATGATATTAGGCCAAGGGATCATTTCATGGTTAATACTTGACATGGGTTAGAGTACTAGTATAGTTGGTGCAACGAATCTTGAATATGCGATGCTAGACTTGATTTATCTTGTTGTCTTTGTTATCTTGCTAGACTTATTATCATCCCTATGTTTACTTTCCGTTTACTCATGTCTTGTTAACTTTACTAGTTTTTATACTGAAAGTCACTAGGGCTTACCATTCTTTATGACTGACCCTTTTTCTTTCGCCTCTTTTTCTTTTGTTTCCCCCTCCCCAGGTTCTCAGGGAGGAAATGCTAGCTCTTAGCTTGGATTTAGCTTGCTTTCTGTCAGCTCATGTAAGGTTTGGTCTTGAGCTATGCTATGGCTGCACTTCTGCTATTTTTGGGGGATAATTTACTTTTGTTATCTTCAGTTTATGCTTCTTTATTTAGAACTTAATGCAATGGAATAATTTGTACTTTGAATATATGAGGTTTTGACTCTTTTCTTGAAAGTAATGAAATTTGGTTTTTAATTTCTACCGCTGCTTTATTTATGTTCTGCCTTGTGATATCTCTGTGTATGTTTACCTAGATAATACTCCACCAAAACTAGTGCATTCCCTTTGTGAGTGACCCTAGCGGAGGTGGGGTGTTACATAAAACTTTTGATGTAATGCTTTGGTGCTTAGATTGGAGTTTAGCACCTCTTTAATGAAGATAAATCTTGTCTGGTGTTTTCTTATGTTTCCTTGGAATCTTATAGGCCGTCAAGCCTGGAGAATCCAGTGAATCAATTGATGTTTGGGGGTTATGGAATTCCTTTTGTGTAAAAAGGAATGCTTATCTTTATTTTATATTTCATGCGACGACCCCAAACTTCCGTAGTACAAAAGCAAGGATAATTATAGGAATATAACATAATTACGACAATAGTAGATCTCAGATAACATCATAACACATACATCATTGCAGCGGAAATAGGAATGTCACCACATCACAACATTAAAGACATCAGAGTGCGCAGTTACAAGATACACTTAGCAAATAGAAGTCTCGACAAAATAAGATATAAGTCTCAACTCCACCAAATACATCATAGATCAATAATGTCTAAATGCCTCAAAGACAATAAAAAGATAAAAAGAAAAATGATCTTCATCTACTTTCCTTAAGCAAGCTCCAATTGAGAATGTATCCATACCTAAACCTGCCACTTGGCTGCTCGTATGAAAAGAGGGCACCGAGTTTGCAAAGTGAAACAAACTACGAGTCAATCATGGGACTGTTATGAGAAAACTTTATAACTTAACTAACAATATGGCTAATCACATGACCACCCGCTGACGCGGAACGGGTTTACTCCATTGGATTGCCAGTGCATAAGTTTAATAAAAAAATTTTCAAAAACAACGCAATGCTTTTTAGAAAAATGAAATCATTATAAGACTCAAGTCCCATCACACAATGTGTGACGTCCCCAAAAACCCGTACTACGGTGTCAAGGGTAATCTTTGGAATATAACACATAAACAGATAACAGCAGAACAGAAATAAATAAATACTCAAAATAATAAACAAATAATAAACTGGATAAACATAATCATCAGAGTTACACAGTATACAGGATAATACTTAGTACAAATACAGTTCATCTATACATAAATGTCTACAGCGGAAAACAAACATAATATGTACAATAGGAGCTAAACAGCATAAAAAGAGATAAATGATAGAATCCGTCTTCAGCTCCAGCTATCCAGAAAGAGCCTGCTAAAACCTGAATACAAGGCTTCCCGTGTAGAAAGAGGGGCACCCGAGTTTGAAAGTGAAACAAACTACGAGTCAGTCATGGGACTGGTATGAGAGATCTACTTAACCATTTTGTACTATGGCTAATCACAGGACCACGCCACTTTCGCGGAACTGGTTTACTCCATTGGATTGCCAGTGCTTTAAAACAAGTAAATCTTTTAAACATCGCAATGCTTTTTACAAAAATGAAGCCATTATAAGACTCAGTTCCCATCACACAATGCAACGCAAACCGAAGGATAGAGTTTTACCTTATAATGGCCAAAATATGCTTGATACGAATAAAACAAAAGAATTTAATATTATTACTAGTGTATATAGGTTTCAAAAACAATTTCAATCATAACTATAAATCATAGACGGCATGGGTACCATATATCATGTCGCCATATATAGGTATACAATCAAAACCGCACAGTCACGTATTTGGAAATTGGATTTCCATCATGAACCAAGGCAAGAGATAGTCCTTACCGAATTCGAGACTGTCTAGCCCGAGCCTCAGGATCAGAACGCCTCAACCCTTTGATCGTCAGGGCCGGTCCACCGATGTGGATTATTATGCCTGAACACTGCGTTTCCCCGCCCTTTGGGGCGTAAATGAGCCAACGAATGACTCCATCGGTCCCGGATCGACCGATATAACCGAGGCGCCTCGCAACAGCAATAACCACATAGGTGAAAATAATATAAATGTCAGCCAGTTTAAGCACTGACACTACCTCTAGCTAGAAAGAAACGCATACCCTCCCTGATGTCCTCTCCCGTTTCTGGTTCATACTGGGGTGTGAGGCTCGCGAATTAACGTTATACACAAAGCTATGCCACACTGGCGATGCTTTGATCATCAACCACAAGACTTTGCTTTTCAACAGAAGCCTTGATCACTGCATCCTAGCATGCCACACAGGCAATTCACACCATGCAACTGATGGCTATTAATCACACAGAATGAATTCCAATGTCAGACACACAGTCCATTTGCAAGTCCGTTCTGGGTCTGAACGAAACCGGAGGCACTATATACCTCGCATACCCATCGATCCCCACCTACGTCTGGACGATCACCACTCATTATCCATATTTCGGGATGCCTCCCAATCAGGACATCAGTTATCATCCAACCGAGATGAAGATCTCAGGTCTTCAACCACCGTCTTCATCATCGACTTCTTATCATCGATTCAGTAATTCAGAATGGGATAAACCTGGTCTTTCTGAGCAACTCGCGTATATAATAAACAAATGCTTCACAAACACAACATACGCCTTATTCCAATTCATTAGTCACTAACCGTAAATCAGTAGGAGAACGATTTCCCAAGTATTAACCCCGAAGGCCGAAATCAACATCAGATCAAAACCCAGGAAACCATTCGACTTAGCTAACCTTCAGGTAGTTTCTAAATTTCACATTCCATATCGTTTATAATATTTTATAACGATTTATCGCTATTTTTATTTATTTAAAAATAGCCAATTTATTCAAACGACGCTTCAGGCCATAACGCAGTCGTGGCGCTGTTTTTCTTCGGATTTGATTTACACATATCTGAAAATCTAACCATTGGATCTTCACAAATTTTATATCATTTGAAAGACCTTTCCAAAACGAATCCAACGGTTTCAGTTTTGGGAAAATTCGACGGTCGGATCTCCCGGTACAGTCATTTGAAGTTTCGATTTCAAAATACGAACTACAGCGTCGTTATTCGATTTAATTTAATTATATTTATATATATAAATATAATCGATTCTAGCGCTGTTTTTCTTCAGATTTGAATTAAACATTCCAGACAATCCAACCGTTGGATCTTCACAAAGTTGGTGTCGTTGGAAAGATATTTCCAAGGCAAGCCCAATGGTTTCGTTTTCGGGAAAATCCGATGGTTGGATCTCCCGCACTAATCGTTTGAAATCACGGTTTCAAAACACGAACTGCAACTTCGTTATTCATTTTATTTTAATTATATATATATACATATAAATATAATTCATTCGTCGATTTCAAAACCATATTCACTTCATATATTCGATAAAAAATATATTTTTATCATCAAAAATATTTATTCAACATATAAATATTTTTAGCACTTTATATTTACAACAAAAATGTAGATTTTATTGTTCAATCCATATATTCAACACATGAATGTTTTCGACTTCATCCACTCGATAAAAATATAATTTTTATCGTTCTACTCCTAGTGAGTATCCTCTATAGTTCATATGTATAATAAAAATGTGTTTTTTTATTGTAAAACAATTTATTTCAAAACACGATTATTTTATATAGTTTATATATAAGGTAAAAATTCTATTTTTAATGTAAAACAATTTATTTCAAAACACGATTATTTTATATAGTTTATATATATGATAAAAATGTTATTTTTAATGTAAAACAATTTATTTCAAAACACGATTATTTTATATAGTTTTTATATATATGATAAAAATGTTATTTTTAATGTAAAACAATTTATTTCAAAACACGATTTTTTTTATATAGTTTATATATATGATAAAAATGTTATTTTTAATGTTAAACAATTTATTTCAAAACACGATTATTTTATATAGTTTATATATATGATAAAAATGTTATTTTTATTCTTCAAAGAATTTATTCTATACACGAACTCCATTCAACATATGAATTTATTTCGACATAGGAATTTCTATTCAACACATGAATTTAATTTCCACATTCAAACACATGAATTTTATTTCAACATTCAACACATGAATTTAAATCAAACACAAAAATATTTAAGAAAATTTCGGCAGCATAACGACAGGGTAGTTAAAAACGGGGTCGTCCTTAGTACGGCTCCTCGCTCTACCTTAAAGCCTCGCAGCTTTTGACAATGGGGATTTCATGCATCTAGTTCGCACGCAGGCGGCATGTATATTTTTTTCTTTCTTTTCCACAAACTAATCCTATGTGGTTTCAACCAAATAATTCTCAACCACAAACGGGTATTTTTCAACCACAATCAATCAATTTCAACCACAAACAATTCTAGTCAACCATTCGCTATCAACCAATTTTCACACCAATCACAACCAATAAATATCGTCCATGATTTGTGGATGAGGGGCATATATATATAAATATATATTTATATAAGTATATTTCACTTCACTTCAACACATACATAATTTTTACAACGCATATATAACTTATACATCGAACGTACAACTTATACAACGCTTATACATGAGGTGTACAACGCTTATATAACTCAGACATCGACTATATAATTTATACATCGTCGTTTTCCATATCGTTTATAATTCAGAAATCTCACATTGGGTTCCACTCCATCAAAAATAGCAGAAGGGTCAGAAAAATATGCGGTCTCTTCTAGAATGTAGAAGACGTCCACACGAGTCCATTCTCTCTTGTTTCACTGAATTTCGTCAACAAACGAAAAAGATATGATTTTTATAGTGAAATAAAAAACCGTAGCACTTTAAAGTGCTATAATATAGTTTAATTAAAATCAGCCGTATACCTCTCTATTTTCTTCAAAACTAGGTTTGCGATTTTCGTGCAATCCGTGAATCGATAGGACGATCTGCCACGACCACGTGGAAGGGCTTGGAGAGGCGCGCTGACGCACGGTGGTGGGGCCCAACTCGATCGCGGCAGGAGATGGCGGCGGCGAGTTGAAGTCGCCGGCTTCAAGGCGTCGATTCTCGATATACACGCAACAATACAGGGTGCTCCAGCTATGGATTTGAAGCTCTCGTCGAGGGCTACAAAATCCTCAATTGGGTCGAGGTCTGAATCGCAGTGGTTTAGCCGAAAAATGGATGTGAAGGGGGGAAGCACTTTTCGCCGTCGATCTGAATATAAATCGGGGAGAGAGAAATGATGTGGCCCAATAGGATTTATTTATTTATATATTTTAAAATATCAAAAATACCCCTTGTCACACACGAATACCAATTCAAACCCAACGACTGTCGCCCTTAGCTAACTACCCCCATTCCGAACACAATGGGATATGTTTCGTAGGCCCATTCGACTGGTTGAGACAGTTTCTCTTCAAATTAAAATATAAAACATTCAATATTTATTTTGTACGTACATTTCAATTTGCCGGGGCCCCATACTGATCCTAAAAATTCTCGAAAAACAAATCTAGCTATGTTTTGACGATACGGTCCTAACAAAACTAGTTTCATCGAATTCTGAGACCGTTTGAAAAATGGCCCTTTTCTGGTCAATCCAATTTAATAGAAATCGACCAAACACATTTTCCTTTGCCACGCTCACATACTAGCTTCAAAAATTGTGAAATTTGAAACCTAGCAATAATTTGACATCCCAGATCCAACAAAAGTGGTTTCGTCGAATTCTGAGGTCATTTGCAAAATGGCCATTTCCACGGGCTATATAAAATCTATAGCAACCTTTCTGAAAATTCATTTAGCCATAACTTTTGCTTCCCGCTATGAAACTTCGATTTTTCAGATTCGTTAGAAAGATATTCACTAACAGATTTATATATTTTTGGTTTCACTAAAATCCGTTTCATTTTGCACCCGGTACAGTCAGTCAAAGTTTGAATTCAATTTTTGAAACTACCGCGCCATTTCATGCCTTGTTTATAATTTAAAATAATTATATTTATTTTCAAACATCAATTCAAACACACTTTTCGTTGTTTTTATTTAAAATATTTATTTTAAATATTTAAAATCCACCAAAATAGCTAATTTAAAATTTTCAAACTGGTTCAGATTTTTCGGGTTGTTACAATCTCCCCCGCTTAAAACTTTTCATCCCCGAAAAGGAACAAAGTCGAAAGTGGCTTGATTTATCAACTCTACTTTCCTTTTGGCTTCAATTCTCCAACTTTTCAGTTTCTAAGAATTTTCCAATTCTTCAAAAATTTGGCTAACACCCTAAATTTTCGAAAAATTTCGTCATAATCTCCTTTGTACGGGGGACTTCGGGATATTTCAAATAGCCTCCCATGGCCCTCACCAATCCAAAAAAAAAAGGAAAAGCCAAGCGGCTAGCCAATCAGCTCATAAAATCATCAAATCCCAAGAAATACAATAAATGTGTACCTATTTGTCGGGCAAACAATTTTATTCCTTTGCTTAGCTGTTCATCCATCACCTGTTCACACATATATATTGCACATGTATATATTTCTATCTATTTTCAATTCAGTTCAATATTTGTTCAATTTGGCTAAATGGTTCAAAATTCTAATTAAACAACCAAAAATCAAGCAACACAGACAACAATCAATTTGTTTGTTAACTTTCAAAAATATACTAATTAATTCGTATACTCTTATAAAATCATTCAGACTATATGATTAAAATTTTACATGCATGAAAGAAAACAATAGCAAAGTAGAGAACATAATGGAAATTTCAAAATATGGTAAATGTACCTTGCACCAAAATCAATCAGAGATATCCACCTTGCACTTAGGATAGGCTTTCTGAATGCTTTCCTTAGTTTCCCAAGTACAATCTCGCGGATCTCCACTCCATTGCACTTTGACTAAGTGAACTTTCTTATTCCTCAGTTCCTTGGTTTCTTTGCCAACTATCTTTAGCGGCTCTCTTCTCACTGCCAATTCTGGAGTAATTTCTATATCCTGTTGTGCTGCTTCTTCCACGATCAAGTCTGGACCATGAACATGCTTTCGAAGTTGAGATACGTGAAATACATCATGCACTCCAGGCAACCAATCTGGCAATTGAACTCTATAAGCTAGGGTTCCAATCCGTTCAAGTATAGGGAATGGACCAATAAATCTGGGCGCCAACTTCCCTGTTTTGCCAAATCGAATCACTCCTCTCATCGGAGAAACCTTTATATACACATAGTCACCAACAGAAAAAGCCAAATCTCTTCTTCTCGAATCAGCGTAGCTCTTCTGTCGGCTTTGAGCGGCGAATAATCGTTTCTTAACGAAATTGACTTTATCTGCAGCTTCACGGATCATATCAGGTCCCAATCCAAGTCTATTACCCGGTACAACCCAACAAGCAGGAGATTGGCACGGTTTACCATACAATGCTTCGAATGGTGACATTGTTAGGCTCGCTTGGTAGCTGTTGTTATATGAGAACTCAGCCAAATGCAAATGGTCTTCCCATGATCCACCAAAATCAAGAACACAAGCCCGCAATAAATCTTCTAGTATACGATTCACCCTCTCAGTTTGACCGTCTGTCTGAGGATGATAAGTGGTGCTCAAGTTCAGCTTCGTTCCCAGTTCTACTTGAAATGCCTCCCAGAATTTGCTAGTAAATATTGGATCTCTATCACTAACTATTCTGATCGGCACTCCATGTAGCCTAACTATTTCCTTGAAATATATCTGCGCCAGACTCTGAGCAGTTCTATTGGATCTGACAGGTATAAAATGGGCGGTCTTCATGAAGCGATCTACGATCACCCAAATACTGTCATTTCCTTTCTTGGTTCTGGGTAAACCATCTATGAAGTCTATGGAAATATGTTCCTACTTCCAACCTGGAATGTCCAGCGGTTGCAACAATCCAGCCAGTTTCTGTTGGTCGCTTTTGACTAGTTGGCAAGTAGAGCATCTGCTAACATATAAAGAAATGTCTCTCTTCATCGACCTCCACCAGAAAGTGCGTTTGATGTCATTATACATTTTGCTCACTCCTGGATGGATACTAAGTTTTGACTTGTGGCATTCATCCAGCACTTCCTTTCGGAGCTCAGAAATGTTAGGAACATAGATTCGACCCTTTAGCTTTAGAATCCCTTGGTTATCCATCTGGAAACTCAAGTGTTCGCCTTTCTGTATTCTTTCTCTGATCTTCTGAATGAAGTGATCATCCTTCTGAAGAGCAAATATTTTATCCATCAATGAAGTCGTAATAAAAAAACTGGCAATCATTACATTCTTTCGACTTAGCGCATCGGCCACGACATTGGCTTTCCCAGGAGTGTACAGAATCTCAAAATCGTATGCTGCAAGGAACTCTAGCCAACGTTGCTACCTCAGATTCAAGTCTTTCTGGGTGAACAGATACTTTAGAGACTGATGATCTGTAAACAGTTCGAATTTCTCACCCAAAAGATAATGTCTCCAGATTTTTAAAGCAAATACAATGGCCAACAACTCAAGATCATGAGTAACGTAATTTTTCTCATGCGGTTTCAGCTGACGGCTAGCATAAGCAATCACTTGACCTCTCTTCATTAAAACTGCACCAAGGCTTTCTCTAGAGGCATCTGTCCAGACTTTCAAGTCTTGATTGCCATCGATTATCGTTAACACTGGAACCGTTGTTAATCTTAACTTTAGCTTCTCAAAAGCCTCCACACATTCTGGAGTCCACTTGAATTTTGAGTGCTTCTTTGTAAGCTTTGTTAAGTGACTAGATATCTTCGAAAAATCTTTATCGAACTTCTGGTAATAACTAGCCAATCCAAGAAAACTTCGGACTTCTATGGGAGTACTAGGCTATTTCCAATTTTGAATAGCGGTGATTTTACCTGGATCCACAACAATTCCCTCTTTTGATACGACGTGGCTAAGAAACTTAACTTCATCTTGCCAAAATATAAATTTGGACAGTTTGGCCTTTAAAACATTCTTTCGCAGAATTTCTAGGACTTGTTCCAAATGCTTTTCATGTTCGGCTTTTGACTTACAGAAGATTAGGATATCGTCAATAAAAACCAGAACAAACTTATTCAAGACTCCTCTGAACACTCAATTCATCAAATCGACGAAGTAAGCGGGAGCGTTACATAAGTCGAACGACATTACTAACCACTCATAGAATAAGTTTGGAACTCTGAATGCTGTCATAGGAACACATTCTTCGGCAATACGAAGCTGATGGAAGCCTGTAGCTAGGTCCATCCTTGAAAATACTTGTGCTCCATTCAGACGATCCAATAAATCATCGATTCGCGGCAATGGATATTTATTCTTTATTGCCTGCTTATTCGAGTCACGATAATCCACACATAGTCGAAGAGTACCGTCAGACTTTGGGACAAACACCACTGCTGCTCCCCAATCAGAGAAACTAGGCCTGATCAGACCCTTCCATACAAGATGTCGACTTTGATTGTCTAGTTCTTCTTTCTCCTTTAGAGTCATTCTCCGAATAGCATGCACTACTGGCCTTGCGTTCGGAATAAAAGCGATCTTGAAATCAATTTCTCACTGCGGAGTTAAACTAACAACTTCTTCGAACACATCCGCATAATTCCTGACGACAGGAATACCTTTTATGAGGTCGGGAATGTTCTCTGTACTACAGGGATATTTTCTATTTGAGCAGGAGAAACATCAAGAGCTGACCAAATGTCTTTTCTATTAGAATTCGGACCTTCGCATGGTATGGTGATATAATCCCCTGATTTAATCTTTGCCCTAACAACTCTCTCGGCGCATCTAACCTCTGCTTCATATTTGGTTAACCAATCCAATCCCAAAATAAGATTGAATTCGGTAAAATTCATGACAATAGAGATGATAGGGAACTTATAACAAGAAAAAGAGATAGGCACCGCACAAATCCAACTAAGATTGAGAGAACCCCCAACTGGATTATGGACAGTTATAGGTTCTTTGAGCTTTCTCAAATTCAAGTCCAACTTCTTAACCGCATTCTTTGCAATAAAGCTTCGTGACGCGCATGTATCAAACAGTACTTTAACTGGAATGTTTTTGACGGTAAGCCGGCCTTCCAAAACATCATACTTCCCTGACTAGTTGAGGGTGCTGAAGTTTCTGCCACTTCATTCACTTGTACCATTCCCGGCTTCTTTAAGAGCTAGCAATCCTTTGCAAGATGACCAATCTGATGGCATTTACTGCAATCTCTTTTCTCTTGAAAATTCTTCTTGGATTTAGATCCACTCTTTATTCGTTTCTTCGAGGATTTGCAATTCCCCTGCAAATGCCCTTGCTTATGGCGGTTATTGCATATGGCAGTCGTTACTGGTTCTTCCTCAGATCTGGCCCTTTTCCGATTGACTCTGGGCTTCTTACTGATCTCAGGACTATCAGTTTCAGACTCCCCTTTATTAATAGAACTGACTTCTTCTTTGTAACGCAACATACCTTTCTTATCGAGATCCTCATACTGGTAGGCCATGTATATCATTTCTGAAAAAGGAAGCTTCGCATTCCTCATTACACTATTCTAGTATTTTCTTTGCAGGCCATGTATAAACCTCAGATTCTTCCTCTTTGGGTCTTGAATTAGATGAGGGGCAAAACGAGAAAGTTCGTTGAATTTATTATGATATTTCGGGATGGTCATATCTCCTTGTATTAGATAAGAGAATTCATCACATAACCGCTCAGTTGCTTCTGGAGGAGTAAATCTTTCTAGGAAAATCACTTTAAATCTATCCCAGGTAATATTACCTTCTGGATTATCCTTAATAATCGAATCCCACCAGAACAAAGCTTCGTCTTTGAGTGCCCAAGATGCCAGTAATCTTTTCTGGTCATCTCTCAGCTTTAAACCGTCAAAGATTGTTTCAGCAGAACGAATCCAAGCTTGTGTTTTCATAATAGATTCTTCACCCGAGAACGGTATTCCACCCATATTTCGATAATTAATTAATAAGGCCTCAATATCTGGTCCTGCATTCCTTCTGTTTCTGACACTCATTTTCTAGTAGTTCTGCAAATAGCAGATCAAGTGTCAGGTCAACAGAAAAGATATTTAAAGCATAGAGACATATACTGGAATGTAAATGTGTCTATCAGGGTGTATTTCATTCTGCTATACTCATATTAGGATATTACTGATCCTGTCTGTAATGAGTTACTCGTCCTAGAACACTACTTGTTCTATTTCTGACGAGTTCATTAATATGTTATATTCCAGCACTAAGCTTAACCAAAGCTCTGATACCACGTTGTGACGTCCCCAAAACCCCGTACTACGGTGTCAAGGGTAATCTTTGGAATATAACACATAAACAGATAACAGTAGAACAGAAATAAATAAATACACCAGATAATGAACGAATAATACACTGGATAAACATAATCATCAGAGTTACATAGTATACAGGATCATACTTAGTACAAATACAGTTCAGCTATACATAAATGTCTACAGCGGAAAACAAACATAATATGTACAATAGGAGCTGATCAGCATAAAAAGAGATAAATGATAGAATCCGTCTTCAGCTCCAGCTATCCAGAAAGAGCCTGCTAAAACCTGAATACAAGGCTGCCCATGTAGAAAGAGGGGCACCCGAGTTTGCAAGTGAAACAAACTACGAGACAATCATGGGACTGGTATGAGAAATCTACTTAACCATTTTGTACTATGGCTAATCACAGGACCACGCCACTTTCGCGGAACTGGTTTACTCCATTGGATTGCCAGTGCTTTAAAACAAGTAAATCTTTTAAACATCGCAATGCTTTTTACAAAAATGAAGCCATTATAAGACTCAGTTCCCATCACACAATGCAACGCAAACCGGAGGATAGAGTTTTACCTTATAATGGCCAAAATATGCTTGATATGAATAAAACAAAAGAATTTGATATTATTACTAGTGTTTATAGGTTTCAAAAACAATTTCAATCATAACTATAAATCATAGACGGCATGGGTACCATATATCATGTCGCCATATATAGGTATACAATCAAAACCGCACAGTCACGTATTTGGAAATTGGATTTCCGTCATGAACCAAGGCAAAAGATAGTCCTTACCGCATTCGAGACTGTCTAGCCCGAGCCTCAGGATCAGAATGCATCAACCCTTGGATCGTCAGGGCCGGTCCACCGATGTGGATTATTATGCCTAAACACCGCATTTCCCCGCCCTTTGGGCGTAAATGAGCCAATGAATGACTCCATCGGTCCCCGATCAACCGATATACCCGAGGCGCCTCGCAACAGCAACAACCACATAGGTGAAAATAATATAAATGTCAGCCAGTTTAAGCACTGACACCACCTCTAGCTAGAAAGAAACGCATGCCCTCCCTGATGTCCTCTCCCGTTTCTGGTTCATACCGGGGTGTGAGGCTCGCGAATTAACGTTATACACAAAGCTACACCACACAGGCGATGCTTTGATCATCAACCACAAGACTTTGCTTTTCAACAGAAGCCTTGATCACTGCATCTTAGCATGCCACACAGGCAATTCACACCATGCAACTGATGGCTATCAATCACACAGAATGAATTCCAATGTCAGACACACAGTCCATTTGCAAGTCTGTTCTGGGTCTAAACGAAACCTGAGGCACTATATACCTCGCATACCCATTGATCCCCACCTACATCTGGATGATCACCACTCATTATCCATATTTCGGGATGCCTCCCAATCAGGACATCAGTTATCATCCAACCGAGATGAAGATCTTCGGTCTTCAACCACCGTCTTCATCATCGACTTCTTGTCGTCGATTCAGTTATTCAGAATGGGATAAACCTGGTCTTTCTAAGCAACTCGCGTATATAATAAACAAATGCTTCACAAACACAACATACGCCTTATTCCAATTCATTAGTCACTAACCGTAAATCAGTAAGAGAACGATTTCCCAAGTATTAACCCCGAAGGCCGAAACCAACATCAGATCAAAACCCAGGAAACCTTTCGACTTAGCTAACCTTCAGGTAGTTTCTAAATTTCACATTCCATATCGTTTATAATATTTTATAATGATTTATCGCTATTTTTATTTATTTAAAAATAGCCAATTTATTCAAATGACGCTTCAGGACATAACGCGGTCGTGGCACTGTTTTTCTTCAGATTTGATTTACACATATCTGAAAATCTAACCGTTGGATCGTCACAAATTTTATATCATTCGAAAGATCTTTTAAAAATGAACCAATGGTTTCAGTTTTGGGAAAATCCGACGGTCGAATCTCCCAGTACACTCGTTTGAAGTTTCGATTTCAAAATACGAACTGCAGCGTCGTTACTTGATTTAATTTAATTTAATTTTATATACATATAAAACCGATTCTGGCGCTGTTTTTATTCAGATTTGAATTAAACATTCCAGACAATCCAACCGTTGGATCTTCACAAAGTGGGTGTCGTTGGAAAGATATTTCCAAGGTGAACCCAACGGTTTCGGTTTCGGGAAAATCTGACGGTCGGATCTCCCACACTAATCGTTTGAAATCACGGTTTCAAAACGCGAACTACAGCTTCGTTATTCGTTTTATTTTAATTATAATTATATATATATATATAAATATAATTCATTCGTCGATTTCAAAACCATATTCACCTCATATATTCGATAAAAATGATATTTTTTGTCATCAATAATATTTATTCAACACATGAATATTTTTAGCCCTTCGTATTTACAATAAAAATGTAGATTTTATTGTTCAATCCATGTATTCAACACGTGAATGTTTTCGAATTCACACACTCGATAAAAATAAATTTTTATCGTTCTACTCCTTTATTCAACACAGGAGTATCCTCTATAGTTCATATGTATAATAAAAATGTGATTTTTATTGTAAAACAATTTATTTCAAAACACGATTATTTTATATAGTTTATATATAAGGTAAAAATGTTATTTTTAATGTAAAAAAATTTATTTCAAAACACGATTATTTTATATAGTTTATATATATGATAAAAATGTTATTTTTAATGTAAAACAATTTATTTCAAAACACGATTATTTTATATAATTTATATATATATATGATAAAAATGTTATTTTTAATGTAAAACAATTTATTTCAAAACACAATTATTTTATATAGTTTATATATATGTTATAAAAATGTTATTTTTAATGTAAAACAATTTATTTCAAAACACGATTATTTTATATAGTTTATATATATGATAAAAATGTTATTTTTATTCTTCAAAGAATTTATTCTATACACGAACTCCATTCAACATATGAATTTATTTCGACACAGGAATTTCTATTCAACACATGAATTTAATTTCCATATTCAAACACATGAATTTAATTTCAACATTCAACACATGAATTTAAATCAAACACAGAAATATTTCAGAAAATTTCGGCAGCATAACGGCAGGGTAGTTAAAACCGGGGTCGTCCCTAGTACGGCTCCTCGCTCTACCTTAAAGCCTTGCAGCTTTTGTTAATGAGGATTTCATGCATCTAGTCGCACGCAGGCGGCATGTATATTTTTTTCTTTCTTTTCCACAAACTAATCCTATGTGGTTTCAACCAAATAATTCTCAACCACAAACGGGTATTTTTCAACCACAATCAATCAATTTCAACCACAAACAATTCTAATCAACCATTCGCTATCAACCAATTTTCACACCAATCACAACCAATAAATATCGTCCATGGTTTGTGGACCAGGGGCATATATATATATATATATATATATATTTCTATAAGTATATTTCACTTCACTTCAACACATATATAATTTTTACAATGCGTATACAACTTTTACATCGAACGTACAACTTATACAACGCTTATACATGAGGTGCACAACACTTATATAACTCATACATCGACTATATAATTTATACATCGTCGTTTTCCATATCGTTTATAATTCAAAAATCTCACATTGGGTTCCACTCCACCAAAAATAGCAGAAGGGTCAGAAAAATATGCGGCCTATTCTAGAATGTAGAAGACATCCACACGAGTCCACTGTCTCTTGTTTCACTGAATTTCGTAAACAAACGAAAAAGATATGATTTTTACAGTGAAATCAAAAACCTAGCACTTTAAAGTGCTATAATATAGTTTAATTAAAATCAGTCGTATACCTCTCTATTTTCTTCAAAACTAGGTTTGCGATTTTCGTGCAATCCGTGAATCGATAGGACGATCTGCCACTGCCACGTGGAAGGGCTTGGAGAGGCACGCTGACGCACGGTGGTGGGGCCCAACTCGAGCACGGCAGGAGATGGCGGCGGCGAGTTGAAGTCGCCGGCTTCCAGGCATCGATTCTCGATACACATGCAATAATACGGGGCGCTCCAGTTATGGTATGGATTTGAAGCTCTCGTCGAGGGCTACAAAATTCTCAACTGGGTCGAGGTCTGAATCGCAGCGGTTTGGCCGGAAAATGGATGGGAAGGGGGGAAGCACTTTTCGCCGTCGATCTGAATATAAATCGGGGAGAGAGAAATGATGTGGCCCAATAGGATTTATTTATTTATTTATATATTTTAAAATCTCAAAAATACCCCTTGTCACACACGAACACCAATTCAAACCCAACGACTGTCGCCCCTAGTTAAATACCCCTATTCCGAACACAATGGGATATGTTTCATAGGCCCATTCGACTGTTTGAGTCAGTTTCTCTTCAAATTAAAATATAAAACATTCAATATTTATTTTGAACGTACATTTCAATTTGCCGGGGCCACATACTGATCCTAAAAATTCCCGAAAAATAAATCTAGCTATGTTTTGACGATACGGTCCTAACAAAACTAGTTTCGTCGAATTCTGAGACCGTTTGAAAAATAGCCCTTTTCTGGTCGATCCAATTTAATAGAAATCGACCAAACACATTTTCCTGTGCCACGCTCACATACTAGCTTCAAAAATTATGAAATTTGAAACCTAGCAATAATTTGACATCCCGGATCCAACAAAAGTGGTTTCGTAGAATTCTGAGGTCGTTTGCTAAATGTCCATTTCCACGGGCTATATAAACTCTATAGCAACCTTTCTGAAAATTCATTTAGCCATAACTTTTGCTATGAAACTTCGGTTTTTTAGATTCGTTAGAAAGATATTCACTAACAGATTTTGATATTTTTGGTTTCACTAAAAGGCGTTTCATTTTGCACCCGGTACAGTCAGTCAAAGTTTGAATTCAATTTTTGAAACTATCACGCCATTTCAGGCCTTGTTTATAATTTAATATAATTATATTTATTTTCAAACATCGATTCAAACACAATTTCGTCGTTTTTATTTAAAATATTTATTTTAAATATTTAAAAACCACCAAAATAGCCAATTCAAAATTTTCAAACTGGTTCAGATTTTCCGGGTTGTTACACAATGCAACGCAAACCAAAGGATAGAGTTTTACCTTATAATGATCAAACATGCTTGATGCGTAGAAAATAAAATTTTAATATTATTATTAGTGTCTAATCAGTTTTAAAATACTTCAAAGCAAATGTATCAATCCTAGACGGTATAGTACCCCACCCTACTATGTCGCCATATATAGGTTTACAATCAAAACCGTAATGTCGTACTGAAAATTGGATTTCCATCATGTTAAGGCTAGGGTCGATCTCCTTACCGATTCGAGACACTCTAGCAATGTCCTAGGATCACACTTACGGGCCACCCTTGGATCCTGCAGGGCCGGTCCACAAATACTTTAGTAGATTGGCAATTCTTTAACACACGTTTCCCGTTCTTAGTGAACCTATAATTTGGTCACTATCGACCAATATAACCGAGGCGTCTCATAATCCATCCACCTCATAAGTAAAATGTCAGGGCTTGCAAAACCCTGATACCACTTCTAGCGAGAAAGAAACATGTGCACTCCCTGTGTTCCCTTGTCCCGTTTCTAACTCTTACCGGGGTGTGAAGCTCGCGAGGTAACGCTATACACAAAGCTATGCCAAAATAGGCTATGCTTTGATCATCAACCACAAGGCTCTGCTTTTCAACAAAAGCCTCGATCGATTGCATCTTGGCATGTCACATTGACTATTCACACCATGTGATCGATAACTAGCAATATATAACCTCTGAGCTCATGCGTCTCAGAGAAGGGTGTTAAGCAAGAGAATAAATTCCCCGCCACTAACAGATATATATTAAATAGAAATCAATTTACATGGAAAGAAATCCAATGTCGGACACACATCCATTTACAAGTCCGTTCTGGGTCTGAACGAAATCAGAGACACCTTATTCCTCGTTCCGTATGTCCAATACAGAAGAGAGGTGCTCGCTTATCTAGACAATCAACAAGTATGTCCGGACAACTACCACTTTAACCCATTACTAGGAGCTAACCAATGTCGGGCATCAGTAGTTATCCATTCGATGTGAAGATCGCTGGTCCTAATTACCGTCTTCAATATCTTCGATTTAAATCGTTGTATAATCATTTGTAATGAGATTGAACTCGGTCTTTTCAAATGATTCTCGCATATGTAGTTTAAAACCATTTCATATCGTTAATAGTATTTAATAACAATTTATCGCTATATTTATTTATATAAAAATAGCTAAATTAACTTAACGACGCTTCTGGTCAATAAGCGGCCCTTACGCTCTTTTTATCAAAATTTGATTTACACTTATCTCAAAATCTAACCATTGGATTTTAACAAATTTTATATCATTGGAAAGATCTTCCTAAAGTGGTCCTAACGGTTCCAGTTTTGGGAAAATCCTACCATTGGATCTTTCTGTATAATCGTTTAAAGTTACAGTTCCGAAACGTAAACTACCGCGCGCGATTCGTTTAATTCTAATTTATATTTATATATATAATTATATATAAATATAAATCATTCGACGATTCCACTAACAGGTTTAACATGGCAAATAAAAGAATTTTTTTTATTGGCATATCATATCTACATATTCATAATGTCAAGCAAAATATATTTCATTTACATGACAACAGGGCCAATGACAAATAAAAATCTAATTTTTATTTGTATTTCTATTTTTAACTTTAACAAATAAAAAGGGAATATTTTATTTGTATAGAGTTTCCAATGTATGTTTTTTTACAATAAAATAATTCATACAAATTCTAATGTACTTATTGTCAATAAAATGATATTTTAACTTTGTATATAAATTCTAATATATGCATTGCAAATAAAAATGTTACTTTAACTATGCATATAAATTTTATTTTATGCATTGTGAATAAAAGTGTCATTTTAACTATGATTATAAATTCTAATATATGCATTGCAAATAAAAATGTAATTTTAACTATGCATATAAATTCTAATATATGCATTGCAAATAAAAATGTAATTTTTACTATGCATTGCAAAATAAAAATGTTATTTTAACTATGCATATAAATTCTAATATATGCATTGCAAAGTAAAAATGGTCCCCAAATTTATACACAAATTCTAATGCATATTTTGACGTTTCAATTTGTTAACAATTCTATTTTAAGCAAAATGTATCAAAGCGATGTTTTCATTTTCCTCCTTTCTAGCATGCTAAAAATAATGTTTTAACATACAAATATTCTCTAACATATGTTTTCTACCGAATCACTTTTACATTAAAAATGAAATTTTTAATGTTGTAACATTTTTATTCAAACAGTCAATATTTCCAATGAATCAAACTTTGCACTAAAAAATATGATTTTAATGTTCCAATACTTTTATTCAAATATGAACAATTTTCATATGAATCATTCTTTTATAAAAATGTTGTTTTTATTGTTAACATGCTTTTGTGTTAAAAATGAACATTTTCTAGTGATTCATTCATTTCATTAAAAACAAGGTTTTAATGTTATCATGTTCCTATATTTAACGTGAACATTTCTCCTAGTTGCTAGCATTAATCAAAATGTGAAATTTTTATACTAACATGTTTTAATTTAAAACATGTACATTCTTCTAATTTCTAACATTACATTGAATAGTAAATTTTTAATGTAAACATGTTTTTTTTTTAAAAACATGAACATTTTTCTAATTTTTATTCTATTCAACAACATGATAGAAATTGATATTTCATTTTTGTTGAAAACTCTACTTTAACAAAACGACATAAATGTATATTTTATTTTTGTTGAAAATTCTAGTTCAACTATATGACAAAACTTGATGTTTTATTTTTGTTGAAAATTCTAGTTCAACAATTTGACAAAAAATTGATGTTTCTTATTTGTTGAAAATTCTAGTTTAACAATTTGACAAAAATTGATGTTTCATATTTGTTGAAAATTCTAATTCAACAATTTGACGAAAATTGATGTTTCGTATTTGTTGAAAATTCTATTTCAACAATTTGACAAAATTGATGTTTCGTATTTGTTGAAAATTCTAGTTCAACAATTTGACTTAAACAAAAATGTTTATTTTTGTTTTGACCAATTAAACAAAAATGACAATTCCAATGCAAGTATCCTAATTTTGACAAAAATGATAATTTTTGTTCAGTGGTTCCAATTTGACAAAAATGATAAGTTTTGTCCAATTATTCCAAATAACAAAATGGTAATTCTTTTAACCCAACTATTCTAATAAACCCAAAAATGATACTTCTTGGTTCCACTATTTTAACTAACAAAATAATGAATTTTGTCCAATGATCCAAATTTGACAATTTTATGTAAACAAAAAATATATATTTTTGTTTCACTCACTTTATTGCACAACAAAATGATCTATATGTATTTAGCTATTTCATAATAAGACAATATCACCAAATAAACAGATCTACATACTACATCCATCACAGATCAAATGATTAATCATAACAAATAGGAATTAACTATGGATTGGTGATAATAAACTAAGTATTATTTCTAATTATTTAAAAAGAAGAAATAAATAGATTTCTCACTGTCGTTTAAATCTGAATGATTCTGATCTGAAATTTGACCAAAATTTGAATGGCTCAGAATTGGTTCTAGTTAGTCCAGAAGTGTAGATCTCGGACTCACGATCGTGACGGATCTGAAATCGTTCAATTTCGAGTTTGTATGATTGAGATACGATTTAATTTACGTTAATAACATTTTAAAATAAATTAATTAAATAATTAAAAATAGATTTCACCTTCTTCCTCTATGAACAGACAATGGCCGCGACTTTTTTTATTTTGTTCAGAACTAGGTTTTAACTTTTCGAACACCATTAGCAGTCGGATGACGATCGGGTGGTGGCACGCCAGAGAGGACAGGGAGGCGCGCTTGGGGGTCCTAGCGCCGTGAGGTGCGATGGCCATAGGAGGGGGCGGCGACGGTTGATGCGTCGGGGCTTTGGGGTCTCGGTTCTCTGTGTATACACCACGAAAGTTTGCCAAATCTGTATGGATCTGAAGTTTAAGAAAATCTCTACAATAAACTCTAAAAAAGGAGGGAGTTTTATTGTATGGATTGAGGGTAATTATTAGAGGAAGAGGGGAGATATTCTGGACATTAAAAACGAGGGCGGCGGCTTTACTGTGTAGTGGATTAGGGTTTGTAATGAGATAAGCGTATTTTTATAATATTTAATTACTAATTTTTACAAACAAACCAGTTATATCTTAGTAGTTCCAATTCCAGTCCAACAGAAGTTGATACTACCTAATTGCCCCCGTTCCGGAACCAATGGGCTAGGTCCCGTCAGCCCAAACGATTGTTTTTGGCCTGTTATCTTTAATTTAAAATTTAAATCATTTTTTTAATTAATTCGATCGTACATTTAAATTCACTGAAGCCACATACGGACTCCCAAAATTCCCGAAAAATTAAACTAGTTGTGTTTTGACGATATGGTCCTAACAAAATTAATATCATCGAATTTGGAGATCGTTTGAAAAATGGCCTTTTTAACGGTCGATTAAATTCAACAGAAATTATCGAACCATAGTTTAATTTATCATGCTCACAAATTAATTCCAAAAATTATGGAAAATTAAACTTAGCAATAATTTGACATTCCGGATCCGATAAAAATGGTTTCATCGAAAATGGAGGTCGTTTGAATAGTGGCCATTTATAGGGCTATAAATTGTACTATATTTCATAGGGACTATTCTGAATATTCAATTGGCCATAACTTTTTATTCCCGTTATGAAATTTCGATTTTTCAGATTTGTTGATATTTTTAAACAAATTTAGATATTTTTGGTTTCACTTAAATCCGTTTCATTTTGAATCCTGTACATTCAGTCAATGTTCAGATTCAAATTTTCCAAACTACCGTGCTATTTCTAATTCCTTTTAAAATTAAAATAAATATATTCATTCTAACTTCGATTTAAATAAATTTTAAATCGTTATTATTTAAAATAATTTATTTTAACTATTCAAAATTCATCTAAATAGCCAAAATAATTTTTTTTAAATTGGTTCTGATTTTCCGGGTTGTTACAATCTCCCCCACTTAAAAGCTTTTCGTCCCTGAAAGGGAAACAATAGTAAAGTAGGAAACAAAATGAAAAATGTAACATATTGTAAATGTACGTCAATACAAGAATTACTCGGAGATGTCCACTCTGCACTTGGGATAAGCCTGTTTGATGTTATCCTCAGTCTCCCAAGTACAGTCTCTAGGATCCCTGCTCCACTGCACTTTGACTAAGTGGATCCTCTTGTTCCTTAGGACTTGGGTTTCTTTGCTAACAATTTTCACTGGCTCCCTTCCCACTGCTAAGCTCGGGGTAATCTCCAAACCTTGTTGTGCTGCTTCCTCCTCAATTAAGTCTGGGTCATGTACATGCTTTTGGGGTTGAGACACATGGAATACATCATGCACCCCTGGCAACCAGTCAGGCAACTGCATCGTGTAAATAAGAGTTCCAATCCTTTCAGGAATAGGGAATGAACCAATGAATCTCGATGCCAACTTCCCAGTCTTCCCAAATCGAATTACACCTCTCAGTAGGGAAACCCTCAAGTACATATAATCGCCAACAAAGAATCCCAAATCCCTTCTTCGTGAGTCTGCATAGCTCTTCTGTCGACTCTGAGCAGCCAGTAGACGCTTCTTAATAAAATCAACTTTATCTAATGCTTCACGAATCATGTCGGGACACAATACTAATCGATTGCCAGGTTCCACCCAACATGCAGGAGATCTACGTGGCCTACCATATAATGCTTCAAATGACGACATCTGCAAGCTTACTTGGTAATTGTTATTATAAGAGAACTCAACCAAGTGAAAATGATCTTCCCATGACCTGCCAAAATCAAGAATGCATGCTCTCAACAAGTCTTCTAATATGCGGTTCACCCTCTCAGTCGGGCCGTCTGTCTGAGGATGATAAGCGGTGCTCAGATTCAATTTTGTCCCTAGCTCTTCTTGGAAGGCTTCCCAGAATTTGCTGGCAGATATCGGATCACAATCACTAACGATGCTACTGGGAACTCCATGTAGTTTGACAATCTCTCTGAAATAAAGTTGCGCCAGACTTCGAGCTATTCAATTAGATCTGATAGGGATAAAATGGGCGGTTTTTGTGAAACGATCTATAATCACCCATATACTATCATTGCCTTTTCTGGTTCGGGGCAAGCCATCAATGAAGTCCATAGAAATTTGGTCCCACTTCCAACTTGGAACCTTTAGCGGTTGCAACAATCCTGCGAGCTTTTGTTGATCACTTTTAACTTGCTAGCAGGTGGAACATCTACAAACATATATGGAAATGTCCCTCTTCATCGCCTTCCACCAAAAGGTGCGCTTAAGATCATGATACATCTTGCTTACTCCTGGATGGATGCTGAGTTTGGATTTGTGACATTCATCCATAACTTATCTTTTTAGCTTAGGAATATCTGGCACACATATTCGCCCTTACAGTCTAAGGGTTCCCTTGCTGTCTATTTGGAAGCTTGATGCTTCGCCCTTTCAAACTCGCTCACTAATCATCTGAATAAATTTATCATCTTTCTGAAGAGCAGAGATCTTATCCATTAATGTAGGCGTAATGATAAGACTGACAATGATAAGATTGGTGCTGTCTATATTCTTCCTGCTGAGCGCATCGGCTACAACATTGGCTTTCCCTAGAGTATATAAGATGTCCAGGTCATAGGCCACAAGAAATTCAACCCAGCGTTGCTGCCTCAAGTTCAAGTCTCTTTGGGTGAAAAGATACTTAAAGGATTTGTAATCAGTATATAGTTCGAACTTCTCGCCCAAGAGATAGTGCCGCCATATCTTTAAAGCAAAAACAATGGCCATTAACTCAAGATCATGAGTGAGGTATTTCTTCTCATCAAATTTCAACTGATGGCTGGCATATGTGACAACTTTGCCCCTTTGCATTAACACCGCACCAATACCTTAAATAGATAGAAAAGGATAACATGTTAAAATAGGATTTGTCATGAAAAATGTCATCTCTGACATGTTTATTTAGATAAAAGGAATAACCTTCAATAGAAGCATATGTCCAGACTTTCAAATCTTGATTGCCATCAATATTGGTCAACACAGGAGCAATGGTCAACCTCGGTTTTAGCTCTTGGAAAGCTGCCTCAATTCGGGTGTCCAAACAAACTTTGTATGCTTCTTAGTCAGCTTTGTTAATAGACAAGATAGTTTCGAAAAATCTTTAACGAATTTCCGATAATAGCTAGCCAATCCTAAGAAAATTCCGACTTCTGTAGGAGTGTTAGACTGCATCCAATCTTGGATGGCTGAGATCTTTCCTAGATCTACTGAAATGTCTTTCTTTGATACAACATGGCCGAGGAATTTCACCTCAACTTGCTAGAATATGCATTTAGAGAATTTGGCTTTCAACACATTCTTTCTCAAGATTTCCAGGACTTCTTTCAGATGCTTTTCATGCTCAGTAGTGGATTTAGAAAAGATTAGGATGTCATCGATTAAAACCAGCACGAATTTATTGAATACATCCCGGAATACTCTGTCCATCAGATCGACAAATTATGCTGGAGCGTTACATAAGCCGAAGGGCATTAGTATCCATTCATAGAATAAGTCTGGCCCTTTGAAAACTATCAAAGGAACACATTCTTTGGCAATGCGTAATTGATGGAAACTTGTAGCTAGGTCCATCCTAGAGAATACTTGCGCCCCATTCAAGCGGTCTACGTGGCAGTGGATATTTATTTTTCAGCGTTTGCTTATTGAGGTCATGGTAGTTCACACATAGTCTGAGGGTACCTTCTGACTTTGGGATAAACACCATTGCTGCACCCCAACTTAAGAAGCTAGGCCTGATCAGACCCTTCCACAAAAGCTTTTTAGTTTGATTGCTCAGCTCCTCTTTTTCTTTCAATGTCATTCTCCAAATTGGATGCAAAACGGGCCTTGCATTAGGAACCAAGTCAATCCTGAAGTCGATTTCTCTGCGTGGAGGTAAGCTCTCAACTTCTTCAAACACATCCGCATAATCTCTAACAACAAGGATATCCTCAATAGAAGCAGGAGTGACTTCTAGAGAAAACCAGAGTTCTTTCCTATCTGTGGCTAAGCCGTGGCATGGTATAGCAATATTATATCCGAATTTGGTTTTAATTTTAACTTTTCTTTCAGCGCATAGTAACTCATCCTCATACTTTGTTAGCCAATCTAGTCCAAGTATGATATCATATCCAGAAAAACTCATAACGATCAAGTCAAAAGGGAACTGGAAGTAAGAATAAGAAACAGGCACTCTACAATACCGATCGAGCATAAGTGAACCTCCTATCGGACTATGGGCTCTAATCGATTCTTTAAGTTTTCTTGGTTTGAGTTTTAACTTTTTTATTGTGTCACTAGATACGAAACTTCTTGATGCACTAGTGTCAAACAATACCATAGTAGGAATGTTCTTAATATTAAGAGTACCTCCTAAAACATCTGGTTTACCTGCTCCCTCAGAAGAAGCCGGTGCAGCTGCTCCATCGTACACATGTGCCACCATAGATTTCTTCAACAGAGGACAATTTCTGATAAAGTGCTCCGTCTTATGGTAGTTAAAGCACTCCTAAGTGTTCCGAGAATTCTGACCGCGGTTCTAATTTAGTCCAGACTCATTCCTCCTTGGTTTCTTTGGAGCCCGGCATTCGTAGACAAAGCGCCCCATTTTCTGACAATTGAAGCATCTCACCTTGGATTTGTCTTTTTTTTTGCCCTTGGGGCTTGGCGGCTGAAGAGCTGCTTGCCTCTGGTTTCTTGTCAGCTTGCTTTCTTTTATTATTATTCTGATTCCTCTTCCGATCCTGCAGCGAATTTCTGTCATTATCCTCATAGGGGCAAGCCATCTCAATTACCTCATTAAAGGGGATCTTAATGTGAGCTGTGACTCTGTTCAGATATTTCTTGGGGAGGCCATTAATGAATCTTTTGTTCTTCTGGACTGGTTCCCAAACTAATTCTGGAGCATAGCGTGAGAGTTCTTCGAACTTCCGCACATATTCTGAAACAGTCATATCTCCTTGCTGCAAATTGGCAAATTGATTGTGGAGACGCTCTATTTCCCATGGAGGAATAAACTTCTCGTTGAAGAGTTCGTTGAATTTGGCCCAAGGCATATCGGCCTCATTATTGCTAACGATGACAGTATCCCACCAATTTTCAGCTTCTTCCTTCAATAGCTATGATGCCAAAAAGCGCTTGCGGTGGTCCTCTCATTCTAGGACTCCAAATATTTTCTCGCAATTCTTTAGCCAAGACTGTGCCTCAATCACTGTCTCTCGCCCAGTAAATGGCATGCCCCCTAAATTTCTGAACTTCTTGGCTGCCTTGTCCAAGTCAAAAGGTTGCGAGGGTGGAGGTGGTGGTGTCACAGCCTCGGGAGTGGGCTGCTTTTGAGCAGTTGGAGTCTCATCTCTTGCTGGTCCTCTAGACCCACCTCTGCCTCGGGCTCTAGCTCTCACTCTAGTGCTGATTTTCTAGTTAGTTCTGTATCATCAAGGAAAGAGTCAGACTAACAGAAATGATAATTTTAAAGGAAAGGTTAAAAGCAGATACATATGGAAAGATGATAATGATGTAATGACTGATTAATATGTGCTATTCTACTGTGCTCATTCTAGGACATTACTAATCATATCTCTAATGAGCTACTTGCCTTAGAATACTGCTGATTCTATCTAGATGAGTTGTTTTAAAAGTGTTATACTCCAAAGCTAAGGTTAACCTTTAGATCTAATACCAACTGTGACGACCCCGAACTTCCGTAGTACGAAAGAAAGGATAATCATAGGAATATAACATAATTAAAACAATAGCAGATCTCAGATAACATCATAACACATACATCATTGCAGCGTGAATTGGAATGTCATCACATAACAACATTAAAGACATCAGAGTGCGCAGTTACAGGATACACGTAGCAAATAGCAGTCTCGACAAAATAAGAAATAAGTCTCAACTCCACCAAATACATCATAGGTCAATAATATCTAAATGTCTCAAAGGCAATAAAAAGATAAAAAGAAAAATGTTCTTCATCTTCTTTCCTTAAGCAAGCTCCAATCCAGAATGTATCCACACCTAAACCTATCACTTGGCTGCCCGTGTGAAAAGAGGGCACCCGAGTTTGCAAAGTGAAACAAACTATGAGTCAGTCATGGGACTGGTATGAGAAATCTTTCTTAACTTAACTACCAATATGGGTAATCACAGGACCACGCCGCTAACACGGAATGAGTTTACTTCACTGGATTGCCAGTGCATAAGTTTAATAAAATTTTATTCAAAAACAACGCAATGCTTTTTAGAAAAATGAAATCATTATAAGACTCAAGTCCCATCACACAATGCAACGCAAACTGGAGGATAGAGTTTTACCTTATAATGATCAAACATTCTTGATACGTAGAAAATAAAATTGTAATATTATTATTAGTGTCTAAACAGTTTTAAAATACTTCAAAGTAAATGTATCAATCCTAGACGGCATAGTATCCTATCCTACTATGTCGCCATATATAGGTTTACAATCAAAACAGTAATGTCGTATAGTAAATTGGATTTCCATGATGAGTCAAGGCTAGGGACGATCTCCTTACTGACTCGAGACACTCTAGCAATGTCCCAGGATCACACCTACCGGCAACCCTTGGATCCTGCAGGGCCGGTCCACAAATACTTTAGTGGATTGGCAATTCCTAAACACACGTTTCCTGGTCCTATTGAACCTATAATTTGGTCACTATCGACCAATATAACCAAGGCGCCTCATAATCCATCAACCACATAAGTAAAATGTCAGGGCTTGCAAAACCCTGATACCACTTCTAGCTAGAAAAAACGTGTACACTCCATGTGTTCCCTTGTCCTGTTTCTGACTCTTACCGGGGTGTGAGGCTCGCGAGGTAACGTTATACACAAAGCTATGCCGAAATAGGCTATGCTTTGATCATCAACCACAAGGCTCTGCTTTTCAAAAAAAGCCTCAATCAATTGCATCTTGGCATGCCCATTGAAAATTTACGCCATGCGATCGATAACTACCAATATATAACCTCTGAGCTCATGTGTCTCAGAGAAGGGTGTTAAGCAAGAGAATAAATTCTCCGCCACCAATAGACATATATTAAATAGAAATAAATTTACATGGAATGAAATCCAATGTCGGACACACATCCATTTACAAGTCCGTTCTGGGTCTAAACGACACTGGAGACACCTTATTCCTCGTCTCGTATGTCCAATACGGAAGACAGGTGCTCGCTTATCCAGACAATCAACAAGTACGTCCGGACAACTACCACTTTATCCCATTACTAGGAGCTAACCAATGCCGGACATCAGTAGTTATCCATTCGATGTGAAGATCGCCGGTCTTCAATCGCCGTCTTCAATATCTTCAATTTAAATCGTCGTATAATCATTTGAAATGAGATTGAACTCCGTCTTTTCAAATGATTCTCGCATAGACAGCTTAAAACCATTTCATATCGTTAATAGTATTTAATAACGATTTATCGCTATATTTATTTATATAAAAATAGCTAAATTAACTTAACGATGCTTCGGGTCAATAAGCGGCCCTCGTGCTGTTTTTATCAAAATTTTATTTACACTTATCTCGAAATCTAACCGTTGGATTTTAACAAAAATTATATCATTAGAAAATCTTCCCAAAGCGGTCCTAACGGTTTAAGTTTTGGGAAAATCTGACGGTTGGATCTTTCGGTATAACCATTTAAAGTTACAATTCCGAAACGCGAACTGCCGCGTGCGATTCGTTTAATTCTAATATATATATATATATATATATAATTATATATAAATATAAACCATTCGACGATTCCACTAACAGGTTTAACATGCCGAATAAAAGAAAGTTTTTATTGGCATATCTTATCTACATATTCATAATGTCATATTTCATTTACATGACAACTGGGCCAACGACAAATAAAAAGCTAATTTTTATTTGTATTTCTATTTTTAACTTTATCAAATAAAAAGGTAATATTTTATTTGTATAAAGTTTCCAGTGTATGTTTTTTCTACAGTAAAATAATTCATACAAATTCTAATGTACTTATTGTCAATAAAATGATATTTTAACTTTGCATATAAATTCTAATATATGCATTGTAAATAAAAATGTTACTTTAACTATGCATATAAATTCTATTGTATGCATTGTAAATAAAAGTGTCATTTTAACTATGCATATAAATTCTAATATATGCATTGCAATAAAAATGTAATTTTAACTATGCATATAAATTCTAATATATGCATTGCAAGTAAAAAAGTAATTTTAACTATGCATATAAATTCTAATACATGCATTGCAAAATAAAAATGTAATTTTAACTATGCATATAAATTCTAATATATGCATTGCAAAATAAAAATGATCCCTGGATTTATATACAAATTCTAATGCATATTTTGATATTTCAATTTGTTAACAATACTATTTTGAACAAAATGTATGAAAGCGAAGTTTTCATTTTCCTCCTTTCTAGCATGTTAAAAATAATGTTTTAACATACAAATATTCTCTAATATATGTTTTCTACTGAAACACTTTTACATTAAAAATGGAATTTTTAATGTTGCAACATTTTTATTCAAACAGTCAATATTTCCAATGAATCAAACTTTTACATTAATAATTTCATTGTGTTTGCTTGATATGTGATGGTTGAATGTATTTAACATGAGAATTATAACCAAAGAGCTGTGACGATCCCAAAACCCCATGACACGGTGTTAAGGATAATCATTGGAATATAACACATTAATCATCATTAGCAGATCACAGATAATAGCATAAACAGAAAATAGAATAATTTACACACATATGATAGCGGAATCATATAGATATCATCACATCAGAGAAGCACAGTACAGGATACAACTTAGTGCATAATGATACATAGTCAGTCACCATCGCCTGAGGCGGAATCATACATAAAGAGTGCACAAAATAAATATCAGTCTACATCGCCAATGGCGGAATCATAATATAGATACAATAATGGTAGAGAAAATCCAAGTGAGCACGGTGTAGTCAAGCCTCGCCATGAGCCAAAAGGTGCGTCAGAAACCTGTAACTAGGCTGCCCGTGTGAAAATGAGGGCACCCGAGTTTGCAAGGTGAAACAAACTACGAGTCAGTCATGGGACTGGTATGAGAAATCTACTTAACTTATTAACAACAATAATAAGGCAAATCAAAGGACCACGCCACTTTCGCGGAACGGGTTTACTCCAATGAGTGCTAGTGCATGAAATAAAGTAAATGATTAAATCATCGCAATGCTTTTTGAAAAATGAAGCCATTATAAGACTCAGGTCCCATCACACAATACAACGCAAGTCGGAGGATAGAGTTTTACCTTATAATGGCCAAAAATGCTTCATACGAATTAAACACAAGTGTTTGATATTATTACTAGTGTATATATGTTTCAAAAGCAAATTCAATCATAAATATCAATCCTAGGCGGCATAGCTACCATCTACTATGTCGCCATACTAGTAATACAATCACGACCGCATATTTCGTATTGGGAATTGGATTCCTTCATGAGTCGAGGCAAGGGGCAAGCTCCTCTCCGATTCGAGACACTCTAGCAAATGTCCCAGGACACCTGAAGATCCAAGGATCATAGTGGGGTCCTGGGACATTTGCTAGAGTGTCTCGAATCGGAGAGGAGCTTGCCCCTTTCCTCGACTCATGAAGGAATCCAATTTCCTATACGAAATATGCGGTCGTGATTGTATTACTAGTATGGCGACATAGTAGATGGTAGCTATGCCGCCTAGGATTGATATTTATGATTGAATTTGCTTTTGAAACATATATACACTAGTAATAATATCAAACACTTGTGTTTAATTCGTATGAAGCATTTTTGGCCATTATAAGGTAAAACTCTATCCTCCGGCTTGCGTTGCATTGTGTGATGGGACCTGAGTCTTATAATGGCTTCATTTTTCAAAAAGCATTGCGATGATTTAATCATTTACTTTATTTCATGCACTAGCACTCATTGGAGTAAACCCGTTCCGCGAAAGTGGCGTGGTCCTTTGATTTGCCTTATTATTGTTGTTAATAAGTTAAGTAGATTTCTCATACCAGTCTCGTGACTGACTCGTAGTTTGTTTCACCTTGCAAACTCGGGTGCCCTCATTTTCACACGGGCAACCTAGTTACAGGTTTCTGACGCACCTTTTGGCTTATGGCGAGGCTTGACTACACTGTGCTCACTTGGATTTTCTCCGCCATTATTGTATCTATATTATGATTCTGCCATTGGCGATGTAGACTGATATTTATTTTGTGCACTCTTTATGTATGATTCCGCCTCAGGCGATAGTGACTGACTATGTATCATTATGCACTAAGTTGTATCATGTACTGTGCTTCTCTGATGTGATGATATCTATATGATTCCGCTGTCATATGTGTGTAAATTATTCTATTTTCTGTTTATGCTATTATCTGTGATCTGCTAATGATGATTAATTTGTTATATTCCAATGATTATCCTTAACACCGTGTCACGGGGTTTTGGGATCATCACAGCTGGTATCAGAGCCAGGTTTCGATCCTGGGACCTGTGGGTTATGGGTTTTTTTTTTTAAATAATGAATGGAATTTTCTGATTCGCCGGAATATATATATTTCAGAAAATTAGGGTTTTCACCAACGAACTCCTTTTCAAACCCAACGACTGTCGTCCCTAGCTAAATACCCCTATCCCGGACACAATGGGATATGTTTCGTTGGCCAATTCGACTATTACAGTCAGTTGTTTTTCAAATTAAAGTATAAAACATTTAATTTTAACTTTGAACGTACATTTCAATTTGCCAGGGCCACAAACTGATTCGAAAAATTCCAGAAAAATAAATCTAGCTATGTGTTGACCCTACGGTCCCAACAAAACTAGTTTAGTCGTATTCTGAGATCGTTTGCAAAATATCAATTTTTCAGGGCTATATATTCTATATAGCGACCATTCTGAAAATTCATTCTGCTATAACTTTTGATTCCCGTTATGAAACTTCGATTTTTCAGATTCGTTAGAAAGGTATTAATAAACAGATATAAATAATTTTAGTTTCGCTAAAATCCGTTATATTTTCCACCATGCACAGTCAGTCAAAGTTTGAATTCAAATTTTCAAGCCGACTCACTATTTCTAATTCACCATTTTATTGAAATATTCTATTTCAATTGTTCAAATTCCTTTGAAATGACCAATTTAAAATTTTTAAATTGGCTCGTATTTTCCGGGTTATTACAATTATTCAAATATGAACAATTTTCGTATGAATCATTCTTTTATAAAAATGATGTTTTTAATGTTAACATGCTTTTTTGTTAAAAGTGAACATTTTCTAGTGATTCATTCATTTCATTAAAAACAAGGTTTTAATGTTATCATGTTCATATATTTAACATGAACATTTCTCCTAGTTGCTTGCATTAATCAAGATGTGAAAATTTTATATTAACATGTTTTAATTTAAAACATGTACATTCTTCTAATTTCTAACATTACATTAAAATTTAAATTTTAAAGTAAACATGTTTTTATTATAAAAACATGAGCATTTTTCTAATTTTTATTCTAATTCAACAACATGATAGAAATTGATATTTCATTTTTATTGAAAACTCTACTTCAACAAAATGACAAAAATGTATATTTTATTTTTGTTGAAAACTCTAGTTCAACAAAAAAAATGATGTTTTATTTTTGTTGAAAATTCTAGTTCAACAATTTGAGAAAAAAAAATGATGTTTCATATTTGTTGAAAATTCTAGTTCAACAATTTGACAAAAATTGATGTTTCATATTTGTTGAAAATTCTAGTTCAATAATTTGACTTAAACAAAAATGTTCATTTTTGTTTTGACTAATTAAACAAAAATGACAATTCCAATGCAAGTATCATAATTGTGACAAACATGATAATTTTTGTCCAGTGGTTCCACTCTGACAAAAATGATAAGTTTTGTCCAATTTTTCCGAATAACAAAATGATAATTCTTTTAACCCAACTATTCTAATAAACCCAAAAATGATACTTCTTGGTTCCACTATTTTAACTAACAAAATGATGAATTTTGTCCAATGATTCAATTTTGACAATTTTATCTAAACAAAAATATTTTTTTTTGTTTCACTCACTTTATTGCAACAAAATGATCTATATGTTTTTAGCTATTTCATAACAACACAATATCACCAAATAAACAGATCTACATACTACATACATCATAGATCGAATCATGAATCATAACAAATAGGAATTAACTATGATTGGTGATAATGAAATCAGGATTATTTATAATTATTTAAAAGAAGAAATAAATAGATTTCTCACTATCGTTTAAATCTAAATGATTCCGATCTGAAATTTGACAAAAAATTTGATCTACTCAGCATTGGTTCTAGTCAGTCCAAAAGGGTAGATCTCGGACTCACGATCATGACGGATCTGAAATCGTTCAATTTTGAGTTTGTATTAGTGAGACACGATTTATTTTACGTTAATAACATTTTAAAATAAATTAATTAAATATTAAAAATAGATTTCACCTTCTTCCTCTATGAACAGACAACGGCCACGACTTTTTTTATTTTGTTCAGAACTAGGTTTTAACTTTTCGAACACCACAAGCAGTCGGACGACGATCGGGTGGTGGCACGCCAGAGAGGAGAGAGAGGCGCGCCTGGGAGTCCCAACGCCGTGAGTTGCGATGACCTTAGGAGGGGGCGGCGGTGGTTGATGCGTCGGGGCTTTGGGGTCTCGGTTCTCTGTGTATACACCATGAAAGTTTGCCAAATCCATATGGATCTGAAGTTTATGAAATTCTCTACAATAAACTCTGAAAAAGGAGGGAGTTTTATTGTATGGATTAAGGGTAATTAGTGGAGGAAGAGGGGAGCTATTTTGGCAATTAAAAATGAGGGCGACGGCTTTACTGTGTAGTGGATTAGGGCTTGTAATTAGATAGTGTATTTTTATAATATTTAATTACTAATTTTTACAAATAAACCCGTTATTTTTAGTAGTTCCAATTCCAATCCAACAGAAGTTGTTCGCACCTAATTGCCCCCGTTCTGGAACTAATCGGCTAGGTCCTGTCAACCCAAACGATTCTTTTTGGCCTGTTTTCTTTAATTTAAAATTTAAATCATTTATTTAATTAATTCGATCATACATTTAAATTCACCAGAGCCACATACTGACTCCGAAAATTCTCGAAAAATAAAACTAGCTATGTTTTGATGATACGGTCCTAACAAAATTAATTTTATTGAATTTGGAGATCGTTTGAAAAATGGCCTTTTTAACGGTCGATTAAATTCAATAGAAATTATTGAATCACAGTTTAATTTATCATGCTCAGAAATTAATTCCAAAAATTATGGAAAATTAAACTTAGCAATAATTTGACATTCCGGATCCGATAAAAATGGTTTCATCGAAAATGGTGGTCGTTTGTATAATGGCCATTTACACGGGCTATAAATTACAATATATTCCATAGCGACTATTTTGAATACTCAACTGGCAATAAATTTTTATTCCCGCTATGAAATTTTGATTTTTCAGAATCATTGGAAAGATATTTTTAAACAGATTTAGATATTTTTTGTTTCACTAAAATCCATTTCATTTTGAATCCTGTACATTCAGTCAAAGATCATATTGAAATTTTCCAAACTACCGTGCTATTTCTATTTCCTTTTAAAATTAAAATAAATATATTCGTTATAACTTTGATTTAATAAATTTTAAATCATTATTATTTAAAATAATTTATTTTAAATATTTGAAATTCATTAAAATAGCCAAAATAAAAAAAATTAAACCGGTTTTGATTTTCCGGGTTGTTACATTTCGCCTATTATACACAAACCAATTTGTAAACTAGATTGACCCATGTGTGTTAATGCTCGGGTCAGATCAAGTTGTTTTAGCTCTAGCTGATCATTTGCTTGGGTCTATTGTTTAGCCTATAGATTATATCCCGAGGCTAATTCTTAGTTGTGTTTGTCCATTTGATTCGTTGTAAATCTATTCTTTTGATGACAATTGTATCCATGTATGGCTTATTTGAGAACATTTTTACTTAGAGCACATGTATATGTTGTATTTCGATGGTTATATCTATATGTAAATGTCCAGTAATTTGTTATCTACAATAAGTTGTATATTGTTCAGAATACGATTTTTATCCATTGAAATTTTATATTAGAAGTATTGAGTATGTCGATCCATTTGAAATAAGAAAGAAAAATTCATACACCCTATCAATGTATTCAGTACTCGTTTAATATGGAATTATGGATAGTCACTCATGACTATCCCTATTCTCCACTCTAATAAACTCCATCACTTGTTAATGCTCTTTATTAAGGTGGATCTAGGGTGGGATGTCACATGTGGTATCAGAGAAAAGGTTCAGAAAAATACAATAAACATGGAACATAACCAGAATAATGCATGTGCTACAACACGGAAGAATAACACGTGTGTTTACTATTTCATTTTCATTATTATCTTTTACCTGTAATTCATCCCAGTCGAATTAAGTGTTAGCCTAAGATTTCAGAATACGATTATAAATATAATTCATTTCGTCATATTCCATGCGCGGTTTCCTATCACTTCTAGTCTATCTTGATGAAAAATTTCCATCCTTCGATCTTTTTGATGTTTACTTCGTAGGTTAGAATTTTTGATAAAATTTTAAACCCATCCATCCTTTTTATGTTTGATTTGATGGTTGAGTCAAATTGATAGTTTGGGATGGATTAATTAATTATGACCACGATCTGTATAAGAGAAGAAATGCTATTCTGATAATAAATTAGGGTGCATAGCGAAAACGGGTGAATTGTTTCACCTGTTCAACATTTAATAAAAAAATAAATGATGGATTAAGGGATGGTAATTAATATTGATAATCAAATGGTTATTGAAAGATTAATTGATTTGGAATGTAACCCAAGTAATTAATCGGGAGGAGTATAACATTGGGTTGTTTCTATTTGAAGTATTGATGATAATATGTATATAAATTCTAGAAACAACCTATATGAATTAACAATTTGATGATTATTTCATGTTGAGTAGTCTGTTGAGTATTTTAAGAAGTTCTAATCGATGTGTCTGATCAACGATATCGATAACAATTTTTTAAACACTTATATGAGATAATCGAACACATTCTTCTTTGGATTATGAAGCAATATTTTTGTTTTAATAATAAATAATAATAGCAAGGATGGCATTAAACCACTACATTAGTGGGGAATAGTGAAGGTTAGGTGGCATGGCGATATCGATTTAATGTCAACATCACATCCATGTAATAAGATAAATCATGAAGAATTGGTGGTTTAATATTGTTCGCAACAAATTAAGGCATTAGTTGATGAAAATTATGCTTTGGAAATTTTAATGAAGATAAAAATTAGAGTTTCCTAAATTAAAAGTGGCTTGAAAATTAAAATAATCCTGAACATAAGCAATATTTTTATAATACTCACTCTTATAATCAAGTTGAGATATGGTAGAAACCATCGAGCTAGAAGTATAAGACGATAAGTGGCGAGGTTATTTGATGTTGCAATTAAAATAGCAGCCATTGTTAGGTTTTTTTTATATAAAAGTGATGGCTCGGCATCATTTCTATTGACTTGGAATTAGATGGAGATGATGTGTATTCTAAATCATCTAATATGCAAAGGATATGCTCTAAGTTCTGAAGTGTTGTAATATGTTGTTAAGAAAAGAATTTAAATTTGGGCAGCCGCATGTATAAAATTATGAAACTTTTATGAGTTAGTGGATATTAAAATTAAGAGTTTGAAAATTTTATCGCTTGTGGCATAAGCTGAACCTTTTCCATGTAAATAAAATTTGTGTCGAGTTGTTTAAAATGAAATTTTATTTTGATGTTTTGCTTAAGGAAATTGCGGGGATACAATTTATTTAAGGGGGGACTCTAAAACAACCCGGATTTTCGGGGTATCAGGACTAAGAAGACTTGGTGTGTTTTCTATAACTTGAGTCTGATGGAAAAAATATGAGTTTAACTCATATAGCATTTTAGGTATGGTAATAATGGGTTGATGGTTTTCAGAATTTTGTGTATTGGAATGAATTAAATCATAAGTACTTTGTTCCAATTCATGGTTATAAATCATAAATAAATGTTTTAAAAGAATAATGAAAATATACAAGATTGATTTGCAATCAATATGTAAGTAGAAATATATTTTTAATATAAGTGTTGAATTGTCTTAAAATGAATAATTGTTAAAATTGTTGATTTCTATTTTAAGTGTAAGACGTATTCCTTGACAAGATAGAATAAGATTGAGTTTAAAAATGTGATTGGAAGTATTTGAAATATTTTAAAGAATATTATATTATGAATTTTGTCAAGATGTAAAAATAAAATTTGGTAGGTTGTTGTAAAAGGTAAGTTAATTACGATTACAACAATAACTAGTGGAATAATTGGATTGTCAACAGTCTTGTTGACGGCAAAAAATGTCGTAAACACCCAAGATTCATATTACTTAGGAATTATAGTTTCGGACGAAAAAGTAAATGCGGAAAGTAGTAAATAACATAAGAGATTTACAGTGGTTTGGTCTCGTGAGAGGCCTACGTCCACTTTGGAAGAGTCGTTGGAATATTATTTATAACAAAGAGATACAAGGTTGAGAACATCTCATGACATCTCTTTACATACATCTCTAAGTTATATGATGCCATAATTATCATATATTAATATTTTGGAAAAAGACACTTTTTCCCTTCTTCTTCCTCAAAGTGGAGATGCCATTAAATAGGCTATTTGGAGCTCTCTAGAGGTGTCGAATCACCAAATTCCAACCTCTTTGAAGTGTGAGGTCAGGGGGTATTTATAGTGGAGTGGTTAGGTGGGAGTAGGTAGGAGTAGGGGGCCACACCAGGAATTTTGTATCCCTGGTAGCCGGCCACCAGAATCTCGAACCCTGCAATGCTCGTGCCAGAAACTTCGTACCCCTCCCTGGGGTGCGAATTTCGTACCCCGTTGGGTAAGAATTTCATACCCCGAGGGATACGAAGAATATATGAGGATGTGCACGGGGAGTTGAGGTTGACGCTTTTGGCTTCACGGAGTTCGAGGTCTTAGTCTTGCAATATTTAGAGGAGCGGTGAGGTTCCCGTCGGCATGATCCCTTCTCGGCTCGCTTCCTTTACTCCTTGATGACACTCTCGGCTTTGGCTTCATGCGATGCGTTGAGTCGAGCGTGCCTTGTGTACATTTGGGAACCAGAACAAAAGGCCGGTTAACATTTGCCCCCCTAAAGTACGTGTTACTACCAAAAATGAACAATGAAATAGGCTGATGGCGAAGAGGTATTAGATGACCGTAAGCACATAGGAATCCTTCAGAAAGCAAAATCAAACACTAAAAGGAGCCAATATAGGGAGAAATGATTCGAAAGCCCTATCAACCTGTAACAACCCAGAAATTCTGAGCTAATTTAAAAATTTTATTTTGGCAATTTTAGTGGATTTGATTATTTAAAATGAATTATTTTAAATAATATCGACGAGAAATTTATTTTGAATAGAATAGAACATATATATTTATATAGATCGTCGTTAGAATATAAATATTTATTTTTAAATATAAAAGGAATTGAATATGGCGCGGTAGTTCGATAATTCGATTTCAAACTTCAAATGAATGTACAGGATTCAAAATAAACCGGATTTTAGCGAAACCAAAAATATTAGAATCTAATCGAGAATATCTTTCCAACGAATCCTAAATATCGAAATTTCATAGCGGGAATCAAAAGTTACGTCCAGTTGAAAATTCAGAATAGTAGCTATGGAAATTATATATAACCCAAAAAAGTCATATTTTGCATACGGATGAATTTGGACTCGAAACCACTTCCATTGAGTTTAGAATGTCGTTTAGAACTCTGAAAAGTATAAGCTTCAATATATTCCGATATCCGGAATAGTGGCAATTGGCATGAGCTTTTCGGTTAGTAAAGCATAGCCCTTAAAAAGTGAAATTTTGCATATGAGCTCAGATTTCGACAAGATAAATTTTTCTGGATTCATAATGACAAATATTTGTTGAGTTCCAAAGGGCGCGTCGAACGGAGTTAGTATGTGGCCTTACGAGCTAAAACAGTTCAGAGTAAAACGGGCAGTCATTTTACAAAGGAACATTATTGATACGACCTCAGAATTCGATTCTACTTTTTTTTTATGGATTCATATTGTCTAATAATGGTCAAATCCAAGAGAGCTTAATTTTTGGAGTTAGCATGTGAGCGTGCAACAAGAAATGGTGCGCCAAAATAGCATTTTTAGAGCTTGTCTGAGCATTTTTGAGAATTTTAACGGACGGTCAAACGAACTCGGAATTCGACGAAACTTGTTTCGTTGGACTCGTCTTCACATCTACTATGTCGTGTCCGTAATCCGCGGTAATCAGAGATCGTTTGCATTAGGGCGATATGCGGGAAACCGGCATATGACCACTTCTCTTCCTTTACACTTCATTATTTTCCTTCTTCTACTTTCACCATTTTCTTTCAAAAATGGCCTCCTCCCCCAAAACCCGCTGTCGTCCCTCCTCCGCTGCCACCACCACCTCTGGCCGCCACCACCTCCCTCCGGCGCCACCCCCTCTTCCTCCTCCCCTCTCTCCCCTTCTCTTTCCCTCTTCAAAATCACAAACCCTACCCCAAAACCACCACCACCCGCCTCCGTGGACCCCACCCCACCACCAGCGACCTCCCCCACGTCCATCAGGCCGGCGCCCCCCACCCCTCAGGCCACCCAACTCCGGCCATGGGCCCCTCATCCTCAAAAATCACATTTTTCACTAATTTCCCGTTTTGCACGAAACACCCTGTCACTATTTCGCCAATAACTCCCAAACCGTGCGTTTTTAGCCAAAACTCCTCTAGACCAAAGTCGAAGAGCACGATTTTTTTCTTCGATTTGGTATATGATAGTACTATTTTGCATTGCGGAGTTGTCGGGAAAACGCGTCCAAAGTCTGTTGTTCAAACACTTTCAAAATGTTGTCTTTTCGCGATTTCCGGCGAAATGGCACATTTTCGGAAGGAAGACCACTAGGAGAAAGTTGTCCGGAATGGCGCGTTTAAGCTAGAAAAAAAATGGTGTGAAGATTGGAGCTCGTTTGCAAATTCTGGAACCAGAACAACATATCCGGGCATTAGAAAAAATGTGAGATTTCTCCGCTTTAAAGTTTCTATGGTTTTTGACGAATGAAGTATGTAAAAATATGATTTTTATATAATGAGAAGAACAAAAATATGATTTTTATAATATATAGATAGAAAAAATTTAATCTTTATATATGTAGCGAAATAAAAATCTGATTTTTATTATATATATGTTGGAATAAAAATGTGATTTTTATAGCGATGATATAAAAATTGGATCTTTATTATGTAGGAGGTATAAAAATATGATTTTTATTATGTAGAAGAAGCAAAGATGTGATTTTTATATGAGTGGCGATATAAAAATATAATCTTATCATATGAACATCGTTATAAAAATAGAATTTTTATCTATATAGTAGCGGTATAAAAATAGAATTTTTATCTATATAATGTCAGTATAAAAATGTGATTTTTATCCATATAGAGTGATTATAAAAATATGATTTTCATATACATAGCAACAATATAAAAATGTGATTTTTATATATGTAGTGGCTACGGACAATGAAATTGACAAAAGGCGAGCGCGACGAAGATTTCTACCTAAGAAGAGTCGTGGCGTTTGGTTTAGCTTGGGTGAGAACTTCTCACTTTAAATCTTGTTTTCTAGTTAAAATATTCTAGGTTGCAGACGGTGCTTAGCAGCACCCGACACCTGTCGTCCACAGACCATGGACGGCTTGTTTGTTTAATTGGTTGTTTGGTGATTGATTTATTTGTTTGGTTGATTAATTTGATTGAATTTGTTTGGGATGTGAAATGGGATTGATTAAATTGATATGTGTATGGCATGGGCCATTATTAGACTGGCGATAAAGCTAGGCCTTGTCCCGTTTCTAGTATCGTGCCGTTATGCCGCCGAAATTTTGTAAAATAAGTTAGAAAAATAAAGATATCATTTTATTTAATAAATGAGCTAAATAGAAATTCATGTGTTGAAATAAAATATTTTGTCGTTAAAAATATAATTTTTAACGTGAATGTGAATAAATAAATATTCATTTACAAACCGGACGGTTTGTTTATGTACACATATTTGAAGGATATTGATTGGGACGATAAATTTTACACATCGCCCAACCGCACAAATAATATTCAGTGTTTGTGGATTGAAACCCCACACGGGTGTTGGGATGAGATTTGGCGTACACTAATCCCAATTATTTAATAGTATGTCGATCGATTGGTCGACAGATTGTGTAAGCATTAATTATTTATATTTAACGCTTATGCAGTTGTGTGGTGCACTTTGGATGATGGTTGATTATTTATCGTTGCTATTATATACATGTGTTGTATGGAATCCATATAATTAACATTATATGGTAATTGATTGGGCCTCATTCCAATTGGGAAAATAAAGAATATTATGAAATATATATTCATGTGTGAAAGTATATATTCATGTGTTGAGAGAAATATTTTAACAATAAAATTTACATTTTTATCATATATGAAATTAGAAACTAACTGGAAAATAGATAAGATGAATGGTCTCCTGGGTATTGATCTGATGTTGGTTTTGGCCTTCGGGGTTAATGCTTAGGGAATCGTTCTCTTACTAATTTACGTTTGGAGTCTGATTAAAAATTTAACGATAGAAATCAAAATTTTATAAAATATATTAAATAAAAAAATAGGCATGTGTTGACAGTACTCATGTGTTGAGATTAGTCATGTGTTGAAAGAAATATAGATTCATGTGTTGAATAGAATAAATATTCATTTGTTGAATAGAATGACGAAGTTATTGAAATATATAAATCCGTGTTGATTAGAGATGCGCCATTTTGTCATGAACGATATTTATATCGATTATATTCGTTTTTATAATGATTATAGAAAAGGAAGTGATTTCAAAATATAACGTTTTGAAAATATTGTCATTTGTATATCAATGATGTGGAATATTCAATTTGGATTCGAAATTGAATATGAAGTTGAAATCGTTTCGAAAACGAATTTAAAACGATTTATAAAATACGTTTTAAAAGGAAATCGACGAAGTATATATAATATATATATATATATATTATATATATAGAATGGCCTGAATAGAACGCGCCGCACCGCGGTAGTTCGCGAATTTCGACCATTGACTTCGAATTGACATTGCGGGAGATCCGTCCGTCGGATTCTCCTAAAACCGGAACTATTGGGTTCGTATCGAAAAGAGCTTTCCAATGAATATTAGAAATTTGAAATCTAACGATTGGATTTGGAATTATGTCCAAATCAAATTTGGAAAAGGTCGTTGTTAGTGCAGTTCGATTGCCGTTGATGGAAATCGACTGTGCGGGCCTTGATAAAATTATTAAAAATAGTAATAATTTGTGTAAAATCATAAGAAATGAATTGGGAAAAATTTGGATGAAAAACTCCATATTTGAAAAGATAAAAATAGATTTTTATCGAAATGAACTAGTTTTGAACTAGAATTAAAATCAATTTATTTTTGAAATAAATAAATTGAATTTGAAGTGGTTTTAAATATAACCAGAATTTTCAATATACGAATTGGAATGGATTTGAATCGAAATTATCTTCGGAATATTTCGATGTTGGATTTCGTGATTATACAGATATGGTTAAGATAATTTGAAAGATATATATATATATATCGTTATTCCAATACGATATTTGTTTATTTCAGAATTTGATATTGAATATAAACCTATGTACTTTCTATTCAGAGCCTTGTATTTAATATCAAATGAGATTTCGGGTTCGTCGTGAATGCTGCCTTAAATAACACTGTTCCTTAACCCAGTTAAGAAAAGAATAAATCTTTTAATTAAGATTTAGTGAGATTTTCCAGTTGATTAATCTTTAAATTGGAATTGAATTTAAGATTGATTTTTGGGTTTATCGTGAAGGTGTTTTAAAGGACATTGGTTCTATAACCCATTTAAAGATAAGATCAATTTCTTAGCTTGGAATAATCATTAACAAATGATTTTCGAGATTAAAACTGAATTAGAGTCTTAATGAATCTTTAATTAGATTGAAAAGATCGAGAATGGAGTATCGCCAGTTTTGCTCCAAAGCGATAGTTAAATCTTTAATTAGATTTGAAAGTGAAACGGTAATTAATATTTACCGATAACACCGTCGTGATAGATATGGAGTATTACCAGTTTTGCTCCATGGGATAAATAGGTTGGGATTGAGAAATAAAATAAATAATTACTTTGGTGTGGTTCGCTAATCCCGACTAGTTTGGAAAACCTTAACATGGTTTGAAATGATATCCAAAGGAAGATTAAAGAATAAATTTAAAAGAATTTATCTTTGATAATTAATGGGAACCTTTCCCTAAGAATGTGAAATTTAGAAACTCACTGTAGGTAAGCTCAGATGGATGGTTTCCTGGGTATTGATCTGATGTTGGTTTCGGCCTTCGGGTTTAGTATTTGGGGAATTGTTCTCTTGCTAATTTACGATTAGTGACCGATGAAATGTTGTGTTTATGTAACACTTGTTTATTATAAACGCGGGTTATTCGGAAAGGCCGGATTTATACCCATTCTGAATAACCGATTCGACGATAAGTCGAAGATGAAGACGGTGGTTGAAGACCAGAGGTCTCCACATCATTTGGATGATTATTGATGATCTTGATTGGGCTGTACACCCAGGAGGAGGGAATCAGTTGGTGATCATCCAGATGTACTTGGAGATCGATGGATATGCAATGAAAGTGCCTCCAGTTTCGTTCAGGCCCAGAACGAACTTGTAAATGGATTGTGGTGTCTAACATTGGAGTTTATTCTATGTTGATTGATTTCTATTAAATATATATCTGTTTGGCGGCGGAGAATTTATTCTCTTGCTTAACGCCCTTCTCTGAGACATACGAGCTCAGAGGTTATATATCGATAGATATCAATCGCATGACATGAATTGCCTGTATGGCATGCTGAGTTGCATGGATCAAGGCTTCTGTTGCAAAGCAAAGTCTTGTAGTTGATGATCAAAGCACGGCCTACGTCACATAGCTTTGTGTATAGCGTGGATTCGCGAGCCTCACACCTCGGTATGAGTCAAAAACGGGATAAGGACTGCAGGGAGAGCACGACGTTTCTTTCTAGCTATGGTGGTGTCAGTGACTTACCAGCCCTGACATTTATATTATTTTCACCTTTGTGGTTGTTGGAATGCGAGGCGTCTCGATTTTAGGTCTGTAAGGACCGGGAAACGTGTGTTCAGGAATTGCCAATCCTCAAACGTAAGAGAGGACCGGCCCTGAAGATCCAAGGGTTACCCAGGGAGAGTAGTCCTGAGACATTTGCTAGAGTGTCTCGAAGCGGAGAGGAGCTTGCCCCTAGCCTCGACTCATGATGGAATCCAATTTCCAATACGTGACATTTCGGTTTTATTTGTAGAGCCTAGTATGGCGACATAGTAGCATGGGATACTATGCCGTCTATGATTTATACATTATGATTAAAGTTATTTTCTTCACTTATAGTAATAATAAAAGATGAAATTTCGCGTATCAAGCATTATTTGGCTGTTATAAGGTAAAACCCTATCCTCCGGCTTGCGTTGCATTATGTGATGGGACCTGGGTCTTATAACAGCTTCATTGTTCTCTATTTAGCATTGCGCTGTTTGTTTATGCACTGGTATTCTTGGGGTAAAAACCCGTTCCGTGTTATACGGCGTGGTCCCTTGATTTACCGAACTTTAAAAATCAAATTTATAATTGTTTTAGTCCTCACACCAGTCACATGACTGACCTGGAGTTTATTGTTTTAACCTAAACTCTGGGTGCCCTTATTTTCGACATGGGCAGCTAGTAGTTGGGTATTGTAGATTTATATTCACAGGATCCTGATTTACAGCTGGAACGATGCTCGGAAAGCTCTGTATCCGTTTATTACTTTCAGTTGTGTTTTGTATTATTTTTCCGCTGCTATGTAATTTATTGTAATCTCTGATACTTCTCAAGTGTATTTTATTTATTCATACTCTGTATATTCTTGTATTCTAATGGAATTGTTGTAATAAACAATGAAATGTTCTGTTTGCGTTCCGATGTGTGTTGTTCTCAACTCAATCCGTTCTTTCCTTCACGGGGAAGTCCGGGTCGTGTCAGTTTGGTATCAGAGCTTTGGTTTACAGAGCTCGAGAACAAGACACATTAGAACCAAACGAAAGAATTCATCAGATATTGGATTAGCAATATCCAATTAGAATGACTCGTTAGAGATGGGATCACTAGTATCCTAGAACGAGTGTGAAGAGTATATTTTTCAATTGAAAACAAATTTTGTTTTGAAAGTTAAATTCAAGTATACGTATTTGAATATTTTATTTGTATTGAATTTGGACAATCGAGTATATAAAGGTTTCGCGTATACGCATCATGAACGTATATTCGAAGTTTTAATATACTAGATAGATATAGAATCACACTCTAGTTGCCCGGGGATAATTCTGATAATGCTGCAGCGTTATAAGTATTTATTTTCGTGTATTGAAGGTGTGATATCTATATATTTCCATTAGACTGGTGTGAGAACCAAAACTAGATAGGTTTATTGTTGAGATTTATACCAAAAATATGATTTTCTGTATATATATCAAAATTATGAATTTGAAACGTTAATTCACTAATTGATTGCTGGTTGTATTGTTTGATTGTTGGTTTGATTAATTAAAATGTTGAACCTTTAGCCAAATTGAACCAAATAGTGAATTGTATTAAAAATTGGTCGCAAATGCATGCATATACATGTACTTACATTGAACAGGTCATAGCAAGGAGGCTAGAGCAGAAGAATAAAATTGTTTGCCCGACAAATAGGTACATGTTTACAAATTTATTGGGTTTGGATGATTTTATGAGCCGATTGGCTAGCCACTTGACTATTTCTTTTTCTTTTTGGATTGATGAGGGCCATGGGAAGCTATATGAAATATCCCGAAGTCCCCGGTGCAGCAGAGGTTATGGCGAAATTTTTCGAAAATTTAGGGTGTTAGCCAAATTTTTGAAAAATTTGAAAAGTTCTTAGAAACTGAAAAGTTGAAGAACTTAAGCCGTAATGAAAATAATGGAACTTGAGTTGATTAGTTAAACAACTTTTAGCTTCGTTCCTTTTCGAGGATGAAAAGTTTTGAGTGGCGGAGATTGCAACAACCCGGAAATTCTGAGCCAATTTAAAATTTTTATTTTGGCAATTTTAGTGGAATTTGATTATTTAAAATGAATTATTTTAAATAATATCGACGAGAAATTTATTTTGAATAGAATAGAACGTATATATTTATATAGATCGTCGTTAGAATATAAATATTTATTTTTAAATATAAAAGGAATTGAACATGGCGCGGTAGTTCGATAATTCGATTTCAAACTTCAAATGAATGTACAGGATTCAAAATAAACCGGATTTTAGCGAAACCAAAAATATTAGAATCGAATTGAGAATATCTTTCCAACGAATCCGAAAAATCGAAATTTCATAGCGGGAATTAAAAGTTACGTCCAGTTGAAAATTCAGAATAGTCGCTATAGAAATTATATATAACCCAAAAAAGTCATTTTTTGCATACGGATGAATTTGGACTCGAAAACACTTCCATTGAGTTCAGAATTCCATTTAGAATTCCAAAAATTATAAGCTTCGATATATTCCAATATCCGGAATAGTGGCAATTGGCAGGAGCTTTTCGGTTAGCAAAACATAGCCCTTAAAAAGTGAAATTTTGCATATGAGCTCAGAATTCGACGAGATGAATTTTTCTGGATTCATAATGACAAATCATTGTTGAGTTCCAAAGGGCGCGTCAAACGGAGTTAGTATGTGGTCGTGCGAGCTAAACCAGTTCAGAGTAAAACGGGCAGTCATTTTACAAAGGAACATTATTGATACGACCACAGAATTCGATTCTACTTTTTTTTCTGGATTCGTATCGTCTAATAAAGGATAAATCCAATAGGGCTTGATTTTTGGAGTTAGCATGTGAGCGTGCAAGAAGAAATGGTGCGCCAAAATAGCATTTTTAGAGCTTGCCTGAGCATTTTTGAGAATTTTAACGGACGGTCAAACGAACTCGGAATTCGACGAAACTTGTTTCATTGGACTCGTCTTCACGTCTACTATGTCGCGTCCGGAATCCGCGGCAATCGAAGATCGTTCGCATTTGGGCGATACGCGGGAAACTGGCATATAAACTACTTCTCTTTCTTTACACTTCATTATTTTCTTTCTTCTACTTTCACCATTTTCTTTCAAAAATGGCCTCCTCCCCCAAAACCCACTACCGCCCCTCTTCCACTGCCACCACCACCTCTGGCCGCCACAACCTCCCTCCGGCGCCACCTCCTGCTCGTCCTCTTCCTCCTCCCCTCTCTCTCCTCCTCTTTCCCTCTTCAAAATCACAGACCCTACCCCCAAACCACCACCGCCCGCCTCCGTGGACCCCACCCCGCCACCAGCGACCTCCCCCATGTCCATCAGGCCGGCGCCCCCCCTCAGGCCACCCAACTCCGGCCGTGGGCCCCTCCTCATCAAAAATCACATTTTTCACTAATTTCCCGTTTTGCACAAAACACCCTGTCACTATTTCGCCAATAACTCCCAAACCATGCGTTTCTAGCCAAAACCCTTCTAGACCAAAGTCGAAGAGCACGATTTTCTCTTCGATTTGGTATATGATAGTCCTATTTTGCATTGCGGAGTTGTCAGGAGAACGCGTCCAATGTCTTCTGTTCAAACACTGTCAAAATGATGTCTTTTCGCGATTTCCGGCGAAATGGCACATTTTCGGAAGGAAGGAGAAAGTTGTCCGGAATGACGCGTTTATGCTAGTAAAAAAGATGGTGTGAAGATTGGAGCTCGTTTGCAAATTCTAGAACCAGAACAACAAATCCGGGCATTAGAAAAAATGTGAGTTTTCTCCGTTTTAAAGCTTCTATGGTTTTTTACGAATGAATTATGTAAAAATATGATTTTTAAATAATGATAAGAACAAAAATATGATTTTTATAATATATAGATAGAAAAAATTTGATCTTTATATATGTAGGGAAATAAAAGTCTGATTTTTATTATATATATGTTGAAATAAAAATATGATTTTTATAGCGATGATGTAAAAATTCGATCTTTATTATGTAGGAGGTATAAAAATATGATTTTTATTATGTAGAAGAAGCAAAGATGTGGTTTTTATATGAGTGGCGATATAAAAATATAATCTTTATTATATGAACACCGTTATAAAAATAGAATTTTTTTCTATATAGTAGCGGTATAAAAATAGAATTTTTATCTATATAATATCAGTATAAAAATGTGATTTTTATCCATATAGAGTGATTATAAAAATATGATTTTTATATACATAGCAACAATATAAAAATGTGATTTTTATATATGTAGTGGCTACGGACAATGAAATTGAAAAAAAGCGAGCGCGACGAAGATTTCTACATAAGAAGAATCGTGGCGTTTGGTTTAGCTTGGGTGAGAACTTCTCACTTTCAATCTTGTTTTCTATAAAAATGTACTAGAATGCAGACGGTGCTTAGAAGCACCCGACACCCGTCGTCCACAGACCATGGACGGCTTGTTTGTTTAGTTGGTTGTTTGGTAATTGATTTATTTATTTGGTTGATTAATTTGATTGAATTTGTTTGGGATGTGAAATGGGATTGATTAAATTGATATGTGTATGGCGTGGGCCATTATTAGACCGGGAATAAGGCTAGGCCTTGTCCCGTTTCTAGTATCGTGCCGTTATGCCGCCGAAATTTTGTAAAATAAGTTAGAAAAATAAAGATATCATTTTATTTAATAAATGAGCTAAATAGAAATTCATGTGTTGAAATAAAATATTTTATCGTTAAAATTTAATTTTTAACGTGAATGTGAATAAAGAAATATTCATTTACAAACCGGACGGTTTGTTTATGTACATCTATTTGAAGGATATTGATTGGGACGATAAATTTTACACATCGCCCAACCGCACAAATAATATTCAGTGTTTGTGGATTGAAACCCCACACGGGTGTTGGGATGAGATTTGGCGTACACTAATCCCAATTATTTAATAGTATGTCGATCGATTGGTCGACAGACTGTGTAAGCGTTAATTATTTATATTTAACGCTTATGCAGTTGTGTGGTGCACTTTGGATGATGGTTGATTATTTATCGTTGCTATTATATACATGTGTTGTATGGAATCCATATAATTAACATTATATGGTAATTGATTGGGCCTCATTCCAATTGGGAAAATAAAGAATATTATGAAATATATATTCATGTGTGAAAGTATATATTCATGTGTTGAGAGAAATATTTTAACAATAAAATTTACATTTTTATCATATATGAAATTAGAAACTAACTGGAAAATAGATAAGATGAATGGTCTCTTGGGTATTGATCTGATGTTGGTTTCGGCCTTCAGGGTTAGTGCTTAGGGAATCCTTCTCTTACTAATTTACGGTTGGAATCTGATTAAAAATTTAACGATAGAAATCAAAATTTTATAAAATATATTAAGTAACAAAAATAGGCATGTGTTGAAAGTACTCATGTGTTGAGATTAGTCACGTGTTGAAAGAAATATAGATTCATGTGTTGAATAGAATAAATATTCATTTGTTGAATAGAATAACGAAGTTATTGAAATATATAAATCCGTACTGATTAGAGATGCGCCATTTTGTCGTGAACGATATTTATATCGATTATATTCGTTTTTATAATGATTATAGAAAAGGAAGTAATTTCAAAATATAACGTTTTGAAAATATTGTCATTTGTATATCGATGATGTGGAATATTCAATTTTGATTCGAAATTGAATATGAAGTAGAAAACGTTTCGAAAACGAATTTAAAACGATTTATAAAATACGTTTTAAAAGGAAATCGAAGAAGTATATATATATATATACATATATACATATATATATATATAATGGCCTGAATAGAACTCGTCGCGCCGCGGCAGTTTGCGAATTTCGACCATTGACTTCGAATTGACATTGCGGGAGATCCGACCATCGGATTCTCCTAAAACCGGAACCGTTGGGTTCGTATCGAAAAGAGCATTCCAATTAATATTAGAAATTTGAAATCTAACGGTTGGATTTGGAATTAAGTCCAAATCAAATTTGGAAAAGGTCATTGTAAGTGCAGTTCGATGGCCGTTTATGGAAATCGACTGTGCGGGCCTTGATAAAATTATTAATAATAGTAATAATTTGTGTCAAATCATAAGAAATGATTTGGGAAAAATTAGGATGAAAAACTCCATATTTGAAAAGATAAAAATAGATTTTTATCGAAATGAACTAGTTTTGAACTAGATTCAAAATCAATTTATTTTTGAAATAAATAAATTGAATTTGAAGTGGTTTTAAATATAACCAGAATTTCCAATATATGAATTGGAATGGATTTGAATCGAAATTATCTCCAGAATATTTCGATGTTGGATTTCGTGATTATACAGATATGGTTAAGGGATTTTGAAAGATATATATAAATATATATATCGTTATTCCAATACGATATTTGTTGATTTCAGAATTTGATATTGAATATAAGCCGATATACTTTCTATTCAGAGCCTTGTATTTAATATCAAATGAGATTTCGGGTTCGTCGTGAATGGTGTCTTGAATAACACTGTTCTTGAACCCAGTTTAGAAAAGAATAAATCTTTTAAATAGGATTTAGTGGGATTTTCCAGTTGATTAATCTTTAAATTGGAATTGAATTTAAGATTGATTTTTGGGTTTATCGTGAACGGTGTTTTAAAGGACATTGGTTCTTTAACCCATTTAAAGATAAGAATAATTTCTTAGCTTGGAATAATCATTAAGAAATGATTTTCGAGATTAAAACTGAATTAGAGTTTTAATGAATCTTTAATTAGATTGAAAAGATCGAGAATGGAGTATCGCCAGTTTTGCTCCAAAGCGATAGTTAAATCTTTAATTAGATTTAAACGTGAAATGGTAATTAATATTTACCGATAACACCGTGGTGTTAGATATGGAGTATTACCAGTTTTTCTCCATGGGATAAATAGGTTGGGATTGAGAAATAAAATAAATAAATACTTCGGTGTGGTTCGCTAATCCTGACTAGTTCGGAAAACCTTAACATGGTTTGAAATGATATCCAAAGGAAGATTAAAGAATAAATTTAAAATAATTTATCTTTGATAAAATTAATGGGAGCCTTTCATTAAGAATGTGAAATTTAGAAACTCACTGTAGGTTAGCTAAGATGGATGGTTTCCTGGGTATTGATCTGATGTTGGTTTCGGCCTTCGGGGTTAGTATTTGGGGAATTGTTCTCTTGCTAATTTACGATTAGTGACTGATGAATTGGAATGAGGCATATGTTGTGTTTATGTAACACTTGTTTATTATATACGCGGGTTATTCAGAAAGGCCGGGTTTATACCCATTCTGAATAACTGATTCGACGATAAGTCGAAGATGAAGACGGTGGTTAAAGACCAGAGGTCTCCACATTGTTTGGATGATTACTGATGATCTTGATTGGGCTGTACACCCAGGAGGAGGGAATCAGTTGGTGATCATCCAGACGTACTTGGAGATCGATGGATATGCGAGGAAAGTGCCTCTAGTTTCGTTCAGGCTTAGAACGAACTTGTAAATGGAATGTGTGTCTGACATTTGAGTTTATTCAGTGTCGATTGGTTTCTATTAAATATATATCTATTTAGCGGCGGAGAATTTATTCTCTTGCTTAACGCCCTTCTCTGAGACATACGAGCTCAGAGGTTATATATCGATAGATATCAATCGCATGGCATGAATTGCCTGTGTGGCATGCTGAGTTGCATGGATCAAGGCTTCTGTTGAAAAGCAAAGTCTTGTTGTTCATGATCATAGCACGACCTACGTGGCATAGCTTTGTGTATAGCGTGGATTCGCGAGCCTCACACCTCGGTATGAGTCAAAAACGGGATAAGGACTACAGGGAGAGCACGACGTTTCTTTCTAGCTATGGTGGTGTCGGTGACTTACCAGCCCTGACATTTATATTATTTTCACCTTTGTGGTTGTTGGAATGTGAGGCGCCTCGATTTTAGGTCTGTAAGGACCGGGAAACGTGTGTTCAGGAATTGCCAATCCTCAAACATAAGAGAGGACCGACCCTGAAGATCTAAGGGTTACCCAGGGAGAGTAGTCCTGAGACATTTGCTAGAGTGTCTCGAAGCGGAGAGGAGCTTGCCCCTTGCCTCGACTCATGATGGAATCCAATTTCCAATACGTGACATTTCGGTTTTATATGTAGAGCCTAGTATGGCGACATAGTAGAATGGGATACTATGTCGTCTATGATTTATACATTATGATTGAAGTTGTTTTCTTCACTTATAGTAACAATAAAAGATGAAATTTCGCGTATCAAGCATTATTTGGCTGTTATAAGGTAAAACCCTATCCTCCGGCTCGCGTTGCATTGTGTGATGGGACCTGGGTCTTATAACAGCTTCATTGTTCTCTATTTAGCATTGTGCTGTTTGTTTTTGCACTTGTATTCTTGGGGTACAAACCCGTTCCGTGTTATACGGCGTGGTCACTTGAGTTACCGAACTTTAAAAATCAAATTTATAATTGTTTTAGTCCTCACACCAGTCACATGATTGACCTGGAATTTATTGTTTTAACCTAAACTCTGGGTGCCCTTATTTTCGACCCGGGCAGCTAGTAGTTGGGTTTTGCAGATTTATATTCACAGGATCCTGATTTACAGCTGGAACGATGCTCGGAAATCTCTGTATCCGTGTATCACTTTCAGTTGTGTTTTGTATTATTTTTCCGCTGCTATGTAATTTATTGTAATCTCTGATATTTCTCGAATGTATTTTATTTATTCATAATCTGTATATTCTTGTATTCTGATGGAATTGTTGTAATAAACAATGAAATGTTCTTCTGTTTGCGTTCCGATGTGTGTTGTTCTCAACTCAATCCGTGCTTTCCTTCACGGGGAAGTTCGGGTCGTGTCACAACCGAGATCTTCCGAGGAGAAAGGACATAAAAGCTAATAGATCTAACTAGCGGGATCTATCCAACAAGGTTAGGTCGGCAGGATCCTTCCAACAGCGTCAACCTGGTAGGGGGTTCTACAGCGAAAGGCCATCCAAATCAGAAACCGAGGAAGTCGAAAGCAAGAGCTCCGTCATTTGAGACCAGGAAGGGCCTTCGGTACTAACCCGCTTAATACCGATATGCCATGAGGCTAGAACACCAAAAGCATCATGCCAGAGACACATAACGATTATCTGGAACCGGTTTTTGAAACATCTACTGCATGAATGCCGAAATGTCACGTTGATAAACTTCGGACCAATCGCCTAAATCCACCTTCTGAAGAATAAGACTATACCTGGAAATCCTACCGAAAAGCAGATCGAAACCCCGAAATGGATACAAGCTATCCACGCTAGTCTACTTAACACAGACATCGATAGTGACTCCGAACCGGCAATTTTCCACGTACATAATGAGGACAGGCTCCTTTAAGTACCCACGGGAAAGCCGTAGGCCTATATCTGAAAGTCTATAACCAAAAGCATACAACTGAAAAGCCAGAATACGTTTCGGAAAACTATCATGAAAACAAGCACAGTCGATCCCAAAGAGGCTCCCGACTAGCCGAGACCTTTAGTGCAGAAGTTACCATTAGAATCACAAGACGATCGGAAGCAAAAACGTCCAAGGCCAAGGAAAAAGGCGGCCGACAGAGGCTCCTAAAAGCCCAAATGTCCCAACAGCGAAAGATGCACCAAATTCTCTATAAATAGAACCGTAGAGGTCACAATAAAGAGGGATCCGAATTCTTGTACTCTTCCTCTCAAAAAACTCCAAAAATGGACATCGATTAAAGGATCTCTTCAATTCTGTTCATGTAAGCAAAGTTAAAGGTTAATAAAGAGCAAACCTACATTAAAGCATTACTATGAGTTTATCATTCTAATTCTTAGTTATTATTGTTTCGATTTACTGTTTTCCCTCTATAAAAGCTTGGATTCTTGCCTGAGTCGATATTTATGGCCGGAGGAAGCGACCCCTTTCGATCAACTTAAACTGCTCTTGCAAGCTTAGGTATTATCAACGAGTCTAGATTTCTTAATGAAATTGGTTATGATATCTAGAAATAGCGATCTGACCTAAACTTACGAAGGGCAAACAACCTATTTCCCTTTAACTCCATCCCCTCGATCTGACTTCGGTGTTAATGAAAAATATCATTAACATTTTGGTGCTAGAAGGAGGGCTTGAACCTCCGACCTTTTGGTTAACCTTACCACATATCTACCTTTGTTGTTCCGTCCCGGATTGGACTAGGACTTTGAAGAAGAAAACTCATGGGCATAAGATTCTGACAAAAGCTTTCAGGATCTCGAGTGGATAAGACAAAAATTACTGGCCCTGGAGTGATAGAAGAGAAAAGATTAAGAGCGGAAGCATTGCGAATAATAGAGCGTAAAAGAAGAATAGGACAATGCACTTATGACACTTGGGATAATAGCCTTCCCCACACAGAAAATATCTTAACACCGCCTTTAATGGGTTCAATGAGTTTGATCATTCCACCAACAAATGGTTCGAAGGAATAACATCTCAATTTCAGTATACTTTAGGTAGCAGGAACGAAGATGTAGATAAAAGAAAAGGGTCGAACCACAAGAGGGTTAGGACACAGCGACAAGAAAAGAAGTTCATGACAGGACCACTTAAGGAATATCACTTTACCACTTCAATAGAGAATATCTATTTCCTAACCAAACATGAACTCAACTATTGGCTTGTCTGCAAACAAAAAGCCCAAACACGAAAGTAAGGCAGGAGGACCCTATTGTCATTCCCATATGAGGAATGGACATGACACTAATCATTGTAGAATCCTTGAGGAAAGGGTCGCCAGATTCGTCAACCAAGGCCAATTATGAGTGTTTATAACAAGATCAGTTTAAGTTTAGTAAAAATCCTTAGGAAAAAGATTATCAAGCACAACTAAGGGCATGGAAAAACCTCCTTTCGAAACTTGAAAGAAACCCAAAAGTGGTCTAATCGCAAAAGGATTGAATCCCTTGTCATCACCAAATTGGTCAGGACGAGGCATTCCCTGTAGGGGGATGATGTGTTAGTCTTTCTCCATGCCCAAACCAGAGGGGGCTAGGTTAAAGCATCAAAAGTGTAAGCCTCCATTTCACACCAGAAATGGTCTTGGCGGTGCATCTAAAATTAGCACGCCCTGCCTTTGCTCATAGAAGAGTATGCCCTGCCTCTGCAAGAACTAAGCACGTCCTACCTCTTCTCGTAGAAGAGCATGTCCTACCTCTGCTTATGTTCCGCTTTACCCGCAGAAGGGAACGCAAACCCCTACAATCACCTACGATGGTCACAATAGGGCACCCCTCGGAGGGGGGGTGGCATGTAAGCCACTATCAGTGCCTACAATGGTCAGTATGGAGCATCAAAAGGGTAAACCTTAGTTCTATGTCTACGATGGCCCCGTCTAAGTGTCTAAGACCTTATCATCACCTATGATGGTCGGGATAAGGTGCCTCCTGGAGGGATGTCAGGTAAGTCCTTGGGCCTTGCTTGTGGATATGCTAGTCAGGCACACCGGCCCAGAGAGTGGCCAACAAAGCACGTACATCCTCTGCTTTGACATCAAAAGCCCAGGGAGTGGCTCAAGAAGCACGTACAACCTCTGCTTCACAAATCAGACCCAAAGAGGTATGCCAAAACAAAAATGCCGGAAAGGGTTCCTGGTCCTCTATCTATATACCCGAATCTGGGTTAGTTTGACTCTTCACAAATGTCGGAAGGGGTTCCCGGTCCTTCATCTATATACCCGATTCTGGTTTGGTTTCACTCTTCAAAAATGTCGGAAGGGGTTCCCAGTCCTCTATCTATATACCTAAATCTGGGTTGGTTTGACTCTTCGCAAATGCCGGAAGGGGTTCCCGGTCTTTTATCTATATACCTGAACATGGGTTGATTTGACTCTTTTCAAATGCCAAAAGGGGTTCCTGGTCTTCTAACTATATTAATACGGAATCTGGGTTATTTAGTGTTTCACAAACACCGGTAGGAATATTCCGACCCCATCGGAGCCTGCAATACCAGGGATGGAAGTTTCAAAAGTGCATCCAAAAATAGATTCTCATTCTTTACATTTCATCGATACAACATTGCGTCCTGCCTCTAAGTCGATGGCTTGATGTTGGAGTTCATCCTTTTCTCTATCAAAATCGATAGAAGGATTCGCCTTTATATCGCTCTTCATTTTAAGGATGAATTTGTCCTTTTGCTTTTTATGAGCCTCCAATATACTTGTTTGATCCTTCAAATATTGCGTAAGCAGCTGCCCAGAAGGGCCAAACTTATTTCTGGTATCACCAAGAAGATCCCCCAGAAAGTTTATAGGGCGTGGAGTAAATCAAGCACCCTCATCTGTGAAGTGGGAAATGCCTTCGAGCAAACATTCATGTTTGTGCAAATAAATAAGCTGCCCCTTATAGGGGCAATTTTCACATAATGAACATCAATATTTAAAAACCATAGAATAGCCTACGAAAGAGAAAATGAACACAAGCACAATTCATATCCACACGAATTAAAGTTAACTAAAAAAGGCATAACAAATTAATTTTTCTCTCCAATACCCCCTTCCTTCATGTTACATATTAATTTAGCATGGTGAGCCCTAAGATTCTTTAACATCACCTACCTATCATTCCCCCAAGAAATTAAAAGACAGCTGAGGGTACTTCGTACAAATATACTCAAGTTCTTTCAGGAAGCATTCTCTGTCGGACTTGTAGGAGGGTTTTGTGAGGAATTCTCTCCTCAACCCATACAGAGTGTAGATTATCCTTGGAAACAAAATAATTAATAGGAATAGAATCTTTATCACCATAAGGACGAGTCATTAAGGGTTGAGGTCCACATGTAAAGGAGAAATCCAAGGATCAAGTTTCATACCTGGGAAATAAGAGAAACTGTAAGAATTGTCCCAGCTTTTTCGCAGGATTTGGAAAATCAACCCCTTAAGAAAACCCACTATCTAAGCGAGAAATGACCAAAACATGGAATGAATTAGCACTTAGGAGGCTTATATAGTCATCCATAAATACAGAGAATGAACCTTCTTTCCGACCATTCTTGTCATGCCTACACTGGGAGTTAAATTCATTATCGCAACCGCCTTTGCCATCACTTCCAGTAAGTGAGGTAGGATTCTCGCCATTCCCAAGCAGCGGGAAATCAGGCAGCCCCTCAACACATAAAAGTTTATTAACCCTCTCCTTGCTTCCTTTGGAGATTTCAACGTCCTGTCCGGACACCCTAATTCGCTCCAAGATCCCGCTTTGAAATATGGAGGGAGAGAAGGGAAATCCATATCCGAAAACATGACACAGTTATCACGGTAAACCAAAGAGACGGCCTTCTCACAACACTCGGCTGCTATATCTGGAAAATGTACCCTCAAGAACAAGGAAATTCTATCCTGGTCTCAGAAATTATCCATTTAGCATCGCAAAGGATCGCCTTTTTTACACTCAGTTCCCTTGTGTGCTCTGCCAACATGTCCAACTGCTCGCGCCTAAGAGTCGAGACTTTGGCAGCCAGGATCCAGTTGCCAGTCTTTTCCCTCTTAAGAAATACTCTTAGCTGACTACAAGCTTCCTCATTTGGATCTTCGCTGAAATTAAATCACGAATTTTTGACTCTACCATGGACTTCTCTTCCTTCAACTCTCTTGCGTCACGAGATAACGAAACTTCGTCGCCCCGGCGGTGTACCAACCACCAGATATCTGAAGAGGAATGGTGTGGAATTAACACGTGCATAAGGTAAACAAATAAAGAATTTAGGGGTACCAGAGTAGGAACCAAGAGTTGACACTAAATGAGATGAAGAGAAAAACTAGACAAAGCTGTAAAAGCGAACCCTGAAATTTCAGACCCATCAACATTAGGCAAAACAAATCTGACGATACTATCAAATTCCGGAGTCGGTGAGAGAGGATTTACGGAATCACGTTGATGATAAGAGGAGCAAGGTAATTTTAATCCTCCCAAATCTGAAATTTCTTGAGAATCAGATCTTAGAAGGGAAGCAACAAAACTACTTCCAGCGGTGTCCACTGAAGAAGAACATATCATAGGAGAGTCTCGAAGAAAGGGGGCTGGATAATGACCGACGCCCAGGCGACTCAACAATCTCGCCACCAAAAAGACGGGAGACTGGATTTTCCCTCTTGTGCTTTTTGGTAGGTCTACTGCTGGTAGCTGAGGCAGTCCTCCTCTTAGATGAAATCCCAAGAAAAGAAGAGATAGCGGGGGACAGACGTGAATCATCCAAGAAACGCTGAATGAAGAAAAAGAGAAACTTCACCCACTGCATCGACAGCCTGAAGCTCCTTCGCTTTGAATTGCTTTTTTACTGAAAAAGCCCATAAGATTTGCTCAACCTGGAGACGCCCGATTATGGAATCACAGATATAGTTTTACCAGGTGATGTTATACATAAACAAGTGTTTTAATATAATTTCCATTTTTATAATTGCACATAAATAACACAGAAGAAGATAGGCGACATATTTTTTTTTATCCCATTGGACAACGATCTTGACTATAAAGATCGATGTCAGAAGATTAAATTCCCCCAATTACGAGTTGTTTGTTCATACAAATCTTATTTCTCAAAGCCCTGATAATGAACGGGGATGGGTATGACTTATTAGAGGTCACCATCAATCATCATCCCAGATGATCATAGAAAGTTTAACCTTATACTCGGACCATCAATCCCTGATTTAGAGCATAATCCAAATCAGTGATCGAGGTTTGAGCAAGTAAACATACAACTAGTTAGATCTGGGATTCTGGGAAATAGTGTGACCAATTTCGATGAACAATAACCTTGCTTGAGTAAAATGTTATGTAGGAAGGAGGAGAAAAGGAGAAGAAGATTCCCTTTTTGGGAAAAAGAGACTCACTTTTCTGATCAGCCGTGCACCTAAAATTGGACTGAAGAACAAGATTCATCCTACGAAAGCAAAAATGTCGACCAGAGGTAAACAATAAAAAGGAAGAATCTGCATTCGGAATTCAGGGTTAATCTGGACTGCACAAAGAGAGGCCGATCAGCACCCCAATTGAGGGAGATCAAAAGAAACAAAAATGGAACTTTGAAAAAGACAAAGAGTTTGACTTGGAAATTCAAAAATACCCCTTCACTAGTGAGGCAAATGATACTACCAAAAATTAACAATGAAATAGGCTGACGGTGAAGGGATATCAGATGACTGCAAGAACATAGGAATCCTTTAGAAAGCAAAGTCAAACACTAAAAGGAGTCAAAACAGGAAGAAATGGTCCAACCGCCGCATCAACCGAGACCTTCCAAGAAGAAAGAAAATAAAAGCTAAGAGATCAAGCCAGCGGGATCTATCCGACAAGGTTAGGTCGGTAGGATCCTTCCAAAAGCGTCCACCCGGCAGGGGGTTCTTCAGCAAAAGGCCATCCATATCAGAAACCAAGAAAGATGAAAGCAAGAGCTCTATCATTTGGAACCCGAAAGGGCCTTCGGTATTAACCCGCTTAATACCGATACACCAAGAGGATAGAACACTAAAATCATCTAGCCAGAGACACATAACAATTACCTGGAACCAATTTCCGGAACATCTACTGCATGAACGCCGAAAGGTTACATTGATAAACATCAGACAAATCGCATGGAGCCAGCTTTTGAAGAATCATGCTATACTTGGAAATCCCACCAAAAGGCAGACCGAAACCCCGGAAGGGATACAAGCTATCTACGCTAGTCTAGTTAACACAAACACCGACAGTAATTCTGAACCAGCAACTATCCATGTATATAATGAGGACAAGCTCCTCTAAGTATCCATGGGAAAACCGGAGGCCTATACTCGAAAGTCTATAACCAAACTCGACTAACCGAAAAGCTAGAATACCTTCTAGAAAACTATCACTACAACAAGCACATGTCGATCCCAAAGAGGCTCCTGACTAGCTAAGACCTTCAGTGTAGAAGTTACCATTAAAATCACAAGACGACCGGAAGTGAAAACATTCGGGGCCAAGGAAAAAGGCAGCCGATAAAGGCTCCTAAAAGCCCAAACAACCCAACAAAGAAAGATGCAAACAAATTCTCTATAAATAGGACCCTAGAGGTCACATTAAGGAGGGATTGGAATTCTTGTACTCTTCCTCTCAAAAAACCACAAAAATGGAGATCTACCATATCGCCGTCTCAATATTTCGTCGAGGCTTCGCCCAATACCAAGTTCCTTGTCGGAATGTGGCCCAAGCCGTTAGTATTCAAACATAAGTGGTTCTTTATGCGTTGTCCTCGTAATTTCGCGAGGAGATGGCTGGAAGGAAGTAAGCATTCTTGAGCTCCGCTTATTATTATAAAGTTTACGGATTCGATGTCTTATATTTGATTTTGTGTTAATCATCATAGGAAATCCTGAGGTGCCCACGGACACCGAGTACCAACAAGTCCTTGATACTTTACGTGCGATTCCATCTGACGCGCGTTCCACTGATACAGTCACAAGTCAGGCTCGCCTTCATCTTACAGGACTACTCCCTGACGATTGGGATATAATCAGGCCTGCTTTCCCAGGTAGTAGGCCGAAAGAGAAGGTCGCAAAGGACAAAGGAACTCCTAGTCAATAGAGAAAGATGCCCTCTGCTTGGTGCAAACCACGAAAAGCTGCTAAGTCCCACGGAGATGCTAGTGGAGATGAGGCTAGCGGTGAGGAGTTAGTTGCTCGGGACAAGGGTCCGTTGGATGCTCCTGTCCCACCTCTGGCAGGAGAGGAGGAGGGAGAAGCATCGGCCAGGCCACAGTCCCCTACGACTCCTTCAGAGATCATCGTTTCACTCGAGGCGGAGGGTCAGTTTGACGATCTTAATAAACTACCCCTGGACTTGTCTCCTTGGCTTGGTACGATGACTATGGAAGAGCTAGCTTTAGCTGCGGATGGGTAGACTCCTTCGAGTGTACCACATTCTGGTATCTTGAGAGAACACTTAGGGCATACACTCATAAACACTGCATAGCATAGAGATCGCCTGTACATGCCAAATATCTGATTCTGTATTTGTTAATTGGCAGGTGATATGACAAGAGGACACGAAGGACAAGGCTACGGGTATAGAGGCCGTCGATTTCCCAGGGATCCCTTTATCGAGAGCTTTAGGATAGGGACCATCCTGTATGGTGACACCCTACCTCCACAAGATCGCACCTATGAGAGTCGTCACCAAGATAGGCATTGGTGATCTCTGACTCCTCCTCTTCCTCCTATCCGAGTATCTATGGGAGATTCCCAACTTAATTTAGGTGGCTTGAGGCATTTGTCATCGACTACCGCCTCACACACAGTGCCTTTGTCCCCTGTTCAAATTGCTAAGGGGAAAGAACCACTACTTAGCCATCCGAGGCCAAAAGGGGCGACTACAACGAGGAGGCAAGATCTGTTTGCGCCTAAGAGGCAAGATCTTTCTGTAGATGAGAGGAAGGTGTTGCTGAAGCAGAATTTCACTAATCATTATTTCGATGAGCTAATATTCCTTCCTGACCTTAGTCCACCTCCTGCTAAGGACATCGGGGAAATATGGATGCATGTGAGGGTTGTGTATCATAAGGCCAACGAGCTTACTAGATACTCTTACCATCTCTCGGAGATGATTCGAAAGAAAAACTTAGAGATCCTGAATTAGGGGCTGATTATAGATGCTGAGTGGACAACTATCCGTTACTTGGACAAAGAAATAGGTGGGCCTGCTCCTTACGCCGTAAACATTTCCTCATTCGCCTTTATACTTCGAATAATAATTCTTAGCATTGATGTTGTAGTGTAGATGAAGCACGCATTCAAGATGCTGAAAAAAGAGGATGCGCACGTTGACTCAACTTTTAAGGACACAATGGCCTCTCTAACTACTGAAAATATGGCCTTAAAAAGAGACACGGCCGAGCTGGAGAAAGCGTGCGCCGATCTGGACAATGATCATGAGTGGGTAACCCAGCTTTAGAATGATAACAATGCCCTAAGGGAGGAGAACGAGAGGTTGAGTGCGGAGAATGCAGAGGTGGTCGAGCTGAGAAGGCAGCTTGAGGCGACGAAGAAGGCGAAGGAGGATGCCGAAGCTAGTAATAGGGATGTATTGAGCACGATGGAGGGATTAAAGGCCGAGCACCTGAGAGAGGTATAATGGTTAAGAGAGGACCTCGAGGATACCGAATTTTGGGTGGAGGCATCCTTGGTGGAACATATCATGGAATATGTATGTCAAGGTTATGAAGTTCCACGGACTCTCGTGGGTGGAGGATTATTCCCAAGAGCTGGCTCGGACCTGGGATAGATTGGTGCCGTATGAGGCATATTTACATCATGTGGACGTCGAAACTTTGGACGAGCGCTAGTTGATGACTGATCCTCTAAATGTCATGGAGCGTGTGAAGCTAGAGGAAGGAAAGAGACTGCTATAGAAGGATGCAGAGAATAAGAGATTGGCGAGGCTTACTGTAGAAAAGGGGAAGGCTATTACTAGTGAGAGTGTGGTTATAGTGGAGTCGTTTGCAGGAGGAAGATCTTATCGGCCATTAGCTCCAGAAACCGGCAAAATAAGTGATCCTACAGCTTTGGCTCGGGTTTCGACCGAGTATAATCCCGATTATTCGGGACTAGAAGAAACCGGATGCACTTTATCTACTGTGATGGGCATGCTTCCCATCATTCCTACACCATCCCTGACAGGAGGTAAATTCACTTTACTGTGTATTCCCGAAAATGATGTGATGACCGAATTTGCAAACTAAAATATTGTGTTTTTACTGTGCAGCTCCTCCTGGAACCACTACGACACCAGGCTTTGCCCCCATGGTTCCTAAAGCAATGGAATCTGGGTCGGGACCGCAAGGGATGCAGCTTGGAGCAGGAAGCGGTCCGTTGGACACTTATTCGGACATCGGGTTAGGGTCCAACATTTATGAAGGCCTTATTGAGGAAGGAGAGGTGGTGGATGTCCAGAGTGCTCGTGCGATGGCCCCCGTGGATACTGACGTACTTTAAATGCAGAGCATGGTGGATTCCATGAAGGAGCGGATGATGGCTAAGTGTGAGGAGATAGAGGAGATGAGTAGGAAGGATAAGGCTGCTAGGGAAGAGGCCCAAGCGAAGGCCATGAAGGATGATGAGGAGAGGGCTACTGCCATAGTTGAGAAGAGGAAGGTCAATGATGAGGCAGAGAGGAAGAGGGCTGCCGATGAGTCCCATAATAGGAAGGAGGATGAGAAATCCCAGCAGAGGGCCATCAAGCCCCTTAAGAAGATCAAAGCCGATGATGCGACAAAGCTTAAGTCCCAGAAGCTAGATAACCGACGGGCTGCCAAAGAGGCGAAGAAGAAAGCGGAGCGGGAAGCCAAGGAGGTCCCGGAATAGAGTGACGCTGTGGTGGCCCTTGCTGCGGGGAATGCTCCCAAGCCATTGTCGCACGCCATTCCTACTGATATCACAGAGATTTCAAGTGGTGATGGTGAAGGAGAGAGGCACCTCTTGTAACGGCCCGTAATTTTAACAACACTAGAAGAGGATAAATTAAATAATAATTAATTTAATATTCACAATTAACGGAAATAGACTGCGCCATTGCGTTCATCTCAAAATTCTGGTCAAGACAGACATTTGGCTCTCGTAAAACGGACTCCGCATGATGAAGTTATGAAGGTTCGAATTTTGTACACGCGCAAAATAAATAAATATATATATGGCCTAGGAATTCAAAATTTTAATTCAAAATTCGAAATCCTATAGGCGGTAAGATTCCCGCCCCAGGGGTGTCGACCCCATAGTAGGGGTGTCGACTCTATAAGGGGTGTCGGCCCCATAATAGGGGGTCGACCCCATAAAGGGGGGTCCGACCCCCTAGGGCTAAGGTAGCAGTTGATTCTAGAGGCTGGCAGCTATAAATAGAGGTCTATTTCTCTTGTTTTCTTCACTGGAAATCAATGGAAGCCAAATGTTGCCGGTGCCTGAACCGAAACGAATCCTTTTCTTCAGCAACAATAAACTAAGAGCTAATAAATTAGAGATTCAGGTATTGATCTGAGATTCGACACCAACAATTCCTCTTCTGTATTCTAAAATCCAAACACTATGAGTTTAGTTACTTTTAGACTTAAATGATTAAAAGTAAAACGTGATATGACTATATTTGGATCTGTTATAAATTGAGAATCTATGATATTCTTTGATCTTAACCTTTATCATGTTAGATCTACTTTTATAGATTTAATTCACTTGTGGGTTAATTTATCATGTCACATTTGTGGATCTTAACCTTTATCTATGGTTGTGGATAATCTGGATCTGTCATTATTTGGACAGTTAAACCTTGTTTAGATCTAATTCTCCATCTAAATCATCATGTACCTATCATGTTGTGGTTAATTTAGACCTGCCATTAATTGGACATGTGAATCTTTATTTAGATCTATTAATGCATATTAGGACATCCTTATTAGGTTAGATCTAGTTTTATCATTACCTGTTCACTAGATCTGTTTTTATGTCCACCTTATTACTATGCCAATTACATGTCTACGTCAGCATATATATTTATGCTAGTTATGTTAGAATAATCACTATTGTCATCTTCCCATCACATTTCCCTTTTTTATTGTTTATGGCCAAGCTACTTTCTAGCCTAGGCATGCCGCCAAATATACGTGAATGTGTTACTTAGGGAACGGGGAAAACATTAGAATTGGCATAACTTGAATAATGAATATGAGTTTGCACATATAATTCAATATGAATATAATTAGGTAAATAGGCATGAACACCTATAACGACATAGGTGAAGAATTGGATAATAATGAAATGCCTAGGATTACAGTAATTTGATACTGTAATTGTACTTATGACACGAGGTTAGATTGCATTTGTGGTGGAAGTCTTCCCGGACCCGACTGGCATATCCAGCAACCACAAATGTTGAATTTAATGTGAGGGGTCTAAGTGCAAAAATACGAGACAAGCTAAGACATGAGGTTAGGCCCAACTTATGGAAGAAGCCTTCCCGGACCCAACCGGCATATTCAGCATCCACAAGCTGTAGGCCTAATGTGGGAGGTCTAGCCCATTATAAACCATAAATGGACATGGTAAGAAATTGAAATACTTAACCTAGCTGAATCCATAGGGATTGGGTGAACATAAACATGAATAGGGGTTAAGTAAACTTGGTTGGACAATGGGAGGGTTAAGTTAAGTATTTCTGAGATGGGTAGGCAATATTTAATAAAGGCCCATGAAACTTAACCAATTGGGGGTTATGTATTAAAGACACCTATAGGTAAGCATAACCGGTAGAAAGACTGGGGTTATATAATTAAAGGCACCTTACATAGGTTAAATATAAATTGTGGAAAACCTTATGGGGGATACAAGACAAAGGGGAGAGCTTGTATCATATTGTATGGGACCCGTTTCAGTCAGTAACCCTGAAGTAGGTATCAAACAAATTACTCTGAACTAGGTTAGAGAAGGGGCACGCTTACTGAACGGATTGTAAGAGATCAAAACATGGAAGACGGTGTGGGCGATGCAAATCTACCGGGTCATGTGCGTGCATGGGCCGGCCAGAGGGTGATAAGATGACCGTGATACCTGTAGATATGGGGTTGTGCATATCAACGAAGGGTTGCCACTTTAGGACGTGATACATCCAATTGTGGGGCCGGCACATAGTATTTACATGGATTAGGGAGCCGATTGATTAGGGTAGTAGTTAGGGTACATTTGCACATATGCCTAAGTCTACCACCTTACAGTGGAAGGGATCATCTCATTCTGGTTATACTAGCAATAATGCAGAGTAATCTTTAGGGAAGCATATACCCTTTATCCTGCTTACCTTGTCATGCTTACCTTTTATGTAGTTATCACTCTCTTATCCACTTTATATGCATGTCATGCTACTTTTATTTATTTACTTGCTAAAAATAACTGGACTCGCCAGACTTTATGTCCGACCCTTTTTATTTCCTCTTCTTTCTTTCGTTCCCTCCTAGGTTCTCAGGGCGGGAACACTCAGGCTTAACCATGATTCTACTTACATTTTGTTGGAGCTGCTAGATTTATGGCTCAAGCTCCTATCCTTGTTGTTATGGCTATATTTTGTTTAGGGAATTTTGATTCTTTCATGTACTCTGATGTTTTAAAGTACAAGATAGTAGTTTTAATGTTGTAATTGTTTTTGTGTATTTCAGACATGTGATGTTTTTGAACCACAAAGCTTTATTATAAATAACGTTTTAATTCCATTGCCATTTTATATCTATCTTGTAATATTTTTGTTTTTGTTTACCTTTAATGCTTCACGAAACTTAATGTATTCCCTTTGTGAATGACATTAACAGATGTGGGGTGTCACATCTCTCAATCTCTCATAAGTTGGCGACCCCTCCAAAAGGCAGAGGAAGAAAGAGCGGATCAGGAAGAAGAGGCCTAGCATGGGTGGAGAGCCGTCTAGTGTGGAATCTACAAAAAAGAAGAAACACAAGAAGAGAAGGCATGATTACCGATAGTAACCGTAGTAGATGTTACCACTATTTTGGTTATGTAGGCCGATAGTATACGGGAATACGACTCTCGCTTTTGGTTTTAAAGGGATGGTGTAGTCCTCATGTATGCCCTGCTATTAGAAAGGAAAAAGTGTTAGACACGTAGCCAGTTTAGTGTCTATGTGAAATGAAATATGAACTAGTAAAAATCGCATTTCATGTTAAGTGTTCGAATGTTCTTCTCATGCTTTCCAGCGTCCTATACTTGCACATGCGTACTTATTGGCACACTTCATAGAAATGTGATCAAAGATTCTGCTTTGGGTCAATTCCAGTTCCACGGGGATCGAGCGCTGGTTTTAGTAGGTTTCCCTCAGATCAGGAATCCCATAGTTTATAAACCAGGCCAAACGCCTTCTTCCTTAGACTGCCCGAAGTTAGTTCCAAGTAGAGTGAGTGCGGGGACGTCGTGATTCATCCAATGTTTTGCTTTTCCGTCTTTCACTCGGGTTATGAGTGACGACGTCGTTTATTCATCGGAGAGTGCCCAGATCATCAGCCCATAGGATCCGACTATGGCTATGTGTAGACCCTAAGCCTTTAAGGCTTAGGGGAAGAAAACGATTTTACGTCGGTCTCGGTGCTTCACCAGGATTCTTTAGACGCCCGAATCCTGGTCCACGGGGTCGGATGAAACCGTGCGAGTAGTTGGTCTCGCTTTAGGTTAGTTGATGGGCTTCCCCCAAGTCCTGGGACTTGCAAGCGAAACGATTTATCTTCGGCCTCGGTGTTGGGCCAAGATTCGAGTTAGAGGTTATTTATACTTGGTCGGATCACGGGCCAGGGACTCGAGTTGCGATGTCGGCTCCTGTGCTAAAGGTGCCGATCGATGCCAGTTGTGTTTATCCTCGATGTTGGCTCGAGGTTTGGATGGCGGCATCAGCTCCTATGCTTGGGGTTCCGATGTGGCGGTCCGAGGATTCGCACACACAAGTTAGCCGTGATAGTCGATCAAACATATTATGTAAGGAGCGAACAATGAGTAATCATGGAAGGGACATAGGAAACTGAACATCATTTCTACTGATAACTTTGGCAGAAATAGCCTTTACAATGCCTTGAATTGCAAGAAAACAAAGCATCGTTGGAAAGTACAGAAAACTTACACTAAGTTATGTAAAGTAGCGGCAGAGATGTTTGTTGTTCCACACCCTTGGGAGTTCGACTTCGTCCACGGTTGCAACCTTCCATCGCATGGAGTACAGGCCTTCCTAACGAGGAGACATGCCAACTGGTGGGGGAAAGACCTGTTTTAATACGAGGTCGCCGATGTTGAGGTCCTTATGACGGACTCTGGAGTTAAAGTATCAGGCAACTCGTTGTCGTTGGGTGGTGGCCCTGAGGTTTGCTCCGTTCCTTTTTTCCTTTATTAAATCAAGCAACTCCAAAAGTAAGTCATGGTTGGTATTTGGATCATAGTAGGTCACTCGAAAAGACTGAAGCTTTAGCTCAATGGGGATGAAGGCTTTGGATCCATAAGAAAGGGCAAATGGAGTGTGTTTGGTTGCAGACTTGTGAGTGGTTCGGTAGGCCTATAGGACCATAGGAATTTCTTCCTCCCGCATGCCTTTGGCTTTTTCCAAACGCTTCTTGATGATGGATTTAATTACTTTGTTAACAACCTCGACTTGTCCATTTGCTTGAAAATGAGCCACTGCTGAGAATCTTTTTTCGATGTCGTGCCGCTGACAGAAGGCTTTGAATTTAGTGCTCTCAAACTGGGTGCCGTTGTTGGAAATGATGGCCTCAGGGAACCCATCGCGGGTGATGATGTTGCGGACGATGAAGTTGATCATCTTCTTGGTGGTTATTATGGCAAGAGCTTCGGCCTCTGCCTATTTGTTGAAGTAATCAACTGCGATGATAACATAATGTGCCCCATCTTTGGCCATTGGAAGAGTTCCAATGATGTCGATTCCCCACATGGCGAACGGCCAAGGGTTGACCATTTGCGTCAATTCGATAGGCGGAGCTCTTGGAATTTTTGGGAAGCGCTGGCACCTATTGCATTTTCGGGCATAGTCTGCGGTGTCTTCATCGAGTGTGGGCTAAGAGTAGCCATTTCTAATGGTTTTCCTTGCTAGGGTCTGCCCCCCGGCGTGGTCGCCGCACTCGCCTTCGTGCACTTCTACGAGTACACGATCGGCGTCGTCAAGGGCTATACACCGTAGTATTAGGACGAAGAAGCCTCTACGGTATAGTTTTCCATCCATGAGAATGTAGCGAGCTGATTGGCGAGTGAGAGCTCATCTTTCCTTATAACTCCTCGGGAGGGTCCCGTGTTGTAAGTAGTTCTTTATTGGGGTCATCTAGGATTCGGGCACCATTTCAGTGCCCACAGCCGCACTAGTCTTTATCTGGCCAATGCTTGGTGAGTTGAGCACTCGACTAGGATGAGCCCCATAAGTTGTGCATCTTCGGTGCTTGCCAACTTAGCCAAAAAGTCTGCTTTTTCCATTCTTTTCTTGATGGATAAGTGTGATGACAAAGTGGTCAAAGCTGGTGAGCAATTCCCGGACCTGGGCTAGGTATGGAGCGAGCCGTGCCCCTTTGGCTTGGAACTTGCCCTGTACCTGGCGCACGACGAGATCTGAGTCAATGAAAATTTGCATGGACTTTAGATTGAGTTTGATGGTGATTCTAAGTCCATCTATTAAGGCTTCGTACTCGGCGTCTTTGCTGGTGGCAGGGAAGTTAAGCTTCAAGGCGTAGCATATCGAGCGCTCTTCTGGGGTGATGAGCACGACCCCGGCTCCGAAGCATTTACTGTTGGAGGACCCATCTACAAATAGTTTCCAATGGAGATTAGGAGCTTCGACATCTTCAGGAGGCAAATCCTCGAGGGCGATGAACTCTATTATGAAATCAGCGAGGGCCTTCCTGGGGATGGCGCGATGAGGGATGAATGTTATTTCAAATTAACTTAGCTCTATATTCCACTTTAATAGTCGTCCGGACGCCTCTGGTCGTTGTAGGATCAGTCGTAGTGGCTGGTCAGTGAAGACATTTATTGGGTGAGACTAGAAGTATGAACGTAGCTTCCGAGAAGAGATCAGCACGCAGTAGGCCAGTTTTCCAAGCTTTGGATAATTCTTTTAGGTCCCCATCAATCTTTTTGCTGATGTCCTAGACTGGTCGCTGGACACGATCTTATATGCGTACTAGCGCCGAGCTGATTGCATGTATGGAGACGGCTAAATAAAAATATAAGTCCTCATGGTCAACGGGCTTGGACAAAATAGGTGGTCGCTCTAAGTGATCCAGTAGGTCCTCGAGTGTGGTAACGCATTCTGGGGTCCATTTGAAGTTGCGCTTCCCTTTTCGAAGTAAATCGAAGAAAGGAATGCACTTGTCGGTGGCCTTAGAGATGAATCGACTTAAAGCGGCAACCTTCCCATTTAAAATTTTGACATTTTTGATGTTCTTAGGGACTTGAATATCCCGAATTGCTTTGATTTTGTTGGGGTTAGATTCGATTCCCCGAGAGTTGACGACGAAACCAAAAAATTTCCCTGAGGCGACTCCGAAGGAGTACTTCAGAAGATTGAGTTTCATGTCGTATTGGTGGAGGACATCAAACATTTCGGAGAGGTTGTGGATGTGATTGCTTGATATTTTAGAGTTTACCAGCATATTGTCTACGAATACCTCCATGGATTTTCCAATTTGGTTTTTAAAGAGGCGATCAACCATTCGTTGATAAGTGGCTCCTGCACTCTTGAGGCCGAAAGGCATGACGCGATAACAGTAGAGTCCAAGATTAGTTACGAAAGAGGTATGGTCCATGTCACAAAGACACACGGGATTCTAATTGTTGCCTGGGTAGGCATCCATAAAAGATAATAGCTGGTATCCGGCGGTTAAATCAACAAGTCGGTCGATCTTAGGGAGTGGGAAGCTGTCCTTGGGACATGCCTTGTTTAACTCGGAGAAGTCAACACAAGTTCGCCATTTACCATTTTCTTTTTTTGACCAGAACTGGGTTGGGGACCCATTCGGAGTAGTCATCTTCGCGGATGAAGTTGTTGTTGAGTAGATGGTCTACCTCTTCTTCGAGTGTTTGGACCTTTCGGGACCCAAGAAGCGGCGTTTCTGCTTTACTGGAGGCATCGTAGGATCCAGACTCAAATAGTGGTAAGCAATTGCAAGGTCGATGCCCCCACATTTCTGAGTGAGTCCATGCAAGCACATCTAGATTAGCCCTTAGGAAATTCAAAAGACCTTTTTTATTGATGGGTGGAGTTGCGATCCGATTTTTAATACCCTTAACGGATCTTCGGGGTTGATTGGAACGTCCACCGTAAGTTCAACTAGAGTAGCCCTTTCGTACTCGGGCTCTTCATCCTTCCTTAAATCGATATCGTTGGAAAGACGACAGTGGTGTGTGAGACAAGTCCTAGATGACGCTGATTGCCATGCGAAGACGGTCTAGGAGCAAGAAGGTGGAGGCACAACCTTTCCTTTGTCCTTATTGCGTGCGTTCTTCCATTCCATTGCATAACTTTATCTAGCATTTGCTTGGTCACCTCTAACCGTTCTGATTTCGTTTTCCGTTGAGAATTTAGTTAAGAGGGATCATGGTGACATGTAGATCCGGAATTCTATAAGGAACGGGCATCCAAAGAAGACATTGTAAGGGGGACAATGTCAATAACCATGAATGTGAGGACTCGAACTCGGCTCCGGTCCTCGTAAACAAGTTCAACAGGCTAGTCGTGTTAGAGTTTATGCCCTAGAGGCAATCCATTTGATGGTATTGATAACACTTTTGATGTTATTATTTTATTTAGAATAAAATAAAATTCTATTATAATATATTTACTGCGTAATATAAATATTAATATATTAGAAGTCCTTAGAATTATAATACGGAATTATATAGTTCAAGTAAGTGACTTGAACTTGAGATTATATAATATACTGAGTATTATAGTTCTTAAACGTCCCTAGTATAGTTTTATTGTTTATATAAGGGACAACGATAAAACGTTGAGACTAGTATGTTGATTGACTGATGATCACATCTCATTGATCATTAATATACGTGATACTAATGTCAAAACAAAAATACGTATTGGAGAATATTGTATTGGGCTCACCCACCATGAGATAACTACGTGGAATATAATTAACATTATCATAAGTTATTCTCATAGTGATAGTGATGTAATGGTCCTCAGACCTGAAATCATTATAATTTTATTTGAGGATATTTGTGTTTTGATATCATCTAAAGTTATTTGTAACAAATTAACGATAACGGTGATTATTCGATACATCACGAATCGAATGAAAATTATGAATGATCTAGATGGAATTCAACCCTACGATATATTCATAGTGCTATCCATCGGCCTCTTGATTGAGTGAGACTGTGAAATGCATGGCCATGCTCAAATATTGATTTGTTTTAAATAGTTTACTCATCGATCAAGATAAACGGATTAAATTATAAAGAGGATGATATGATCCATGTCTTGAGTTTAATCCTAGATATATTGATTAAAAGGATTATATTACATTGATACACTAGTCACGGAAATGTTGTATCGAATCGATGATCTTATTATAACTTGGGTAGCAACAACGTATTACTAGATGCCAATCACTGTTTATGATTTTAAATATGATTTAAAATCATTGCCAACGTTGTAATAACGTATAGGGTCACACGATAGAACGTTGTAAAGGAGATTTTATTTTAGACAAATAAAATATAAAAAATGTTGACATTTTATTTGATGTTGAAAGAGTATTCATTAGGGTTCCTATTTGATAGTAAAGCTTTAGTTTAAAAGGAACACATATATTCCTTTAAATATCATGGCTTGAACCCTAGGCTTAATGGAGATAAGATCGAACCACAAAAAGTCGATGAAAATTTTCTTTCAAAACCTAGAATAAAATGGCGGCTAGTACCCCCTTTCATCTTCCACTTCAATCCGATTGAGATTAGGAAAATCGTTTTGGTGGATACCTCTAGAGGCAATGACACTTGTCAAGCTAGGATTCGACTCAATCAAGGATTCAATGCGATTTCAATTTCACTTGATGTTCCTGGAATCTCGCAAGCTCGAGAAAAAGGTACATTTTTATTTATTCGATTTATAAGTATAATCAATGATCCTGGTTGTTTTGGTTTGAATTTTAATTATTGAAACGTGAATTCAACCAAAAGTTCTTTCAATGGTATCAGAGCCAGGTTTTTACGAATTCATCTAATTTTGTTAAATTGTAAAATTGATCTTGGATGAATTTGTATATATATTTGCGATGTTATACAGTCTTAAAAATTAGGGTTTTGAATACTCGTTGCGTAGGAAATTCCGTAAAATGTTATGAGTGCTGATTTGAAAGATTTACACTGGATAACATGTTATGAACACCAAATAGAAATAATAGTAAGGCTAGAAGCAGAGCAGTAGTTCTGATGTAAACTAGTTTTATACACAATTCGTTTAATATATGATATAAACATGGAAATAAAGATATGGTGATATTAGATATCGATCATATTCATGTATTGTACTCAGGAAATATGGGTCAATTTTAATTAGCATAATGTGTATATAAATGTGTTTATATATCTTGTTGTGTATGTGTTCCTGCCTTCCGTGTACTTGATTTATTTGATAATCGAAATTATAAATAAAATATGGATTCAAGAGAAATATGATAAATTCAATATAGAAGGTGAAATTGCTTCACTACAAGCTGTATTTAATAAAAACTGAAAATGTTTTATAGAATACAGGGTTTTATATTTGATATAAAACTTTGAATTGGATTTATTGATGGTTAAACCTGAATTTGAACTATAATTTTAAAATGCAATTACCTTGCTTTGTTCATCCTGAAATCACAGTGATAAATCAAAAATAGTTTTGATATATAAATAATGATATGAGATTGTTTCAAAAAATAAACAAAAAAATTTTATTACTAAAATCTGAATAGAATAGTTAATTAATATATGATATTAATTTCATTTGTTTCCACTTTTACCTGTTATATTTGGTAACCTAAACTATGCAAATTTGGATTGTTATTCATATCTGAAATGATTTTTTACTTGGAATGCTATTTAAATTTTATTTGCCATTGGCTGTTTCATTATAAAATGGATTAATATTATATATTAATACCATTTACCGAATGTATGATTCAACACACTGTTAAGCATTAAATTTTTGATCAGATCTGTTAAGTTATATTAAAATTGTGTTTTTAGTTGTAGTTCGGATCTGCTACAATTTTAATATGACTCAATTTCAGTTTTGATTTAAATCAATAACATCCTTTCGTCATTGAACAAAATATGAGATCTTTTGAAATCATGGCCTGGAACATAGTTATGATCTATTAATATGTGTAAACAGTTTTAATATTATCATCAAATTTGTTTGATTGAAAAGTAAACAGAATTGATATGTTTATATGGATTTCTAAAATCAATGATTCGAAAATTTGTTAAGTCATTTTTCTGAATTGATCTTAAATCTGCAAATAAAATCAAACCTGTTTGATTATGTCCAAATATTATTTTCTAGTGTTAATAATTATTTTAAATATAAATCAGAACACTTGAATTAAATTTTATTTGCAGAACTGTCTGTTTAATAAATAAAGCAGAAGTTAGAAATCCATACGATCTTTACATAGTTAAGCATTTCATTACAGTGAAATGAATAAGTCAAAGTCACAATATATGTATTGTGATTTGAATATCATAAAAATTTTATATATATGATATAATTTTATAATAAAAATGCATATGCACTTGACATATAAGTAATGATGCATATGCATTTCATCTTTTAAACCTGGTTTCAAAATCTGGATTTAAAATTACAGAAATTTTGGATTTCTGTTTTACTTTGTTTGTTAACACAATAGATCAATATATCCTATTTAAAACATATGTCATAGCTTAATCCATGAAACTAAGATAATCGGTTTTATTAAAATAATACATCATGGATTCATTTGTTTTATTCAGTACATCATATTGTTACATCATGTTATCATTTGTAGAAGCTTGAGTTAGCCTTCTCACCTAGATTGCTTCGTTTATATATACTTGGACATACATGTGAAATTTTAAATGATATTCAAATTTTTGTAAACCTGATTGGATAAAATGCATAGTTAATCATCATGGCCATATTCATTTCGTATGTGAATCCATGATCCAGTAGTAGTTCTATTAGCCATGCAAATTTGAATTTGCGTATTGATTTTTTTAACTTAAATATATATATATATATATATATATATTGATTAATCAAACAATAATTTGGAGAATTGAAGGTCTATGATTTTAGGTTAGAGTTTTATCCATACTAAAACTAAACCTGATCATATGATTATTAGGTTATTCCAAACCTAACTGGATATTTAAAGGTGCCAAGTCCAACCCTGGTTTTGCCGTAGTAGATAAGTTAGATTGCATATGTAGATGTACAATTATAAGTTAATCTACTGAATTTTAAATAGGTTATTTAACTATTTTAATCTAACATACCAGAATATGTTGGCATAACCATTATATGTTCACATGACTGTATTACGCTAATCTGATTTGTAAACCTTATATTCAAATTCATTTCTATTCTGAAATCATTTTACTGAAAATATTCCTTACATTTGATGTAAAGTGTGGGATGAGTCAATGTATTGATATTTGATATTGATTCATGTTTATACTGCATTGTTTATATTCTTATAAGAGTTTGAATGTGATATGGTCATATGGAAGGTTAACTTACTTTTATGCATGCTGAAATTGTTTCATTAGATGATAATCTGGAAAAATTGCAGTATGGTTCATTGAGAATGGTACCAATGCTCGCAATTGGATGGGCAAGTTGATGCAGATTCTATGAAATTCCAAAATCAATTGAAATTGGGTTGGCTTGCAGAAGTTCCAGTCAGTAGTATTAAGTATGAAGATACATTATATTATACAAAATTTTCATATGACTGCATAGTCTTGTATATATGTTTTAGATATGGACATTGTGTATTGATTATATATATATGTTGTTTATTGAGACTAAATGACTGAATAGCTGAGTCAGACATTATATATTAATTTGAGAAAGTATGACCCTTTACTTTTATTTTCGGTCTTAATTTTCATTATACATTCAGTTATGTTCTTATCTATTAAATTAAATCATTTGAAACTTATGTAGTGTTCAAACTCTATTTTGATGAACTCGGTTGTAGTATTTGTGCCTAGGTTTGTGAAATCCTCGGTAATATATATATATATATATATATATATATATATAAGTTTGACATACGTTGAGTGCTTGCATCATATATGTTATATATATTCTGATTAACGATTGCTTCTTAATTTTGCTAGCATGATCCCGTTGCATCATCCAATAGTAGTTTAAATGTTTGCAAAATAATATAATGATATTGTGATAGCCCATAATTTCCACGGTAAGGAAAGCCTGGATTACCTTGAGAACAACACACAAAAGAACGCAGACAGAAGAACATTTCAATTCTTATTACAACAATTTCATCATAATACAAGAATATACAGAGTATGAATGAATAAAATGCATTCGATAAATATCAGAGGTTACAATAAATTACATAGCAGCGGAAAAACAATAAAAAACACAACTGAAAGTAATACATGGATACAGAGCTTTCCGAGCATCGTTCCAGCTGTAAATCAGGATCCTGTGAATATAATTCTGCAAAACAAAAACTACTAGCTGCCCGTGTGGAAATAAGGGCACCCAGAGTTTAGGTTAAAACAATAAACTCCAGGTCAGTCATGTGACTGGTGTGAGAACTAAAACAGTTATTTTAAAACTTTACTTTAAAAGAGAGTAATTCAAGGGACCACGCCGTATAACAGGGAATGGGTTTCCTCCGAAGAATACCAGTTCTTAGAATAAACAACACAACGCTTTTTCAAAAAATGAAGTTATAAGACCTAGGTCTCATCACACAATGCAACGCAAGCCGGAGGATAGGGTTTTCCCTTATAATAGCCAAACATGCTTGGTACGTTTAAAACAAATCATTTGATACTATTATAAGTGTATAGTGTCAAAACAATTTCAATCATAAATATCAATCATAGACGGCATGGGTACCATCTATCATGTCACCATACTAGGCTCTACAAATAAAACCGAAGTATCTCGTATTGGAAATTGGATTTCCGTCATGAGTCGAGGCAAGAGACAAGCTCCTCTCCGCTTCAAGACACTCTAGCAAATGCCTCAGGACTACACACTCTGGGTAGCGTCTGGATCTTCAGGGCCGGTCCACACTTACGTCAGTGGATTAGTATTCCTGAACACACGTTTCCCGGTCCTAACAGACCTAAAATCCAGGCGCCTCGCATCCAACAACCACATAGGTGAAAAGTATATAAATGTCAGCCAGTTTAAGCACTGACACCACCACTAGCTAGAAAGAAACGTCATGCTCTCCCTGCAGTCACTATCTCGTTTTTGACTCATACCGAGGTGTGAGGCTCGCGAATTCACGCTATACACAAAGCTATGCCACGTAGGCCGTTATTTGATCATCAACCACAAGACTTTGCTTTTCAACAGAAGCCTTGATCAATTGCCACTTAGGCGTGCCACATGGGCAATTCATGCCATGCGACTGATGTCCATCGATATACAACCTCTGAGCTCGTACGTCTCAGAGAAGGGCGTTAAGCAAGAGAATAGATTCTCCGCCGCCAAACAGATGTATCTTTAGTAGAGATCAATCAACACAGAATAAAATCCAATGTCAGGCACGCAGTCCATTTGCAAGTTCGTTCTGGGTCTAAACGAAACCGGAGGCACTTTCCTCGCATATCCATCGATCTCCAAGTACGTCTGGACGATCACCAACTAATTCCCTTATCTTGGGTGTACAGCCCAATCAAGATCATCAGTAATGTAACACCCCACGTCCATTAATGTCACTCGCAAAGGGAATGCATTAACTTCCATGGAGCGTTTTAAGTGAATATAGAACAGAAAATCTCAACAAGACAGATATAAAACAGTACTTGAAAATTAAAACTTTATTTCATTGCAGCGGAAAACACATATGTTTGGTTACATCATCAAAACCATAAATCAAAGTCAAGTACATCATATCCATCTTGATTAAACAAAGTACATAAACTGGAAGACATAATCCCCAACATCAAAATAACCATAAATAAAGAGAAGCTGAACTTTACTTCAGAGATCCAAGCAATCTTCTAAAAGCATTCCAAAATCAAGCTCTACTGGTGCTAGTTCCTACCTGAGCACGTTGGGGGGGGGGGAGGAAAGAGATGGAAAAAGGGGGTCAGACATAAAGTCTGGCGAGTGCGATAACTCTAACAATATAATTAACAAAGTCGCTAGGCTAAGGCTTAAGTTGGAAAGTAAGGAAATGACCATGAACCATTGAGTATGACAGAGTAAACAAGGAAACAAGATGAACAACGATATCGTTAAAGCGCACCAAACCCACTAAGATAATTTACTAAACTACACCAACACTATAGGATAATTGTTATACTGCACCACCACTAGTCACCCTAAGGTTGATCCCGCCTACAGACTTAATAATGATATTGGTAGTTTCGTGCACCCCTAGCTGCCTTCATAGGTGTCGTCTGCCCCTATCTCCACTAGGTGTACCCACTACCCCCAAGCGATCAGCTCCCTAACTCGTAGATACCCGTGCTGGCCCAACAGTGGGGTGTATCACTTCCCAAAGTGGCAAACCGATACCACCAAAAATGCACGGCTAATACCTACACGATACAACAACGTCTTACCTACCAGCCCGGGTCCACACACGCCCGTTGGACTTGGGTTGCCACCGCTAACCCGGTTTGGCCTCTTACAGTCAAGCCCAGTATGCGTGTCCCGTCCTCGACTTGGGTCGAGCCCACAAAGATACGTTTGCATTACTGGTTGAAACGGGCCCCCATTACTTGACACAAGCTATCCACCTAAGCTTGGTCCCCTCTAGTACATCCCACTTAACCCACTTCTTATTCATGTTTCAATTTTGGTTAAGTGTTTCTAATCGTATTTCCAAATTCCACCCAAGGCACCCACTAGATTCCACATGCCACCCAAGGCACCCACTTAACCCCCTCATGTCCCACTACATGCTTATCTGGTTAAGTGTTTCTTAATTCATTAAGGTCGTAACCTCATAAAGAACTCTCACATTAGACTGGCATTTGTGGCAGCTGGATTTGCCGGGCGGGCCCGAGTAGTCTTACACCACAAAAGAGCCTAACCTCGTGTCTTTACAATTGTTACGTATTTAGTTTATGCCTAAGACCTCTCACATTAGACTGACATTTGTGGCAGCTGGATTTGCCGGGCGGGTCCGGGCAGTCTTACACCACAAAAGAGCCTAACCTCGTGTATTAGACGATTAATTACTCCTAATTAATCATTCCCCAATTTGAATTACTTTCCCTATTCAAATTATCAATCAATTCCAAATTTAACGATGTCCATAATTGACTCAATTATGTCCATCCATTTACGGTATGTAAAATCATACCAATTTTCACCATAATTTTATTTTATGCCTTTTAAGGCATTTATGCCAATTAAATCTTTTTATTATTATCCCCTTTACCCCACGTAGTACGTTTGTTCGTTTAACGTAAAAATATACGTTAGAATCGAATAGTTTAACTCATGGAATAAAGAGAAAACATCACAATATACACATAATTAAAACATAAATCTAAACATAGGGGTGAACTTGCATAAGTGAATGATGTTCTACACCTAAAACTTGCATAGGCCAAAATTACAACTTGCATAAACAACATATGTCAGGGATCCAAATCTAAAGTTGTAGACTTGCATAAGTAATAACCACAAATTCACATAAATCATGTATGTCATAGGTCTATATCTAAAGGTGTTAATTTGCATTGGCAATACCCCTAAACTTGCATAACATGATTCATATTCTAAACTCATATATTCATACAACTTACATATGTGATTTATACATCATAACAAGGGTGTAAACTTGCATCTAACATGTAAAGTATCATGTAAAATTTAGCATAAACTCACACATGTCATAGCCTAACTTTCAATTAAATTTTCACATAAACTAGGTGTCATAACTATGTATGTTCACATAAAATTCTACCCAACTTGTACATGATTCATGTTTGAATCAAAATCTAAACTTGCATATATATGATTTATCATATGAATCAATATAACTAAACTAGCATATGAACAACATGATGATTTGATTGTATATAAAATTACAACATGGATGATAGCAACATAACTTTACATCATAAATGATAGCATCACAACATAACGTCATAGAGATTTCAATCACAATCCTACAACATAATTACAACATGAAATCAATACTTCACATCACATCCATACAATCCGCATTATAACTTAATCCAATTAAATTACTAATTATTTTGTTAAAACTATCGAACTCTCAACTCAAAAGCAGTCTTGAGTTCTGAATTCTGATTTCTGGAGTTGAATTAGCTCTCCTTTGAAGAAGATTCACTGTTAGGGTTGAGTAGTTCTTATATGATTGTTGTTCTTCCTCTTTAATTTGGTGGCGGCTGCTCTAGGGTTCAAGACAATAGCATGACGACCATAGTTTCAATTTTAATTCTGATTTAGGGTTTGAGTCTATGGGTCTTTTTATAGAGTTTTGAATTAATTTAAGCCGTCAGATGATCTTAGGATTAATCAAAACCATTCAATCATGATAGGGTGATGAGTCAGCCCTAATGACTCAGCAAGGAGTCAGAAAGGACTCAACAACATGGGTCAGTCTGAACCAGAAAGCTGTGCAGGTTTACTGCCTCGGCCTGGGCGCACTTGGCAGGTGCGCCAGTGCAAATTTGTACTGGCGCACTTCCCAAGTGCGCCAATGCAATCCCCCTTTTTTTCTTTTGCCACCAATCTTCGTTCGTCCATAACTCCTTCACCCGGTACCCGTTTCCCGCAAACTCGGACTCTATTTCAACCAGAATTCCGAGACGAACACAATGGCACAACCCATTTCCCTTAATTCTCACATCTGAGATTAATTATTCTTTATTTAAGTTAATTCGATTATTCAAAAATCCGGGGTGTTACATTCCCCCCTCCTTAAAGGATTTCGCCCCCGAAATCTCTATGTTAAGGAGAATGCATATCCTACCATCCAAACAACCATCTACTCAACCATCAAACACAGGCATCCATTGTCCTTATAAAATTTCTAATGTTGTATAAACATATGCAAGAAGTGTGTGTATATGTTACTTATCTAATGCAAAATCAGGCAGTCTACTGATTCAGTTGACCTCCTTAATGCAAACCATGATAGTGCCATGCGTCCATTATGTATGCGAAAGAACCTTATCGATACATATCATTTCTACATGTGTGCACAACCATTCACCAAAATGCAACATCCATATGATGGTACAACCATTATACAACCATTAACTTAAATATGCACACACATTTACATGCAATATACAATATGAAGTGACTGAGCCGATCTAGTGCCTAAACTGTGTGTATATGCATCCACGAGCAACAACTAGCAAACACTTGCATCCACGTGCATCCATCACACATAACATGTCTCAAACACATGTTTCAACCATAGGACTACCCTATCTAAAGGTCAAAGATACTAGCGAGAGGAAATACTAAAGATAAGATAAGTACAAGTTAAGCGATAAAGGAGAAATTAAAAGACATACCCTCGAAAAGGAAAGGGTATAATGAACGCATCTTTGCTTCCGTCTCCCAAGTAGCGTTGCTCTCATCATCTCCCTATTGCACTTTGACTAGTTTGACCTCTCGATTCCTCAACTTCTTAATCTCCGACCCAAGAATGCACGTAGGAGCTCGTCGAATCGTCACATCACGCTCGATCTCCACCTCTCTAAGCAAGCTCGGCTCTACCATTTCCGCGGCCTCGTGCAAGCACTTCCTCAAATGTGATACATGGAATACGTCGTGTACACCACTAAGTCTCTCGAGCAACTCCACTCTATACGCCATCTGCCCAATCCTTTCCTTAATAGGAAACGGCCCTACGAACCTTGGTGCTATCTTCCCAACGGACCCAAAGCGAACGAAATTCCGTAATGGAGACACCTTGATAAAGACCATGTCCCCAACATCAAACTCAAGATCTTACCTCTTTTTGTTCGCAAAAGATTTCTGCCTATCTTGCGCCCTCTTCATCCTCCTTCGAATCAAATCGATCTTCTCTGAAGTCTCTCTAATCATATCGGGTCCAAGCAAGATCTTATCTATAGACTCCCACCAACATGTAGGCGAACGACACGGCCGTCCATAAAGAGCCTCGAATGGTGCCATGCCAATGCTAGACCGAAAGCTATTATTATATGTGAACTCTACCAACGGAAGATGTTCCTCCCATGTACCTCCGAAATCTAAGACACGCAACCTCAATAAGTCCTCTAGAATACGATTCACACTCTCGGTCTGACCGTCCATCTGAGGATGATATGCGGTGCTCAAACATAACTGAGTCCCTACCGCCTCTTGCAAGATTTTCTAAAATTCGCTAGTGAAGATCGAATCGCGGTCGCTCACTACGCTAGAAGGAACACCGTGCAAACGAACTATTTCTCGAATGTATACGGAGGCTAACCATGGAGCAGTCCTCTTACTCTTCACGGGATTGAAATGGGCGCTCTTAGTAAGTCTGTCTACCACGACCCAAATCCCTGTATTACCCTTTTTCGATCTTGGTAATCCGTCAACAAAGTCCATCGAAACGCTTTCCCACTTCCATTGTGGGACCTCCAATGGGTAAAGCAATCCACCGGGCTTCTTTTGCTCTACTTTTACTTGTTGGCACACCAAGAATCTAGCAACAAACTCTGCCACGTCCTTCTTCATACCAGCCCAAAAGTAAACTCGTCTCATGTCCATGTACATCTTGTCCCCGCCGGGATGGATGGTCATCTTCGAACGATGTGCATCATCAAGAATGGTCTTCCTCAAGTTCTCGTCCTGTGGTACACAAAGTCTACCATCCCTACGTAACCAACCCTTATCATCTAGGGTATACCTACGGAGATGGCTCGATGACTCCCCTCTTTTGAGCTTTTCTACTAACTCAACCAACTGAGGGTCATCTTGTTGTGCCTCACTAATCCATCCCAAAAGCGTAGGTCTGACCTCTAAGGATGCTAGCAAACCAGGTACGAAGTGAATGGAAGGTGTAAAGTCAAACGTAGAGATGAACTCTAAACTTTGCCGCTCAACAAACAACGGACTCAAGGACAACCTTTTTCTACTCAAGGCATCTGCCACCACGTTACCTTTGCCAAGGGTATATGCTATCTCGAAGTCGTAGGATGCTAAGAACTCCATCCACCTTTGCTGCCTTAAGTTCAAGTCCTTCTGAGAGAATAATTATTTGAGCGATTTGTGGTCAGTGAACAATTCGAATTTCTCGTCAAGAAGATAATGATGCCAAGAATTAAGTGCGAAGACAATAGCGGCTAACTCAAGGTCATGTGTTGGGTAATTTCTCTCATGCACTCTCAACTGCCTTCCGCCATGGGCTATTACCCTTCCCTCTTGCATTAAGACTGTGCCTAGTCCTGTCCCACAAGCGTCAGTATAAACGGTAAATGGCTTACTCCCATCTGGCAACACTAAGATTGGGGCTGTGGTTAAAGCTCTCTTTAAACATTGGAACGCATCATCACAATCTACGTCCCACATGAAAACTAAGTTCTTCTTCGTCAAGCGTGTTAATAGAGCTGATATTTTTGCGAAGTCTTTGATGAACTTCCTATAATAGCCAGCCAACCCTAAGAAACTCCTCACCTCAGTCGCATTTTTAGGAACCTTCCAATCTTGGATGGTCAGTATCTTCGCGGGATCCATGACTATCCCTTCTTTGGAAACCACGTGCCCTAAGAATCGCACTTCCTTCCTCCAAAAGTGACATTTAGAAAATTTTGCTTTAATGCTATGCGCTCGAAGAGTCTCCAACACTTCCCTAAGATGTAGGGCATGCTTTTCCTCACTTTTAGAAAAGATCAAGATGTCATCCACAAAGACTACCACGAATTTATTAAGGTACTCCCTAAACACCCTACTCATCAAGTCAACAAAGTATGCGGGGGCGTTTGTCAAACCCAAGGGCATCACAAGCCACTCGAAGAAACCGTCTGGAGTCCTAAAGGCAGTCTTGTCTATGATATCCTCAGCCACTCTCAACTGATGGAAACCAGTAGCTAAGTCCAACTGCGAAAACACTGAGACACCAACTAACTGATCGAAAAGATCGTCAATCCTCAGCAGTGGGTGTCTATTCTTCGTAGTAAGCTTATTAAGTTCTCTATAGTCCATACAAAGTCTAAGGGACCCATCCGCCTTCGTGGCAAACACTACTGGAGCACCCCACTCCGATATACTACGTCTGATGAACCCCTTCTCAAGCAATTCTTTCACTTGCTTACTGAGTTCTCTTCTATCTCTTGGGGCCATGTGGCGCACTGGCAATGCAACTGGCTTTGCATTGTCCACTAGATATATTTGAAAGTCTATCTCACGTTTTGGGGGTAAACCCCTCACCTCATCGAAGACATCAGCATATTCACAGACTATGGGAATGGAATGTAAATCATCATCGGATGCGTCAAGGGATTCTAGGTAACTAAGCATTACTGGACCTCTAGGGTCACAAGAAATATCAAGGGTCTTTCCAGAACGAGTCAAAAATCTAACTACCCTTCTTTCATAATCTAGGATGGCCCCATATCTAGTTAGCCAATCCATACCTAGAATCAAACCGTAGCCCATGAAGCCAAGAACAAAAGCATTGCACTCAAAATCAACGACCAAGATAAACACTCTCAAATCCCGACAAATCATAGAAAGATGAGCCGAACCACCAATAGGATTTGAGACTACTAAGGGATCAGTAACAAGACTAGTATCTAAGTGCAGTGTTTCAACTAACGATGTAGAGACAAATGAATGTGATGCGCCAGAATCGAATAAAGTACGGACAGGATGATCAAACAGAAAAACTAAACTTTCAACGGAAATTGCTCTACCTCGTTCTTGCAGCGGTGTGACCACAAGAACCTAAACTTGTCCCCTTGCCTGCCCTAGTGCCATAAGAGCTTGCATCTGTCCTCCTGAGGTAGACCCTGCCCTCTGCCCTTTCTTTGGGCAGTCCTTAATAAGATGTCCCGCCTCGCCACAGTGGAAACAACCAGTCTTCTTTTTCTTCCTACAATCTTTGCTTAGATGTTCGGGTGTCCCACAGTTAAAGCATTTCTTCTTCCCCTTAGCATTGTTGCCTTTGCCACCTTTCTTGTTTTGTTGTTGCTGTTGCGGCTTCTTTTGATCCCCTTTCTTCTCGGGTGCCTTATTAGCATTGGCGCCCTTCTCCTCTTCATGCATGAGCGCCATGTCAACTAGTCTCTCGAAGGTAGCCCCCATGGGAATGTGGGTCATAGCTAACCCATGAAGCGACTCGTTTAAACCCTTAACAAATCTTAGAGCCTTCTTTTCTGGAGTATTCACCAAGTCTAAGCTAAACCTTGCCAATTGGTTGAATTTGTTGACGTACTCTTTCACCGATAGATTCCCTTGTTTTAGCGCCAAAAACCTTTCCGTGTATAGATTCTCTTCAGCCCACGAGAGAAATTTCGCCTCAAACCTCTGCCTAAAATCTGGCCATGTATCGACTGGACGTCCCCCATTAGTGACCTCCCACCAAAACGAGGCCTCATCCTTCATTAGCCAGGCAGCTAGTTGGACTTTTCTTCCATCATCCACTTCAAAGATTCCAAACAATTCTTCCACCTCCTTTAGCCAGTTACGAGCTTCAACAAATGTCTCCATCCCGTGAAAAGGTTTTCCACCCATTGCTCTAAAGTCCTTACATATCTTTGCGAAATTATCGACACGAGGAGGAGGAGCAGCAGCATTTGCTGGACCTGCGGTGGTGGCCCTAACCTCGAGATATTGACGAAACTAACCGGGTACATGAACACACTTTGGTATCTCAGATGCTTCAGACATGCTGAAACGAAAAAGGAAAGATTCAATACAAAAAGGACTGAAGGAAAGATATATGGCTCTTGGGGTTATGCATTCTAAAATAAGCTTTTCTCTTGAAAATACTTTCCTTAAAACATACTTTTGAAAGTACTTCTTTATAAAAAATATTTTTGAAAAATAGTTTCTCAAAAATTCATATCTGTTCTGGTAACCTTCAGCTCTGATACCACGTGTAACACCCCACGTCCATTAATGTCACTCGCAAAGGGAATGCATTAACTTCCATGGAGCATTTTAAGTGAATATAGAAAAGAAAATCACAACAAGACAGATATAAAACAGTACTTTAAAATTAAAACTTTATTTCATTGCAGCGGAAAACACATATGTATGGTTATATCATCAAAACCATAAACCAAAGTCAAGTACATCATATCCATCTTGATAAAACAAAGTACATAAACTGGAAGTCATAATCCCCAACATCAAAATAGCCATAAATAAAGAGAAGCTGAACTTTACTTCAGCGATCCAAGAAATCTTCTCAAAGCAGTCCAAAATCAAGCTCCACTGGTGCTAGTTCCTACCTAAGCACCTGGGGGGGAAGGAAAGAGATGGAAAAATGGGGGTCAAACATAAAGTCTGGCGAGTGCGATAACTCTAATAATATAATTAACAAAGTAACTAGTATAAGGGATAAGTTGGAAAATAAAGAAATGACCGTGAACCATTGAGTATGACAGAGTAAACAAGGAAACAAGATGAACAACGATATCGTTAGAGCGCACCTAACCCACTAAGATAATTTACTAAACTACACCAACACTATAGGATAATTGCTATACTGCACCGCCACTAGTATACTGCACCACCACTAGTCACCCTAAGGTTGATCCCGCCTACAGACTTAATAATGATATTGGTAGTTTCGTGCACCCCTAGCTGCCTTCATAGGTGTCGTCTGCCCCTATCTCCACTAGGTGTACCCACTACCCCCAAGCGATCGGCTCCCTAACTCGTAGATACCCGTGCTGGCCCCACAGTGGGGTGTATCACCCCCAAAGTGGCAACCTGATACCACCAAGAATGCACGACTTATACCTACACGATGCAACAACGTCTTACCTACCAGCCCGGGTCCACACACGCATATGAACCCGTTGGACTTGCGTTGCCACCGCTAACCCGGTTTGGCCTCTTACAGTCAAGCCCTGTATGTGTTTCCCTTCCTCGACTTGGGTCGAGCCAACAAAGATACGTATGGGTTGCTGGTTGAAAGGGCCCCCATTACTTGACACAAGCTATCCACCTATACTTGGTCCCCTCTAGTACATCCCACTTAACCCACTTCTTATTCATGTTTCAATTACATGTTTCAATTTTGGTTAAGTGTTTCTAATCGTATTTCCAAATGCCACCCATGGCACCCACTAGATTCCACATGCCACCCAAGGCACCCGCTTAACCCCCTCATGTCCCACTACATGCTTATCTGGTTAAGTGTTTCTTAATTCATTAAGACCGTAACCTCATAAAGACCACTCACATTAGACTGGCATTTGTAGCAGATGGATTTGTCGGGCGGGTCAGGGCAGTCTTACACCACAAAAGAGCCTAACCTGGTGTCTTTACAATTTTTACGTATTTTGTTTATGCCTAAGACCTCTCACATTAGATTGACATTTGTGGCAGCTGGATTTGCCGGGCGGGTCCGGGCAGTCTTACACCACAAAAGAGCCTAACCTCGTGTCTTAGACGATTAATTGCACCTAATTAATCATTCCCCAATTTGAATTACTTTCCATATTCAAATTATCAATCAATTCCAAATTTAACGATGTCCATAATTGACTCAATTATGTCCATCCATTTATGGTATGTAAAATCATACCAATTTTCACCACAATTTTATTTTATGCCTTTTAAGGCATTTATGCCAATTAAATCTTTTTATTATTATCCCCTTTACCTCACGTAGTACGTTTGTTCGTTTAACGTAAAAATATACGTTAGACTCGAATAGTCTAACTCATGGAATAAAGAGAAAACATCACAATATACACATAATTAAAACATAAATCTAAACATAGGGATGAACTTGCATATGTGAATGATGTTCTACACCTAAAACTTGCATAGGCCAAAATTACAACTTGCATAAATAACATATGTCATGGATCTAAATCTAAAGGTGTAGACTTGCATAAGTAATAACCACAAATTCACATAAATCATGTATGTCATAGGTCTATACCTAAAGGTGTTAATTTGCATAGGCAATACACATAAACTTGCATAACATGATTCATATTCTAAACTCATATATTCATACTACTTACATATGTGATTTATATATCATAACAAGGGTGTAAACTTGCATCTAACATCTAAAGTATCATGTAAAATTTAGCATAAACTCACACATGTCATAGCATAACTTTCAATTAAATTTTCACATAAACTAGGTGTCATAACTATGTAAGTTCACATAAAATTCTACCCAACTTGTACATGATTCATGTTTGAATCAAAATCTAAACATGCATATATATGATTTATCATATGAATCAATATAACTAAACTAGCATATGAACAACATGATGATTTGATTGTATATAAAATTACAACATGGATGATAGCAACATAATTTTACATCATAAATGATAGCATCACAACATAACGTCATAGAGATTTCAATCACAATCCTACAACATAATTACAACATGAAATCAATACTTCACATCACATCCATACAATCCGCATTATAACTTAATCCAATTAAATTACTAATTATTTTGTTAAAACTATCGAACTCACAACTCAAAAGGAGTCTTGAGTTCTGAATTCTGATTTTTGGAGTTGAATTAGCTCTCCTTTAAAGAAGATTCGCTATTAGGGTTGAGTAGTTCTTATTTGATTGTTGTTCTTCCTCTTTAATTTGGTGGCGGCTGCTCTAGGGTTCAAGACAACAGCATGACGACCATAGTTTCAATTTCAATTCTGATTTAGGGTTTGAGTCTATGGGTCTTTTTTATAGAGTTTTGAATTAATTTAAGCCGTCGGATGATCTTAGGGTTAATCAAAACCATTCAATCATGATAGGGTGACGAGTCAGCCCTAATGACTCAGCAACGAGTCAGAAAGGACTCAACAACATGGGTCAGTCTGAACCAGAAAGCTGTGCAGGTTTACTGCCTCGACCTGGGCGCACTTGGCAGGTGCGCCAGTGCAAATTTGTACTAGCGCACTTCCCAAGTGCGCCAGTGCAATCCCCCCCTTTTTTCTTTTGCTACCAATCTTCGTTCGTCCATAATTCCTTCACCCGGTACCCGTTTCCCGCAAACTCGGACTCTATTTCAACCAGAATTCCGAGACGAACACAATGGCGCAACCCATTTCCCTTAATGCTCATGTCTGAGATTAATTATTCTTTATTTTAGTTAATTCGATTATTCTAAAATCCGAGGTGTTCCAAGTAATCACCCAAACGATGCGAAGACTTTCGGTCTTCAACCACCATCTTCATCTTCGACTTATCGCCGAATCGGTTATTTAGAATGGGTATAAACCCGGCCTTTCCGAATAACCCGCATATATAATAAACACGTGTTACACAAACACAACATACACCTTATTCCAATTCATCAGTCACTAACCGTAAATTAGCAAGAGAACAATTCCCCAAATATTAACCCCGAAGGCCGAAACCAACATCAGATCAATACCCAGGAAACCATCCTTCTTAGCTAACCTACAGTTAATTTCTAAATTTCACATTCTTGGGGAAAGGTTCCCATTAATTTTATCAAAGATAAATCCCTTTAAATTTATTCTTTAATCTACCTTTGGATGTCAATTCAAACCGTAACATGGTTTTCCAAACTAGCCGGGATTACCGAACCACACCGATGTAATTATTTATTTTATTTCCCAATCCCAACATATTCATCCCATGGAGCAAAACTGGTAATATTCCATATCTAAAACCACGGTGTTATCGGTAAAATTAATTACCATTTCACGTTCAAATCTAATCAAATATTTAACTATCGCTTGGAGCAAAACTGGTGATACTCCATTCTCGCTCATTTTCTAAATTTGATAATTTAAATTATCGATTCCCATTTCAATCTAATTACAGATTCATTGAAACTCCTTTACTGGGTTAAAGAACTAATGTCATTTAAAAACACAGTTCACGATAAACCTACAAATCAATTCTAATTCAATTCCAATTAAATATATTAGAAATTCTGATTATTTAAAACCCCTTTCAAATTCAATTTATTTATTTAAAAATAATTGGGTTTTAAATTTAGTTCAAAACTAGTTCATTTCGATAAAAATTTATTTTTATATTTACAAATGTGGGATTTTTCATCCTAGTTCTTCACAAATCATTTCTTATGATTTTACACAATTTATTGATATTTTTAATAATTTTATCCAGGCCTGTATAGTCGATTTCCATCAACGGCCATCGAACTGCACTTACAGCGACCTTTTCCAAATTTGATTTGGACGTATCTCCAAATCCAACAGTTAGATTTCAAATTTCTAATATTCATTGGAAAGCTCTTTTCGATACGAACCCAACGGTTCTGGTTTCAGGAGAATCCGACGGTCGGATCTCCCGTAACGTCAATTTGAAGTCAATGGTCGAAATTCACGAACTGCGGCGGCGCGGCGCGTTCTATTCAGGCCATTATATTATATATATAATATATTTTTTGTTGATTTTCATTTAAAACGAATTTTATAAATCGTTTTAAATTCGTTTTCAAAACAGTTTCAACTTCATATTCAATTTTAAATCAAAATTGAATTTTCCTTTATAAATTCGTTTTACATTCATTTCAAATTGATCTCCATTCAAATTGATTTCAATTCAATTTCAGTTCGATTTTCAATTCATTTTCATTTCAACTTGAATTCATTGCAATTTGAATTCATTTCTATTCAATTTCAATTCGAATTCATTTCCATTCAATTTCAATTCGAATTCGTTTTATATTCAATTCAATTCGAATTTTTAATCCATTCAATTCAATTCGAATTTGTTTTATATTCAATTCAATTCGAATTCATTTTATATTCAATTCAATTCGAATTCGTTTTATATTCAATTCGAATTCATTTTATATTCAATTCAATTCGAATCCGTTTTATATTCAATTCAACTCGAATTCGTTTTATATTCAATTCGAATTCGTTTTATATTCAATTCAATTCGAATTCGTTTTATATTCAATTCAATTCGAATTCGTTTTATATTCAATTCAATTCGAATTCGTTTTATATTCAATTCAATTCGAATTTCTAATCTATTCAATTCAATTTGAATTTCTAATCTATTCAATTCAATTTGAATTTCTAATCTATTCAGTCGATTTTTAAATCTCTTTTCAATATTCATTATAAAAACGAATATAATCGATATAAATGTCGTTCGCATCAAAATAGCACATCTCTAATCAACACGGCTTTATATTTTCAATACATGACTAATCTCAACAAATGAGTACTGTCAACACGTGACTATTTTTGTTATTTAATATATTTTATAAAATTTTGATTTCTATCGTTAAATTTTTAATCGGACTCCAACCGTAAATTAGTAAGAGAACGATTCCCTAAGCATTAACCCCGAAGGCCGAAACCAACATCAGACCAATACCCAAGAGACCACTCATCTTATCTATTTTCCAGTTAGTTCTAATTTTATATATGATAAAGATGTAAATTTTATTGTTAAAATATTTCGCTCAACACATGACTAATCTCAACGAATGAGTACTGTCAACACATGAATCTATATTTTATAATATTCTTTATTTTCCCAATTGGAATGAGGCCCATTCAATTACCATATAATGTTAATTATATAGATTCCATACAACACATGTATAAAATAACAACGATAAATAATCGACCATCATCCAAAGTGCACCACATAACTGCATAAGCATCAAATATAAATAATTAACGCTCAAACAGTCTGTCGCCAATCGATCGACATACAACCAAATAATTGGGATTAGTGTACGCCAAATATCATCCTAATACCCGTGTGGGGTTTCAAACAATCAAACATAGATTTTATTTGTGCAGTTGGGAGACGTATAAAATTTATCATCCCAATCAATATCTTTCAAATAGGTGTACATAAACAAACCGTCCGGTTTGTAAATGAATATTTATATTATTCACATTCACGTTAAGAATTATATTTTTAACGATAAAATATTTTTAACTATATAAATATTTTATTTTATTTCACATCACACCATCAGTTCAATCGAATTCATTAACCAAACAATTAAATCAATCACCAAACAATTAACTAAACAAACAAGCCGTCCATGGTCTGTGGACGATGGGTGTCGGGTGTTGCTAAGCACCGTCTGCATCCTAGTATATATTTTTAACTGGAAAAGGAAATTTAAAGTGAGAAGTTCTCACTGACTAGCTAAACCAAACGCCATGACTCTTCTTGTGTAGAAATCTCCGTCGTGGACGCCTTTTGTTAATTTCATTGTCCGTAGCCACTACCTATATAAAAATCACATTTTTATATTGTTGTTATCTATATAAAAATTCTATTTTTACACCGCTACTATATAGATAAAAATTCTAATTTTATACCGGTGTTCATATAATAAATATTATATTTTTATCACGCTATTCTCTATATAAAAATTATATTTTTATATCGCTCTTCTAATATAAAGATCGAATTTTTATTTCACTACATATATAAAGATCGAATTTTTATATTCTTTATCTTATAAAAATCATATTGTTATAATCTCTACTATATAAAAATCATATATTTATATTCGCTACTATATAAAAATCAAATCTTTATATTTGCTACTATATAAAAATCAAATCTTTATTCTTTCTATACTATAAAAATCATATCTTTGATACATGTTATATATATATATATATATATATATATATATATATATTTCAGAAAATAAAAACAATGTTTTTATGTAATTTTAAAATGATTTAAACCTTAGTATTATATAAAAATAAAAACCGAACTTCAAAATCTATGTTTTACAAATTCAAAATCACCTTTCTTCGAGAGCAAGGGCAGGAGGAGGAGCGCTGGAGTCGGGGACGTCGGTGCAGCTGTCGGAGGTCGGGGGGGTGTTGTGGGCGAGATGCGGTGCGGTGGTTTTTCTAGAAGAAGAAGGAGGGAGCGAGGTACAAGGGGGGCGATGCAGCGAGCGGTGGAGGAAGGGGAGTAGATGGCGACGGGGTTTCAACTGATGGGGGTGCGATTGGGGATTTGGGGCGTCGGTTCTTGGAGAGAAGAGGGAGAAGGGCGCGAAGGAGGGGGAAGAAGATCGGAGGGGGATTGGGGAGGTCGGTGGCACTGTTGGGTTGGGTGGTGGGCGGCTACGAGGTGGCTAGGGCTATAGTGGAGGGCGGGTTTTTATTTTTGATTTTGGGGGAAAGAAAATGAACGGGGGGCGCTAAGGTAGAGGGATGTATATAATAATTTATATTTTATTTTATTTTAATTTTGAAAAGTAACTTTTTCATTCAAACTCGAAACGAGACCCACCGCCTGTCGTATATAGCTAATTATCCCCATTCCGAACACAATGGGATATGTATCGTAAGCTGATTTCATCGTTTCGAACAGTTTTCTTCAAAATCAACATATAACTCTATATATTGAATCTGAATGCACATTTCAATTTACTGGGGCCACATACTAACCAAAAAAATATTTTCTAGCTTCGTATTGACGATACGGTCCTAACAAAACTAATTTCGTCGAATTCTGAGACCGTTGGAAAAATGGCCATTTTCCAGTAGATTAAAATCAACTAAAACTGGTCAAACGCGTTTTCCTTTGCCACGCTCACATATTGATTCGAACAATTATGAAATTTGAAACCTAGCAATAATTTGACATCGCGAATCCAAAAAAGTGGTTTCGTCGAATTCTGAGGTCGTTTGCAAAATTTCCATTTTCGAGGGCTAGAATTCCATAACGACCATTCAGAATTTTCAACTGGACATAACTTTTGATTCCCGCTATGAAAATTTGATTTTTCGGATTCGTCGGAAAGATATTCTCAATTAGATTTTAATATTTTCGGTTTTGTTAAAATCCGGTTTATTTTACACCCGCTACATTCAATTGAAATTTGAAATCGAATTATCGAACTGCCGCGCCATTTTCAATTCCTTTTATATATATAAATAAAATTTATATTCTAATGACGATCTATATAAATATATACGTTCGAAATATATTCAAAATAAATTCCTCGTCGATATTATTTAAAATAATCTATTTTAAATATTCAAAATTCATTAAAATTGCCAAAATAAAAAATTTAAATTGGCTCGGATTTTCGGGTTATTACAATCTCCCGCACTTAAAACTTTTCATCCTCGAAAAGGAACGAAGCCGAAATTTGTTTTACAAACCAACTCAACTTTCATTATTTTCATTACGGCTTAAGTTCTTCAACTTTTCAATTTCTAAGAACTTTTCAAATTTTTCAAAAATTTGGCTAACACCCTAAATTTCCGAAAAATTTCGCCATAACCTCCCCTGCACCGGGGACTTCGGGATATTTCATATAGCCTCCCATGGCCTTCTTCAATCCAAAAGAAAAAGAAAAAGCCAAGCGGCTAGCCAATCGGCTCATAAAATCATCATCACCCAAACAAAACAGTAAATTATGGTAAACGTGTACCTATTTGTCGAGCAAACAATTTTATTCTTCTGCTCTAGCCTCCTTGCTATGACCTGTTCAATGTAAGTACATGTATATGCAAGCAAATGCTACCAAATTTCAAACAATTTAATATTTGATTCTATTAGGCATAATGGTTCAAAATTTCAAACAAATAGACAAACAACACAACCATCAATCAATTAGTGAATTAACATTTCAAATTCATAAATTTGATATATATACAGAAAATCATGTTTTTGATGCCAAATCACAACAAATAATCTATGTAAGTTTTGGTTCTCACACCAGTCTAATGGAAATATATAGATATCACACCTTCTATATCTATCCAGTATATTAAAACTTTGAATATATGTTCATGACGCGTATATGCAAAACCTTTATATATTGGATTGTCCAAATTCAATATAAATGAAATATTCAAATACGTATACTCTGGTTTAAATTTTCAAAACAATATTGTTTTCATTTGAAAAATATACTCTTCACACTCGTTCTAGGATACTACTGATCCTATCTCTAACGAGTAATTCTAATTGGATATTACTAATCCAATTTCTGATGAATTCTTTCGTTCGGTTCTAATGTGTCTTGTTCTCGAGCTCTGTAAACCAAAGCTCTGATACCAACTGTGATAGCCCGTAACTTCCCCGGTAAGGAAAGCCCGGATTACCTTGAGAACAACACACAAAAGAACGCAGACAGAAGAACATTTCATTGCTTATTACAACAATTTCATCAGAATTCAAGAATATACAGAGTACGAATGAATAAAATACATTCGATAAATATCAGAGGTTACAATAAATTACATAGCAGCGGAAAAACAATACAAAACACAACTGAAAGTAATACATGGATACAGGGCTTTCCGAGCATCGTTCCAGCTGTAAATCAGGATCCTGTGAATATAAATCTGCAAAACCAAAACTACTAGCTGCCCGTGTGGAAATAAGGGCACCTAGAGTTTAGGTTAAAACAATAAACTCCAGGTCACTCATGTGACTGGTGTGAGAACTAAAACAGTTATTTTAAAACTTTACTTTAAAAGAGAGTAATTCAAGGGACCACGCCGTATAACAGGGAACGGGTTTCCTCCCAAGAATACCAGTTCTTAGAATAAACAACGCAACGCTTTTTCAAAAAATGAAGTTATAAGACCCAGGTCTCATCACACAATGCAACGCAAGCCGGAGGATAGGGTTTTCCCTTATAATAGCCAAACATGCTTGGTACGTTTAAAACAAATCATTTGATACTATTATAAGTGTATAGTGTCAAAACAATTTCAATCATAAATATCAATCATAGACGGCATAGGTACCATCTATCATGTCACCATACTAGGCTCTACAAATAAAACCGAAGTATCTCGTATTGGAAATTGGATTTCCGTCATGAGTCGAGGCAAGAGGCAAGCTCCTCTCGGCTTCGAGACACTCTAGCAAATGACTCAGGACTACACACTCTGGGTAGCCTCTGGATCTTCAGGGCTGGTCCACAATTACGTTAGTGGATTAGTATTCCTGAACACACGTTTCCCGGTCCTAACAGACCTAAAATCAAGGCGCCTCGCATCCAACAACCACATAGGTGAAAAGTATATAAATGTCAGTGTGACGGCCCGCCCGCACCAGCCGGCATTTCCTTCGAAAGTGCGCTGTACACATACCCGACTAGCACAGAACGGTCGCCAAGGAAAGGAAAGAAGAGAATGAACTAATCAAGGAACCTGTAAAATGTCTCACAGTGCATGGGATAAAATATAATAATAATAATATACTTGACATAAAACAGGTGAGACAGTGCATAAGCTGATAACTAAAACCAACATCAACATTAGAGTAGCGGAATCCAAATACAGCTTATTACAACTTTCCAAATTTACTGTCTCTAACAAAAGGAAGCAAAAGTAGAAGATGCACCACCAATGCCCAAGCAGTGATCTTCAACAACACAGGGAGAATACTATATATATTACGTGGAAGCCTCCTGCTCGTCTCCGGATCATCTACCCGTGCATCACCAGCTAACCTGTCTCTAGTCTGCTCGTGTGAGCACCCAGAGTAATAAGAGGAGACATAAAACTCTGGGTCAGACATAAAGCCTGGTATGAGCGATAAGCATCTAAACAGAATAATAACAGGTATACTAAACCATACCTGAACCTGGACCTACAACCGAAGAGTTAGTACTACATACCGTACAATACTCTAAGGTGCCATAACAAGTAGTGTAAGAATACGGGGTTGGGGTGTGCATGTCATAATGGTAGCAAAAAACCATCCATAGCAACCATCCCCACATCTCTCACTCAGTGCGTAAAGCATACGACATCTACCACCTTGGAACACTAGACAAATTGAGGTGACGACGAATCCCGACTTGTAGAAACCCTGCTGTGACCAAGCTAAACATATGGGGTCATGACCAAACATTTCAATGACTCATTTCATTGGTCGTAGCCCTTGGTTCTACCAATGCCATAATGGCCCTGAATCCGCCTCCGTACCTCCTACCATAGTGGTCCAAAGCTATAGACATCGATAACCCCTTAGCACGCGTCCCGCAGCAAAGCCCAACCATGAAGCGAACTCGTTGATTCCCATCTGGATCTTGAGCTCTAACTTCTCATTTGGACTTCCTTTGCATCTCGGGTTTGGTCGAATTGGAGTGGGTCTTCAGAAGAGTTGTCGCGCAGTAACAGTCCTAGAATTCGGTTCGGTTCGGTGATCATTACCCTCATCGGTTCGGTTCGGTCCTCCTTCCTTGCCATCTTTCCATTCGGTTCGGATACCCCCCCTGGTTCGGTTCGGTGCATCGAACCGATCCCATCTTTTGTCCTAGCCTCTCCTCATCTTCATTCCTTCCAGTGCTCCAGTCCGACCCGATCTGGCCCCCATTGTTCTTACGATCCGATCCCCTTGTCCACTCCGACTCTAAGTAAACGGCCTTCCATCTCGCCAAGCCTCCTATGTGCCAAACTCCAGTTCGGGTCGGGTTTCTTGCCCAGTTCACATATCCGATCCGAGCCCTCATCCGATCTGATCCGAAGCCCTGCACAACTTTCTGCAACTTTTTCCAGCAACTTGTTTACGCCATTCGACGACGTTTACGACAAATCTAACTATACTAATCAGTCACAAATCATGTCAAACAGTCATAACAACATAGTAAACTAACCACAAACACCAAAACAATGAATTTACATGTCAAAATGGATCAAATATGCCCAGAACCCCTTATTTTCCCTTAAGCATGTTTAAGTAAATCTAATCATAGGGTTAACAAAACTTAATCAAATCGAACTAAATTTCTAACAGAGGCATAAAACATTATTTAAGAATTTTTAAACATTTTTCCAGAATTTATTAGTGTATAAATTTGCTAATCTTCACTAATCACCCTTAATCACTGTAATTAGTGCAAAAACTATGCAAATCAGTCACCTTAGCCACAAAATAAAACACCAAATCTGAAATACTCTCTATTTGGGTCGAATTCCTATGTATAGCAGCAGCTCCAACCTTGCTTTGTTGCTATTTGGCCTTGTTTTGATGTAGTTTAGGCTTAATCTTCACTAAAAGTGTGTTTTGGAGTGGTTTTGGAGGGTGGAAGCCATTACTAGGGTCTCAAGAAGGTTTGTGGCGGCTCAAAACTGAAATGAAAGTGATTTCCTGACCCTAATCAGTCCTCCTATACCTCTAAACCCGAAAGTCCCCTCTGGGCCTAGCTGCTAATCACCCGGTTAAGCCCAATTAAGCTGTTTTTCACCATCTGGAACTTGTTTCAGCCATATCTCCCAAACGGTTAGTCTGTTTGGCTAATGTGACCACTCTACGGAATTGTAAACCATCATCTGGAGCCAATGGAAGTGGTTTCAGGTCAAAATTTCCTTTCCAGTCAAAAGTTATGGCCAAAATAGTGCCAACTAGGGGTAAAATGGTCATTTAAAAATCGGGAAAAATCATGAACATGGGAAATGACCCCAATAGTCGTCTCCCAAAGTCACATGACCATACGACTTCGTATGTGAAAGAAATAAATATCCTACGATCCTATGATGCGTAGAATGCGGGTCGTTACACTCTCCCCCCCTTAAGAAATTTCGTCCCCGAAATTCCTTAACCCAAAACATACAAAAGATTCCGCATGCCTAACCGCCACATACAACAATCAAACATGAAAAACAAGTAAACAAGCCTATCCTAGCATGCGGAAAACTAAATCGAAGTCAAAATCTTACCAGGCAAAGAGTTCTGGGTGTGTCTTCCTAATGTTCTCCTCTGTCTCCCAAGTACAATCATCCTCGTCTTCGCTCCACTGAACCTTGACTAGCTTCACCGCCTTCCTTCGAAGTTGTTTCATGTCGTGCTCGACAATACGGGCTGGCTTGCGGTTCCCAACCGCCTCGGGTTCTACTTCGAAGTCCTCTAACTGATCAGGTGAAATAGTCATATCTGAGTCGTGAACGAACTTCCTTAAACTCCCGCCATCTTCTCTGGTAAGTCAATCCTATATGCCAAATTCCCGACTAGTTCAAGAACAGGGAATGGGCCAACAAATCTTGGTGCTAACTTGCCTCTCCTGCCAAATCGTATTACGCTCTTTAACGGAGAAATTTTGACAAACACCAAGTCACCAACTGAGAATTTCAAGTCTCTTCTCCTCTTATCAGCATAACTCTTCTGCCTATCTTGGGCAGCCTTCATTCGTTGTTGAATGATCTTGATCTTATCTGAAGTTTCCCTCACCGCATCCGGTCCAAGCATAAACTTCTCGCCAGTCTCTATCCAACACGATGGTGAGTTGCACGGCCTTCCGTACAAAGCTTCAAACGGAGCCATACCTATACTGGATTGGTAGCTATTATTATATGCAAACTCTACTAGATGCAAATGGTCATCCCATGATCCACCAAAATCCAATATACATGCCCTCAAGAGGTCTTCCAAAATACGATTCACCCTCTCCGTTTGACCATCGGTCTGAGGATGATATGCGGTACTGAGATGTAACTCTGACCCTAGAGCCTCTTATAAGCTCTTCCAAAACCCACTAGTGAACAACGGGTCTCGGTCACTCACAATGCTTTTAGGTACTCCATGAAATCTCACTACCCACTTCATATACAATTCTGCTAACTTAGCTGCCATTCGGGTCGATTTGACTGGTATAAATCTTGCACTTTTAGTCAATCGGTCCACAATCACCCAAACGCTATCATGCCTCGATCTAGTCCTTGGTAAACCATCGATGAAATCCATCGAGACTTGCTCCCATTTCCATTCGGGAATTTCTAATGGCTGTAACAACCCACTAGTCTTCTTTTGCTCAGCTTTAACTAGCTGGCAATTCATGCATTTGGATATAAACCTCCCAATGTTTCTTTTCATCCCTTCCCAGTAGTAGGTCTGCTTCATGTCTCGATACATTTTGTTACCACCGGGGTGTATAGTCAGTTTTGAGTGGTGACATTCTCTAAGCACTTCATCTCTCAATCCATTGACATTGGGTACAACAAGCTTTCCATTCTTTCTAAGCCATCCATCTCGATCAAGCCCATACTTTTTCATCTCCTCATCGATACTCATCTCTAACTTGGAGATGATTTCCAATAGGTTAGGATCGTCCCTCTGACTAGAGCCGATCCGCTCAATCAAAGTGGGTTTGATCGTCAAACTTGCTAACATTTCTGGATTCAACTCGCACTTTGGTCTGAAATCAAACCCCGCGATATACTCCAGTTGCTTCCATTCCAGAAACATAGCCCCTAAACTGGCATGTCTTCTACTCAATGCATCAGCCACCGCATTGCCCTTTCCCGGTGTATATGCGATGTCAAAATCATAGGAAGCCAAGAATTCTAACCACCTTTGTTGCCGGAGATTTAAATCCTTCTGGGAGAAGAGATACTTCAACAACTTATGATATGTAAAAAGCTCAAATCTTTCTCCCAAGAGATAGTGTCTCCACATCTTCAACGCGAACACGATCGCTGCCAATTCCAAATCATGGGTAGGGTATCTTCTCTCGTGTGGCTTCAATTGCCGACTTGCATAAGCTACAACCCTACCGCCTTGCATCAATACAGCACCCAGTCCGGTACCACAGGCATCCGTGTATACCGTCATCTCTTCATTCCCCTTAGGAATGACCAACACTGGTGCTCTTGTCAACTTGTCCTTTAGACTCTTGAATGCATTCTCGCACCTTTCATCCCAGACAAAAGCTTGGTTCTTCTTGGTCAACTGGGTCAATGGTGCTGCTATCTTGGAGAAACCTTGGATAAACTTACGATAATATCCATCTAATCCCAAGAAACTTCTTACATCTGTTGCATTCTTGGGCGTAGGCCAATCCTGTACCGTAGCCACCTTCGCCGGGTCCACGGCAATACCATTTTCTGATACAACATGGCCCAAGAACCTCACTTCCCTCCTCCAGAAGTGACACTTAGAAAACTTTGCTTTCAATTGGTGTTTTCTCAACACCTCCATCACTATTCTTAAATGTTCCTTGTGTTCTTCCTCTGTTCTCGAATAGACCAAAATATCATCAACGAACACAAGGACAAACTTATTCAACTGATCTCTGAATACCCTATTCATAAGATCCACAAAATATGCTGGGGTATTGGTCAGCCCGAATGGCATGACCAACCACTCATAAAATCCGGACGGCGTCCGAAATGCCGTTTTAGCTATACTCTTAGCTTCCACTCTAAGCTGATGAAAACCTGTCGCGAGATCCAACTGAGAAAATACTCTCGCGCCACTCAACTGATCGAACAAATTATCTATCCGCGGTAGAGGATACTTATTCTTCCTCGTCACTTTATTAAACTCGCGGTAGTCTACACACAAGCGAAGGGAACCATCCGCCTTGGTAGCAAACACAACTGGTGCTCCCCATTCAGAAACACTCCTTCTGATAAATCCCTTCTTCAAAAGATCGCTGACTTGCACCTCGAGCTCTCGCTGCTCCCTTGGTGCCATACGACGAAGTGGCATCACTATAGGTCTGGCATCTTTTACCAAATCAATACGAAACTCAATCTCTCGGTGTGGTGGAAGCCCGGTCACTTCTTCGAAAACATCCGGATACTGGCCAACCACGGGCAAACCTGACAACTCACTATGCGGAATGTCGAGGGAGTTTAGAAAACTAGACAATACCCCCTTACTGGGTAGACCACCAAACACTATCCTTCGCCCATCATCCGCTCTAGCTGTCACCAACAAGCCCTCACAGTCTACCACCACCCCGTATCTTCGGAGCCAATCTACTCCCAAAATAATGCCAAACCCAGTAAAGCCCAAAACAAAGCAATCACAAACAAACATGCATCCATGACTCGATAAGACCACATTACGATAAATCATGCTAAGGCTAGTCGAACCACCAACCGGGTTCTTCACTACTAAAGGTCTATCGACAATCTCGGGCTCCAATCCTAACCTATCTACCAGGTCACTAGATATGAAAGAACTGGAAGCTCCGGTATCAAACAAAACTCTAACAGGAACATCATAAACAGAAATCATACCTTGAATGACGACATTCTTTCCCTTCTCCGCCGCAGTTGGGGCATTCGACGAAGAAGGAATAGCATTAAGAGCATATGCTTTCACCATTTTCTTTTCTTTAGGGGGCTGTGGACACTTGTCCTTGTGATGTCCCATTTGGCCACAATTGAAGCACTTCCTGTCCGCTGGCTTGGCCCGACAATTACTAGCATAATGGCCCTTCTTACCACAGCTGAAGCACTCAACATCTTGCTTATTCTTTTTCTTCTGACCATCCTTAGTCTGATCCTTCTTCCTCTTATTCTGGGAACCACCCTTGCCTCCACCACTTGCTTGTGGCTTTGGCTCATTTGCGGATGCAACCTCAGTCTTCAGCTTAGGGTAGAGACTTTCTGATCTTAATACTTTCCCCACAATCGATTCAAACGTCTCATCAATGTGGTTAATAAGCCTTTCCCCCAAGTACTGATCCAAACCAGTTATGAATTTCTCATTCTTCTTCTCGGCAGTGTCAATCAGAGATAACCCATATTTTGACAAAGTGTCGAATTCAGCAATATACTCCGAGACAGCCCTGCCATTCTGTTTGAGCTCCAAGAATTTCTTAAACAGCACTGACTTCTGAGCAGCTGGAATGAACTTCTCGCTAAAGCAAGCTTTAAACTGCTCCCAAGTAACCTGGTCTTCGGGAGTAGCTGCCTTTATAGCATTCCACCAATTCATTGCCCGCCCTTACAGCTGACGGGACGCTAGCTTTCTCTTCATCGCATCCTCGATACCCAAATCATCGAAGATACGTTCGCAACTATCCAACCAATCCTGAACATCCGTAGCCGACTCCGTTCCATGGAACGGCTTCCCACCAAGGCTAGTATAATCCTTATTTAGCTTTGCGAAGTCGACCCTCGGCGCCTGCACTATTGGACCACCACCATTTCCACCATTGGGAGCTGCCCTCTGCACATCCCTCAGCATCTCTCTCATGAGGTCAGTAAACATCGTCCTCATGTCAGCAGCATTCCCATTATTGGCCCCTCTACCGGTAACTCTAACATATCGGCTCATCGTCAATCTGTAAAGGGAAACGATTAACGACTCCATAGTGGTGCTAGTGCAGTACGACTTCATCCTTATACTAGTAATAGTATATATATAGCTTTTAAAAACCAAAGTAATCACAAATACGCTCTCTCGTATACGTATATTATCTATCCCTGATAACTTCCCTAGGTTAACTACGCAACCTAGAGCTTTGATACCAAGTGTGACGGCCCGCCCGCACCAGCCGGCATTTCCTTCGAAAGTGCGCTGTACACATACCCGACTAGCACAGAACGGTCGCCAAGGAAAGGAAAGAAGAGAATGAACTAATCAAGGAACCTGTAAAATGTCTCACAGTGCATGGGATAAAATATAATAATAATAATATACTTGAAATAAAACAGGTGAGACAGTGCATAAGCTGATAACTAAAACCAACATCAACATCAGAGTAGCGGAATCCAAATACAGCTTATTACAACTTTCCAAATTTACTGTCTCTAACAAAAGGAAGCAAAAGTAGAAGATGCACCACCAATGCCCAAGCGGTGATCTTCAACAACACAGGGAGAATACTATATATATTACGTGGAAGCCTCCTGCTCGTCTCCGGATCATCTACCCGTGCATCACCAGCTAACCTGTCTCTAGTCTGCTCGTGTGAGCACCCAGAGTAATAAGAGGAGACATAAAACTCTGGGTCAGACATAAAGCCTGGTATGAGCGATAAGCATCTAAACAGAATAATAACAGGTATACTAAACCATACCTGAACCTGGACCTGCAACCGAAGAGTTTGTACTACATACCGTACAATACTCTAAGGTGCCATAACAAGTAGTGTAAGAATACGGGGTTGGGGTGTGCATGTCATAATGGTAGCAAACAAACCATCCATAGCAACCATCCTCACATCTCTCACTCAGTGCGTAAAGCATACGACATCTACCACCTTGGAACACTAGACAAATTGAGGTGACGATGAATCCCGACTTGTAGAAACCCTGCTGTGACCAAGCTAAACATATGGAGTCATGACCAAACATTTCAATGACTCATTTCATTGGTCGTAGCCCTTGGTTCTACCAATGCCATAATGGCCCTGAATCCGCCTCCGTACCTCCTACCATAGTGGTCCAAAGCTATAAACATCGATAACCCCTTAGCATGCGTCCCGCGGCAAAGCCCAACCATGAAGCGAACTCGTTGATTCCCATCTGGATCTTGAGCTCTAACTTCTCATTTGGACTTCCTTTGCATCTCGGGTTTGGTCGAATTGGAGTGGGTCTTCAGAAGAGTTGTCGCGCAGTAACAGTCCTAGAATTCGGTTCGGTTCGGTGATCATTACCCTCATCGGTTCGGTTTGGTCCTCCTTCCTTGCCATCTTTCCATTCGGTTCGGATACCCCCCCTTGGTTTGGTTCGGTGCGCCGAACCGATCCCATCTTTTGTCCTAGCCTCTCCTCATCTTCATTCCTTCCAGTGCTCCAGTCCGACCCGATCTGGCCCCCATTGTTCTTCCGATCCGATCCCCTTGTCCACTCCGACTCTAAGTAAACGGCCTTCCGTCTCGCCAAGCCTCCTATGTGCCAAACTCCAGTTCGGGTCGGGTTTCTTGCCCAGTTCACATATCCGATCCGAGCCCTCATCCGATCCGATCCGAAGCCCTGCACAACTTTCTGCAACTTTTTCCAGCAACTTGTTTACGCCATTCGACGACGTTTACGACAAATCTAACTATACTAATCAGTCACAAATCATGTCAAACAGTCATAACAACATAGCAAACTAACCACAAACACCAAAACAATGAATTTACATGTCAAAATGGATCAAATATGCCCAAAACCCCTTATTTTCCCTTAAGCATATTTAAGTAAATCTAATCATAGGGTTAACAAAACTTAATCAAATCGAACCAAATTTCTAACAGAGGCATAAAACATTATTTAAGAATTTTTAAACATTTTTCCAGAATTTATTAGTGTATAAATCCGCTAATCTTCACTAATCACCCTTAATCACTGTAATTAGTGCAAAAACTATGCAAATCACTCACCTTAGCCACAAAATAAAATACCAAATCTGAAATACTCTCTGTTTGGGTCGAATTCCTATGTATAGCAGCAGCTCCAACCTTGCTTTGTTGCTATTTGGCCTTGTTTTGATGTAGTTTAGGCTTAATCTTCACTAAAAATGTGTTTTGGAGTGGTTTTAGAGGGTGGAAGCCATTACTAGGGTCTCAAGAAGGTTTGTGGCGGCTCAAAACTAAAATGAAAGTGATTTCCTAACCCTAATCAGTCCTCCTATACCTCTAAACCCGAAATTCCCCTCTGGGCCTAGCTGCTAATCACCCGGTTAAGCCCAATTAAGTTGTTTTTCACCATCTGGAACTTGTTTCAGCCATATCTTCCAAACGGTTAGTCTGTTTGGCTAATGTGACCACTCTACGGAATTGTAAACCATCATCCGAAGCCAATGGAAGGGGTTTTTGGTCAAAAATTCCTTTCTAGTCAAAAGTTGTGGCAAAAATAGTGCCAACTAGGTGTAAAATGGTCATTTAAAAATTGGGAAAAATCATGAACATGGGAAATGACCCCAATAGTCGTCTCCCAAAGTCACATGACCATACGACTTCGTATGTGAAAGAAATAAATATCATACGATCCTATGATGCGTAGAATGCGGGTCGTTACAGTCAGCCAGTTTAAGCACTGACACCACCACTAGCTAGAAAGAAACGTCATGCTCTCCCTGCAGTTACTATCTCGTTTTTGACTCATACCGAGCTGTGAGGCTCGCGAATTCACGCTATACACAAAGCTATGCCACGTAGGCCGTTCTTTGATCATCAACCACAAGATTTTGCTTTTCAACAGAAGCCTTGATCAATTGCCACTTAGGCGTGCCACACGGGCAATTCATGCCATGCGACTGATGTCCATCGACATACAACCTCTGAGCTCGTACGTCTCAGAGAAGGGCGTTAAGCAAGAGAATAGATTCTTCGCCGCCAAACAGATGTATATTTAATTGAGATCAATCAACATAGAATAAAATCCAATGTCAGACACACAGTCCATTTGCAAGTTCGTTCTGGGTCTGAACGAAACCGGAGGCACTTTCCTCGCATATCCATCGATATCCAGGTACGTCTGGACGATCACCAACTGATTCCCTCATCTTGGGTGTACAACCCAATCAAGATCATCAGTAATCACCCAAACGATGTGAAGACTTCCAGTCTTCAACCACCGTCTTCATCTTCGACTTATCGCCGAATCGGTTATTCAGAATGGGTATAAACCCGGCCTTTCCGAATAACCCGCGTGTATAATAAACACGTGCTACACAAACACAACATACGCTTCATTCCAATTCATCAGTCACTAACCGTAAATTAGCAAGAGAACAATTCCCCAAATATTAACCCCGAAGGCCGAAAACCACCATCAGATCAATACCCAGGAAACCATCCTTCTTAGCTAACCTACAGTTAGTTTCTAAATTTCACATTCTTAAGGAAAGGTTCCCATTAATTTTATCAAAGATAAATCCCTTTAAATTTATTCTTTATTCCTCCTTTGGATGTCAATTCAAACCATATCATGGTTTTCCAAACTAGCCGGGATTAGCGAACCACACCAATGTAATTATTTATTTTATTTCCCAATCCCAACCTATTCATCCTATGGAGCAAAACTGGTAATACTCCATATTTAATACCACGGTGTTATTGGTAAAATTAATTACCATTTCACGTTCAAATCTAATTAAAGATTTAACTATCGCTTGGAGAAAAACTGGTGATACTCCATTCTCGCTCATTTTCCAAATTTGATAATTTAAATTATCGATTCCCATTTCAATCTAATTACAGATTCATTGAAATTCCTTTACTGGGTTAAAGAACTAATGTCATTAAAAAACACAATTCACGATAAACCCACAAATCAATTCTAATTCAATTCCAACTAAATATATTAGAAATTCTGATTATTTAAAACACCTTTCAAATTCAATTTATTTATTTAAAAATAATTATGTTTTAAATTTAGTTCAAAACTAGTTCATTTCGATAAAAAACTATTTTTATCTTTAAAAATGTGGGATTTTTCATCCTAGTTCTTCACAAATCATTTCTTATGATTTTACACAATTTATTGATATTTTTAATAATTTTATCCAGGCCCGTACAGTCGATTTCCATCAATGCCCATCGAACTGCACTTACAACGACCTTTTCCAAATTTGATTTGGACGTATCTCCAAATCTAACCATTAGATTTCAAATTTCTAATATTCATTGGAAAGCTCTTTTCGATACGAACCCAACGGTTCCGGTTTCAGGAGAATCCGACGGTCGGATCTCCCGCAACGTCAATTTGAAGTCAATGGTCGAAATTCACGAAATGTCGCGGCGCGGCGCGTTCTATTCAGGCCATTATATTATATATATATATATATAATATATAATATATATTTCGTCGATTTTCATTAAAAACAAATTTTATAAATCGTTTTAAATTCGTTTTCAAAACAGTTTCAACTTCATATTCAATTTTAAATCAAAATTGAATTTTCCTTTATAAATTCGTTTTACATTCATTTCAAATTGATCTCCATTCAAATCGATTTCAATTCAATTTCAGTTCGATTTTCAATTCATTTTCATTTCTATTTGAATTCATTTAAATTTGAATTCATTTCTATTCAATTTCAATTCGAATTCATTTCCATTCAATTTCAATTCGAATTCGTTTTATATTCAATTCAATTCGAATTTCCAATCTATTCAATTCAATTCGAATTTGTTTTATATTCAATTCAATTCGAATTAGTTTTATATTCAATTCAATATGAATTCGTTTTATATTCAATTCGAATTTGTTTTATATTCAACTCAATTCGAATTCGTTTTATATTCAATTCAATTCGAATTCGTTTTATATTCAATTCAATTCGAATTCGTTTTATATTCAATTCAATTCGAATTTCAAATCTATTCAATTCAATTTGAATTTCTAATCTATTCAATTCAATTTGAAATTCTAATCTATTCAATTCAATTTGAATTTCTAATCTATTCATTCGATTTTTAAATCTCTTTTCAATATTCATTATAAAAACGAATATAATCGATATAAATGTCGTTCGCGTCAAAATAGCACATCTCTAATCAACACGGCTTTATATTTTCAATACATGACTAATCTCAACAAATGAGTACTGTCAACACGTGACTATTTTTGTTATTTAATATATTTTATAAAATTTTGATTTCTATTGTTAAATTTATAATCAGACTCCAACCGTAAATTAGTAAGAGAACGATTCCCTAAGTATTAACCCCGAAAGCTGAAACCAACATCAGACCAATACCCAGGAGACCGCTCATCTTATCTATTTTCCAGTTAGTTCTAATTTTATATATGATAAAGAGGTAAATTTTATTGTTAAAATATTTCGTTCAACACATGACTAATCTCAACGAATGAGTACTGTCAACACATGAATCTATATTTTTTAATATTCTTTATTTTCCCAATTGGAATGAGGCCCAATCAATTACCATATAATGTTAATTATATGGATTCCATACAACACATGTATAAAATAACAACGATAAATAATCGACCATCATCCAAAGTGCAACACACAACTGCATAAGCATCAAATATAAATAATTAACGCTCACACAGTCTGTCGACCAATCGATCGACATACAACCAAAAAATTGGGATTAGTGTACGCCAAATATCATCCTAATACCCGTGTGGGGTTTCAAACAATCAAATATAGATTTTATTTGTGCAGTTGGGCGATGTGTTAAATTTATCGTCCCAATCAATATCTTTCAAATAGATGTACATAAACAAACCGTCCGGTTTGTAAATAAATATTTATTTTATTCACATTCACGTTAAAAATTTTGTTTTTAATGATAAAATATTTTTAACTATATAAATATTTTATTTTATTTCACATCACACAATCAGTTCAATCAAATTCATTAACCAAACAATTAAATCAATCACCAATCAATTAACTAAACAAACAAGCCGTCCATGGTCTGTGGACGACGGGTACCGGGTGCTGCTAAGCACCGTCTGCATCCTAGTATATATTTTTAACTAGAAAAGGAAATTTAAAGTGAGAAGTTCTCACCGACTAGCTAAACCAAACGCCACGAATCTTCTTGTGTAGAAATCTCCGTCGTGGACGCCTTTTGTCAATTTCATTGTCCGTAGCCACTACCTATATAAAAATCACATTTTTATATTGTTGTTATCTATATAAAAATTCTATTTTTACACCGCTACTATATAGATAAAAATTCTATTTTTATACCGGTGTTCATATAACAAAGATTATATTTTTATCGCGCTATTCTCTATATAAAAATTATATTTTTATATCGCTCTTCTAATATAAAGATCGAATTTTTATTTCACTACATATATAAAGATCTAATTTTTATATTCTTTATATTAAAAATCATATTTTTATAATCTCTACTATATAAAAATCATATATTTATATTCGCTACTATATAAAAATCAAATCTTTATATTTGCTACTATATAATAATCAAATCTTTATTCTTTCTATACTATTAAAATCATATCTTTGATACATGTTATAAATATATATATATTTCAGAAAATAAAAACAATGTTTTTATGTAATTTTAAAACTGATTTAAACCATTGTATTATATAAAAATAAAAACCGAACTTCAAAATCTATGTTTTACAAATTCAAAATCACCTTTCTTCGAGAGCAGGGGAAGGAGGAGGAGCGCTGGAGTCGGGGACGTCGGTGCAGCTGTCGGAGGTCGGGGGGTCGTGGGCGAGATGCCTTGCGGCGGTTTTCCAGAAGAAGGAGGAGGGCGCGCGGTACAAGGGGGGCGATGCGGCGAGTGATGGTGGAGGAAGGGGAGTAGATGGCAACGGGGTTTCAACTGATGGGGGCGCGATTGGGGATTTGGGGCATCGGTCCTTGGAGAGAAGAGGGAGAAGGGCGCGGAGGAGAGGGGGAGAAGATCGAAGGGGGATTGGAGAGGTCGGCGGCGCCGTTGGGTGGGGCGGTGGGCGGCTACGAGGTGGCTAGGGCTACAGTGGAGGGCGGGTTTTTATTTTTGATTTTGGGTCAATTAAAATGAACGGGGGGGTGGGTAAGGTAGAGGGATGTATATAATAATTTATATTTTATTTTATTTTAATTTTAAAAGGTAACTTTTTCATTCGAACTCGAAATGGGACCCACCGCCTGTCGTACATAGCTAATTACCCCCATTCCGAACACAATGGGATATGTATCGTAAGCTGATTTGATCGTTTCGATCAGTTTTCGTCAAAATCAACATATAACTCTATATATTGAATTTGAACGCGCATTTCAATATACCGGGGCCACATACTAACCAGAAAAATATTTTCTAGCTTCGTATTGACGATACGGTCCTAACAAAACTAATTTCGTCGATTTCTGAGACCGTTGGAAAAATGGCCATTTTCCAGTCGATTAAAATCAACTGAAACTGGTCAAATGCGTTTTCCTTTGCCATGCTCACATATTGATTCGAAAAATTATGAAATTTTAAAACTAGCAATAATTTGACATTGTGGATCCAACAAAAGTGGTTTCGTCGAATTCTGAGGTCGTTTGAAAAATTCCCATTTTCAAGGGACAGAATTCCATAGCGACTATTCAGAATTTTCAACTGGGCATAACTTTTGATTCCCGCTATGAAATTTTGATTTTTCGGATTTGTTGGAAAGATATTCTCAATTAGATTCTAATATTTTCGGTTTCGTTAAAATCCGGTTTATTTTGCACCCGGTACATTCAATTGAAATTTGAAATCGAATTATCGAACTACCGCGCCTTTTTCAATTCCTTTTATATATATAAATAAAATTTATGTTCTAACGACGATCTATATAAATATATACATTCGAATCATATTCAAAATAAATTCCTCGTCGATATTATTTAAAATAATCTATTTTAAATATTCAAAATTCATTAAAATTGCCAAAATAAATTTTTTTAATTGGCTTGGATTTCCGGGTTATTACAGATATGGGCTTAATATTTACAATTTGAGTTTATAGAAATTTGTGTCTAAACTTATATATGAAATTCTGATATGAATTTGGCTAGAGTTTTTATACGATAAACAGAAGTCAGATTTAAAATGCAACGTATAGGATATAAAGAAATTGTATAACCACAATGTTGAAATGCTCAAAAACATTTCTTGTGATATAAAATATTAATATATATTAAATATATGTAATGTACATATATAAAAATTACATATATTTGATATATGTAAATAACACTAATATTGTTTTCCACTACGAATTATAAAATTCTCTTTATAGCAATTTTTGTTATATTAAGTCATGGTGACGTCTTCCAATAATACACTCATCAATGTCTTGAATCGCTGGATGTAGGTAATGTCAAAGAATTGTGCATCCTTTTATTTTGGTTATATGCAACAGAGTAAATGTGATACTTGAACTGTATTATTGGGTTTGACTTAACTAAGCTGCATAATAAGATTATGGCTTAGAGACAACAACATGAATTATTCTATATTTAAGCAAATGAATAATACTGAAAAAAAATGTTCATCATGCAATCCAGGAATTATATACACGATATAATTGACATAAGATGTCTACCTAAAAGGTTATGTTTTGGGGATTAGCCAAAGCTAGGTCAAGGAATGACTAGATATGGGTCTTGGAACACCATTATATATATATATATATATTGATATACGAATATAAACAAAGGGATGTTAATTTGAGTGGGAGCATATTTTAGTTTAAATTATACATTAATATAAATATAAAGTTTGATTGTCAAAATTTTGTATTTATATTAAATAAATATAATAGAATCAGTTAATATTTATTATCCGCTGTAGATATTAAATAACAGATAGCTCCGATAACTTAAATTTGTTCTTGAGAAGGATAAATTGAATTAAACAAATTTCTTGACTACCATTGAAATTTGAGGATTGTCCTCAAATAAATTAAACCATAATTGTACTATCAAATATAGGGGATCTGAAATAAAAGTTAAAGTGTGACTTCAACTGAATAAGATATAATTGTTATAATAACCTACTTATATATTTCTAGTATTAGATACTAGATTTAAATCACATAAATGTATGTTGATTTACAGAAATTCTAGAAAAAGTAAAAATTTGATAAGAGGACAAGTGGACTTACGATTGGAAATAAAGCAAATGTTGCTGAATTATCCATAGGAAGTTGATTCTTGTTGGTACTATTGGCTTAATTAAATAAATAAAATAATTTTTATAATGAAATTACACTTAAGATAAATGTTATAACAGATCTTCTTTAGACAAGTTTGAATATCATTTGTAATAAAAGAGCAATTGTTATTCAATTTATTTAAATGATATATCGTATGGAATTTCACAAATAGTTAATGATGTCTGTAAATCTTTAACTATAATGTACTTCACATTAATAATGAGTGGATTAAATTTAGTAATTTAAATCCAATATACCTTTAGTATTACCGGTTATCCAAGTAAACAAGAAAGTATATCAAAACTCCATAATGATGAAATTTTGAGATCATTTGATTTTGAATTATATGAAGAATACAGAATTTGTTTGTTAGGCAAAATAACTTAATCACCTTTCACTTGACACAGTGAATGGGTGATAGGTATTGGGTCTCGTACATAATGATGTATATGGAGCAATGAATACATAAACTAAAGGTAGTTTTATTACTTCATTATATTTGCTGATTATATCTGTAGATACAGATATATGCATCTTATGAAACACATATCAGAATCCTTTGAAAAGTTCAAAGAATTCAAACTAAAGATAGAAACGAATTTTAATAGAAAATAAATACTTTTCAAACATATCGAAAAGAAGTATTTAAGCCAACTATTTAATGAATATCCAGATGAGTTTGAAATTGTTTCACGACTCGCTCCACCTAGAACACCATATTGAAATGGTGTGTCTGAAAGGAGTAATCACACCTTATAAAATTTGGTACGACCAAGATAAGTCATATCAATCTTCCAATTAATGAAATTTAGAACAATTGCATTTAATCCCACTAAAATGATTTTAAAAGACGCCATATAAGATATGGACTAGGAAATGTCCTAATGTGTCTAATGTGCAGATTTGGATGCAAGGCGTTCATTAAACTTCCTTCCTCTGATAAGATCGGACTCAAATAAGATAACTATTTTGTGTAATATCCACGAGATATAAATGAACATTATTTCTATAAATTCTCTGAGAATAAAATGTTTATTGCTCAAATTGGTATCCTTTATAAAGTAGAAACAATCTCTAAGATACCGATAGGAATGAAATGCAAATCGAAATGTCTCGAAACAACAAAATGTCATTGAATCTTGTATAGACAAGAAATTGAGTGGGAGTGAGACAATAATTCTAATGTTATTTGATAACACATTAATTATTGTAAATTGTGTTAGTTTTAAAACAAGAAATAAATATTGATTCTAAGAAAGAAAATGTTTGGATTAAGAAGTTCATGATTGAACTTAACTCGTTGTTAATCCAATGATATACATTATGAAAACAATTTGGTTGTTGCTCAAGCCTAAAACATTAAACTAATTATCGATCCAAACATATATTTAAGAAATATAATTCCTATGTGATGTTGTTCATAGAGAAAATGAACATATCAGCAAAGTTAAAAACATTGTAATGTTGCAGACCTACTGAATTAAACTCTATCACAACAGAAGTTTAATAGTCACACTAGTTTCATGAGTATACAATACGTGAATGATTGACTCTAGTGCAAGTGGGAGATTGTTAGAGTTTATACCTTAGAGGCAATCCAATTGATGATATCGATAACACTATAGATGTTATTATTTTATTTGGAATAAAATAAAATTCTGTTATATTATATTTACGGCGTAACATAAATATTAATATATTAGAAATCCTTAGAATTATAATATGGAATTATATAGTTCAAGTAAGTGACTTGAACTTGAAATTATATAATATACTGAGTATTATTATTCTTAAATGTCCCTAGTCTGGTTTTATTGTTTATATAAAGGACAACAATAAAACATTGAGACTAGTATATTGATTGACGGATGATCACATCTCATTGATCATTAATATACGTGATACTGATGTCAAAACATAAATACGTATTGGAGAATATCGTATTGGGCTAACCCACTGTGAGATAATTACGTGGAATATAATTAATAGTATCATAAGTTATTCTCATAGTGACAATGGTGTAATGGTCCTTAGACCTGAAATCATTATAATTTTATTCGAGGATATTTGTGTTTTGATATCATCTAAAGTTATTCATAACAGAGTAACGATAACGGTGATTATTGCATACATCTCGAATCGAATGAAAATTATGAATGATCTAGATGGAATTTAACCGTACGATATATTCGTAGTGATATCCATGGGCCTCTTGATTGAGTGAGACTGTGAAATGCATGGCCGTGCTCAAATATTGATTTGTTTTAAACAGTCTACTAATCGATCAAGATAAGCGGATTAAATTATAAAGAGGATGATACGATCTATGTCTTAAGTTTAATTCTGGATATATTGGTTAAAAGGATTATATTACATTGATACACTGGTCATGGAAAGTTTATATCGAATCGATGATTTTATTATAACTTGGGTAGCAACGACGTATTACTAGATGTTAATCACTGTTTATGGTTTTAAATACGATTTAAAATCATTTCAAATGTTGTAATAACCTACAGGGTAACACGATAGAACGTTGTAAAGGAGATTTTATTTTAGACAAATAAAATATCAAAAATGTTGATATTTTATTTGATGTTGAAAGAATATTCATTAGGTTTCCTATTTGATAGTAAAGCTTTGGTTTAAAAGGAACACATATATTCCTTTAAATAACACGACTTGAACCCTAGGCTTAATAGAGATAAGATCGAACCACAAAAGTCATTGAAAATTTTCTTTCAAAAACCTAGAATAAAATGGCGGCTAGTAACCCCTTTCATCTTCCACTTCAACCCGATTGAAATCAGGAAAACCGTTCTAGTTGATACATCTAGAGGCAATGGCACATGTCAAGCTTGGATTCGATTCAATCAAGGATTCCATGCGATTTCAATTTCACTTGATGTTCCTGGAATCTCGCAAGCTCGAGAGAAAAGTACGTTTTTATTTATTCGATTTACAAGTTTAATCAATGATCCTATTTTTTTTGGTTTGAATTTTAATTATTGTAATGTGAATTCAACCAAAAGTTCTTTCAAGTCGATCATCCCTACTAAACGACTCGAAAATCCATTGAAGCCGTGAATCGTGGCATGGCATGGTTTTAAGTCCTTGGTTTCTAACTTCATCTGAGCGTAGGTAGCTTTGAAAATGATGTTGAACGAGCTCCCTGAATCAATCAATACCCTTCGGACGGAGGAGTCACCAATCTGAGTCGAGATTATGAGAGGATCTGTAATCGAGATGTCAATTCCCTAGAATCTCTTTCGCGTAAGATGATGTCATCCCGCATAGAATTATGAAGTTTGGCCGGGACAGATTCTTGTGGAGCGGAGCAGGCCTTATAGGTGGCGTGCTTTATAGAACTCACATACTCCTCCATTTTTTGAAGTTGTCGTGCGTAGGGCCCACCACCAATAGTATTGATCACAAACCCTCACCTCAGGTTAGATGGACCAGGGGCCGCTTTGGCTGTTGTTGGAGGTGCTGGCGCCGAAGGATTTAAATTTGCCTCGGGAGGGAAAGGTTGTTGAATATAGTACTCAAGGAGTTTTTCATGGATAAGCTTTTCGATTGCGTCCTTGAGCTGTTGACAATCATTGGTGTTGTGTCTATACATGTCGTTGAACTAACAGTACTTGCCAGTATTCTTTTCTTAGTTAGTCAACTCTCTTGAGTACGGTTTCTTGTACGAGAGAGTATTGCAGGTTTCCATGTAGATCATCTCTAAGTTTTCGTTCAATAAAGTGTAGGTCTCGTAAGCTTGGTAGACGGACGAGCCTCTTGGGATCCGATGGGACCTGGTTGTTTTTGCGGGCACCCTGTCTGCCATTACCCGGCTTTGGTTTGTAAGACCCTGCCCCCTTATCTTTTTCGAAAGGTCCTCCAACTAAGTTTCTTTGGTGCTATTATCGATGGTATTGGCGTGCGGGTTGTTATAGGGGTTAGCCCGGGAGTTTCGGTTGCACCTCACTTCTTTTTGACATAGGAATTGTCCGGTCTTTTCATAGAAAGCGTCGAGACTCTTGGGATGCTTTTTATCTATCCAAGATCCGAGTTTAGAAGTGGGGAGGACTCCCTTTTATAGTTGGAAAAGCATGGTACAAGGCTTGGGGTCATCTACCTCGGCAAGGGCGACAATAACTCACGAGAGTTAGCTCTTAAGTGATTCGGCTGGACCCTGTTATAGATTAGATAGAGTGAGTACGTTCTTCGGAGTCGGCACATGCACTTCTAAACTGCTTAATTAATTCTGTAGTGACCTGGCCGAAGTTGTTAACAGAATAGAGTGGAAGGCGTGAGAATCAGAGTAAGGTTGTTCCTTAAAGGAAAACCGCGAAGCACTTGCATTTGATCGGGTTGTCGGCCCGGCTAGAATCCATTTTCCATTCGTAGCGATTTAGGAAGGCACATGGATTGGTCGTGCCGTCATAGAGTGGCATTTGCGGCATGTTGAAGTGTCGTGGCCATTCGGCTTCGTGTACCCTCCTTGCAAAATGATTCCACCTGATTTGGGCCTCCCATGAGTCATTGGCATTTCCTCGCATTTCTCTCATGATCCTTCGGACCATATCGAGAAGATAGGTTGGATGAGGATCTGCTGGCGGGATCCACTAGCACTGGCGGACTTCAGGATCTCTGCTCCGCAGCTGCCTTCTATGATTCACATCCGGGTCGTCTTCTTCCATATTCTCAACATCTATGATCGCGTTTTGGTATGGACAATGAGGCTGAGCAGGTTGACGTGCATCTTGTTCTGGAAAAGCGCGGGCCATTGGGAGAGTAGGTCCCTGATTATGGACAATGGCAGTCGGGCTATGTCGATGACAGGGTCAGTTGCTCAGACAAGTCTCGTCATTAACAATCATTCGGGCACGGTCTCGGTACTGTACCCCCTCGCTATAGGTGATGGTAGTTCGGTCGCCGTTTCCATTGTCATTGGTGTATCCATTGCCATTGCCGTTGTCCAGGACATTGGTGTGGACGACGACATTGTTGATGAGACTAAATCTCCTTCTTTGGTGTAGGCCCCTAGACTCGGAAGAGGAGGTATTTGAGATAGTGTGTCGAGGTCGGGCGTTATTCTGAGCGAGCTGAAGTCAAGCGACGATGCATTGACCTCCTTGAAGTTGGCACATAAGGTCGATGTTATTTCTCAATGCCTAATTAAGTTCGACAGCTGTGTTCTCATATATTTCACTAAGCGCTTGGATCTGTGCTTGTGTTGCGGGAGCTTCGGGGTCCACAGCGGGAAGGGTTTTAATGGTGGTCGGGATATCTGCTATCTGAGGAAGTTGGGATGTTCCGGCATTTGCTGCAGCTGAAGAGCCGACTACTGCATTCTTTGGTCGCTTTACCATCATAAGCGAGCTCGACGGCAGATTTAGCAAAGGAACCTAAAGCTCGTCGTAGTCGAGATGGTATCGTGCGACTAAGAGACAAATCCGAGTTTTCTCAGTGAAAGCACCAAAATGTTGACGGCAAAAAATGTTGTAAACACCCATGATTCCAATTACTTGGGAATTATAGTTTCGGTCGAAAAAGTAAGTGCGGAAAGCAATAAATAACACAAGATATTTATAGTGGTTCAGTCTCGTTAGAGGCCTACGTCCACTTTCGAAGAGTCATTGGAATATAATTTATAATGAAGAGTTACAAGGTTGAGAACATCTCATGACATCTCTTTACATATATCTCTAAGTTATATGATGTCATAATTATCATATATTAATATTTTGAACAAAACACTTTTGCCCTTCTTCTTCCTCAAAATGGAGATGCCATTAAAGAGGCTATTTAGAGCTCTCTAGAGGTGGAAAATCACCAAATCCAAACCCCTTTGAAGTGTGAGGTCAAGGGGTATTTATAGTGGAGTGGTTAGGTGTGAGTAGGTAGGAGTAAGGGACCACACCAAGAATTTCGTATCCGCTATAGCTGGCCACAAGAATCTCGGACCCCGCAATGCTTGTGCCAAAAACTTTTTTCCCTTCCTTAGGGTATGAAATTCGTACCTTGAGGGTACAAAGAATATATGAGGATGTCCACGAGGAGTTATAATTGATGCTTGTGGCTTCAGGGAGTCCGACGTCTTGGTCTGGCAATATTTAGAGGAGCGGTGAGGATCCCGTAGGAATGATCCCTTCTCGGCTCGCTTCCTTTACTCCTTGGCGACACTCTTGGCTTTGGCTTTACGCGATGCTTTGAGTTGAGCGTGCCTTGCGTACTTTTGGGAACTGAAACAAAAGGTTGGTTAACAAATCAAGAATGTGAATATTGGTTGTGAACCAATATTGGGGTCTTTGTAATATTTTACGTAATTCATTGATTTAATTTATTTAAATCAATGAAGTATGTAACCTTGTTGTTAGAAATGAATATGTTTCTGTAATGTCACACAAATCCGTATTATCTGGGTTGACAAAATACCATACACGCCCAACCCAAATAACATAGAATTACGAATCATTATAGGTTGATGAAGAAAAAGATGAAGAAGAACATTAGAATCTCACAGCGGAACTGAAATATAATATCATATATCATAACATTGGAATACAAATCTGTATTATACATACATACCATATCGGAGTACCATATATGTACATCACATCGGAAATAACTCTAAATAACTAACGGTAAAGCCTCTTGCTTCAAGCTTCTCCAAGTGTATCTGTAAAATCCTGAAACACTTGATTACCTATACAAATTTGGGCACCCAAGAGTTTAAGATAAAACAAACAAAAATAAACTTTGGTTCAGTCATGGGACTGGTGTGAGTAAACTCCAACCATATTGTTTAACTTAGTAAAATAAACCTTTTGAAAGAAAGGGTAATTGTAAGACCGATCCACACATAAATACAGATGGTTTTTATCTTACTATAAACAAAACATTTTTGATATCAAAATCCAGTGATATTATTATAATGTCTAATCAAATAAATAACCATCTAGCAGAATGCTTGAATCTCACGCTCCACATACATAGTATAAAATCAAAAACCGCAGGGCTCTTATTGGAGATTGGATTCCAACTATGACAAGGTATGTGACCACCTTCCGATCAGTGTACTCTAGAGGGGATACACTGAGTTTCAATAAGAACATCTTGCAACCCGGCCACATATGAACGACCACTCATTTAGCTTGAGTGGACCGATTCTATTATCACCTATGGTTGTCGGCCCTACAACCTTAATTTGTAAGATACATAATCGAAAGAAGAACAAATAAATTTACCTCTAGATTGGTGATAATACACCCTGCTTGGAGGGGACCCAACTAGCCATGTTGCCTTCCTGATTTTAGTTATTTTCCAGTTGTGAGGCTTGAGTCTACGTTTAATTTTTTAGAACATCTGGTCACCATTCACTTTGAATGCCACATCGTCAAACCCGTCGAATCACTGGTTGATCTTCTCAAAAATATTACGGGTATAAAAAGCTTAGAGAAACGAATTCCTACGCCACTAAACGTAATACCTTGAAAAGATCGTCTAATGTGATTTGTTAGGCATCTTCAGTCAGATATTCATCCATACAAGTTGTCTTGGGACTGGACAAACTGAAGTCACTACCCTTTAAACAGAACATTCCTTGCATTTTAATCTTCCTTCAATTATCCTTAGCATAATCTAATTCGCAAAGCCTATGCCTATACGAAGTGGTTTTCAGGTAATAAATCCAATCGGTCTCTCCGTATTGACAACGATGGTCAAGAACTTCGATAGTGGGTAATTTAACTATCGAAAAAAAATTTAAAACATCCATCCAAATTTTCAAGTAAAAGTATTATTGACTAAACATCAAACAATCACTGGCCCTTTTTAATATTTCATTAATCAAAACATTTTCGAGATTCTTTCCAATATCTTCTCTTCTATATTTTCATAACGCTTTAGCCTCTTTAATATTTGAAAAACGTTCCATATCCCATCTTCTTTTATTTTCTGCACTTAGAAAATATCTTCTATTTATGATTGGAATTCATTTCCAATTACTTCTCCCTTTCACGACCATTCATTTCTGTACTTAGGAAATATTTATTATTATATTTTCAAAATTCCACTTACTTGGGTAAAAATGAATGTTGTGTAAAACATCATTATAACAACCCAAAATATTACATTGAGCTAAATCTCTTTAAACATTGATCTTCAAGACTGAATCTTTTCATTTATCGGCTAATAATGAAATCAATCAAGTTGGGGTATAATTACCTCCCAGACCTTGACTGAATAATATTCTTAGCTTTAAAACAGAAAAGACTACTCATATCGAATAATCAACATTCTATGAAACCAATTATCCATTTTTAGAAAGCGTATACGTTTCTCTTTCTATTCTTATCAGATTTGAATTATATATTTCCCTTTCTATAACATTCTATTATAAGTTCGTTTACTTATCAAATTCTATATATATATCGATATATTGATTTCTAGTTATCAAACTTTCTTAAAAATATTCTAACTCCTTAAATTTTTGAAAATTTCGCTTACGTCTCTTTTGTATTGCTCAATTGTTACAACTACAACTTGCCTCTCTAGGCCCAATTAAAAAGCCAAGTGGTTTTCCCAACAGGCTCATAAAATCTCGTATGGAATTTAAACATGTACCTTTTTGTCGAGCACTCAAAATATAATCCACATTGTCTTCATTCCATACCTGTTTAACCAATATATGCCATTTACAATCCATTCCAATCAATTCAACCCGTTTTACTTTAATCGCTTTCCATTCGCTAGTTAATTTTATGATTAGCTTCCTTGCTTGGTCTACTTTCAATTGAACATATCACATTCAAATATATTTGTATTCGCGTATACATAAATCTATCACAACCCCTTGCTCGCTTCCAAATTCAAATCTAAGTTTCAAATTCAAATTAAATTTTGAATTAACATATCCGATTTACGTAATGAAGGTTAAGTTCAATTAAAAACTTCTTCGACTAATTACTTTTTAATTACTTAACTTCCTCCCATAATAAAAAATCTGATTTCTGCTTCAAAAATCAATTCATCTACTCCACTTGATTTCATATTTGATTTATAACTCAAGTTTGGATTTTTTTAATGGAAATTCGGATTTTTATTCACTCAAAATCCTTTTATTTTATTTAATGAACCATTATGGTTTTAAAACGATTATAGTGCTGTTTTTTTTTTGAAAATTTGATTTTGACATAACCCAAAATCCATAATGCGAAATCCAGGTTTTTCTCTTCCATTAGAAAACTATCATTCAATAGGTCCGAACGTTTTTTTTATCGAATTCAGACTTATAATGATTATTATATACTCAATTTAAGTTCGAATTGTCAAGTTACGAACTACTACACTGCAGCATGTTCGTTTTAATTAAATTAAATATAAACGTTTAAACTTCGTTTATTAAGAAATTTTAACTCTACTTCTACGACAAATTAATATAAATTAAACCGTTCTTCCAAATCTAACTTAAAACTACGATTATTCAAAATTGCTGATTATTCAATGTCATCGATTATTAAATTCACAAAGCAGTTGTAATTTATATTTACAACTCAATTTCTATATTAAATTCCCATTTCCTATGTAAATAATTTATTTATAAAATTTAATATAATCGAATTCCCACTTATAAATCCTTTTGCTTTACCACTGTTCGTTTATATTCCGAATTCTGAAATAAAATCTGTCATTCTGGTTCGAAACGATTTCCAATTCACCTTTTAAATTCATACTTGAGTTTAAATTTATTTACCCAATGATATTTTATCTCTTTTGTTTATAAACATCACTAATAAATTTCACTTCTTGCTTTAAATATTAAAACAAGTTTCTATTTCAAATTTCATTTGAAATTCCATTCCTACTTCGGAAAAATAATTTTCCTTTTAAATTCACATTTAGTCTACATTTCCACATTATCAAATGATAATTTTTCTTTTCATTATAAACACTGTTTATAAATTAAACTACTTGTTTTTGTTACTCAAAACAAGTTAATATTTTTCTTAGCCTATTCGAAATTCAAATTCCATTTCAAAAAAATATTTTTTCCATTTTAAATATAAAAATCTCTTTTTATGATATTTTAAGTATCAATATCTTGGGCCAGTGATATTCAAACATCCAAAACACCCAAGTATCAATCATAGGTTTTCTAACACATCATATATGGTAATATGTGTGAAAACAAACAATAACAAATTTAGGGAATCCAGTTGGATCCCTCTAACCTGTTTTCCCGCATCCACAGATATTAGACAACATAAATAATACCAATCCTGCTTCAAGGCATGATATCGCGGTATAGAAGGCCATCCACTCTATATATCGTAGGGCTATCGGGTCACCCGCTAATGGTACCGCAGGAAATATCATATATATATATATATATATATATATATATTAGCGACAACCACCAAGCTTAAATATAACTAATATATATAACCATAATAATATTTCAGTGTATCCAAACAGCCAACAAACAACATATATAAAAATTATTTTAAATTAAAATTTGTTTATAATATAATTATACATGAATTTCAAAGAGTGAGTTTACTCACCTTGATTTTCGATTGCCAAATATCCAATTAATTTTCCATATCGTCTCCTCTACGAATCTACTCAAATCAATTTATCTTACGCCTATGATTATCTGATTTTATTCTTTTATTTATTTAAATAAACAAATAAAATAAATAATTAAATTATTCTATGTAATTTAAATATTTTTAATATATACTTTACGGTTACTGCAATTTACTCGACCAACTGATGACAAAACCTAAACAGCTCCAAAATGCAATCTGCTTCATACGACATTTCATCGAACATGTCACTGACCATCCAAAATTGATCCTTATTGCTACCAAACTCAGTTAGCGCTTTACTGTCAAGACAACCTCCATTCGACCAGACCAACACTTCCAATGACCGATCATATTTTCTATCCCACGTAAGCTTTTATTCCCCCTAAAATCACAGGCTAACCTTCCATTTGCCCATTGTCTAACCTTAACTCCACAGACCAAACAAAACATCAAGTTCAACATTAACACGTTCGAACTACTCCGGAATTCGAACCCCATTGCTCAACCATGCAGTTACCAATCACTCATTAATATCAGTTCATCGCACTCCTCCAATTTCCCTTACAAGTGTCAGCCTCCACTCAGTTCATCTATGCGATCATCCAAACTCCATCCCATCGAATCCAACATCAACACAAATTTTCACTCCATCGTCGATCGAACAGTCGATCGAGCAACATGCATCAGTGCGATAATTTTAATGATAAAAATCCTTCAATCCCCCATGAATCACCACCCAGACAAACTCGAAACCACACCACAACCTTCCTTCGCCTAACCCACTACACAACGACCGATTATGAGCCAATCCTTGCGATTTATTTTAGATCGCGATTTCGATTTTCCCTTAATTATTTTTTATAGACGGAATAGATTTTCGTGGGTGACTGGGAGGAAAAACGAAGTAGAAAGGATTTGATTTGGTTTTATTGGATTTCCGGATGAGGAGTTACAAATGGTGATGGCCTAAATTTATAGGTGCGAGAGGAGACAAAGGTACATAGGTAAATGGTGTTTCCTTGATATGGAAAAAGGGAGACATTTTCTATAGCTCAAGGAAATAATATACGTCTGCGTGATAAGGTTTTTGGGTGGCGTTATAAGGAGTAGGTCGGTTGATTAAATTTTTGATAGATTTTGAAGTGATTTTATACTTATCCATTTAATTTGATAATAACATATTTCGAAGTTTTGAACTCCAATCAAAACACAATAATTGACGTTTCTAGGGTTTAACCACAATTATGAATACACTATAACATGTTTCAATGTCTGCTTCGATCGCATGGAAAAGATATAAATTTAAATCGATGATTTAAATTAAATTCACTTTAATCGTTACTGAGCATTTTCTAACCATACAATCAAACTATAAATCCGAATGTTAACAAAATTGAAATCTATTAATAATACACTATTACGGATGTGATGGAACTGGTTTCGTTGAATTATGAAATCATTTTGAAAATCACTGTTTTCATATGTTAAATTAAATTGTTGAAAATATAAATTGATTCATAACAATCAAATTCATCGATAATAAATTAATTATATTAAAATAGAATTTATATTGATCGACTGAATCGTTTCGATTTAGTTTTAACTTAGAATAAAACTATAGTCTGATATACTCAAAATCAAATTGTATATCGATTATTAAATCGATAAATTCCATATAAAAATTCATTTATTATTCCAAATAATTATTTAAAATAAATTTAAATATTCAATATTAAATGACTAAAAATCCAGGATGTTGTAGTTTTAAAAGTAAATTAATTATCTTACCAAACATGGTTATATTAGTGCCTTCTGTAAAAGTTATTAATGTTTAAATGTTTTAAAAAATGTTGGAATGTGTGTGAACAATATTTATAAGGATTAAACCATGTTTTGTGTGTGCCCTGTATTGGAGTTGGATTTTTGAAATGTTGAATTAGAGGAGGATAATTAGTTAGCACAAACTCGTGTTTAGTGTATAATAAGAGTTTAGAGCTTTTGTCCTTAAAATAGAGAAATTGGACCTAAAACAAAATAAGAAAAGTTTGTTTGTAAAATTCTAATACATTGTGCGGGTCTTATGTAACGACCCAGAAAATCTGAACCAATTTAAATTATTTTAATTGGCTAAAATAATGGATTTTAAATATTTAAAATAAATATTTTAAATAATAGCAATGAAAACTGAGTTTGAATCGACGTTTGAAAACGAATATAATTAATTCTAATTATAAATAAGGCCTGAAATGGCGCGGTAGTTTCAAAATTTGAATTCAAACTTTGTCGGACTGTACCGGGTGCAAAACAAAACGGATTTGAGCGAAACCAAAAATATTTAAATCTGTTAGTGAATACCTTTCTAACGAATCTGAAAAATCGAATTTTCATAGCGGAAAGCAAAAGTTATGGCCAAATGAATTTTCAGAAAGGTCGCTATGGAATTTATATAACCCTGAAATTGGCCATTTTGCAAACGACCTCGGAACTCGACGAAACCACTTTTGTTGGATCCGGGATGTGAAGTTATTGCTAGGTTTCAAATTTCATAATTTTTGAAGCTAGTATGTGAGCGTGGCAACAGTTAAATTGGATCGACCAGAAATGGGCCTTTTTGCAAACGGTCTCAAAATTCGACGAAACTAGTTTTGTTGGGACCGTATCGTCAAAACATAGCCAGATTTATTTTTCTGGAATTTTTCGAATCAGTTTGTGGCCCTGGCAAATTGAAATGTACGTTCAAATTGAATATTGAATGTTATATATTTTAATTTGAAGGAAAACTGACTGAAACAGTCGAATGGGCCTACGAAACATATCCCATTGTGTTCGGAATGGGGGGTAAAACGCTAGGGATGACAGTCGTTGGGTTTGAATTGGCGTTCGTGTGGGAAAGGGGGTATTTTCGAAATTTAAAAAAATATAAATATAAAGAAAATCTCTCATTGGCCAGTGACCATCTTCTATCTCCCTGATGAATACTGCGCACGACGGAAATGATGTCGCCACCTTCTCTCTTCGATTTCTCCCACGTTTCACAATGAAATCGAGTGATTCTTGATTCATTTCAAAGCTCTTCCTCTCCTCTTTAAATCCATCTAAGGTTTGCTAGTTATCATCAAGTGTGGAGGGAGATACGAGTCCTCAAAGTCAACGACTTTGGAGCACCGCCAAGCCTTCAGGGCGCCACCGAACGGAGCGAAACCACCAGCGCCGGGAAGGTGGTTCGAAGCTCTTTGACGCTGTGTGAGCTGATTCTCCTATCGCGCAACGGTTTGATCGAAAGATCAAAACCTAGTTTTGAACCATCATGAAAGGTGGGTCCTTTATTACATCTGAACTTTGAAAAATCATATCTTTTTCATTTCTTAACGAAATTCGATGAAACAGGAAACATCGTGACCGTGTGGACGTCTTCTACATTCTAGAAGAGACCGCATATTTTTCTGAGCCTTCTGCTATTTTTGGTGGAGTGGAACCCAATGTGAGATTTCTAATTTATAAACGATATGTATAAATTATATAGTCGATGTATGAGTTATATAAGCGTTGTACACCTCATGTATAAGCGTTGTATAAGTTGTACGTTCGATGTATAAGTTGTATATTCGTTGTAAAAATTATATATGTGTTGAAATAGAAGTGAATTGCTATATATATATATATATATATATATACGCCCCTCGTCCACAAACCATGGATGATATTTATTGGTTGTGATTGGTGTGAAAATTGATTGATAGCGAATGGTTGATTGGGATTGTTTGTGGTTGATATTGATTGATTGTGGTTGAAAAATACCCGTTTGTGGTTGAGAAATATTTGGTTGAAACCACATAGGATTAGTTTGTGTAAATGAAATAAAAATATACATGCCGCCTGCGTGCGAACTAGATGCATGATCCCTATTGTCAAAAACCGCGAGGTTTTAAGGTAGAGCGAGGAGCCATACTAGGGACGGTCCCGGTTTTAACTACCCTGCCGTTATGTTGCCGAAATTTTGAATAATATTCATGTGTTTGAATTATTTTCATTTGCTGAAACTATATTTATTCGTTGAATAGAAAACCTTCATGTGTTGAATCGATATTCATTCGTTGAATTGAAATTCATGTGTTGAATGGTGTTCGTGTTTTAAATATAAAAATCACATTTTTGTCTATATATATATAAACTATAGAAAACCTTCATGTGTTGAATCGATATTCATTCGTTGAATAGAAATTCATGTGTTGAATGGTATTCATATTTTGAAATAAATCGTTCTATAATAAAAATCACCTTTTTATCATCTATATGAACTATGTAAAATGACCTTGTTTTAAAAGAAATTGTTTTATAATAGAAATCACCTTTTTTATTACCTATATAAACTATATAAAATAATAGTGTTTTGAAAAGAATTGTTTTACAATAAAAATCACATTTTTATTATATACATGAATTGTTGAATATAGTGAAGTGTTGAAATAGAAGACAGTTAGATAAAAATATCGTTTTTATCAAATGTATGAAAAGAAGGTAGCTTTGAAATCGAAGAATCGATATATAATATATAAATAGAATTAAAATATATCGAATAACGACGCTGCAGTTCATATTTTGAAACCATGATTTCAAACGATTATACCGGGAGATCCGACCATCGGATTTTCCTGCAATCGCAACCGTTGGGTTCGCCTTGGAAATATCTTTCCAACGGCACCAACTTTGTAAAAATCCAACGGTTGGATTGTCTGGAATGTTTAATTCAAATCTGAAGAAAAAAAAGCTAGAAACGATTATATTTATATATATATATAAATATAATTATAATTAATCGAATAACGACGCTGCAGTTCGTATTTTGAAATCGAAACTTCAAACGATTGTACCGGGAGATCCGACCGTCGGATTTTCTCGAAACTGGAACCGTTGGATTCGTTTTGAAAAGATCTTTCTAATGATGTAAATTTTGTGAAGATCCAACGGTTAGATTTTTAGATATGTGTAAATCAAATCTGAAGAAAAACAGCACCACGGTCGCGTTATGGCCCGAAGCGCCGTTTTAAATAAATTGGCTATTTTAAAATAAATAAAAATAGCGATAAATCGTTATAAAATATTATAAACGATATGGATATGATTTAGAAATTAACTGAAGGTTGGCTAAGTCGAATGGTTTCCTGGGTGTTGATCTGATGTTGGTTTCGGCCTTCGAGGTTAATATTTGGGAAATCATTCTCTTACTGATTGACGGTTAGTGACTAATGAATTGAAATGATGCGTGTATATGTTAGTGTTGCACTTGTTTATTATATACGTGAGTTTCTCAGAAAGACCGGGTTTATCCCATTCTGAATAACTGAATCGACGATAAGAAATCGAAGATGAAGACGGTGGTCGAAGACCAGAGATCTTCACCTCGTTTGGATGGTAACCGAGGTCCTGATTGGGAGGCATCCCGAAATATGGATAATTAGTGGTGATCGTCCAGACGTACGTGGTGATCGATGGGTTTGCGAGGTATTTAGTGCCTCCGGTTTCGTTCAGACCCAGAACGGACTTGCAAATGGACAGTGTGTCTGACATTGGAATTTATTCTGTGTGATTGATAGCCATCAGTTGCACGGTGTGAATTGCCTGTGTGGCATGCTAAGATGCAGTGATCAGGGCTTCTATTGAAAAGCAAAGTCTTGTGGTGATGATCAAAGCACCGTCTGTGTGGCGTAGCTTTGTGTATAACGTGAAATCGCGAGCCTCACACCCCGGTATGAACCAGAAACGGGGGTAGGACCTCAGGGAGGGCATGCGTTTCCTTCTAGTTATGAGTGGCGTCAGTGGTTTTACACGCGCTGACGAGTTTGAATTATGTGGTTGTTGCTGTTGCGAGGCGCCTCGGTTAGATCGGACGATCCGGGCCCGATGGAGTCATTCGTTGGCTCGTTTACGCCCCCAAAAGGCGGGGAAACGTATTGTTCAGGCATAATAATCCACTTTGGTGGACCGGCCCTGACGATCCAAGGCTTGCCTGCGCGCTTGCCTGAGACACGGACTAGAGCGTCTCGAATTCGGTAAGGACTGTCCTTTGCCTTGGTTCAGGACGGAAATCCAATTTCCAAATACGTGACTGTGCGGTTTTGATTGTGTATATATATATATGGCTACATGATATATGGTACCCAGGCCGCCTATGATTGATAGTTATGATTCAAATTGTTTTTGAAACATATAAACACTAGTAATAATATCAAATGCTTTTGCTTTATTCGTATCAATCATATTTTGGCCATTATAAGGTAAAACTCTATCCTCCGGTTTGCGTTGCATTGTGTGATGGGAACTGAGTCTTATAATGGCTTCATTTTTATAAAAAGCATAGCGATGTTTAAAAGAAAGATTTGATTTTAAAGCACTGGCAGTCCAGTGGAGTAAACCCGTTCCACGAAAGTGGCGTGGTCCTGTGATTAGCCATATTATAAATGTGTTGAGTAGATTTCTCATACCAGTCCCATGACTGACTCGTAGTTTGTTTCACTTTCAAACTCGGGTGCCCCTTTTTTTCTACACGGGCGGCCTTGTATTCAGGTTTAGCTGGTTCTTTCTGCATAGCTGGAGCTGAAGATGGATTCTATCATTTATCTCTTTTTATGTTGTTCAGCTCCTATTGTACATTATGTTTGTTTTCCGCTGTAGACATATATGTATAGTTGAACTGTATTTGTACCAAGTATGATCCTGTATACTGTGTAACTCTGATGATTACTCTTATCTAGTATATTCTATTGTTCATTATCTGGTGTATTTATTTATTTCTGTTCTGCTATTATCTGTTTATGTGTTATATTCCACGGATTACCCTTGCCACCGTCAGTACGGGGTTTGGGGTCGTCTCATCTTAATGTAAATTTTTCACACTATAAATCCTAGCCAAAAAGAGTACATTCTTTTCTTTTTAGTATACTTCTTCCTTCTTGAAAATTGAAAACCATGGCTACCCTCTTTGTCTCCATCTTAACTAAAATTATATTCAATTGGAAAAGGAAGGAGATGCAAATCTCAAGCCTTGTAACAAGAGCTTAGCCTCAATCAGAAAGATTAATTCTCTAATTTCTAGAATCGAGGAAGTAGTTATAGTAAACCATCTAGAATCCTGTATATCAATGTTCTATGGCCTCTTAAATTCCAGTTGCTTGATTTCTCCCCTTGAAGCTAGAAATCATCCAAAATCAACCTTAGGGGAGTGTGCGCTCACACCTTCTAGTTTGCAAATGTTTTTTGTTCATCTCTATAGAAATATCTCATTGTTTGCTATATTGTATCATGTTTTAGCTTCTATGATCTTTGGTTATTAAACTTGTTTCTGCCCATCTTTAATAGGTTGGATATCTCTTATTTCTTAATGATTTCACTTGATTCTAGTTCCATTTTGTTGCCCTATAACTCTAGTGTATGAGTGCAAATTTAGTTGTTATGTGGAAAGGGTTGGATGCCTAAAATCAGTGTCGAAGCTGGGAATGAAGTAGGTTAACAACCTGCTGATTTTTGCATGTACATGGTCGACCTAGAAGTCGATCCAGGCTTCAGAGGGTCGACTCGTGTAGGGATGATGTGCGCAGGAAGCATTTTTGCTTCCTGTTGATTGTTTTGTCTATTTTTTCTCTTCCTTATGCCTCTATTTCTGGAAGACTTTACTAAATTAATTCATGTTCTTTTAATGTTGCATGACAAGTAATATGTATGCCTAAATTAGATTTAATCCATGCTCGAATTCAATGGATTTCGATAAGCTATTCGCTGAGTTTTGTGAGGTTTTTGATAAGGTTTCTTATATGTGCACGATTTTAAATTAGTATTTATATTATTAATAACATTTTATTTATAGCTCTGAGCCGAATGAATTCCTTGTTTCGATTTCAATAGTGAAACGGCTCAAAGCAATAGTATAGCTGTATTTTAAGATTATGATTGTTTTCGAAGAAAGAAATAAATGGATTTCAAAATCGTTTTATAAAATGTTTACGTAAAACCAAATATATTATATATATAAACTAACACTTTTCTACACCCTTCGAGAAGGCTTATTTTTGTTCAAACGGTATAGTGATCCTCATTGTATGGTATGTATATTTTATCGGTTAATTACAATATCTTCTAATTGAAAACGTTGATTTTATTATTCTGTTGATAGATGTTTCTGATGATTTCCATTGCGAAGTTAACAAGCGGCTAATGAACCAGTATTGGGAATGTATGCTACGGGACGCACTGTTACCACTACTGGAATCACTAGTCATAAGTTGGTGATGCATATTGTTGTTTGTTGAACCAGCACCAGTGTCGGGTCATGTACATATGTGAAAATATGTACAAAGGTGTTTGTTGTTAGGGGATGCGGTCCTGTACATATGTAAAAATACGTACAAAGGTATTTTTTGTTTATTGTTTATTGTTACTATATGTGACGAAAGTCACATAATTAAGCCTAACACATTAAATTGGTACTTGGCTGAGCTTTGCGGGAGCTATTTGCACGTGCATTATGTGATGCTTCAGATCTGAATTATTATTATTATTATTTATATACTTGTTTTTTCGGATTAAAATATTGACGTTTGATGATTTTGATTATACTATCATATTTACTTTGGAGATTTGAATCCAAATTGTTGTTTCGATGATACCATTGACCTTACTATTTTGGACCTTTTTGATCTTTTGATGAATTGTTGTTATTTTTTGTTTCGGGTCCTGTATGTTTATGGTTTGTTGATGATGAAGCCAATCATAGCCTTAGTATTGGTATTATTGAAGTATGATGATCACTCTAAATTGAATAAATTGTTAAGTGGGGTTATTTTTTGTTTTGCTGGAGTTTGATACCACTATTTGATGTAATGATTTGGTGTCTAGCTTGGAGTTTATCACCTCTTTAATGATGTTAAATCCCGTTTGGTGGTTTCTTATGTTTCCTTGGAATCTTGTAGGTCGTCAAGCCTGGAGAATCCAGTGAATCAATTGATGTTTTGGGATTATACAATCCCTTTTGTGTAAAAAGGATATGCTTATCTATATTTCATATTTCACCAATTGTACTCTAAATGATTTGTAAAGTAGACAGACCCATGTAGGTTAATGCTCGGGTCAAACCGAGTAGTTTCATATTTAGCAGATCAGTTGCTTAGGTCTAGCAGTTTTGCCTATGGACTATATCCTGAAGCTAATTCTTATTTGTATTTTTCCATTTTATTCATTGTAAATCTATTTTTTGATGACTGTTGTACCTATGTATGGCTTATTTGAAACCATTTGTACTTGGGACAAATGTATATGTTGTATTCGATGGTTGTATCTGTATGTAACTATTCTGTGATACGTTATCTATAATGAGTTGTATATTGTTTTGAATACTATCCTCAGCCATCATAATTTTATATTAGAAGTACTGAGTATGTTGATCCATTTGAAACAAGAAAAGAAAGAAGTTATACACCCTATCGACATATTCGATACTCGTCTAATACGAAATTACTGACGGTGCCCCTAACCAGCCCTATTCTTTGCTCCAATAGACGACATTACTCGTTAATGCTCTTTATTATGGTGGGTCTTTGGGTGGGGTGTCATTGCAGATTTCACGAAATCATGGAAAATCTCTGGCATTTGTCGCAACATCGTGAATAATCAGCCGAATCCCAATTAACGGTAGGCCAGAGGTAGTCCAACCTAAGCATCTTCTTTGCCGAAATTTTCCCCTCGATGTGATCACAACCCTTGCCTTTATGAACTTCTCACAACAACTCGTTTGACATCACCGTGAGCTACACATCAAAGCAGAGGGACTGAGAAACCAATTCGATACATTATGTCTCCCTTAATGATATATCTTTAAGCTTTGCGTAGGAGGCCAGACTTTTCATTCTTTTGCTTCGAAAGGATTCCATGTAGAAGAAAGTTTCTGATAAGGTTCATCCATGATTCTCTTCCAGGCTCGACGTCCAACACTACATCAATTTCCATCTGATCTTTGGTTAGAGTAGTCAATGTCTTTATCGGGACCATCTCCGTCTTCATCGGGGTTTTATGAGAAAGCGAGCTTTGCCAAAGAATTAGCTTTCTCATTCTGATCCCGTGGTATGTAAGAAATTTTATAATAGTAAAACAAAACTAGCAGCTCTTCCACCTTTTCAAGATTGGTAGCAAGTCGTGCCCCCTTGATTTGGAATTCCCTCCTAACCTGAAACACTAAAACATGTGAGTCATCGAAAATGTCGAGTTCTATTATTCCCAACTCCTTCGTGAATTTCAACCCAGCAATCAGAGCTTCATACTTGACTTCATTGTTGATTGTTGGGAAGTCCATCATTAATGAATAACAGAACGATCATTCCTCGGGAGTTAATAAAACAACTCCAATGCCTTAACATCGATCTTTTCGGGATAATTTGTGAATATTATTGATACCAAGATTTTGATTAATGCCAACAAAAGAAGTTGCAATGGAATTCATGTCATAGAGATAAGATTTTATATATATATATACACACACACACACATAATGAGTCGTCTTAGAATTATTTTAAAATCTATCCTCAAGTATAACACGAATATACAAAACAAAGAATATATATAAGGCTTTAAAAAGCCAGAAATATAAAAAAACAGCTCTACCAGTTGACTGTTAGATAAATGACCAGTCGACTGGTCAGAGAATTTTTTAATCTAATGGCTAGTTTTGAAAAAAAATTATCCAAATGATTTAAAGTCTAAATTCAACCAGTCAACTGATGATTTTTAACCAGTCGACTGATTTGACCCAGAAACCTTTTTTATGAAGAGCCCTTTCATGAAGAGATCTCTCTTCAATGATCAAGGGAAATGGACACAAATTTTTACAGAAACTCTTCATAAAGATTTGCTACCTTTCTACCATTATATATACACTTCATTTATAATTTCCAAATCACTGAATCATTCTATCTCTTATCTAATTTCTGAATTGCATTTCCATACTCTTACAATACAAAAGCTTTCCCAAATTCAAATACTTGTTGAATCCTTAAATTGATTTAATATCACTTGATTCAGCAAGAAATTTTCTTCCTCAAATCCTTGCATTCAAATCATATACTTGAGGATAAGATTATAGGAAGGGTGTACTTAAACTGTTGACTATCATTGTTGATTCACGAACACAAAGCAGAAGTCAAAACACTTGTAATTGTTGAAGTCTTGTATAGTTACTCAGGCGAGAGGCGTCCTTCTTGGTGCTCAGGTGTACTGACCTATTCCTTCGGGTTAAGAGAGGGTGTGATAGTGAATTCCGAAGAGGAGCTTCGAGACTAGACGTAGGGCGGGAAGTCCGAACCAGTATAAAGTTCCTGGTGTCGATTCTTATTGCATTTACTTTTGATATATTTTTATAGCTTAACTTTTTACCCGCGTAACTATTGTATATTAGCTAGTTTGTATATCATCTACATTTCCTCTATATCCATATAGACCCTGCTTAAGTCGTACATGTCGAATTTTCATTTGGTATAAGAGAAAGGCCATCATTTAAACATAAAACCGCTATCTGATATTTATATAATATGGATAATAATACTAGTACTAGCAATAACACTGAATATTCTGAAGGCCAATCCACTACTAGACCACCTTTCTTTAATGGCATGAACTATAGTTATTGGGCTTCACGAATGAGGATATATATGCAAGAAAATAGTTTTGATGCGTGGAATATCACACAAAAAGAGTACACACAACCTACTACACTATTTACTAAATAGTCTGCATTTGAAAAAGCAGAGGCTAGTGCCAATGCTAAGGCTATGAACATTTCGCATTGTGCTTTAGATTGAAACGAGTTTAACTGGATTTGTATGTGCAACATAGCATAAGAAATCTGGAGAGCACTCAAAATTACTCATGAAGGTACTAATAAGGTTAAACAAAGAAAAATATCTATACTTAAGAATCAATTTCAAAATTTTAAGATGAACGAAAATGAATCCATAAATGATATGTATTCACGTTGTCAAAATATTTATCACTCTTTGTTAGGATTAGGAGAAAAGTATTCCGATTTTGACATAGTGTCAAAAAATTTGACTCCTTAACGGACGAACGGGAGAGAAAAGTATTAGCAATCAAAGAAGCTAATGATCTCTCTGCCATGAAACCAGAAGAGTTGATTGGTAATCTAATGTCTTATAAAGTAAATTTGCAGGCAAAGAAAGCATAGGTACATGATAAGAAAAATATTGCTTCCGTGCTGAGAAAGAAGATTACGATTCAGACGAAGAAGATATTGCTTTCATAGCAAAAAATTTAGAAAATTTCTAAAATACAGAAAAGGCCAAAGCAAAAATGTGAAAAAGAATTCTTCAAAAGAGCCTGACCCTGCACTGCTAGAATGCTTTAATTGTCACAAGACTGGACACTATCAAAAGAGTTGTCTAGAATTGAAGAAAAATCGCTAGAAGGAAAAATCAAAGAGACGAGCATTTTCAGTCACTTGGGATAACTCTGATTCATCTTTTGAAAGTGACAGCTACAGTGACAGTGAGCAAGCAAATGTATGCTTCATGGCTAAGGATAATAATGTAAGTGATTTTACTTTTGATGAATTAGTATAAATTAATACTGAAATCTTAGAATCTAGGAAAATATTTAAGCGAAAGTTTAAACAAGCTAATGAAGATAAAAAGAAAGCAGAATTTGAGAGATATCTTTTAAAAGATGAGAAAGAAATTTTAGAAAATGAAATTAGAAAATTACAAGAATCTATTTCAGTAGCGAATTCTCAGATATCTATGTTGAGTTAAGAAATCGAGACTCAAAAGAATAAAAACGATTTATTAACTTCTGAGAATCATGATTTAAATACTAAAGTTAAAATTATAGAATCAGAAAATTCTAGTTTAAAAATTAAGTTCGAAAGCATTTCTAAAAATGTTAATAATTTTAACAAAGGAAGAGAGAATTTATCTAAAATATTAGAAAACTCTCAACCTGTTTTTTGTAAGTAAGGACTAGGATATGATAAAAAATTAAAATCAAAAAGGAAATCCATTTCTAAAAATTCTAACATTAAATCAGAAATTTCTAGTAGCAAATTAAATATTTCTATTAAGAAAAAAATACTCGGGAAATATTAGTATATGGATTCCAAAAACAAATAATGTTCTTATTACGAATAAATATATTTAAAAAATTAGATTCTGTTCATTGTAATGATAATTATTTTTTCAAAAGGGATTCTGAACCCTCTTGGGTTTGGCTACCTAAGACTTAACCCTTAAGACCCTAACGGAGGAAGTGGGAACCAATGAATTTTTTAAAAATATTTACTAGATAGTGGTTGCTCAAAACACATAGCAGGAGAAAAGGAGATGTTAACAAATATCATTTATTCAAAAGGAGGAACTGTCACATTTGGAGATACTTCCAAAGGATATATCATCAGCAATGGCAGTGTGAGCAATTACGTTATATCTAATTCACCTCTTATTTCGGATGTTTTATTGGTTAAGAACTTAAAACACAATTTATTAAGTATTAGTCAATTATGTAATAAAGGTTTTAAAATATCATTTTCTAAAAATAAATGTAGTATATTTGATTCAAATCAAAATCTTATTTTTGAAGGAAATCGGGACAAAAATATTTATATTTTAAATATGGCCGTTAATAATAATCCAAGTATGCGTTTATTAGCCAAAGATAATGACCCTTGGTTATGGCACAAATGATTTTGCCATATTAATTTTAAAACAATAAACAAGATATCTAAAAATGATCTTGTAAGAGGATTACCCAAAATAGAATTCAAAACTGAAAATTTATGCGATGTTTGTCAACTTGGAAAGTTAATCAAATCCTCTTTTAAATCTAAAAAGTTCATATCAACTTTACAAACACTTGAGTCACTACACATATATTTATTCGTACCAACTCAAGTTCAGCCTATAAATCATAGCAGATATGTTTTTGTAATTGTTGATGATTTTTCAAGATACACTTGGACTATGTTTTTAAAAAATAAAAGCGATACTTTGGAATTTTTAAGAATTTTGTCAAACAAATTCAAATTTTAACTGTTTTAAAAATAAAAAACATACGAAGTGATCTTGGAGGAGAATTCGAAAATAAGAAATTTGATTAATTTTGTCAAAAGAAAAGAATTTTTCACAATTTCTCTTTTTCTAGAACTACACAATAGAATGGAGTTGAAGAACGTAAAAATAGAACTTTACAAGAATTTGCAAGAACATTATTTAAATGAAAGTACACTGCCAAGACATTTTTGGGCTGAAGCAGTTGCAACAGCTTGTTATGTTTTGAATCGTGTTTCTATCCGACCTCATACTAAAAACACTCCATACGAGATTTGTACTAGTAGAAAACCAAATATATCCTACTTCAAAGATTTTGGTTCAAAATGTTTTGTTTCAAATACAAAAAATCGGCTTGGAAAATTCGATTCAAAATCTGACGAAGTAATATTCTTAGGATATTCTGAGCATAGCAAGGCTTAACGTATTTTCAATAAGAGAACCAGTAAAATCGAAGAATCACTTCATGTGTCATTTGACGAAAATATTATTCTAAATTCATTTAATTCAGATATTATGAGAAATAATTCTTCATATGACGATGATATTGATATATAGAGAGAAGACGAAAACATTGTTCATACTAACATAGAGAATAATGCTACAGAAACTCAAGGTAATGTCAATAATCAAAATATTCCTATTAATGAAGTTCGATCTCCACCAAGAATATTACGAGACCATCCAACTCAAAATATTATTAGAGAAATAACTTCAAACGTAAGAACAAGAATTCAACTTAATTTAGTAAGTAATGTAGCCTTCTTATCAAATATTGAACCCAAAAACCCTAAAGAAGCATCTATAGATGAAAATTGGATAATTGCAATGCAAGAAGAATTAAATCAATTTGAATGTAATGAAGTATGGGAATTAGATCGAAGACCGACTGATCAAACTGTTATTGGAACAAAATGGGTTTACATAAATAAAGTAGATGAATTGGGTAATATCACTAGAAATAAAGCTAGACTTGTCGCGCAAGGTTACAATCAAGAAGAAGGCATAGATTATGAAGAAACTTTTGCTCCAGTCACATGACTAGAAGCAATTCAAAAACTATTAGCATACGCTTGCCATCACTACTTTAAACTATATCAGATGGACGTTAAAAGTGCATTCTTGAATGGTTATATTAAAGAACGAGTATATGTTGAACAACCTCCACTATTTTCCCATGAAAAATATCATGATCATGTTTTTAAACTGAAAAAGGCATTATATGGTTTGAAGCAAGCACTCGTGCTTGGTACAAGCGTCTCAAAAATATTTATTAGATTCAGGATTTCAAATTGGAAAGGTTGATCAAACACTCTTTATCAAGAAAGATAATAAATATATTTTAATAGTACAAATATATGTAGATGATATTATCTTTGGATCAACGAATGATCAATTATGTCAAGAATTTTCAAAAATAATGACAAATGAATTTGAGATGTCACGCATGGGAGAACTATCTTACTTTCTGGGTTTGCAAATTAAGTAATTGTCAGATGGAATTTTCATTAATCAAGAAAAATATTGTACTAATTTAATAAAATGATTTGGAATGGAAAACACATCAAGGAAACCTACACCAATGAATACGACGACACATTTAGATAAAGATGAAAATAGTAAGAGTATCGATCAAAAGCTATATCGAAGCATGATAGGTTCACGTTTGTATTTAACTGCAAGTAGACTAGATATTATGATGAGTGTTTCCTTATGTGCTCGTTTTCAAGATAATCCAAAAGAATCACATTTGAGGGCAATTAAATGTATATTATGTTATCTTAGTAGTACTAAAGATTTTGGACTTTTCTATCCAAAAGACTGTTCCTTTGAATTAGTTTCATATAGTGATGCTGATTTTGGAGGATCACGGACGGATCATAAGAGTACAAGCGGAACATGTCACTTTATTGGTAAATCACTCATATTTTGGTTCAGCAAGAAAAAATTTGTGTTTCATTGTCAACATGCGAAGCTGAATACATATCTCCTGCACTAGCATGTGCTCAGGTAATTTATATGCAGAAAACACTAAAAGGTTTTAACATAAATTTGTCTAATTCCACAATTCATTGTGATAATGCTAGCGCAATGAATTTATCTAAGAATCCGGTAAACCATTCCAAAACTAAACACATTGATATAAGACATCGTTTCTTAAAATACAATATTGAAAAACAAACAATTAATCTAGAGTTCGTAAACTCAGAAAATCAAATTGCAGATATCTTTACTAAACCCCTTTTAGAGAACTCCTTCATAAGACTTTGGCGAGAACTAGGAATTGTATCTTTTAATGATCTCTAAAAATGTTATCCAATTACTTTGTGCTTATGATGTCTTAATTTCTTTTTAATCGATGACCAAGGGGAGAAAATTATCTCTTATGATTTGATTCCATGCAATATATGCTAACAATTTTTGTTGTAGGAATCAAATGGTAAGTTTGTAAATTTATGAACTAACAAATATATTGCAGAAATTCAGGAGGGAGCTAAACATTCAGGGGGAGAAAATCATAAGTATTGTCATCAATCAAAAAGGGGGATAATGTTGATACCAAGATTTTGATTAATGCCAACAAAAGAAGTTGCAATGGAATTCATGTCATAGAGATAAGATTATATATATATACACACACACACACATAATGAGTCGTGTTAGAATTATGTTAAAATCTATCCTCAAGTATAACAGGAACATACAAGACAAAGAATATATATATATAAGGCTTTAAAAAACCAGAAATATACAAAAACAGTTCTACCAGTCGACTAGTAGATAAATGACCAGTCGACTGGTTATAGAATTTTTGTATATAACGGCTAGTTTTAAAAAGTTTTTATCTAAACGATTTAAAGTCTAAATTCAACCAGTCAACTGATGATTTTTAACCAGTCGACTGATTCGACTCAGAAAACTTTTTTTATGAAGAGTGACCTTCTTCCATGAAGAGATTTCTCTTCAATGATCAAGGGAAATGGACACAACTTTTTACAGAAACTCTTCATAAAGAATTGCTACCTTTCCATCATTATATATACACTTCATTTATAATTTCCAAACCACTAAATCATTCTATCTCTTATCTAATTTCTAAATTGCATTTCCATACTCTTACAATACAAAAGCTTTCCGTAATTCAAATACTTGTTGAATCCTTGAATTGGTTTAATATCACTTGATTCAACAAGCAATTTCCTTCCTCAAATCTTCGCATTCAAATTATATACTCGAGGATAAGATTAAAGGAAGGGCGTACTTAAACTGACTATCCTTGTTGATTCAAGAACACAAAGCATAAGTCAAAACACTTGTAATTGTTGAAGTCCTGTATAATTACTCTGGCGAGAGGCATCCTTGTTAGGGCTCGGGTGTACTGACCTATTCCTTCGGGTTAAGAGAGGTCATGATAGTGAATTCCGAAGAGGAGCTTCGTGATTGGACATAGGGCGGGAAGTCCGAACCAATATAAAATTCTTGGTGTCGTTTCTTATTGCATTTACTTTTGATATATTTTTATAGCTTAACTTTTTATCTACGTAACTATTGTATATTAGCTTGTTTGTATATCATCTACATTTCCTCTATATCCATATAGATCCTTCTTAAGTCGTACACATCGGCTTTTCAAATAGCCTTTATACGACGGTTGATGGATTAACCTCCTTGATAGTATCATCTAGAGCTGTGAATGTAACACCCCGTAAATCAGTTAATACTAATATTCACAAATGAAAGAATAATTAATTTCAAATATAATAATATTGGGAAGCGGGCTACGCCATTGTGTTCGTCTCGGAAAAATACGTGAAATAGAGTCTGAAATTTTGTAAATCGGAGTTCGTATGACCGAGATATGGCCTCGAGAAGTTTCACGAAAAATTCAAATTTTAAAACAGATTTCAAAAACGCAGAAATGGAGGCAGGCGGGAAAACTCCCGCCCAGACCAGGTCGACCTGGGGGTCAACTTGGGAGTCGACCTGGGGGGGGCCAGGTCGACACTAGAGTCGACCTGGGTGTCGACCTCCCTGGTCGAGCCCAGGTGACCTGGGTGCATCTGGTTGGGTTTTCGGGCTGTGTTTTGAAGGCTGGACGAAATCTAATGGCTCTAATCTATTCTAGGGTAAATCTAATGGCCTAAATGCATCCTAACATCTATAAATAAGTGGGTAGACTCTAACCCTAAATCACTTGAAAAATTGGAGAGCTACCGACATGCCGTTGCCATGGAGTTCAGCGTAGCCGTCACAAACTAAAGAAGAAGGAGAAAGCCTAGCCTACAACTAAATCTACTCAACAAACAAATTAAATCAAAGACTCTTTCTATTTCTCTTCTTTAAATTGTGAGTATGATGATTCTCACAATGATATTATAAAATAATTCGATTAAGTTATGAATGGATCACAAGAAGTGATATGAATTGTAATTGTAAATTCTATTTTGTGGATCTCTTGTTATTCTATTATGCTGTCATATGTTGTTGTGAATTATATGTTGTAAATGCTCCTATGCTATGTTATGCTATGATGTAAATCATGTTATGCTACGTTATGCTATCATGCTATGCTATGTTGTAAACCATGCTATGTTATGTTGTAAATCTTATATATGTTGTAGATCTCATATTATCACACATGTTGGAAATCCATAAGTTATATGATTATGATATCATGTTAAGTTGTGTTGAATCGTACAAGTTGTAAAATCATGATGTTGTTATTTATGCAAATTGGATCATGTTTTAAAGTTTATGTTTTTTTCTAAAAATTAAATGGATCATGATTATGGGAATTTTCCTATTAAGTTAGGTGTACCCATATACATGAATCTACAATTTAATGGATCTTGATTATGGGAATTTGCCTATTGAGTTAGGTGTACCCATAAACATGAATCTATGATTAAATGAAACTTGATTATGGGAATTTGCCTATTTAGTTAGGTGTACCCATATAAAACCATGTTGTTAAATTGGATGATGTTGATTCACACATGTTTCTATGCAAGTTTATGAAATTGGATTAAGATCATAATACGTGAATCATGAACAAGTTGACACCTTTAGATCCATGACATGTATAATCTTATGCAAGTTGTAATTTTGGACATATGCAAGTTTCACCCCTTGTTATGGTTTATTTAGCCATATATACATGTTGTTATTGTGATAATCTCTTTTATGCTATGAGTTAGACTATTCGAGTCTAACATATATTTTGCGAATAAACGTTCAAACGTGGGGTAGGGGTGATATTAGGAATTAATAAATTGGGTGCAATTTTGTATGATTTTGCACGCCTTGAATGGATGTCCATAATTGAGTCAATTATGGACATTGTTGAATTTGGAATTAATTAATAATTCAAGTAGGGAATTATTAAAATTGGGGAAAGTGGATTATTAATAATAATCAATGCTTAGGACACGAGGTTGGACCTGTTTGTGACGTAAACCTGCCCGGACCCGCCCGGCAAATCCAGTAGTCACAAATGTTGGCCCAATGTGAGAGGTCCTAGGCCCAAACTAAAGCATAAAGTTGTAAAGACACGAGGTTAGACTCTTTTATGGTGTAAGACTGCCCGGACCCGCCCGGCAAATCCAGCTGCCATAAATGCCAGTCTAATGTGAGAGGTCTTTATGAGGTTATGGCCTTAATGAATTAAGAAATACTTAGCCAGATAATCATGTAAGGTGGGACATGGGGGTTAAGTAGGTGCCTTGGGTGGCATGAGGAATCTAGTGGTTGCCTTTAGAGGCATTTGAAATACGATTAGTCTTAACCAAACACACATTTAAATGAACATGACTAAGTGGGTTAAGTGGATGGACTAATGGGACAAGCTTAGGTGGAATGCTTGTGGGAAATAAGGGGGGCCCATTTCAACCAGTATCCCAAAACGTATCTTTGTGGGCTCGACCCAAGTCGAGGACGGGACACGCATACTGGGTTTGACTATAAGAGGCCAAAACAGGGAGCGGTGGCAACGCAAGTCCAACGGGTTTCATATGCGTGTGTGGACCCGGGCTGGTAGGTAATACGTTGTTGCATCGTGTAGGTATAAGCCGTGCATCTCCGTTATATCGGGTTGCCACTTTAGGGGAATGATACACCCCACTGTGGGGCCAGCACGGGTATCTACGAGTAGGGAGCCGATCGAAAAATGGAAAGTGGGGTACACCTAGTGGAGATAGGGGCAGGCGGCACCTATGTAGTCAGCTAGGAGTACGTAAAGCCATTAAGAAAGTTTCTAAGTGAAGCTAAGTGGGATCAATCTTTAGGGTGACTGGTGTGGTGCAGTATAGTGTTTATCCTTTAGTATTTAGGAGCGCCTATAACGTTGCCTTTAGCGATTATCTATGTCCTTAATCTGCTCTTTCATAGACATTTCCTTGTTTTCCAACTTATGCCTTAGTCTTGTTATTTTGATAATAGTATTGTAGAATTATCATACTCGCCAGACTTTATGTCTGACCCCCTCTTTTCCATCTTTTTCTCCCTTCAGGTCCTCAGGTTGGGCCAAGTTCTAGTGGAGTCTAATTGGATCGCTTATCTCTTGGAAAGCTTGGACTGCAGAAGTAAAGTCCAGCTTGTTATCTTTCTTTTTAATGGCTATTTATTGTAATGGGATTATGTATTTTGTTTTTGTGGAGACGGATGTTGTACTTGGTTATGATCTATGGTTTTATGATGTAACAGACATATTTAATTTCCGCTGCAATAAAATGAAGTTTTAGATTTCCAAGTGCTATTTATTATCTGTCTTGTTGTAATTTCTCTGTTCTATATTCACTTATGACCTCCATGGAAGTTAATGCATTCCTTTTGTGAGTGACATTAATGGACGTGGGGCGTTACACGTGGCATCAGAGCATAAGGTTACCAGAACAGATAAAATTTTTAGAAAAATATTTTTCTAAAGTATTTTTGGAAGAAGTGCTTTCAAAAACATGTTGTTTAAAGAGAGTTTTTATGAAAAACATAATCCCAAATAGCCATATCCTTATCTTTATCTTTCGAATTCTCCATTTTGAATCTTTCCTTTTTCGTTTCAGCATGGCTGAAGATCTTAATCTCCCAGAAGGTGTGACGGTTCCAGGGTGGTTTAGGAGATATTTGGAGGCTAGGGCCACCACTGCAGGCCCAGCAGATGCTCCTCCACCCCCAGTTGCACCCATTCCTCCTCCTCCTCCTCGTGTTGACACTTTTGCAAAGACGTGCAAGGAATTTAAGGCTATGGGAGGAAAAACTTTTCAAGGGACTGAGACGTTTGTGGAGGCCAGAGATTGGCTTAAGGATACTGAGGAATTGTTGGATATCTTTGAAGTGGAAGATGGGAGGAAAGTCCGTTTAGCTGCTTGGTTAATGAAGGGAGAGGCCTCGTTTTGGTGGGAGGTCACTAACGGGGAACGTCCAGTTGATTCGTGGGCGGATTTCAGACGAAGGTTTGAGGCAAAGTTTCTTTCAAGGGCAGAGGAGAATTTAAATATGGAAAAATTCCTGACATTAAAGCAAGGGAGCTTATCAGTGAAGGAATATGTCAATAAATTTAATCAGTTAGCAAGGTTTGGCTTGGAGTTGGTGAACACGCCAGAGAAGAAAGCTTTGAGGTTCGTTAGAGGCTTGAATGAACCGTTGCAAGGGTTGGCTATGACCCACATCCCTATGGGAGCCACCTTTGAAAGGCTAGTAGAAATGGCACTTATGCATGAGGATAAGGCAGTGGAAAAGAAAGGGGATCAGAAGAAACCCCAACAGCAAAATAAGAAGGGTGGTAAAAACAATAATGGAAAAGGGAAGAAGAGATGCTTCAATTATGGGACACCTGGCCATCTCAGCAAAGATTGTAGAAAGAAAAAGAAGACTGGTTGTTTTCATTGTGGAGATGCGGGACATTTGGTGAAGGACTGCCCAAAGAAGGGGTAGAGGGCAGGGTCTACCTCGGGAGGACAGGTGCAGGCTCTTATGGCACCAGGGCAGGCAAGGGGGCAAGTTCAGGCTATTGCGACCCCACCGCTGCAAGAAAGAGGTAGAACAATTTCTGTTGAAAGCTTAGTTTTTCTGTTTGATCATCCTGTCCGTACCTTATTCGATTCTGGCGCATCTCATTCGTTTATCTCTGCATCATTAGTTGAATCACTGCACTTGAACACCAGTTTAGTAGAGGATCCCTTGGTTGTTTCAAATCCAATTGGGGGTTCGGCTCATTTGACCATGATATGTTTGGATTTTAAAATCTTTATACTTAGCGTTGAATTTAGATGTGATGCTTATGTATTGGGCTTCACGGGCTATGGGCTAATTTTAGGAATGGATTGGTTATCTAGAAATGGGGCCATTCTTGATTGTGAAAGGAGAGTAGTTAGGCTTGTGACTCGCCTTGGTAACACTCTCGACATCTTTTGTAATCCCATAGATTCCGTTATGCTAAGTTATCTTGAATCGCTTGACGCGTCTGTAGAGAATCTGCGATCGGTAGAGGTGGTCCGGGAATATCCGGATGTGTTTGAGGAGGTGAAGGGCTTACCTCCAAAGCGGGAAATAGACTTTTGAATTTATCTTGTGGATAATGCTAAACCCGTATCTTTGCCAGTGCGCCACATGGCTCCTCGTGAAAGGAGGGAACTCAACAAGCAAGTGAAGGAGTTGCTTGAGAAGGGGTTCATAAGACGTAGTATATCGGAGTAGGGTGCTCCAGTAGTATTTGCCACAAAGGCGGATGGGTCCCTTAGACTTTGTGTGGACTATAGAGAACTAAACAAGCTTACTAAAAAGAACCGACACCCACTGCCGAGGATTGACGATCTCTTTGATCAGTTAGTTGGTGCCTCGGTGTTTTCGCAGTTGGACTTAGCCACTGGCTTTCATCAACTGAGAGTGGCTGAGGATAGTATAGATAAGACTGCTTTTAGGACTCCTGACGGATTTTATGAATGGCTAGTGATGCCCTTTAGTTTGACAAACGCCCCCGCATATTTTGTTGATTTGATGAGTAGGGTGTTTAGGGAGTACCTTAACAAATTCGTGGTAGTCTTTGTGGATGACATCTTAGTCTTTTCTAAGAACAAAGAAGAGCATGCCCTACATCTTAGGGAAGTGTTGGAAACCCTTCGAGCGCATAACCTTAAGGCAAAATTTTCTAAGTGTCACTTCTGGAGGAAAGAAGTACGGTTCTTAGGGCACGTGGTTTCCAAGGAAGGGATAGCAGTGGATCCCGCAAAGGTGGTGGCCATCCAAGATTGGAAGGTCCCTAAAAATGCAACCGAAGTAAGAAGTTTCTTGGGGTTGGCTGGCTATTATTGGAAGTTTATCAAAGACTTCGCAAAAATATCAGCTCCATTAACACGGTTAACGAAGAAGAACCTGGTTTTTACGTGGGACGAAGATTGTGATGATGCATTCCAACGTTTAAAGAGAGCCTTAACTTCACCCCAGTCTTAGTGCTGCCAGACGGGAATAAGCCGTTTACCGTCTATACTGATGCTTGTGGGACGGGACTTGGCGCGGTCCTCATGCAAGAGGGAAGAGTAATAGCCTATGGTGGAAGGCAGTTGATGGTTCATGAAAAGAATTACCCTACGCATGGCCTTGAGTTAGTCGCAATTGTTTTCGCGCTTAAGTCTTGGCGTCACTATCTTCTTGGTGAGAAATTCGAACTGTTCACTGACCACAAATCATTAAAATACTTATTCTCTCAAAAGGATTTGAATTTAAGGCAGCAACGGTGGATGGAATTCTTAGCATCCTACGACTTTGAAATAGCATATACCCCTGGGAAGGGTAACGTGGTAGCAGACGCCTTAAATAGGAAAAGGTTGTCCTTGAGTCCGTTGTTTGTTGAACGACGAAGCTTAGAATTCATCTCCATGTTTGACTTTAGACCCTCCGTTGACCTAGTACCTGGTTTGTTAGCATCCTTGGAGGTTAGACCTACACTTCTAGGACGAGTTGGTGAGGCACAGCAAGACGACCCACAGTTGGTTGAGATAGTAGAAAAGCTCAAAGGAGGGGAGTCGTCTAGCCATCTTCGTAGGTATACCCTAGACGATAAGGGTTGGTTACGAAGGGATAATAGACTTTGTGTACCACAAGACGGAGACTTAAGGAAGGCCATTCTTGATGATGCTCATCGCTCAAAGATGACCATTCATCCCGGCGGAGACAAGATGTACAAAGATATGAAGCGGGTTTTCTTTTGGGCCGGTATGAAAAAGGATGTGGCCGAGTACGTCGCTAGATGCTTGGTGTGCCAACGAGTAAAAGCGGAATAAAAGAAACCCGGTGGGTTGCTTCACCCATTGGAAGTTCCACTATGGAAATGGGAAAGCGTCTCAATGGATTTTGTGGATGGATTACCAAGATCAAGGAAGGGTAATACGGGGATTTGGGTTATAGTAGATAGACTTACTAAGAGCGCCCATTTTATTCCCGTGAAAAGTAAGAGGACTGCTCCGTGGTTGGCTTCTGTATACATTAAAGAGATAGTTTGTTTGCACGGTATTCCTTCTAGTATAGTAAGCGACCGTGATCCCATCTTCACTAGCGAATTTTGGAAGAGTTTACAAGAGGCGGTAGGGACTCAGCTATGTTTGAGCACCGCATATCATCCTCAGACGGACGGCCAGACCGAGAGGGTGAATCGTATTCTAGAGGATCTTTTAAGGCTTTGTATCCTAGACTTTGGGGTACATGGGAAGAGCACCTTCCGTTGGTAGAATTCGCATATAATAATAGCTTTCAGTCTAGTATTGGCATGGCACCTTTCGAAGCTCTTTATGGAAGGCCTTGCCGTTCGCCTACATGTTGGTGGGAATCTACCGATAAAATCCTACTTGGGCCCGATATGGTTAGGGAAACCTCGGAGAAGATTGATTTGATTCGAAGGAGGATGAAAGCAGCACAAGATAGGCAGAAATCGTATGCTGATAAGAGGAGGACAGATCTTGAGTTTGACATTGGGGACATGGTTTTTATCAAAGTGTCTCCGTTACGGAATGTTGTTCGCTTTGGGTCCGTTGGGAAATTAGCGCCAAGGTTTGTAGGGTCGTTTCCTATAAAAGACAGGATTGGGAAGATGGCGTATAGGGTGGAGTTGCCTAAGAAACTTAGTGGAGTACACGACGTATTCCATGTATCATATTTGAGGAAGTGTTTGCACAAGACCGCGGAGGTGGTAGAGACGAGCTTGCTTAAAGAGGTGGAAATAGAGCGTGATGCAACAATTAGACGAGCTCCTACATGCATTCTTGGGTCGGAGATCAAAAAGTTGAGGAACCGAAAGGTCAAACTAGTTAAAGTGCAATGGGGAGATGATGAGAGCAACGCTACTTGGGAGACAGAAGAGAAGATGCGTTCGTTGTACCCTTTTCTTTTTTAGGGTATGTCTTTTAATTTCTCCTTTATCGCTTAGCTTATCTTATCTTATCTTTAGTATGTCCTCTCATTAGTATCTTTGACCTTTAGTTAGGATAATCCTATAGTTGAAACATGTGTTTGAGACATGTTATGTATAATGGATGCAAAATGGATGCAAGTGTTTGCTAGTGGTTGCTCGTGGATGCATATATACACACACTTTAGGCACTAGATCGGCTCAGTCACTACATATTGCATATTGCATAAATGAATGTATTTAGTATAATGGATGTATAATGGTTGTACCATCATATAGATGCTGCATTTGGTTGAATGGATGTGCACGCATATAGAAGTAGTATGTAAGCAATTAGGATCTTTTGCATACATAATGGATGCATGGCACTATCACGAATTGCATTAAGGAGGTCAACTGAATCATTGGACCGCCTGATTTTGCATTAGATACGGACATATACACACACTATGCATTTAAACATAAGAGCATTAGAAGTCTATAAGGACAGTGGATGCCAGTGTTTGATGATTGAGTAGATGGTTGATTGGATGTTAGGTTAAACATTCTTCTTGACTTGAAGATTTCGGGGTCGAAATCCTTTAAGGAGGGGAGAATGTAACACCCCGTAAATCAGTTAATACTAATATTCACAAATGAAAGAATAATTAATTTCAAATATAAGAATATTGGGAAGCGGGCTGCGCCATTGTGTTCGTCTCGGAAAAATACGTGAAATAGAGTCCGAAATTTTGTAAATCGGAGTTCGTATGACCGAGATATGGCCTCGAGAAGTTTCACGAAAAATTCAAATTTTAAAACAGATTTCAAAAACGCAGAAATGGAGGCAGGCGGGAAAACTCCCGCCCAGACCAGGTCGACCTGGGGGTCGACTTGGGAGTCGACCTGGGGGGGCCAGGTCGACACTAGAGTCGACCTGGGTGTCGACCTCCCTGGTCGAGCCCAGGTGACCTGGGTGCATCTGGTTGGGTTTTCGGGCTGTGTTTTGAAGGCTGGACGAAATCTAATGGCTCTAATCTATTCTAGGGTAAATCTAATGGCCTAAATGCATCCTAACATCTATAAATAAGTGGGTAGACTCTAACCCTAAATCACTTGAAAAATTGGAGAGCTACCGACATGCCGTTGCCATGGAGTTCAGCGTAGCCGTCACAAACTAAAGAAGAAGGAGAAAGCCTAGCCTACAACTAAATCTACTCAACAAACAAATTAAATCAAAGACTCTTTCTATTTCTCTTCTTTAAATTGTGAGTATGATGATTCTCACAATGATATTATAAAATAATTCGATTAAGTTATGAATGGATCACAAGAAGTGATATGAATTGTAATTGTAAATTCTATTTTGTGGATCTCTTGTTATTCTATTATGCTGTCATATGTTGTTGTGAATTATATGTTGTAAATGCTCCTATGCTATGTTATGCTATGATGTAAATCATGTTATGCTACGTTATGCTATCATGTTATGCTATGTTGTAAACCATGCTATGTTATGTTGTAAATCTTATATATGTTGTATATCTCATATTATCACACATGTTGGAAATCCATAAGTTATATGATTATGATATCATGTTAAGTTGTGTTGAATCGTACAAGTTGTAAAATCATGATGTTGTTATTTATGCAAATTGGATCATGTTTTAAAGTTTATGTTTTTTTCTAAAAATTAAATGGATCATGATTATGGGAATTTGCCTATTAAGTTAGGTGTACCCATATACATGAATCTACAATTTAATGGATCTTGATTATGGGAATTTGCCTATTGAGTTAGGTGTACCCATAAACATGAATCTATGATTAAATGAAACTTGATTATGGGAATTTGCCTATTTAGTTAGGTGTACCCATATAAAACCATGTCGTTAAATTGGATGATGTTGATTCACACACGTTTCTATGCAAGTTTATGAAATTGGATTAAGATCATAATACGTGAATCATGAACAAGTTGATACCTTTAGATCCATGACATGTATAATCTTATGCAAGTTGTAATTTTGGACATATGCAAGTTTCACCCCTTGTTATGGTTTATTTAGCCATATATACATGTTGTTATTGTGATAATCTCTTTTATGCTATGAGTTAGACTATTCGAGTCTAACATATATTTTGCGAATAAACGTTCAAACGTGGGGTAGGGGTGATATTACGAATTAATAAATTGGGTGCAATTTTGTATGATTTTGCACGCCTAATAATCAATGCTTAGGACACGAGGTTGGACCCGTTTGTGACGTAAACCTGCCCGGACCCGCCCGGCAAATCCAGTAGTCACAAATGTCGGCCCAATGTGAGAGGTCCTAGGCCCAAACTAAAGCATAACGGTTGTAAAGACACGAGGTTAGACTCTTTTATGGTGTAAGACTGCCCGGACCCGCCCGGCAAATCCAGCTGCCATAAATGCCAGTCTAATGTGAGAGGTCTTTATGAGGTTATGGCCTTAATGAATTAAGAAATACTTAGCCAGATAATCATGTAAGGTGGGACATGGGGGTTAAGTAGGTGCCTTGGGTGGCATGAGGAATCTAGAGGTTGCCTTTAGAGGCATTTGAAATACGATTAGACTTAACAAAACACACATGTAAATGAACATGACTAAGTGGGTTAAGTGGATGGACTAATGGGACAAGCTTAGGTGGAATGCTTGTGGGAAATAAGGGGGGGCCCATTTCAACCAGTATCCCAAAACGTATCTTTGTGGGCTCGACCCAAGTCGAGGACGGGACACGCATACTGGGTTTGACTATAAGAGGCCAAAACAGGGAGCGGTGGCAACGCAAGTCCAACGGGTTTCATATGCGTGTGTGGACCCGGGCTGGTAGGTAAGACGTTGTTGCATCGTGTAGGTATAAGTCGTACATCTCTGTTATATCGGGTTGCCACTTTAGGGGAATGATACACCCCACTGTGGGGCCAGCATGGGTATCTACGAGTAGGGAGCCGATCAAAAAATGGAAAGTGGGGTACACCTAGTGGAGATAGGGGCAGGCGACACCTATGTAGTCAGCTAGGAGTACATAAAGCCATTAAGAAAGTTTCTAAGTGAAGCTAAGTGGGATCAATCTTTAGGGTGACTGGTGTGGTGCAGTATAGTGTTTATCCTTTAGTATTTAGGAGCGCCTATAACTTTGCCTTTAGCGATTATCTATGTCCTTAATCTGCTCTTTCATAGACATTTCCTTGTTTTCCAGCTTATGCCTTAGTCTAGTTATTTTGATAATAGTATTGTAGAATTATCATACTCGCTAGACTTTATGTCTGACCCCCTCTTTTCCATCTTTTTCTCCCTTCAGGTCCTCAGGTTGGGCCAAGTTCTAGTGGAGTCTAATTGGATCGCTTATCTCTTGGAAAGCTTGGACTGTAGAAGTAAAGTCCAGCTTGTTATCTTTCTTTTTAATGGCTATTTATTGTAATGGGATTATGTATTTTGTTTTTGTGGAGACGGGTGTTGTACTTGGTTATGATCTATGGTTTTATGATGTAACAGACATATTTAATTTCCGCTGCAATAAAATGAAGTTTTAGATTTCCAAGTGCTATTTATTATCTTTCTTGTTGTAATTTCTCTGTTCTATATTCACTTATGACCTCCATGGAAGTTAATGCATTCCCTTTGTGAGTGACATTAATGGACGTGGGGCATTACAGTGAATCCCACGATAAAGTCCACCAGTTCTTTCCCCTGAGTTGCTTGTGAAGGAATGAATGCAATATCAAACTAACTTAGTTCAATATTCCATTTGATTAACCTTCCATGTGTCTCAAGTTGCTAAAGGACATGTCATGGCGGCTGGTCAATGAACTTGGAAGTAGTGTCGCTAATTCCTTGAGGCTATCAAGAAACTGTATGCGAGATTTTTGATCTTTGAATAGTTGCATTTTTCTCCCATTAATCTCTTGCTTACATAATACATTGGCCGTTGAATCCGACTCTGCTCGTGAATGAATGTTGAGCTGACGGCATGCAAGGAGACTGTTAAATACATGAATAAGTTTTCATGATCGATTGAATTCAAAAATAATGGATGCCTTTCCAGATAATTCAGCGAATTCTGGAAGGCTTCGACATAGTCTGGCATCCTAACAAAGTTGCTCTTTCCTCGCTTTATCAAGTCAAATAAAGGAATACACATGTCGACTGCCTTGGATATAAACCTATTCAGAGCTGTCACCTTCCCATTTAGGGTCTGTACATTTCTAATCTTCTGAGGCTCCTGTATAGCTTTTATCAGGTCAGGATTGACTTCAATGCCTCGAGATCCGACGATGAAACCCAAAATCTTCCCTGGTGCAATGCCAAAAGAACATTTCAAAGGGTTGAGTTTCATCTCATATTGATGGATAATACAAAACTTTTACGCTAAGTCATCAACATGGTTGGCAGATTGTCTCCACTTTACAAGCATGTCATCCACATACAATTCCATCCACCTTCCAATCTGATTCTGGAACATACGGTTAACTAACCGATAATATGTCGCTCCAGCATTCTTTAGTCTGAATGACATGACTACATAACAATATAACCCAAGGTCCATTATAAAGCTAGTGTATTCTTGTTTTGGCACATGCATGGTATTTGATTATACTCAGAGTACACTTCCATGAAGGAAAGACGCTCATGCCCAGCTGTTGAGTCCACGGACTGGTCAATTCTGGGAAGTGAAAAATTATATTTGGACCAATCATGTTTAAGTCATAGAAATCAATGCATGTCATCCACTTCCCATTATGTTTCTTTACGATAACTGGATTCGATACCCACTTAGGGTACATCGAGTCCCGGAAGAACCCATTACTCTTTTGTACTTCAACTTCTTCCTTCAAAGTTACGGACCTCTCAGGACCAAGCATATGTGTCTTCTACTTCACTAGGACGTATTCTGGGTCAATATTGAGAAAATGGATCATAATAGTCGATGATATCCCATACATGTCAGCATAGATTCAGGAAAACACATCAAGGTTTTCATAGAGAAAGTTAGTCAGTTCCCTCGTCCGGAAGGGTCTAAGTAGGATCCGATTTTCAAGACCTTAAAAGGGTTGTATCAAACGAGATCGCAATCGTCATCTCATTAAGAGTTGGCCTTTGGTATCCTGTCTCCTCGTATTTCCTTGGATCAATATCCTCAAGTTAATGGTGTATCGTTAAGGCAAGGATTTTCTCTTTAATTGCTATGCAGTTGAATCTCAAATGTGAAGGAAATCGTCGAATGCTTTTCCCTTCTCTTTGTTGTGGGCATATTTCCACTCAACCAAGTAGCATGCCAGTCCTGGCACCAGGTCTTCTCGTACAATCCAATCTCATTCTCAGTTGGAAATTTCAAGAGCAAGCACCAAGGAGCTATGCATGCTCGGAATTCTTTGAGGATCAGTCGACCTAAAAAGGCATTATATAGAGAGTTTATATCCAGCACTAGGAATAGAGAATCTGCACTCTCTAGCGGTCCCCCTAGCCAACTTGACCTGTAATTCAACCATCTCCACCAATTCGTTTGCAGAAATATTGAAGCCATGTATTCTGCCTTTGCATAACTTCAAATCCTTTGCCTCCAACATCATCGATTTGTAGGCTATTTTCAAAAAAATATTAATGGAACTCCCGCAATCAATAAGAACTTTCCGTACTAATGCTGGGCCAATCATGGCCGACATCATAAGAGGTTCAATACTTGGGGACTCCACCCCGTCAGCTTCACAGTTACAGAGTTCAATACTCGGGGACTCCACCCCGTCAGCTTCACAGTTACAGAAGATGATATCATCCATCATCGTCCTCCGTTGCTTCATAGAAGCGGTCTCATCTACAGTATCAAACTCGTCGGTATCAGAATGTTTCACCGCATTTGCGTATTGTTCCATAGACTGAAGACTAAAATCCACTGCACATGGTCCTCCAACGATAGTGCTTATGAAAATTCCTTTATTTGTGGGTTGAGCGTCGGCTGTAAAAGCAGCATTAAGTTGACGTTTGGTGTCCGAAGTCCCCTGCCCCTATCCTAAGGAGTAACCTTGTATTCATCTAATTTACCATCATGGATCAACTTCTTCACAATATCCCGAAGATGACGACATTCATTAGTTACGTGGCCATATATCTTATGGAATAAATAGATCTTCCCAGTCTAAACTTCCTTCTCCATAGACTCTCATGGAGAGGGCATTTTATATTGATTTATATTGCATGTATCCAAACACGTATTTTACGAAGTATCATTCAAGGTATTTTACGAAGTGTCATTCAAGGGTGTGTAGTTGTCGAAAGTTTGGAATCAGGAACACTTCTTAGCATCCACTTTTTGATTGTGGCCTCCTCCATTGTCGTTCTTGCATTGATTATTGTTCCTTTCATTCAGATTCCAGAGATCAACCTTAATTTTTCGGAATTCTCTCCAGATTATTTTACCAATACATTACTCTAGACACCCTCATTCACCATGTCAGCGATTTGACTCTTTCAGTTCCCGTATGCCACTTCAATTTTTGGAAACACGTTGAACTTTTCATAAAATAGATCTAAGGTAGATGGAGGATTTCTAGTTAGTTTTCTTCCAAGCTCTGTGTCTCGATCGACACCATCAACTAGAGCCATTAGTATCATCTCAAGATTTGGGTTACTTATCCTCATGATGGCAGAAGTAAAATGTTAAAGATAGTCCTCGAGCGATTCTCCGCAAGCTTGATTCATCCGGGGTAGACTCATAACGTGTTTTGGCTTAGAGGCATTAAGGCATAACAGATTCATGAACTTTTCGCTCAAATCCTTGAAATTTGACACCAATATAGGAGGTAATGGAGTAAATCACATTTTCAGAACTCCATCAAGATAGATAAGGAACACCTTTCACTTTATAGCATCTTGGGCTGCATTCAAATCCATACACCATGTATATCTCATTAGGTGCTGGCGAGAATCAGTCTTTCCTGAATTGTGATAGTGATGAACGCCCACACCTCCTGCCCTTAACAAGGGAAATAATGCACTGAAAAAGGTGCCAGGCAGGTGTGGACGATCATCAGGGTAGGATAATATAAGAGGAACTTATCATATAACTCACAGTGCAAGGATAAAATATAATAGATCATATACAGTAGAAAATAATAGTAAAGAAAAATAGAATAAAATCTTAAACTTCTTTATATCACCATGAAAAATCCATACAACCTTAGATTACACTATAAGAGTTTGTACAATAAGCCTCGCTACAAACACTCAAAGAATACATGAAACAGCAGAAACAACAAATAATAGATGGTAGAAAATGATATATCGGCCTTCTGCTCGTCATTGCTCAGCAGCATCGTCCTCATCAAGATCTATCACCTGTCACCTGCTACTCAGTCTCCCGATCCAAAACCGGATAAACAGCCCAAGGTAATAAGAGGGAGACATAAAACCTTAAGTCAGACAATAGTCTTAGTGAGTGATAAAACAACTATCTAACATCATCAATAAAGTAAATGAGAATAGGCAGATTAATCAACAAATCTACCAACATCAACAGAGAAGAACACAACCCGCCTTCCCCACATCCGACAGTTATAGCCTTTACAAAAAACCAAGTAGAAACAAATGGTACATTCATGGAAATTAGTTATCAAGAGTAGACTATCCCAATCGATATCGACATCTCCCAAGCACAAGCCCCTGAGGCCTAAACCAACCTCAGACAAGCACCCAAGAGATATACCCTTCGACGTCGAATAGTCTTCACGAAATGGTACAAACAAACAATCATTCATTCATGACTCTGGTTATCAACGCCATTTCTGCTGCGAAACCATCGTTAATCGTATGATCGACCAAACACTTTGACGTCCGTCAAGGGCTAATGGCAAACCCCAGTTCTAGTAAAACTCCATACGCCGTCGTGACTCTTATCTCTAGGTCGATCATGACTTCCCAGGGTACTCGACCAGCCACTTCTAGTCTTTTGGAAGTCCCCATTATACCCCTTCTTTAAGTCCGCTAGAACCTACGACAACGATGATTCCTTAGCCTTCAATATCTCTAGCCATCCAACCTGATGATTGTTCATGAGCTTAAGCCACTTTCGAGTAACCATTATCCACGAACTCACCACCTTGTGTCGTCTTCAGATTCGTTTCATTACGACGATCAAAGGACACATCACAACACTTCAAACATTCCTATTTGAATTTACTTCGAAGCCACATCCAACATCGAAACAAAATAACAACTATTTCTAGTCGATAATTATCAGATCGTTCTCCATCCAATAGTGATGTCATTAATCAACCCGATCCATCAGGTCGTTTGACCAACCCAATGACCTGACCTCTCCAGGTCGCTAACGACCCGACTCCAACAGATATGGGGCCAACGTTCTAACCCATTTTTCTTTCAAAAGCCTCATTCGATCCATCTGAAAAATGACCTGCCTTGCCACTCAAGGCGACCCTTTGAAATGAATGACCCGCCTTATATTATTCTTCAGAATCTTCGGACTATCTGACTGTCCAATGACCTGACACCTTGGAGCTTCCAATGACCCGATGACCCAAGCCGTAATGACGTGATCCTTTGAATCTCTAGTGACCTACCTCTTCGAAGCACCCACGACCAGATTTAGTGTCGTATCATCAACGACTCGAAGCCTTTTCATGACCCAACAAGCTAACGACCCGACCCATAGAAGCTCCCGCGACACAAAGCTTCAACGTCCCACCATTTCTTGGATAAGAAGCCATGCGACCCAAGATCCATGCCTCATCATCAACAACCTAAGAAAAAAAGTCCCGACTCCAGATCTGACCAATCTACCTCCAGTCTTGACTAAATCATCACCAAACGACAGCATCATCCAAACAACTCATCCAAATCTTCCAATTCAACCATTAACACTTTATGAAATCATCAACAACACTAAATGACAATTATTCTGCAAAAACCATATATAATTCATAAAATCATTATTAATCAGTGAATAAACATAAACAATGGATCTAAACCTGCATAGACATATGAGTTAACATAAGAATTACCGATTTAAGTTGCTAGATTAGATCCTATGGTGATTCAAATGAAAATATACTTACCATGATGTAGATCTTGGTAAAGACAACTTAATATGATGAAAATAAGATCAAACAACCTATATACTTGATTGAATCTGTGTAAGATATGCTTATCACTCACCAAATCTTCGAGTTAACTCGAAATCACTAAATTCTCAATCCAAACGGCGAAGAACACTCTTCAAACCTCTCAATTTGATGGGATCTCTCTTCAATTGATGTAGATCTTCAATCTTCTCACGTTGATCTTGAATTTAAATGGTAGAAAGGTGTATTTGATTAAGCAAGGAGGATCATGAGCTCAATCAAATGAGAGAATGAAGAAAAGTAACCTCTCTCTATGCCTCTAACCCACTATTTATAACCTCCAATCAACCCATTAATGGGCCACTCCAAATCAGCCCACTAATGGCTTACAAAAACGGAACAGAAATTGTGTCGCACTAAAACAACAATTCCTCCCAAACCAATGAACCAAATCATTTATCTGACCACTCTACGGAATTGCCAACACCATTTCCTTTCTAATGAAATTAATCTCAACACCTGGTTCGATCTTAGTCAAAAGCTATGCCCTGTACAAAACTGACGGGAGAAATAATCATAAATAAAATTGGTAAAAAATATGGACATATCTCACACCCCCATAAATAATTTATCAAAATATGAGAATGATCCAACCCTTAAGGAATTAAATAAAAAAATATTACGATCCTCCGATATGTATAATGCGCTATTACATTCTCCCCCCTTAGGACTTTCGCCCCCAAAATTCCAAACAAACACAAGTAACTAAAAAATTTCCACATGCCTATCATCCATGAGCAACCAATTTACCATCCAAACTAGCATCCATCAAGCCATGCATCCTTAGCCTTAACCTAGTAAGCGAAATTATCACAACAATAGTACAAGTTACAATAGTGTAAGGTGACACGACATTAATGGGTCATACTGACGAAGAGTTTTAGATGGGTCGTCTTCATACTCTCTTCCGTCTCCTACATACAATCATCATCATCCTCACTCCATTGCACCTTGACTAGCTTAACTGTCTTCCTCCTAAGTTGTTTCGTGTCATTCCCCACAACACGAAGCCGGCTATGTTGCTTTGTGGCTCGGTCTCGGCTTCTAGGTCTTTGTACTCTTATAGAGATACCACGACATTCGAATCATGCAAACACTTACGTAGAAACGACACATAGAAAACATTATGCACACTAGACATCTTCTTGGGTAACTCCAATCTATATGCGAGCTTTCCAATCCGCTCTACAATCTGAAGAGGTTCAACAAAACCTAGAGCTAACTTTCCTTTGCTTCCGAACCGAACAACATGCTTTAACGGCAAAATCTTCACGAAAACTATATCGCTAATGTCGAATCCCAAATCTTTTCGACGCTTATCGACATAACTCTTCTGATGATCCTGGGCTGCCTTCATTTGTTGTCGAATGATATTGATACAATCTGAGGTCTCTCTGATCATCTCTGGCCCAAGTATCAACTTATCTCCAGTCTCTAACCAACAAGCCGGAGAATTACACGGTCCACCATACAACGCCTCGTATAGTGCCATCCCAGTGCTCGACTTGTAGCTGTTGTTATACGCAAACTCAACTAAATGTAGAGAGTCTTCCCATGATCCCCCGAAGTTTAATACACAAGCTCTTAGGAGATCTTCCAAGACTCGGTTAACTCTCTCGATTTAACCATCAGTCTGGGGATGATAAGTCGTACTTGTACACAGCTCTGTTCCCAAAGTATCTTACAAACTCTTCCAAAATCCACTCGTGAATAAGGGATCTCAACCACTTACTATGCTATTCGGATACCATGGAATCGAGCTATCCATTTTATATAAAGCTCAGCTAACTTCGATGTTGTTCTAGTCATTTGACATGAATAAACCTCCAACTTTTGGTCAAGCGATCCACGATGACCCAAATTCCTTCGTTTCTTACTCTGGTCCTATGTAGTCCATCGATATTTGTTCCAACTTCCACGAAGGAATCTCCAATGCCTAAAGCAGTCTACTCGACATCTTCTGTTCAGCCTTCACTAACTGATAGTTCATGCATTTGGAAATGAATTTTCCAACATCCCTCTTCATACCTTCCCAGTAGTAAGCTCGCTTTATGTCTTGATACATCTGATTACCACTAGGATGAATTGTCACCTACGAGTGATGACATTCCCTCAGAACCCCATCTTTATCAGGAACAACCAGTCGTCCTTTCTTCCAAATCCAACCCTGTCGATCAACCTCGAACTCTTCATCCTATGATTCCAACTTCTGGATAATCTCGACAAGCTTTGCATCCCACTTTTGGCTCTCGCCAATCCTTTCGATGAAAACAGGTCTTATCGCTAAGCTTGCCATCATTTCATGTTCCAACTCACACTGTGGTCTGAAATCTAACCCTTTCAAGTACTCGAGGTGCTTTTATTATGAAAACATCGATCCTAAACTTACGTGTCTTCGACTCAACACATCTGCCACCGTGTTTCCTTTACCAAGAGTGTAGGCTGTACCAAAATCACACGATACCAAAAACTCTAACCACCGTTGCTGCCGAAGGTTCAAATCCTTCTGGGAGAAAGGATACTTAAATGAATTATGATTCGTAAACAACTCGAATCGCACTCCAAACAGGTAATGCAGCCTCATCTTCAGAGAAAACACAATCACTACCAATTCCAAATCACGAGTCGGATAATTCCTTTCGTGTTGTTTCAATTGTCGACTCGTTTAGGCCACAACTTTATCCTTTTGCGTCAGAACTGCTCTAAGATCAGTACCGCATGAATCGGTGTATACCACCATCTCCTCATTCCCACTCGAAATGGTCAAAACAGGAGCACTCGTTAGTCTCTCTTAAAGGATTCCAAAATCTTGCTCACACTTCGCATCCCATGGGAACACTTAATTCTTCTTCGTCAATCTTGTCAATGGTGCAGCTATCTTGGAGAAATCCTTGATAAACCAACGATAGTATCCTACCAACCCATGGAAATTCCTCACGTCCTTCACATTCTTAGGTCTATCCCAATATTGGATTGCTTCCAACTTGGTGGGGTCAACCACTATTCCATTTCCAGAAACAACGTGGCCTATGAACTTCACTCTTCCACTTCAAAATTTAGCTCTTAGCTGATACTTTCGCAAGATTTCCAAATCAACTCGCAAGTGCGTCTTATGCTCTTCCTCATTCCGGGAGTAAACCAGAATATCATCCACGAAGACAAGCATGAACTTTTTCCACTGATTCTTGAAAACCATATTCATAAGATCCACGAAATACGCTGGCGCGTTAGTCAACCCAAATGTCATCACCAACCATTCAAATAAATCGTATAATGCCCAAAAAGTTGTCTTTGGCACACTATCCTTTGCCACCCTCAACTGGTGGAATCCCATTGCCAAATCCATCTAAGAAAACACTTTGGGCTCATGAAGCTGATCGAACAAGTCATCTATCCTAGGTAACAGATACTTGTTCTTTTTGGTCACCTAATTCAACTCACGATAGACCACACACAATCTCAAAGATCTATTGACCTTGGTTGCAAACACAACTTGTGCACTCCATTCGGACACACTTCTCTAAATGAATCCTTTTCCCAAAAGATCACGTACTTGCACCATTAACTCTCATTGTTCCTTAAGCGCCGTCCGCCTAGGAGGCATGATGATAGGTCTAGCACCCTCGACCAAATCGATTCTAAACTCAATCTCATGATGCGGCGACAACCCTTTGACCTCGTTGAATACATCCTTAAACTCACTTGCGATCAGCACCAATGACAAGTCTTGCCGTGGAATCACAAGTGAACACAAATAGCTCACGAAGATGCCATCTTTGGGCTTACACCGAATCACAACCATTTGCCCTTCCACATCCCCGACTGTTACCTCCAGCTTCTCGCAATCCACTTTTGCCGCATACCTCTTCAGCCAGTCTATACTCAAGATAATCCCAAACCCAACAAAGTTTAGAACATAGCAATCACACACAAAGGAGCAACCATAACTCGACAACACTAGACCCTGACAAATCGAACACAAACCAGACGAACCCCCAACTGGATTTGTCAAGATCAAAGGAGTATCACAAATCTTGGGTTCCAAACCCAAACAACACACAAGCTCATTACAAATGAATGAATGCGATGCTCCAGTATTAAACAACACACGAACTAAAACATCTCTAATAGAAAGAATACCTTGAACGATGACACTCTTCCCTTTCTCCTCTGTCGTAGGAGCACTTGAAGACGATGGATTAGCTTCCAAAGCACACGCCTTCACAATCTGCTATCCCTTAGCTGGTTCTAGATATTCCTTCTTGAGATTCCCAAGCTTTCCACTGTTGTGACACTTCCTTTTAACTTTAGGATTCATGCAATCCTTGGAAAAGTTTCCCTTCTACTGGCCGTTATAGTAAATCATTTCGCCTTTCTCTTTTTCTGGCCATCTTTTCCTTTCTGTTGTTGGTGCTTCCTCTTTTTGTTATTACCACCCTGTTGTGGTTTTGTTTCTTCCTTAGATGCAATAACAGTCTCTTCCTTGTGAAACAAATTCTCATGTCTTAGAGCTTTCTCGACTATCTTCTCATAAGTGTCATCTAGATGATCAACCAGCTGGTTCCCAAGGTATTTGTCCAAACCCATGAAAACTTCTCTTTCTTATGATAAGGAGTCTCAACTTATGAACGAGCATACTTCGAAGTCAGAAACATACTCCCGCACTGGTCGGCCATTCTGCTTAAGCTCGAAAAACCTCTTAAACATAATAGACTTCTGAATGGTAGATATAAAATTCGTCTTAAACTAGACTTGGAATTACTCCTATGAAATCTCATCTTCCGAAGTCCCTAAATTAACAGAGTTCCACCAGTCCATAGTTCTGCCTTGTAGCTATCTCGATACAAGCTTCCTCTTAGTCGCATCGTCAATTCCCAAATCTCTGAAAATCCGAATGCAAGTATCAATCCACCCTTGTATCACTGCAATCGGTTTCATCCCTTTAAACTTCTTTCCTCCTAGAGTGGTGAAATCTTTGCACAGCTTTGTGAAATCCACAGCCCTAGGAACCTGCACTTGAACTCGTACATCTACCGCATCTATCTCCTAAGTGGGTACCCTCCTCATGATCGTTGCCATCATGGCCTCGAACATAGGTGGGTAGTCTGGTATACCGCTACTACCCCCTACAGGAACGCGTGTCTCGATGGTCGACGACTCATTCTAAATCTGCAATATATAATGATTAGTCCATCTACGAGAAAAACTGCAAATAGAGTTCAAACGCTACTATATTATACACTAATATATAGTATACATCCATCAAAAATCTAAAAATACGTCTCCCATACATAATTACGTCCTTGAACTTTGGCTAAAATTGATAACCAGAGCTCTGATACCAAATGTGACGACCGCCCACAACTTTGCACCTAACAAGTGAAATAATGCACTGAAAGACGTGCCAGGAAACTATGGACGATCATCATAGTAGGATAATATAAGTGGAACCTGTCATATAACTAACAGCGCAAGGATAAAATATAATAGAACATATACAACAGGTAATAATAGTGAAGCAAAACTGAACATAGGTTTAAACATCTTCATATCGCCATGAAAAACCCATACAACCTTGGGTTCACTATAAGAGTCTGTACAATAAGCCTTACTACAAACACTTAGAGAATACGTCAAACAGCCTAAAAAACAAATATTAGATTGTAGAAAATAATACGCCAGTCCCCTGCTCGTCATCGCTTAACAGCATCGTCCTTATCAAGATCTATCACTTGCCACCTACTACTCAATCTACCCATCCACAACCGGATGAACAACCCAAGGTAATAAGAGGGAAACATAAAACCTTAAGTCAGACAATAGTCTTAGTGAGTGATAAAATAGTTATCTAACATTATCAATAAAGTATATAAGAATAGGCAGGTTACCCAACAAATCTACCAACATCAATAGAGATGAACCCAATCCGCTTTCCCCATATCCGACAGTGATAGCCTTTACAAAGAACCAAATAGAAAAAATAGTACATTCATGGCAACTAGTTATCAAGCATAGACCATCCCAATCGATATCGACATCTCTAAAGCACAAGTCGCGAAGGCCTAAACCAACATTACACAAGCACCCAAGAGATATCTCCTTCGACGTCGAATAATCTACATGAGACGATACAAACAAACAATCATTCATTTATGACTCTAGTTGTCACCGCCATTCCTTCTTCGAAACCATCATTAATCGTATGACCAGCCAAACACTTTATTGTCCGTCAAGAGCTAATGGTAAATCCTGGTTCTAGCAAAACTCTATACGCCACCATGACTCGTATCTTTAGGTCCATCATGACTGCCTAGGGTACTCGACCATCCACTTTTAGACTTTTGGGCATCCCCATTATACCCCTTCTTTGAGTCCGCTAGAACTTACGACAATGTTAATTCCTTGGCCTTCGATATCTCTAGCTATCCAACTTGATGACTATTCATAAGCTCAAGCCACTTCTCGATCAACCATTATCCACGAACTCGCCACCTTGAGTCGTCTTCACATTCATTGCATTACGATGATCAACGAACACATGACAACACTTCGAACATTCTGACTTGGATTTACTTCGAAGCCACATCCAACATCGAACTCGAATAACAACTATTTATGGTTGATAATAATTGGATCGTTCTCTATACAATATTAAGGTCATTAACCAACCCGACCCATTAGGTCATTTGACCGACCCAGTGACCTGACCTCTCCAAGTCGCTAATGACCTGACTCCAATAGATCTGGGGCCAATGTCCTGCCTCATTTTGCTTTCAAAAGCCTTGGCCGACCCATTTGACAAACATCCTACCTTGCCACTTGAGCTGACCCTTTGAAATGAAAGACCAGCCTTATATTATTCTTCAGAATTTTCGAACGACCTAACTATCCAATGACCTGACACCTTGGAGCTCACAATGACTAGATGACCCAAGACATAATGACATGATCCTTTGAATATCTAGCATCCCGCCTCTTCGAAGCACCCACGATCTAACTTCATACCATATAATCAACGTCCCTAAACCCTTTCACCACGTAACAAGCCAATGACCTGACCCATAAAAGCTCTTGCGACCCGAATCTTTAACATCCCATCATTTCTTGGATAAGAAGCCATGCGACCCAAGCTCCATGCCACATTATCAACGACCCAAGAAAAAACGACCCAATTCCAGATCTGACCAATCCACCTCCAATCTTGACCAAATCATCACCAAACGACAACATCGATTCAAATAACTCATCCAATTCATCGAATTCAACCATAAACACATTATAAAATCATCAACAACGCTAAAATGACAATTATTCTTCAACAACCATATATAATTCACCAAATCAAGATAAATCAATGAATAAATAAAAAATGGATCTAAACTTGCATGAACATATGAATTAACATAAGGATTAACATAAGAATTTATCGATTTAAGTTGCTAGATTATCTTATGATGATTCAAATGAAAATCTACTTACCATGATGTAGATCTTGGTGAAAAAAAAATGATGAAAATAAGATCAAACAAACCATATACTTGATTGAATCCGTGTGAGAGATGTTTAGCACTCACCAAATCTTCGAATTAACTCATAATCACTAAATTCTCAATCTGAACACCGAAGAACACTCTTCAAACCTCTCAATTAGATGCGAATTCTCTTCACTTGATGCAGATTTCCATCTTCTCACATAGATCTTAGAATTTTAATGGTGGAAAGGTGTATTTGATTGAGCAAGGAGGATCACGAGCTCAATCAAATGAGAGAATGAAGAAAAGTAACCCTCTCTCCATGCCTCTAATCTCCTATTTATAGCCTCCAATCAGCTCACTGATGGGCTAATCCAAATCATCCCACTAATGACTTACAAAACCTGAACAAAAATTGTGCCACACTAAAATAGCGATTCCTTCCAAATCGTTGAAACAAATCTTTAATGTGACCACTCTACGGAATTTGCAACACCATTTCCTTTCCAATGAAATATATCTCAACACCCGATTCGATCTCATTCAAAAGCTATGCCCTGTACAAAAATGATAGGGGAAAATGGTCACATATAAAATTGGTAAAACTTATGGGCATGTCTCATATCCCTATAAACCACATATCAAAATATGAGAATAATCCAACCCTCAGGGAATTAAATAAAAATATTTTACGATCTTCCAATACGTAAAATGCGGGCTGTTAAAGTGATTCATTTGAGGCAAGTTGAATCCTCAAGGGAATTCAGCCTGTACGAGGTCGTTAGTGAATGGTATATGATTGCAGTTAATTCTGCAGTCCTCATGATTTGCCTCAACATATCAATCAGATTTGGAGTATTGAAGATGAACTCTAGTTTCGAACTCTCACCCATTGTCCTCTTTCGCTGCATGCAAACATTGCCAGAGCCACTGTCCAGGCATACTTCCTCGAAATTTGTTGTCCCAGTCAATCACAAGACGCAAGGGAGGAAGCAAGGGAGCATGCGAGGTGCTAGGGCCATTGCAATATATTGGCGGAATCCGGGATGGTAAAGATGTCAGCATGATATTGTTTAGGTTAACGTTGTTCAGTTTGACATTGTCAAGCCGATCCGACTTGGCATGTCGAGTTGGGTGTTTTAAGAATTAGAGCTCCTACTTATTTTATGCTCAAACGAACTGTCGTTGCTATTGTGCTGCATCTATGCTCCCTCTCGAAGAAGATGAGGCTTCTATATGGTGATGCAGTGGCATTAGGGATGACAAAAAAATCCGTACCCGCGGTTATCCATGGGTAAAATCCGTCATGGATATGAAACGGATAGTTAAATGGGTATCCGTGGGTAAAATAAATGGGTATTTTTAATATCCATTAATTAATGTGGCGGGTACGGATAGTAAGATATCCATGTCCGTGGGTACTCATGCCCATATTGAATGTGATTTATTACCAATAGTCATCACAAAAAACATTGTTTTTGGTTGTTCGGTATTTGTGTGCATGCTTTTACTCAACAATTTATAACTGGATGTTGATATTTTGATGGGTACTTCTGTTATTATCTTTTCTTTTCTGGATGTTGGTTTAAATATGTATTGGTATTTTGAGGTTAGCATTTGAGCACTGGTCTAATTTTCTTTTTTTACCAAATGTACTTTTGAATACTTTCAATAACCGATTAAAAAATAAGTTGAATAAATATAATGGATACCCACGAATGCCCGCCATTACCCGCAACCTATTTAAAACCCGTTTAATGGGTACCCGTGCGGGTATGGGGCGGTCACGGGGGAAAAAATCACCCAACGGGGCGGGTGATGGGGTGGTACTACCTGTTCCCGCCCCGCCTCGCCCCATTGCCATCCCTAAGTGGCATACAGGCTATTCGACTCTTGAATTCATTCCATTATGACATCATTCTATTCATATCTTACTTCAAGGCGATGTTTGCGTGCATTTGATCGTTTAGCATTGTCTCCGTCTCGTTCAGTCTCTCATTAGTTATATGAAGTCATCATGGGTGATGAATGTTGAAGCTGGCGCTTGATTGGCAAAAGCGGTCGTGGCAGTAGGAACATTCCCGGTTCGGGTCAACATAGCCAAAGCGAATTCTAGACTAGTGGAAATTTGGTTTGCTTCTTCTTGTGAAAGACCGTAGGAGGGCCTAGAGGAGGTGATGTTTCTCATAGATACCTTTTTTGTTGAAACTATCGAAATGGAGGATTTTCTTGTCGGATTAGCTGATCCAAATTATAGATTAAAAAAACCCAAATGCTAAGAATTTAAGTTTCTCAAGGAAAACACCACAATGTTTACACCAAAAATGGAACACCCAAAGAATACAATGAAGAGATAGTAAGTGAAGAAAAAGTTAATGAAAATATGGAAAGAGCATACGTAAACGATTTATAATGGTTCGACCATAAATTGCCGATGTTCACTTTATATCTTCTCTTAAATTATTAAGAAAATGGAGATTAGAATGCTCGGAGATTATGAAATCTCGGGTATAGTATGTTTGTAGGGAGTAAAGTACGTAAGAGAAGTCAAATGCCCTTTTTTGCAACTCTAGGGGGCTTTTTATATAAGATATCTAAGTCTGATTCGGTAGGGACATGTGGAAGTCGATCCGAAGATGGTGGAGATCGTGGGCTTAGTCACGATGTAGTGGAGCTAGTTAATAGTTAGTCATAATCCGGCTTGACCTATGCCCTGGTCGGCATAGTCGAGCCAGATGTATGTCAATATGGATTTTCTTCCAATGTTTTCATCGAGTCAGATATAGGTCGATCTAGAGTTTGCAGTCTACCCAACTTAGTCGAGCCGGGCTTGGTCGAGCTGGATTTATTATCGAGTTGTGATTTTTTCATTTGATTCCTTGGCGCATGAATGTTTAAAGATCAAGTCTTGAGCATTATGATTATGAATCTCATGAATTTTATGGCCATGATGGAAGGTAGGTCAGCAATTTTCTATGTAAATGGTTAAATGTACGGTTAAAAAGTTTAATGATAATTTGAAGTTATACTGCATTGTTTGAATTATATGCATGTTAGATGGTATATAATTACTAAATTTTGTTTATACAATTATGTAATTGAATTATGAATCTAAATTTATGTATCATTATGCTAAAATTGTTGTAGTCCAAAACTACCCTAGAATTCCTAATAATTAAGGCATAGAACTCTCACAACGATCTAACATGAATTCTTAGTCTCTCTTTCCTTTTCTTTCAGTTTCTTTCTTCCCCCTTGTTCTAAACCAAGTTACCCAATCTTGTGCCCTAGTTTTGCTTCTTTAATTCACATTCAGTAAGAATAGATAAGTAAGTAAAAAAATTTGCATGCTCTTTCAATAATCACGCGAAACAAAGGTTACCTCCGATGACACATCAATGGAGAAGAAAGTAGTTTTCTAGCTTGTATGTGTTTTTGTGCGTGAGATTTCGAAATAGAAATACGATCTAATTCTGGTCCGGCCATCGCCGAGACCAAAACCGATTGGCTAAAGTTTTAGCGTGACGACCGGAATCTTGAACCATGACCTAAACTATTTGTATAGAAAGCTTTTAGCTTATCAGTAATAAATTGAGTTTTAAGTATACTGGAATTTCGAGAGGCAGAAACAAATAGCTCTTAGTTATCGAAGAAGTAAGTTAGCAAACAAAAATGCATTGATCAATTAACATTAACCTTACAATCGAATATAATTAGACTTATAAAAGCAGTTTTACAATTAAATTAGCGTATGACTATAATATAACAAATTATAAAATAGCTGCAATAGTATAACAGGATAATTTTTGTTATATGTCTAGTAGAACCCATCTTAGCATCGTGTAAGATTTTCCAATTGAAATATTCATAAGTGTTTCATATTATAAATTACCATGAGATATTTGAAAAATTATCAAAAGGTTTTTCGTTGCAAATATAATAGAGTTCCATATACATGCATAGTATATGTAGCCAAAATAATGTATATTTCATTAAATTTTATCATATCAACAGTTTGCTTCAGCTATGAAGCAAAATATTTCAAAGCTAAATGATAGTAATATCATTATTTGTTAGATTATCCTACATTCGTCCAATACATAATTACATATTTATTTTTTGTTTTCTTATAAAAAAACAAAACAGTCAGTATAAGCCCAAAAGTAGAACTAACCTCTTCAATAAGTAGTGAGTTTCTTTCTAGCGGCTCTAGCCAAAATTGAGCACGTTAGGTATACATTTGGTGCCTTTGATAAACAAATAATCGCCCTAGGGATGGCAATTATAACCAAGAACCGAACCCGAAAAGACCCGGGTCTGAACCGAACTTAATAGGTCTAGGGTCGGGTCTAGGTGGTGAAAAATACAATAAAGACCCGATCAAAACCAACCTATACTGATCCGACTCGAAAGACCCAATCCAAAAGCGTTGAAATATATGTATTTTTAGTATTATTATATAATCGAACCCAAACCGACCCAACCCGTACCAAATCGAAACTCGGGTCGGGCCCAGATTTGTGAAATGTATAGTTTAGACCCAATGAAAGCCGACCCGCCAGGAACCGTGACTCATCAGGTCGGGTCTAATTTCGACACCTAAACCGCCTGTTAGTTATCCTTGATTAGTGGAAAATAGCTCACTACCTTATTGTTTGGAATCTAAAACCAAATACCACCAAGAATAAAACAAAGCACATCTATAGGGGAAACCTAGTCCACTCGTAGTAAAATCAATAATTAAGCCAATCCTAACCAAACTATCAATTAAACTTGAAATTGTGCTAAAATTATGAACCTATGCGACAAATTAATATCTCAAAAGAAAATAGGATTGCACAACCAACTCGGTCATAGTCCATGAATAGAATTTTGTTCACACTTTTTTTCTAAGTGTGAACAAAACACTTTCCTCCTATTGGAGCAATCAGGTGGGTCACACATGGACCCCCCCTGAATTCCTCCAATAGGAGCCGAGTGTTTTGTTCACACTTGCTAAAAAGTGTGAACAAAATCGGACTCCATAGTCCACACAATAAATACCCAGAAAACCTTCTCTTTCTTAAGAAAAGACAAGTTGATAGAAAAGAAGAACATCTACATGCAATGATGGAAAGGCCATTCGTACTAACCATATATCTCAAAAGCAATGCCTGTTTCGGGCTTAGACTATTAGGGATACGGGTTTGTTGACCCCATTTTAACTGGGGTCACCATGACACCACTAACGGTGTTAGTGGTGTGTGGCTGAGATTGCCCCCTGAATTCCTCCTATTAAATCTCAGCCACACACCACTAACGGTCTCACTTAACACCATTAGTGGCGTCATGGTGACTCCAGTTAAATGGGGTCAACAAACTAGCTGTAAATACCCGCATTCTACGCATCGGAGGATCGTAGAATATTTATTTGTTTCTTATACGAAGTCGTATGGTCATGTGGCTTTGGGAAACGACTACTGGGGTCATTTCCTATGTTCATGATTTTTGCCGATTTTTAAATGACCGTTTTGCCCCTAGCTGATCTTGTTTCGTCCATAACTTTTGACTGGAAAGGAGTTTTGACATGAAACCACTTCCATTGGCTCCGGATGATGGTTTACAATTCCGTAGAGTGGTCACATTAGCCAAACGGACTCACCGTTTGGGAGATATGGCTGAAACAAGTTTCAGATAGTGAAAAACAGCGTAATTGGGCTTAACCGGGTGATTAACAGCTAGGCCCAATGGGGAATTTCGGGATTAGGGTTATGAGGAGGCTGAAATCAGTTAGAGAACGATCTTATCCTCATTTTCCAGCCGCCACAAACATGTCTTTCACCCTAGACATGGCCTCCACCTTCTAATTTCATCCCAAATCGTCTCTAATCACTTTCTAATCGAAGATTAAGCAAAACTACATCAAATCAAGGGAGGGTAGCACCAAATCAGAGAGAGCTGCTGGAACACATAGGGATTGGATCCAAATCAGAGATTATTTCAGATCTATAGTTTGTTTGTGGCTAAGGTGAGTGATTTGCATTGTTTTTCACTAATTACGGCTAATTATGGTAATTAGCGAAGATTAGCGAAATTATGGCTCAGAAAAATCTAGAAAAATTCCTAAAATTCTAAAACATCATTTTATGCCTCTGATATGAATTTGGGTTAATTTCGACTAATTTTGCAAATCCCGCAATTTGGGGGATTAAGGGGTGATTAGTGATAATTAGCGAAATTATGCATCATAAAAATCTGAAAAAATATTTAGAAATTCCAAAATATTATTTTAGGCCTTTGATAGAAAATTGGTTTAATTTGGTTAAGTTTTGCTAATCCTATCATTAGTTATGCTTACACATGATTAAGGGAAAATATGGGGTTTTTGGCTATGTTTGATCCGTTTTAACATACCATATTGTTGTGTTGCTTTTTGTGGATGTTTATACATGTTGCTATGACTGTATGGTATGCTTTATGATTGTTTAGAATAGGTAGAATGGTTGAAAATGCCGTCGAGAGGCGAAAATAGCTTGCTGAAATGGTGCAGGTTTTCTTTGGGTCGAGTTAAACCGACCAGGGGAAGGTTTTGATCGACCAACCCGAGCTCACGACCGACCCTATATGAAGTGTTCGACTGGCTAGGGAGATCGACCAGGTTGGGCAAGACCGACCACTATGCGATGTTCGATCGACCCCATACGATGATGAAATACCGACCGACCAGGGATGGTGAAGTACGACCGATCAGGAATGGTGAAGTGTTCGACCGAACAGGGTAGATATGATGAAAACCGACCAGAATGAAAGGTTCTTGACCGACCGACCCGATCCACTTCAGAAGCCACGAACCGATGGTGCGACCCGATCCGTATGGAACGACTCGATCCGATGGAGGGACAACGACCGACCCGATCCGAGATGCTTGGACTTGAAGTGAAGACCACGATCCGACCCGAGCGAGGGTGATGACCACGATCCGAAGCAAGGGGAAGTGAAGACCGACCCGGATGAAGATGATGACTAAAACCCGAGATGCAAAGGTAGTCCAAATGGAAGTTAGAGCTCAGGATCCAGATGGGAACCAATGAGTTCACTTCATGGTTGGGCTTTGCTGCGGGACGTGTGCAAAGGGGTTGTCGGTATTCATAACTTTGGTTCACCACTGAGAGATGGATAGTGGGCTTGTAGTGATAGTTACACGGGATTGGATTCATGGATAGTGGGATTGTAGTGATACTTACACGGGATTGGATTCCGTCATGGCCCAAAGTATTAGGTGACCAAAGTAGTGGATATCGTATGCTTTACGCACTGAGTGAGGGATGTGAGGATGATTGCTATGCTTGATTGTTTGACACCACTATGACATGCACACCCCCACCCCCTTATCTCTTACACAGTATGTTAGTGGCACCTTAGAGTATTGTACGGTATGTAGTGCTAACTCTTTGGTTGCAGGTCCAGGTTCAGGTATGATTGGATTATACCTGTTATTGTTCTGTTTTGTTGCTTATCGCTCATACCAGGCTTAATGTCTGACCCAGAGTTTTATGTCTCCTCTTATTACTCTGGGTGCTCACACGGGCAGACTAGAGACAGGTTAGCTGGGTATGCACGGGTAGCTGATCTGGGGACGAGCAGGAGGCTTCCACGTATGATATATATAGTATTCTCCCTGTGTTGTTGAAGATCACTGCTTGGGCATTAGTCGTCCATCTTCTACTTTACCTTTCTTTTGTTTTAGAGACAGTAAATTTGGAAAGTTGTAATAAGCTGTATTTGGATTTCCGCTGCTATGTTGGTTTAGTTTTCAGCTTATGCACTGTCTTGCCTATTTTATGTCAAGTATATTATTATTATTATATTTTGTTCCATGCGCTGTGAGACATTCTACAGGTTCCTCGTTAGTTCATTCTCTTCTTTCTTTTCTTCTGACGACCGTTCTGTGCTAGTCGGGCATGTGTACAGTGCACTTTCGGAGGAAATGCCGGCTGGTGCGCGGCGGGCCGTCACATTTGGTATCAGAGCTCTAGGTTGCGTAGTTAACCTAAGGAAAGACACCAGGGAGAGATAGTATGTATATGAGAGCGCGTATTTGTGATTATTTTGGTTTTCAAAAGCTACATCTATATATATTATTAGTATAGCTAAGGATGAAGTCGTACTGCACTGGCACCACTATGGAGATGGTTAATCGTTTTCTCTTTACAGATTGAACGATAATCCGAGACACAAGGGGTGCTGGTAGAGGGACCAATAATGGAAATGCTCCTGACATGAGAACGATGTTCACTAACTTCATGAGGGAGATGCTTAGGGATGTTCAGGGAGCAGTTCCCAATCCCGGAAATGGTGGTGGTCCAGTAGTGCAGGCGTCTAGGGCCGATTTCGCCAAGTTGTGCAAGGATTACACTAACCTTGGTGGGAAGCCGTTCCACGGAACGGAGTCGACCACGGATGTTCAGGATTGGTTGGATAGCTGTGATCGTATCTTCAACGACTTGGGTATCGAGGATGCGATGAAGAGAAGGCTAGCGTCTCGTCAGCTGCAAGGGCGAGCGATGAATTGGTGGAATGCCATTAAGACAGCTACTCCAGAGGATCAAGTTACTTGGAATCAGTTTAAGACTCGCTTTTGTGATAAGTTTATTCCAGCTGCTCATAAATCAGAATTGTTCAGGAAGTTCTTGGAGCTTAAGCAGAATGGTAGGGCAGTCTCGGAGTACATCGCAGAATTCGATACTTTATCGAAATATGGATGGTCCCTTATCAATACAGTCGAAAAGAAGAACGAGAAGTTCATAACTGGCTTGGATGGGTACTTGGGGGAAAGACTTATAAACCATATCGATGAGACGTTCGAGTCTATTGTAGGAAAGGCATTAAGGTCAGAGAGCCTTTTTCCTAAGTCGAAGACTGAGGTTGCTACATCATCTGCAGAGGAGCCAAAGCCGTAAACAGGCGGTGAAGGCAAGCAGAATTCTCAGAGCAAGAGGAAGCAGAACGCAACCAAGGATGGTCATAATAAGAAAAATAAGAAAGATGGCAAATGCTTTAGTTGTGGCAAGAAGGGCCACTATGCCAGAGATTGTCGAGAAAAGCCTGGGGAAAGGAAGTGCTTTAACTGCGGCCAGGCAGGACATCACGAGGATGATTGCCCACAACCTCCTAGGGAGAAGCAGATTGTGAAAGCGTATGCTATTAATGTTGTTCCTTCTTCGTCGAATGCTCCAAGTGCGGCGCAGAAGGGAAAGGGTGTCGTTATAAAAGGTATGCTTTCTATTTAAGATGTTTCTGTTCGGGTATTGTTTGACAAACCCGAGACAGTCGATATACCTCTAGTTGTGACGAACCCGATTGGTGGTTCGACTAGTATTGGCATGATTTGTTGTAATGTGGTCTTATCGAGTCATGGATGTATGTTTGTTTGTGTTTGCTTTGTTTAGGCTTTACTGGGTTTAGCATTATTTTGGGGAGTCGATCTACTCCAAAGGAATAGGGTGGTATTAGGTACCTACCTAGTGATGGCGATAGTAACCGGAGTTAAGGAAGCTGAAAGGTTATCGTTGTAATAAGTTCTAGTTGTCTCTGGGAGGCAAATGAGTGCTCCAGTGCTAGATTGTTTTGCTAGTATAACCTCATGTGGGTTGTCCGAACTCGGAGGAGATGCTCCTGGGTGCTTGTCTGATATTGGTTTAGGCCTTTGGGGCTTGTGCTTGGGGAATGTCGATTTCGACTAGGATGGTTTGTGTGAGGGGTAAATAGTTGCTGTGATTCTTCATTGGATGATATCTTGGTTTACTCGAGGAGTGATGGGCAGACGGAACATGATAAGACTGTTCAATGGTATAGACTGCCCAGAGTTAGACTCGATAGGGTTATGAGATTGCTCGAGTGGGACTCGAGAAAGATGCAAAGTAACAGATTGTTTAGGTACCTATGTTGATGTTCTCTATTGGATAGTAGAACTTTGAAGGAATAGGATGTGTTCGTTGATCATGAAAGATACAACGAAGATTAGGGCGATTCAAGTTGGACTTGAACTCGTAAAAGAAAATGGGTGTTCGTTGATCTTGGAGATGCAACGAATAGGGAGACGACTCACGTTGGACTAGAGTTTGTCACTAATGGATACTCAAGACTGGGTCTGAGTTATAGATTGACTCGAGTTGGACTCGAGAAGGCTGCAAGGAATTGGATTCGGCTTGGGTTAGACTCGAGAGGGTAGCAAGACAATGGATAGACTTGGGTTGGACTCAAGTACTTTAGGCGGACTAAAAGCAGGGGTATCTGGGGATGCCCGTTACCCTGGATCCATTGGACGTGATCTAGTTATCCTTGGAGGATAAACGTACGTTGGACGTACGGTAGTCCGTAGGGAGGCGGGGCTTCCATTGGCCTGGGATTGGTTGACCAGTCAAGTAGGCATCGATGAATGTATGGAGGCTGGGCTTCCATTAGTTATTGATGTTGGTTGGACCAGACATACTAGAATCGACATATTGGGATTGGTTAGACCAATCATGTAGGTGTCGATGTGTTTATGAATTTAGCAGGTGATAGGTAGGACTTGTTTGATGGATGTTATGGTTGCTATGTTGTTCCTATTTTTCTTCCCTTGAGTAGACTATCACCTGTAGGGTTCCAACGATGGGGAACAAAGTGATTGTAGTAGGACTATGAGCCAGTGCAGTAGAGTCGTCATGACTCGAGGGGCAAAGTGGACATAGTAAAGGAATAGTAAGGCTATGATCCAGTGCAGTGGAGTTGTTATGACTTCATGGGGCAGAGTGGACATAGCAAAGGACTAGTGGCTATGGATCAGTGCAGTGGAGTCGCCATGACTCCATGGGGCAGAGTGATCATAGTAAAGGATTTGGGTGCGGTAGTAGTTGCATTGAGTAGGAGACATGCCAGTTTAGGGGTTTTGTTTCTAGGATGGAAGCAACTAAAGTATATCACAGGATATGATTTCGGGCCCAAGAGTGAATTGGATTCAGAAACACTAGTAAGCTTGACGATTAGATCGATTTTGATTGAGTGGATTGGTTCCAGTTAGAAGGACGATCCTAATCTATTGGAAACCATCTCTAGGGTAGAGATGGGTATCGATGGAAAGAGAATGATCAGGTAAGGATTTGATCGAGAAGGGTGGCTTCGAAATAATAAGGGACTAGTTGTACCCAACGTAGATGGACTGAGAGGTGGAGTGCTTAGAGCATATCATCACCCGAAATTGACTATACATCCCAGTGGTAACAAGATGTATTGAGACAGGGAGCAGATCTACTACTGGGAAAGGATAAAGAAAGACGTTGGGAATTTGGCGTATGAAGTAGAGCTACCTGACAAGATGGCGGGAGTTCACAACGTATTTCATGTTTCCAAGTTAAGGAAGTTTGTGCAAGACCCTAATGTGGCTATTTCACCAGATCAGTTGGACGATAGCGAGGTTGAACCCGAGGCGGTTGAGAACCGCAACCCTATGCGTATTGTTGGGAACGATACGAAGCAGCTTCGAAGGAAGGCGGTAAAACTAGTCAAAGTCCAGTGGGGCGAGAATGAAAAAGACTGTACTTGGGAAATAGAGAAGGATATAAGGAAGAAGTATCCAGAACTCTTTGCCTGGTAAGGTTTTGGTAGTGATAGTATCTTCCCTTGTTAGTAAACTGCATGCTAGGATAGACTTGTTTTGCATGTTGATTGTTGTTTTATGGTTTATAGCATGCGGGGCCCTTTGTGTGTTTTTGTTAGGGAATTTCGGGGGCGAAATTTCTTAAGGGGGGGAGAATGTAACAACCCGCATTCTACGCATCGGAGGATCGTAGAAGATTTATTTATTTCTTATACGAAGTCGTATGGTCATGTGGCTTTGGGAAATGACTATTGGGGTCATTTCCCATGTTCATGATTTTTGCCGATTTTTAAATGACCGTTTTGCCCCTAGCTGATCTTGTTTCGTCCATAACTTTTGATTGGAAAGGAGTTTTGACCTGAAACCACTTCCATTGGCTCCGGATGATGGTTTACAATTCCGTAGAGTGGTCACGTTAGCCAAACGGACTCACCGTTTGGGAGATATGGCTGAAACAAGTTTCAGATAGTGAGAAACAGCTTAATTGGCCTTAACCGGGTGATTAACAGCTAGGCCCAATGGGGGATTTCGGGATTAGGGTTATGAGGAGGCTGAAATCAGTTAGAGAACGATCTTATCCTCATTTTCCAGCCGCCACAAACATGTCTTTCACCCTAGCCATGGCCTCCACCTTCTAATTTCATCCCAAATCGTCTCTAATCACTTTCTAATCGAAGATTAAGCAAAACTACATCAAATCAAGGGAGGGTAGCACCAAATCAGAGAAAGAGCTGCTGGAACACATAGGGATTGGATCCAAATCAGAGATTATTTCAGATCTATAGTTTGTTTGTGGCTAAGGTGAGTGATTTGCGTTGTTTTTCACTAATTACGTCTAATTATGGTAATTAGCGAAGATTAGCGAAATTATGGCTCAGAAAAATCTAGAAAAATTCCTAAAATTCTAAAATATCATTTTATGCCTATGATATGAATTTGGGTTAATTTCGACTAATTTTGCAAATCCCGGAATTTGGGGGATTAACGGGTGATTAGTGATAATTAGCGAAATTATGCATCATAAAAATCTGGAAAAATATTTAGAAATTCCAAAATATTATTTTAGGCCTTTTATAGAAAATTGGTTTAATTTGGTTAAGTTTTGCTAATCCTATCATTAGTTATGCTTAAACATGATTAAGGGAAAATATAGGGTTTTTGGCTATGTTTGATCCGTTTTAACATACCATATTGTTGTTTTGTTGTTTGTGGATGTTATACATGTTGCTATGACTGTGTGGTATGCTTTATGATTGTTTAGAATTAGGTAGAATGGTTGAAAACGCCGTCGAGAGGCGAAAATAGCTTGCTGAAATGGTGCAGGTTTTCTTTGGGTCGAGTTAAACCGACCAGGGGAAGGCTTTGACCGACCGACCTGAGCTCACGACCGACCCTATATGAAGTGTTCGACCGACTAGGGAGATCGACCAGGTTGGGCAAGACCGACCACTATGCGATGTTCGACTGACCCCATACGATGATGAAATACCGGCCGACCAGGGATGGTGAAGTACGACCGATCAGGAATGGTGAAGTGTTCGACTGACCAGGGGGCAATACTGACCGACCAGGGTAGAGACGATGAAAACCGACCAGAATGAAAGGTTCTAGACCGACCGACCCGATCCACTTCAGAAGCCACGAACCGATGGTGCGACCCGATCCGTATGGAACGACTCGATTCGATGGAGGGAGCACGACCGACCCGATCCGAGATGCTTGGACTTGAAGTGAAGACCACGATCCGACCCGAGCGAGGGTGATGACCACGATCCGAAGCAAGGTGAAGTGAAGACCGACCCGGATGAAGATGATGACTAAAACCCGAGATGCAAAGGTAGTCCAAATGGAAGTTAGAGCTCAGGATCCAGATGGGAACCAATGAGTTCACTTCATGGTTGGGCTTTGCTGCGGGACGTGTGCAAAGGGGTTGTCGGTATTCATAACTTTGGTTCACCATTGAGAGATGGATAGTGGGCTTGTAGTGATAGTTACACGGTATTGGATTCCGTCATGGCCCAAAGTATTAGGTGACCAAAGTAGTGGATATCGTATGCTTTACGCACTGAGTGAGGGATGTGAGGATGATTGCTATGCTTGATTGTTTGACACCACTATGACATGCACACCCCCACCCCCTTATCTCTTATACAGTATGTTAGTGGCACCTTTGAGTATTGTACGGTATGTAGTGCTAACTCTTTGGTTGCAGGTCCAGGTTCAGGTATGATTGGATTATACATGTTATTGTTCTGTTTTGTTGCTTATCGCTCATACCAGACTTTATGTCTGACCCAGAGTTTTATGTCTCCTCTTATTACTCTGGGTGCTCACACGAGCAGACTAGAGACAGGTTAGCTGGGTATGCACGGGTAGCTGATCTGGGGACGAGCATGAGGCTTCCACGTATGATATATATAGTATTCTCCCTGTGTTGTTGAAGATCACTGCTTGGGCATTAGTCGTGCATCTTCTACTTTACCTTTCTTTTGTTTTAGAGACAGTAAATTTGGAAAGTTGTAATAAGCTGTATTTGGATTTCCGCTGTTATGTTGGTTTAGTTTTCAGCTTATGCACTGTCTCGCCTGTTTTATGTCAAGTATATTATTATTATTATATTTTGTTCCATGCGCTGTGAGACATTCTACAGGTTCCTCGTTAGTTCATTCTCTTCTTTCTTTTTCTTCTGACGACCGTTCTGTGCTAGTCGGGCATGTGTACAGCGCACTTTCGGAAGAAATGCCGGCTGGTGCGGGGCGGGCTGTCACACTAGCTCTCGACTATTAGATCAAGTTTCTTTGAGGGGTTCAATGATAAGGAAGTCGATGGAGAAAGAAAGACAGGGAATATCACGTCAGAAGATTGCTATATAGGTGACCAGGATTATGATGAATCCATGGATAAATGTTTTGATGGGAAAGGAATTGGGATAATTTTAGGGTTCAATGAGATTTGATTAGATTAGGAGAGGAAAAGATTTTTTCCTTCCAGTGTATTGATAAAAGCAGAACAAATTGCGATTTGTGAAATATTTGAAAAGAACATTATTATTAAAGATACGCTTAAAATTCAACAAGGCTTTGCTGCATTTATTCGTGGAATTTGATAAGGGTGTGGTTGAATTTGACCCTTAAATATGACAACGAACTGTTGAAAATGGAAAAAATGAAAAACGGTGGGTGTATACCAAATTTTTTTTCAAGTGCGTCCCCCCTTAACTATTTTTGGAGTGTTAATAACAAAACTTTTGATAAAAAAAGCGAAAAAAATGAATTTTTTCCCTTTATTTTTGAATAAAGTTAGCGGAAAGGGTGTAAATTTTCACTACCTTATCTTTGGAGCAACACGTTTGCGTAATGAATGATGGAATTTTTTTGAAAATGTTGTTCCATTTTTCCATTACATCTACTTTTCATATAATAGAATATCTAAACAAATTTCTACACTGTTTGCAGAAACTTTAAGCGTATTGCACAAAATCACATACAAGCATCTGAGTGCATATGCGACTCCAAATCGGCTTCGACTTACATACACCCAATTGTAAGTAGAAGCTGACAATTAGAAACTAATTTCTAAGTTCGATAGCGATTAGGTATTCATTTGAAATTCCGACGAAATCCAATACATATGGTGAAGCTCTGACAGATATATTGAACCATTTACGGAGCTGGAACCCTATATTTATGAGTGCGATTTTGTTCACATCTTTTAAGGGATGTGAACAAAACACTCGGTCCCCATTGGTGGAAATCAGGGGGGTCCATATGGGTCCCTCTGATTTCCACCAATCAGGGTGGAGTGTTTTGTTCACATCCCTAAAAAGGATGTGAACAAAATCCTATTCCTATATTTATACCTTTGGAACTCGACCAAGTGTCACATCTACTCGGAAACGACATATTCTTAGGTATACGTTACTCAAAGGAATGATCACTCATCACAGCTATTTGATAAAACCAGCATGGAATTTGTTCCTATCGCCAAGACTTGTTTTGATTCAAAGCATGTCATCCTCGCATAAGAAGTACTACGGAGGGCAAGCATTACTGGCCTTTCGGCTTTGCTATCAAAAGAAATTTGAATTGACATAAGTCAACTATCACCTAGGCTAATGGATTAGAAACATTATCGAAAGCCTAGAGATGAAGTCTGGATAGTGCTACACGACGATAGACACTTTATTTCATCAAAGCAGTGTTCAGGAGATCTTCTAATGAGGGACAAATAAAATAAATATAGATGGATTCGTACAGCTTCGAGACCAATCAGTAGGATAACTCAACTACAACAATCAAACGATAATAACTCTCTAACCATTTATTCAAGCAAGATTAAGGGGGCGTTTGATTTTCGGAAGAGGCAAAAAAAGTTCGCGTCCGCATCCGACGCGTCGGAAGCGTCCGACGCGAACACTGGGGACCCGCCACTTTGCCTCTTCCAGCTGAACGCGAGAAAATGAATCTTTCGTTAGCCCGTTCGATCTTTAACCCTTTCTTACCCTATTTTACACCTCTTTTGTCCCTTTCGTGTGTCATTTTCTGTTCAAAATCAAACACATACCCCTTTCCCCAATTTTCCCCTTTTTCAACCCATTCCCATACCCTTTCCAAATAACCCTTTCTGTTCAAAATCAAATGCTACCTAAACTTCACTCAGCAGCTAAACATACAAGGGGGACTTACAGAAGAAATCATGGTCCCTACGCCTTTATATCGAGGGATCCGCACCAATATCTATAAAGGATCAACACCAATCACTACGTTAGTGGATTACGCACCTGGGCTTCGTATAGCTCTTTTACAGTTATCCTCAGGTTTTCTCGACCTACCTATATCTATAACTATCGGCCGCATAGACAAAAAACAAATCTTTTTGGCATTAATTACTTTAACTTGTACTATTTGGAATCTTACCAATCCAAGGCCTTGTACTTCCAAAATAAAAACGAAAAGAACAAAACTTACAAATGGACGTAAGACCAACAACATCGAAACATTATAAATCTCTCATGTCTCTTTTACTTTATTGCCATTGTTTAACTCCTTATTTTCTATTTATTTTCATAGTTTTGTTATTCGCTGAACTCATCAAATCACTAAGGACGATCATTTAGAAAGAAACAGAAGTAATATTTTCAAAAGAATAATAGTGGGATTAATAAAGTGGAAAGACCATCTCCACAAAAACGCTGGGTTATATACATTAAATAATAATATCTACTTCATTTAGTCTTCCTTTATTTCTCTTAGAGTACATGTAAGAAAACAACAGAAGCAAACCATCTACAATATAGAATGGTACGCCAATCTCCTCTAGCTCGTCTCCGAACAACTTCAATGCCACCAAAACTTGCTATCTAGTCTACTCATTAGTCACATCAATCAGCAAGAAAATAAGAGGAAACATAATTTTTTTTTTTTGCAAGACTGACCAGTTTTTTAAGTGTTCCATAACATTTTATTAAAATAAATAAAAAGATACAACTCATGCAGGTGATATAAAATGTATAGCAACTACCAAATTCATATTCCTATGCAGGGGAATTCGACACATTCATTGTCTCAGTACATCCAGTTACAACAGTACAAATACATTTGTTTTTCATTGTGCTAAATGAGAGCACAGGAGACACCATAATTACTTTTAGCCATTATCAAAGGGAGAATTCACTTTTGCTCTTGTCATGCTTCGAGTAAGAGGCGATTTTCCCATGCTGCAACCAGCTACACTAGTAGACAAGGCCGATGTATTAGGAATAATGTCAGGTGGTCTATCTTTATAGCCTGGTGGCGGAGGAATGTTTGCATAAGGGTTGGAGTTCTTCTTCTTTCCAGATTCATTCATAGCTTTCCTACTTTGTAAGAAAAATAATTCTTAGCTATGAGCTCCATGAGCTTTTTCTTCTCGTTACACGTAAAGGGGTCAAGCTTACCGCTTTCAATTTCAACTTCGAGAATCTCGATGGTTTTAAGGACAGTCTTGTCAATGTTCAGCTTTGTTCTCTCTTTTTCTTTTGGTTGCTTCCTTTTGTTACCATTGGTCCAGCTGAAAGATTGAAATTATTTTGAAGAAAGTTGTCAAGTTTGTCGTTAGCTTCTTGTAAAACAGCAGAAGTAGCAGACTGGCGGATATAATTCACAGCGGTTACCATTTGCTCTTGCATGGGGTTAAAAGGTGTATTACTGATATGGTGTGTGTTAAGAGGAGATGTGCCTTTCAGGAAGCCTGACTTAAACCCAAAAACATTGTTCACTTGAGACTCGTTAGCAATTAAGGGTATGTGCACATCATATCCTCCAGAGTTCATAGTTTGCTCAAACTCAGTAATATCATTTAGTATGGTTAGCATTGCGTCTTCAGATCCTGACACCTCAATATCCCACTGATTACCTTAGAGGCGCCAGCAGCATTGCCTAAGGTGTAATTATATGTTTTAGTGTGTAGACACGCATTGGCCTGCACCTCAACAGTTTCTTCAATTAATTCTACAATTACGTTGTCCTTGGCTTTAAAGAAATTGTTTTTATGCTTGTCCAGTTATGTAGCTTCTTTCATGTTCAAATTAAAAACTTCTGATGCATTAACTAGCTCACCTTCTTCAAGAACGAGAGTACTGCAAGTTCCGCTACCACTCGGTTTATCTAAAACTCCAAAACTATTATAGTACGTATGACCGCGGCTGCTCCAGTAGACAGTTTTGAAGTGTCTCCTCCTACCCTCTTCCATTTTTGTTGACTACCAATTGGGTTTACACACACCTTGATGCTGCTTCTAGCTGGAATGTTTTTGACTTGGCTTCTCACTGCTGCAGTGTCGCCGAAAGCACCCCCGACTACATGAGGATCAACATTTTGTTTTTGTTCACCGTTATTAGCACTAGCCTGCCTGTTGATAACATTCAACTCAAGGTTTTCATTGCTTTTGCCGAAGAGGCATTCTTTACTCAAGTGGCCGAAAACCTTACAATCACGGCAGATATCCGGCTTCCAAATGTAAGTGAGAGTAATATCGTTCTCATTTCCATCAGAAAGGAGCACAGTAATCTGTTTAGGCATTTCGCTTTATAGAGAAATGTCAACTAAACATTTAGCAAACCCTAACCAATCAAGACTCTCCGTAGCGTGATCCATACATAGAAACTTGCCGATATGAGTTGCTAACCAACATATTCTAATCTTCTACCATGCCACCATCGGCAAGTTGGTCATTTTCACCCAAACTGGCACATTCCTAATACCCTTGCTCGATAGCCCCATATTGACATCCCATTTCTTAACAATAAATACTTTATACCTTGTCACAATTGGATCTGCCTCTAAAATTCTTGTTCTGTCTTCCTTATCAGCAACTAGAAAGAAGAAAATAGATCCGTTTGACTTTACCTTAATCGAGCCTCTAGGCTTCCAGTGCTTTAAAAGATGAGAGACCACTGCAGTGTACGAAAGAGGAGAGTCCAAAAAGAAACTCATAAGGTATTCTTGCCATTCTACCACGCTAGCTTCGACAATATCCTTCGTTGGGATCAAGCGTTTCCCAATGTATTTGAGCATTATAGGGGGAGGCTCGAAGGCTCCTATGTTGCGTGGATTCGTCGCAAAGAGGGACGACCACCTAACCTTGGGTAGAGGTGGATAGGGTTTGGATTAGGAGGAGGCGGTGGGGGATGAAGATTTAAGTTGGGAGGAGGATCTGGTAAGGGTGGATTAGCGGCTCTTTTGGTGTGGGTAGGTTACGAGGAGGCAGAAAGGTAGGGTTTGCGGCTTTTGAGGAGTAGGAAGGGGATGCCATTTTTTGAGGGATTGAAACATAAAATCTTTGGTCAGACAATAGTACGATGTAAATAACAAACGACTGTTTACAATTATATTGAAAAATATGTTACTAGATAGGTCTAAATCTCATACCTAACATGTTCCTACTACTGAAAAGTTACACATGATAGCTAAGTAATATATGTTATTTATGTAAACAAACAGTAGAGCATACTGATTATGATAAAATAATCTAAACAGCCAACATCACCGACTCCATTCCCCATCCCCTCCATAATCCTATATGTAACTACCCGCATTTTACGTATCAGATGATCATAAGATATTTCTATTTAATTCCCCAAGGGTTCCACCATTTTCACATTTTGATATGTTAGTTATAGGGATGTGAGACATGTTCATAATTTTTATCAATTTTGTTTGTGACGATTTTGCCCCTACCAGTTTGTATGGGGAATAACTTTTGAGTGAGATCTAATCAAGTGCTGGAATCGATTTCATTGGAAAAGAAATGGTTGCAAATTCCGTAAAGTGGCACATTACAGGCCTGATTCAGTGGTTTAGGAGGAATCGATGTTTTAGTATTACACAATTTCTGGGCATGTTAACTAGTCAGTAGTGGGCTGATTTGGTGTGGTCGATTAGTGGGCTGGTTAGAAGGCTATAAATAGGGGGTAGAGGCATGGGGATTGGTTTACTTTCTTCATTTCTTATTTGCTTGGGGTTTGAGATTCTACTTACTCTAATCAAATACATCTCTCCTCCATTAAAATCTTAGATCTAGATTAGAAGGTTGAAGATTAACATCAAAAGAGAGTAGATCGCATCAAATTAAGAGATTTGGAGATCGTTTTTCGCTGTCCGGATTTGTAGGTCATCGATTTGAAGCTAATTTTGAAGATTTGGTGAATGATAAGAACCTCTCAAGCCGATTCAATCAAGTAAATAGATTGTTTGATTTTATTTTTCATCATTACAAGTTGTTTTCACCTAGAACTACATCATGGTAAGTATATTTTCATTTGAATCACCATAGGATCTAATCTAGTAACTTTATCGGTAATTCTTATGTTAATTCATGTGTCATGCAAGTTAGATCCATTTGATTGATTCAATTCTTGTTTAATCGTGGTTTGGTGAGTTTTTATTTGTTGTTGATAATTATTGATGTGTGGATGTTGGTTTAATCATTGCTTGATTGTCGAATTGAATGTATGTTTGATAATTGAACAAGTTTGGAATCGTAGTAGTGTTGAATTGCCATAGATCGGGGGTTTTGAGCATGGATCAGTTGTCTTGTACTCTAAGAAATGGAGTGGATCAGACGTGAAAATGGTAATGAATCGGATATTTTTCTATGGATCGGGCAAAACTAGAGCGGATCGAAATTTTTGGTTTAACAGCATTTGGCAAACACTATAGAAAGATGGATTAGCCAAGCTTTTTGCCAGTGGATCGGACAACTTGTGCAAGCCATGGATCGGGAATGATTTCGTGGTGGATCGAGCATGATTTCGTGGTGGATCGAGCATGATTTCGTGGTGGATATGGATAGTTTCTTGATGGATAGACATAAGGGGACATGGATCAGATCATTTGGGGTTTTACAACATTTTGCAAATGCTATGAAAATCATGGACTGGGCATGTTTCTAGAGCATGGATCGGGCAAAGTAAAATTGATGGATCAGTCGATGCTCAACCGATGGATTAGGCAAGGTTTTCTGAATGATGGATCGGCCAAGGACAATAGCGTTTGAGAAATGTTGTGGAATGATGGATCGGGCTTGGCAAATTTACATGGATCGGCTGAGTGATCTGAAGGGGTGCGCACATGGAAAATTATGATTGGGCAAGGGGCACTTTGATGGATTGTGTAGTCAAATGGATCAGACATGATTGACGAATGACAGCGTTTGTGAAACGCTATGGAATGAAAAATGAACGTTGTGGAGAATTATTCACAGCAAAAGCCTGAAACGCTGTGAATTGATAACCGACCAAATGAAGTATGTTTTTTATTCGATAATGGTTGTGGCATCCAAGTGAATTCGAGACGGAATGTTCGAAGTGTTTTGAAGTGTTCATCGATCGTCGTAACTCAACAAATGTGAAGACGACTAAAAGTTGTGAGTTTGTGGATAATGATTGCTCGATAAGTCGCTTGAGCTTATGGATAGTCATCAAGTCGGATGACTAGATATATTCAAGGCTGTGGGATTATCACTAGTCGGAGGTTTTATTGGACTCAAAGCAAGGGTATAATAGGGACGCCCAAAAGACTAGAAGTTAGCTAGTCGAATACCCTGGGTACTGTTGAAAGACCTAGATATGTGTCATAATGGCATGTGGAGTTTTTTTAGAACCAGGTTACCATTAGGCCTTGACGGATGGCAAGGTCAGCCAGTCATACGATTAACAATGGCTTCAAAGCAAGAAAGGCAGTGATAGCCAGAGTCATGGATGATGATTTCTTTGCTTGTATCATCTCGTGTAGATTATTCGATATTGAAGGAGACATCTCTTGGGTGCTTGTCTGATGTTGGTTTAGGCCTTTGGGGCTTGTGCTTAAGGGATGTTGATCTCGATTAGGATAGTTAACGCGAGATAACTGGCTGCTATGACTGCTATGCTTTCTCTTTGGTTGTTTGTAAAGGTTTTCATTGTCAGATGTGGGGAAGATGGGTTTGAGTTTCTTCTCTGTTGATATTGGTAGACTGGATGGTTGATCTACCTATTCTCATATATTTTATTGATGATGTTAGATAATTGTTTTATCGCTCATTACGACTGTTATCTGACTCAAGGTTTTATGTTTCCATGTATTACCTTGGGTTATTCATCCATTGTGTTGTGGATGGGCAGATTAGGTAGCAGGTGACAAGTGATAGATCTTGATGAGACGATGCTGCAGATCGATGACGAGTTGGACGCTCACGTATTACTTTCTACATTACATACTAGTAGTTATTTCCTTTGTTATGGTTGTTGATTGTACTCTGAGTGATTGTAGTGAGGCATTTTGTATATACTCTTATGTTGTAATCCGATGATGTATGGATACCTTCGAGTTAATATGAAATATTTAAGATTCTGCTCATATGTGTTTCATTATTAATGCCTGTTATATATATATTCTATTATACTTTATCTCTGCGCTATGTGTTATACGACAAGTTCTACGTATATTATCCTACCTTGATGATCGTCCATAGGTGCATTATTCCTCTTGTTAAGTGCAGGAGTTATGGGCGTTCGTCATGCTATAGGTGATGGACTACCTAGAGAAAGAGAAAAAGAACCCAATGCAACCATAACATCCATCAAATAATACATCACCATCACCTGCTAAAGCCTTGAATACATTGATTACTCGTATGACCATCTTCTCTTATACTAATGGCTAATGGAAAATCCATGTTCTAGTCAAACTCTAACAAGTTAATCTACGTCTACACTAGGCTAACCGTCTAGGGTACATAGCTGCTGCTATAATTTTAAAATGCACGCCCTCACAATACCCTTGCTTTGAGCTAGCAAGAGCACTCTTCGCTATCAATGATTCCTTGGCACTTCCAAACACAAGAGTAATTCAAAACTCCATCTTTGGTTTTGTGTCACCCTCAAACCGTTCTAATATCCTGCAGCTCGTTCCATTCCATGTAGCCTATCACACTCCTATGATTCCACCCTTCTCTGAGACTTCCAATCGAAGAGTCACAATTTCACCTTGTAGAAACTATCACAAGACACAACTTTCAGTATGCCCTAAAGACCTCATAATTCCATCTCATATATTATACCGTCTTCCTTTGCCTCTTGACGAATCAAAAACCTTGATTCACACCAAGGATTGTCTCGCTTCGAGGACTTGTCCTACTTCAAAGATGTTGCTTTGAGTGTCGAAGTATAGTGCTTTGAGCTTCAAAGCACTTAGCTTTGACAACCTACTTTAAGTCCAAAAGCATCCTATTTCTAAGCACTCTGATTCGAGTCCCGTAGCATTCCTTTTTTGCTTTGAGTATCAATTAGAGTTGTTTCACTTCAAACATTGATCCAAAGGTTCTTTATTTGAATTTCAATCCAAAGCTTATTGCTTTGAATCGAAGCAACAATCCTAAGTTGTTTCCAATTGTTGATTTGAACCCATCCTTCTTATCATCGAGCCACTTGGTCTTGATTCGAATTTGCTTTACCTTGCTTCGCTTTGAGCTCTCCTAGTCTTTTCTTCAAATCACTGATCTTCTTTGCTTCAAATCACCTAATAAAATCAAAGCACTGCTTACCGCTCCAAGCCATAGCATATAAAAGTGGCTTTTTTGCTTCGAATCACTTAATCGATCTAAAGCAGTTCTTCTAGCTCCAAGCCATCCTACTGCTGATCAACTAGTCATGTTTCAAATATAATTCTAGATTGTCTATCTATAACACCTGTAAAATACACCTTAATTAGACATACATATTTATATTAAGAATAATTAATAAATAATAATAAGCTAAAAATATGAATATTTTACATTTGGGAATTATGATGTGAAAATATTACCATTATATTCGCAGAGAGATTCTAGCCCGGTTTATATTTTATTTATTGTAAATGGAGTTCGTATGTGAAAGGTATCTATATAATAAGTTTGATTGATAAAATAGTATATACGAATTTGAATTTGAAATATAGGCATAAACATGAAATAAAATAAATACCATTAGCATAAAAGAATATTCCATATTCTAATTCTAATTTGTGTATATATATATTTACATATAACAGGGGATAATGTTTAAGAGAAATGGAAAATATAAATGATATTAGTTAGTAATTAATAATAAAACAAACATGCACATGAAATAAATTCACTACGTCCAGACCTAAAGGGGGGTCGATCGCCTTCCCTTAAGGTGGGTTGACCAGTAGGTCGACCGCCTTCCTAGGAAGGATGTTGACCTCCTCGAAGACTGAAGAGTTGGTGGCGGCTAGGTTTAGGTTATGTTATTTATATTTTTGGTTGACTTGAGCAGTTCAGAGTTATTAATTTATATATAACGGTTCTCACATATTTGAGTATCTATAAATAGAACCGTAACCTCCGCTCTAAATTCCACATCTTCTCTAGACTATGCCTTCATTCTTTCTCTTCTTCATCTTAATTTAGTTCCAGTTTAGGTCAGGTTAGTACTTTTTTTTCCTCCATTCTAATCTGTTTCTATTTTGAATTACTAGATTCAGATTTTATATGTGTATATGATTCTATATTTACTCTTATACATGTATAATATTATAAGAGAAAGAATTGGAGAATGTTTGTGCAAGACTACAATCTTTAATTATGTTTTTTTTGTAGTTTTTTTTCTTTTATCTATACTATGAGTGAGAATTCTTTCAATTTTACCTATTTTTTCTATAATTACTAGTATAAATTTGGATTTATTATGCCTATAGAGATTTGTTATTTCACGAAAACAAGACATATCAAAATCCCTCAAATCTCTGATAATTTGGAAATGGTCAATCTAGTTATTTGTTTAGGTTTTCGATAATGATGTAAATAAAGAGGGATTTTTATTGTTTTTTGGGTGCGTATGTAGATTCATAATCTAGTTTGTTTTACTTTCCTTCTTTTGTAAATCTTTAAATTAACCAAAAAGTGTGGATTTGGGTAATGTAACCTATGTGAATCTTTAAATTAACCAAAAAGTGTGGATTTGGGTAATGTAACCCAAATTCCCAAATCGCTTCTTCGAAATCTGCCACCGCTTTGAAGACGCTGCCTCCGTCAGATCCACCTCCAATTCCAATCCTCCCTTCCCCCGACCCTCGCCCTGTCACTCGGCGTCCACCCTCCATCGCTTCCCCGCTGGCTACTTCCGAGAACAAGAAATGGATGGACCTATTTGCAATGAAACAACGAAAAGCAGGCAAATTTGTGCCACCACCCATCAAGCTAAAATTCTCTTGTCACAAACTGGTGCCAAGGAGGACATACTGTCGGTGGGAATTATGGTGTGGAACAGATATCTAGTCAGCTTTTTCTTGAATGAAGCAATCCCTTACTACAATGTGTTTACCCAAATAAAGAAGCATTGGAAACCGAAAGGAGCCGTGAAGGTAAATTCGAATGGGTCATTCTTCTTCTTCCATTTTGCTATAGATGGTGATCGTGTTAAGGTATTAGAATCTGACCCAGTCATAATTCAAAACAAAATGTTCACTGTTAAGGAATGGGATACGAGTATTGGAAATAATAGCGCTCGAATCAGATCTGTCCTTGTTTGGTTAAAACTGTATGATTTACCCCCTCTAGCTTGGATGCATATTGGTATATGTTGGCTAGCAACTATGGCAAGGAAGTTTTTATGCATGGATGAGAACAAAGAAATGTTAGAGAGGCTTGAATAAGCTAAATACATGGTCGAAGTGACGCCTAATCAGATTTTACCAAATGAGTTTACAATCTTACTACCAGACGGAACAGATCATGTAGTGAAGGTGGTATATCCCTGGAAACCAGTGATCTGTTCTGAATGTAAGTTCTTTGGTCATGTCGTTTATAACTGTAAATTAGCACATATAAAGATGGATAAGGTTGCTCACAAAAGTGCAAATGGTGATACTCCTGTGGAATCAAATATTGTGCAGAGAGATAAGACGAGGGTACAAGAAAGAAGATGGGATAAACTCAATGTTTTCAAGCGAAAGCAAGCATGCAAAAAGGTCCTCACTTTGAACTAGGAAGAAAAACTTGACAATCCAGTAGAGAAAGAAACTGTTGCACCACTGAATTTAGAAGTGATGGAAGATTCCGAAGATGAAGATTTCAACTATACACTACCACACTTTGACTTACTCGATGGTAACATTGGTCCTATTGGTGTCCAATCTGGCATTCCAATTGGTAAAAAATTTACTGATCATCGACAAAATAATGTGAATGAAAGTGGAAGGCGGACTAGCAATAATGAGACGCATATTGGTAATATATTAGAGGAAGGAGAGATAAGCCAGCGAGAAGAGGAAATACGGGTTGAGAATGTGCGGTTCTATTGTGATAATGATCATGAGAACTCTGACAAGAGACAACCTAATGAAGGTTATCCAAGCACAAATGCCACTGAGAGTTCTAATATTCTTAATGCATGCGAGAGAATGGACACTGGTGATGTAGTTAGAAATCACGCCAAGGAAGTAGGTGAGTTTGGTGATAACAACAGTGGAGAGGTCAACCAACATATTGACATTGCGAATGTTGTTGAAATATTGGATGTTGCATTTCCATCAAACAGAGAAGTAAAAGATAATCCAGTAACTCAAGAACTGCAGATGGAAAGGTTGGATAATCAATGTAATGTAAGTGAGACTAAGACTGAGGTACTGATTAGAATGATAACTCGAGACATGCAGAAAATTGATGAAAAGCTCCAGGATGATCTAGATGCAAGAGATGTTAACACTAAACAGTACTATGCAACAAAGAGGACAATGAAGGATTTTTAAGACTTTAAACCAAGGTACGCACTTGATTAGATGAATAAAGCCAGACTTGATGATGTCGTCGATCTAGTGATGCAGGTGCTAGATAAAGTCAACAACAAAAGTCAAACTACACCGACAACCAAAAGTAAGAATCCATATGCACACCTAACAGCTCTTCCAACATACAAGGAAGAAAGAGATGCTAAGGAATCTCCAAGAAAATGGTTAACTGGTTCTGTGTCAGTGTAACCATTAGGCAATAGTTATGTCATTTTAATTGGAAGTGCCAATACGTTAATGTCGTAAGTGATTTTGTATCGATGTCCTCGGCTTCCCTACATGGAAGCTATTGATTGATATATCTTACGTATATCACCTGTTCTCATGTGCCCTTATTGTTTTTAATAAAAGAGTGTTACGGAACACTATAAAAATCGGTCAGCCTTGCCAAAAAAAGGGTTGACTTAGGCGTTATAAAACACATGTGACCAAAATCATTACTTTTTTAAGTAAAGTAGTACTAGAAAGAATAAACATATAATATTGTTTATTTGCATTGTCCCTTTTTGTTTATTGAGATAACCTTAAAAGCCTAGGTTACAAGTTCATATTTTTTTGTTTTATATTTATTTCCCTATTAATGCTTCAAATTTGAAATGAAGATTTATGTGTTATGTTGTGGAATTTGAAAAATATGACTTATATACTTTATTTGGAGAAAGGATTGACATTTCATCGCTTAGTGCACTTTGTTTATGTGCACCATTAATTATGTCATTATATACTTATATTTATTAATTAATAGCGTAATTAACATATCTTAAATGTGTATTTAATGCGTTGAATTTGGAAATTCATATTATATGCCGCAGTTAGAAAATTTTGTTTGTTGTGTATGAGCCAATGTCCTTTTGAAATATTAAATTACATGTGGGCGCGACGTTAACCCCTATTTGTAGTAGATGTCTACTCGGAACCGCCCGACAAATAGTTATCAAGAAGTTGGGATAATGTGAGACGTCTTGTGCCGTGGGCCATTTAGTGTGTGATAGGCCTTCCTCGAGAAGGTATCAAGTGGATAATCCACCTTATTTAGGTATTTAGTGGTTATGACAAGGTTCATTCCTTAGAGTTCACCCCTTGAGTTTGGGCTAAAGTCACAGGTCCGCTTTATTAGGTATTAAGAGATATATGGGACCGCCTTTCTCTAATAATTATGAGGTATTAAATGGTCTTGAATAAGATACTAAACGATGTACGAATGGGTTAGGTAGTTCTCTAAAAGTTTTTTGCTTCTTATCTAAGGGCTATGTAAGGGCATACCTTGGGATGAACTGATAAAAGGTTCACCAAACATGCATATAAGGGAAATTGCATTATTAAGGGAAGTATTAAGTGGCTAGGAGTTCACCCTGTAATGACAACTAGATAGTAATACAAGGGTCCACCTGAAGGGTCATAAATGATGTTGAATGTCTACCTAAACCCGTTATTCAGTGTTTGATTATTGTTTATCACATTTACATTGAGAGAATATATAGCATAATTTACTAAGAAACAAGGTCATAAGTGGCTAGGGTCCTCCAAAGGGTATTAAGTGATCATAAGAATTTTCTTAGAGGGTATTAAGTGATCGTAGAAATCTACCCATACTTATTATGGCCTTAATTGACTATAAGAGTTCGCCTCTTTCCATTAAAAGTAGAAATTCACATATATATATATATATATATATATATATATATATATATATTTGTGTGTGTGTGTGTGCATGTGTGTGAGTGTGTTTATATTTGCTTAGACATAAACCTGATAGGTTTTATGCTGCCAAGTATTGGAAATAGGTTTCCTTTTAAGATAATATCCTAGTTACCTATTTACAAGGATATTATATGTATGGTAAGTGAACTTGTTATTTTGAAAAAGAGTTTTCAAAACTTTTACTATATATAAGTATATATGTATATTTATGCAAGGTACGTGCATCACTATAAAATAGCATTTGTAGGTCCTTCTAAGAAAGGCTTCACCTTAATTTCTAGAAATATCCTAGAAACTGTACAGTGATTTAGCAACTTCCTTATCAGTTTAGGAACCCATAAGCACATAATGGTTGTAGGAACCACTATGTTGGAAAAGTGGAAAGGATTAAAACTCCTTATTTAACAAGTAATAAATGAAAATTAATTTAGTGGCTTATTTATCATTTATGAAGAGATAAAGAAAAATAAAAAGAAGGAATTTGTAATAAATGTATGTTAGGCTAACCATTGATACAGACAAATTGATATCCATTGCAAATAAATATGTTAAGTTTTAAAGAAAAAACAGAAGTAAATCATTTGTTAATGTTATAAACTTTTGTAAAATGAAAATTTGAAAAGAGAAGTAAACGATCAATAATTAAAGGATTAATTGACATAAATAATTCGAAGTTTAACCCATCCGCCCATATTAATCAGAAGTATGCGTTATTTATAAATAATCCCAAGTTTGGGGGGTGTCTTCCCAAATTGATCCCACTACCCCATTAACTTGCTACAGCCGGTTTCTACCTTTTTACTTTACCAAATTCATTTCTTTTTCTGCGACTTCTCCTCTTTTGCATTTCTCATGACATTTCATAGATCCACTTGCGAATCTTCACGTTGCTTTGGCTCTCTCAATTATGTGGTAGGTAATTTCAATCCTTTGAACTATGTATTTGAATTCGATTTCAATAGAGCTAGGGCACGTCGATTTGTGTATTAATATTCTATGTTGAAAACAGATTTGGGTCAAAATGGACAAAGTAGGTCTGAAATTTTGGCATGGAGGTTCGTTTCAGTCAGGTCCAAATGATTTAGAGTATGTAGGAGGCGAGGCTAAAACCATTAATGTCGACCCTGATTTGTTATGTTGGTTTTGGCTGAAGGAGTTAGCTCAAGAATGTGGGCAATATAGTACAATTGACGAGATACACTACTTATTGCCGGAGAAATCTTTGGATGAGGGGCTCAGGAGGGTGTATGAAGACAAGGAGGTGCTGCAAATGGCTGAAATTGCGGTAAAGTATCATTGTGTTGAGTTGTTTGTGGTGCATGGGATTGATATTCCTCCTAACATCGAAGTAGAATCCCCAACCATGGTTGATAATGTACACAATACGCTGCATGATTCTGCTCAGACTCCAATCGCCTCTCCACCGCAGACTAACGCCACCTCTCCACCGCAGACTAATGTCGCCTCTCCACCGCAGACTAACGCAAGACGAAGGAAGAAGATTACTCCTAAAAAGAAGGTTTCTACAAAAAAACCTCAAACTAGGTCATCTGGTCGAAACCATAAGCAACCTTCCCCATTAGCTAAAGAGAATACATGGTTGCGAAGAAGAACATCGCCTAGAAATCGTAAGATAACTTCTCCCTCAACCCAAACCGAAGTTCAAACAAATCTACCAGCCTCATCTTTACTTGTAGATGAAAATGCATCAGCTCAACAACATGCATCCCAACCAGCTTCCCCTTTAAGTGTTGATGAAAATGCGTCGGCTGAACAACATTCAGTCCAAGCAGCTTCCCCTATAATATAAGCGTAAATGAAAATGCGGCAACTCAACAACATTTAAACCAAGATGAAACTCATAATTTAACACCTAGTTCTTTCAGCGTAGAAGACATGATTGGTGAGATCATTGGTCAATATCCTGGGACATCCAGTGAAGATGATCCAGTGTATGATCCTTCGAGAGGGCACGAGGAGAGCGAGGATGGGAGTAGGAGAACATATACTGAAACTGATGAGCATGAAAATGAGAATGATGATGATGTTGAACAGGATGCTTATGAAGGTGAGGGTGATACCAGTGATGATGAACTAATAACTGCGAGGGACATAGCAAGAGGTATGAATGAGAGGCTAAGAACAATTGCTGCCAAGCTTCAAATGGAAGCAGCTCAAGGGAAGTTAGGATGTCAAGGAAAAAAAACTTATCAACAAGAAGCTGGGACATCAAGAGTTGAAGACAATACACATGTGAGTGAGTATGAAGACTGTGAAGATGAAGTTCATACACCGCATGAAAGTGATGCTGATGAAGGGATAATTGCTAGGAAAAGAAGAATCAAGAACATAGTGGTGAATGAGAGGACTGATTGGTCGACATTTGAGTGGAGAGTTGGTCAAAGATTTCCACCAAGAAGAGAATTTAGAGAAGCAGTTGCAATGTTTGCTATGGCACAAGGAAGAAACCTAACATTCAAAGTTAGTGACAAGTCGAGGTTGCAAAGACTAGGGGTGAGATGTAAACCAGGCTGTCCTTTCAGATTGTATGCATCAATGACAATAGGCAAGCCTCTTTTGTAGTGAAGGCAGTGGAAAGTGATCATAATTGCCATAGGACAATGGAAGAAAATAGGCAGCTTAAATCCACTTGGTTGGCAGAGCAATTGTTGGAAGTATTTAAAGCAAGACCCCATTGGCCAGCATCAGAAATAATAGAGACAGTGAGGAGAGCTTACAGGGTTGTTATAAAGAGAGACAAAGCATATAAGGTGAAGTATTGGGCTCATAAAAAACTACATGGTTCAATGACTGAACACTACCATAAACTAGGCAGATACATAGAGGCGCTACGACTTTCAAGTCCTGGCAGTGTATTTAGATTGGAGCATGAAATGATCAAAAGAATTCCAGTACCTATTTTTCAAAGAATTTTTGTATGTTTTGAAGGGTTAAAGAAGGGGTTCTTGGAAGGATGTAGGAAAGTTTTATGCGTTGATGGGTGTTTTCTGAAAACATTCTTAGGTGGAATGTTATTAGCAGCCATAGGTAGGGATGCCAATGACCAAATGTTTCCATTAGCATGGGCTGTTGTGGTGGGAGAGAACAACGATTCTTGGGAATGGTTTTTTAGAGAACTGCAGAGCTGCATAGGGGAAGGGAATGGCGCTGGATAGGCTATAATTTCTGATTAGCATATGGTAATATTTCATTCTTCTTGTCTTCTATTAGTTTATGGCAGCACTTCAATTTTTATTGTCTTCGAGCACCACTTTAATTGTTGCACATGTTTCTTTCATATAGGGTATTTTGAATGCAGTAGCAAAGGTGTTGCCTGAAGCAGAGCACAGACATTGTGCTAGGCACATCTTTGCTAATTGGCACAAGACACACAAAGGAGATGAAATGAAAATGTTATTCTGGAAGGCAGCATGGGCTTACAATGAAGCAGATTACAATGATGCTCTCAGAATGATGGAGGAAGTTAGCGGTGTTGGAGTCGTTGATTTCAAAGCAGCGAATCCGAGTTACTTTTGCAGAGCTTTTCTACGAACAGATACGAAGTGTGATGTGAACGTTAGCAACCTTGCAGAGACATTCAATGGATACATAATTCAAGCTAGGACAAAACATATTATATACATGTTGGAGGATATAAGGTCTGCACTAATGCAACGACTCGTTCAAAAAAGACAAGCAATGTCGAAGAGCAATGCAAGTCTATGCCCTAGAATTCAGATTAAATTAGACAAAGAGAAAGCGGAAGCTGCTAACTGCGTTGTGCTGCCTTCCACTGATGAATTGTTTCAAGTTACCCACAAAATGGATAGCCTCATGGTCAGCCTGAATCAGAAAACATGTACATGCAGGAAGTGGAATTTGAGTGGCATTCCATGCTGTCATGCTGTAGCATGCATGTTCTTTATGCATATGGAGGCAGAACAGTTTGTTGATGAGTGTTATTCAAGGGATGCATACCTTAGAGCCTACAGTGGTTCAATCCCTCCATGTGAAGGTGAAAGGCACTGGCCGAGAATCGACACCCCCCTTCAACCACCTCCAATCAAGATTGGGCCAGGTAGACCAAGAAAAAATAGGAGAAAACCCCCACACGAGGATCCAAAAAAGAAAGCTCGATTGACAGCCCATGGAATGATGCTAACATGTAGCATTTGCAAGTCTAGCGAGCATACAAAAAGGAAGTGTCCTGACAAGTTCAAACAAGTTGAAGCACAGCCAAAAAGGTCAAGAGGAAGACCAAGAAAGAACGACACTGGTGGTGCTAGCCAATGTCAACCAGGTGAAGCCGACCAAAGCCAAGTGACAGCTGAACCTTCAAGAACTGGAAAAGGAGGTAGGGTGATCAGGGGTGGCAGAGGATCAAGAGGAGGCAAACGAGAAAGTGATGGTAGAGTAGGTGCATTTGCAAGTTTTCATGGTGATGGAGTGTATATACGTTCTGATGGTCGTAAAATTAAAAAAGTAAGTTATTAAGCTATAATTCAGCGTGTTGTTGCTTGTATTGTACTCTTATATGTTGGATCATCATAAATTCATGCATTGTTTTGATTGTCTCAGATCTCCAGTCAAGCTCAAGATCAGTTTGTGTTACCAACGCAGGCGTCGTCCAGTTACCCACCAACTTGAACGTCCATTTCAAGATCAGTGCATGTTTAGGCAATTAATGTTTTGTTATGTAGTTGTTATGTAGTTGTACTGGTTGCATGTTAATGTTATGTGTATTGTACTGGTTTGTTACGTAGTTGTTATGTAATGTGTACTGTTATTGTTCATGTTAACGTACTGGTTTGTCTTCACAGTGATACGTTAATGTTCATGTGTACTGCAGTTCATATGTACTGTTATTGTTCATGTGTACTGTTATTGTGCTTGTTTATTATGTTCATGTGTACTGCAGTTCAGCTAGCATATCATATCAGCGTGCTAATATGCAGAGCTTGTAAGTTATTAACCTATAATTCAGCATGCTAATATGCAGTTCAGCTTGCATATTATACCAGCAAGCTATGTGCATGCCATTGCGGCATATATGCATTACAGCGTGCATATATGCACAACAGCAAGCTATGTTCATGCCATTGCGGCACATATGCATTACAGCGTGCATATATGCACATCAGCAAGCTATGTTCATGCCATTGCGGCATATATGCATTACAGCGTGCATATATGCACATCAGCATATAAACATGCATATAAACTTGCACATCAGCATATAAACATGCATATAAGCACTACACTGTCATTAAAACACTACAACATTACAACACATCAATGCATACAATTCACTATTATTAAAACACTACACTGTCATTGCTCATTCCCATAAAAAGGTAGTACAAGATTACGACATATCAATGCATACACTACACTATCAATGCATACAATTCCAAACCCCTAAACTACATCCCAAAATAAGCCATCGCTATACACACAACAATTCCAACCACGATCCACGACAAAGCTAATGCAGCTGCAAAGAATTTTTCTCCTTTCTCATGTTTTCCACATTCAACCTGCTTTACGGCTAACTCGTTCCTCAAATATGCCACTAATTCATCGGATTTTTCCCTCTTCTGTTTTTGTTTCCGCAGCTTATCTTCAATGCTCTTCTTCTCCACATGCAGCTGTGATATAGTCCTTTCGTTTTCCATCAATTTAACATGCAAATCAACATTTCAGCATTGTTATTGCTGTCACAAACTTCGTCTTGCCACAAAAAATAACCGCAATCGCCAGTCTGCAATTATCGTTACCCACAAGTCGCAAATCATCAATCAACATTAGCAATTCCCAAATTAGCAATTCGCAAATCAGCAATCACAAAAAGGCTACCAAAACAAACCCTAATTTACACTTACAGGCCACATCGAGCAACCAAAAAACTTCTTCCCCGCATTCGCACCAGCCTTCACAGTCCTGAGTCTTGTTGGAATTTTGTGGTGGCACTTGTTACTCGCTGCCGCCCCTGATGAACTCGAAATGGAAGACAGTGATTGAGTTTTCATTGGAGTCGAAAAATGGAGCAACAATCTAAGAAACAAATTGCAGAAAAAGAAACGATGTCGAGTAAGAAAGAAGAACGATTGAATGAAGAAGAAGAACAACTTATCACGTCAGATTTGGTAAAGTAGAAACCGGCTGTAGCAAGTTAATGGGGTAGTGGGATCAATTTGGGAAGACACCCCCCAAACTTGGGATTATTTTTAAATAACGCATACTTCAGATTAATATGGGCGGATGGGTTAAACTTCGGATTATTTATGTCAATTAATCCATAATTAAAAGGATATTTGAAACGGAATATATTAATACGGAAACTGTGACAATTTATAAGAAGATATGAATATTTAACTTTGAATAAGAAATAAAATATCCAAAAGAGTGAGCATTACTTAAATGGATAAAATGGATATAAAAGACAATATAAAGGCAACAATAAGGACTGTCAAGAAATTGAATAATAAGAATATGAAAGAAAGGATTTAAGAAAAGAGACAAACTTCCATAGAAAAGCGGGCATTAATTCTGTCAGAAAGATAGTACGTAAAATAAGAAAGTTTAGTGCAAAAGATTAAATGTGTTTTTTCAATTTTGCAAAAGACTTTGCTAGGAAACATACAAAACTGGATTTTTGATAATGCCACTAGATTATTAGCAAAAAAATTTTTTTGTAGAAAATGTAAAATATTTTTGTAGATAAGCTCAAAGTATGAAACTCTACCTATTTGGGAAGGAAATGAAAATAATACTTTTAGAAACAAAAATATTTTTAGAGGGCTTCGGAAAATTTTACAATTACTTCTAATAGACAAAGTAGAAATATAAATTTTTGAGAAAATAAAAGTTTAACTCTTTAAAAAGAACAAATAGTCAATGGTAATCATAAAAAAATTGCATTCATGGGCTTTAAGAAAAATAGAAAAGAAATATAATTTCATCAAAAAGTGACAAATAATGAACAATTGCAGTAGTAAATTTATAATTGTCACACCCTTCATGTATCAGCTTTTATATTTTAAATGAATTAAAATATTTCACATTTTCTTCTTTTACCTAAATTTTCTATGTTAAGTTTCGTGTGAAATAAATGAATTTAAAAAATTCTTTTCTTCAAGATTTTGCACTTGTTGTGATAATAGATTTGACATTTAATTGGAAATAAAGAAGATAGAAAAGTAGATTATATAAATGTCCAGTAGGATAGACGAAAATGATATACTCATTTGAAAGAAAAAGGATAGAAAATTAATTACTAGAATTTATGTAGAAATGAGAGAGTAAAATTTTCCAGTAATAAAGAGTACATGAGAAAGTAATAATAGAAGTAGAGAAAATTGAAAATGATTACTTTAGTAAATTATTTTAGTTGTTTATGATAATTAAATTAAATTTTGAAAAACATCCTTAAGATGCAAATAAACTAGTATTACTGCACAACGGTGGGAAAACCGACCGTTAAGGTGTTCAACATAGAATAAAATTATTTGTTAAAACATATTTCAAATTAGATCTCATTGAAGAAATTATATGGTACTTTAAAAGAAAATGGAAACAACTAAAAAAGTGGAAATCAATTAAATTGAATTTTACATGTAAACCAACTTAAAACTAAGAATACACTATTAATATATTAATTTGAATTAGTCACAAACACATACATATATTTTTATTATATATCAAGCAGGATCAACGTAATCTTAATATTTAATTATTTTGCCACTCTAAACCATTAATGAATTGAAGAAATAAAAAGAAAACAAATCAAATATAAACTTAAAACATGCCATCATATCATATCTATGAATATTTAATTGAAATAAAAAAAGCAAAAGTAAGATATAGTAAATAAATAAATCACAAACCATTAAACTAATTTGTTTAAATAAATCGCTTAAAACCACCATTGTTATTTGAAAAACTAATATTGTTGAAATAGGAGTAACGAAGTTGAAACTAAATATTTAACTCCGTCTTTTTAGATATTTCTTCCAGCGATAAGCTTGATTCGACAGAATATTCTACGGTTGATTGGGATAGAACAAGGACCTTTCACTTTTTTTCTTTCATATACTTAATTTGAATATCACGAACCAGAAAAGACATGAACTTAAAACAAAAAGGCATGCTGAAAAAAAAAAAAGATGAATTGCATATGTTAAATGAGTGAACCAAACATAGCACGCATATGCCTGCATTACAGAACTAATTTTTATTTCATCATTTCATCAAATTAATAAGAACTGTTGCGAGTGTAAACAAACAACATAATATCTTAAACCAAATGAAAGGACAAAAAGATACGAACAACACAGTATCTGAAATCAGCACAGCAACCAAACACGAAAGGCCAGGCTGGAGGAAAAAAGAATCATAAGGTTAACCCAAGTTATACAATCAAATATAATATGTAAACAAACACATTTATGGATCACCCTGGATCAAGGGCTAACAAAAACAATAACAAAACAATAGTTAAATATAGAATCAGGAAAAAATAAGTAAATGTACAGCTTAAACAGAGATAAGAAGGTAGAGCCAACAATTTGCAACTGATGACAGTAAATGCTCAAATAAGCAAAACCAAATTCCTAATAAAGTATCAAAAACTATCTTTAAAGAGGCCTTAGTAGGGATATCAAAGAGTGCTTATCTGAGATAGGAGATTTTATCGTGCTGGCATTATCCTGAAAGAAATTGATCATGTCAAGCGGGTTATCTTTTCCATGAGAAATCAGTTCGAACATTGCTAACTGCAACATCTTCTTCCTTCAATGTTAACCCATAAGCTTTCTGGGAACAAATAATGTCTTTGGCAGTGATGATATGGAAATATTCAACTTTGTTTCTGGGAACAGCAAACTCGTTACAGAACTGATACAGTTCCATTCTGTGAATCCTTCGGATGATATCTCTGGATTGCTTAATGTCCAGGTCAGATGATGTTTCAATGATTTTGAGTATTGTATCATCCAGCTAACAATATTCGGTTGGGTTGCAAATGTGGGAAGAAATGGCAAGATGATCATTTGCATTAACAAGTGCATCTACAACCATGAGCTCTACGGCATTTTTTTGCAGGATAACATAATTTATCATCCATTACTCGCATACTGTCAAGTAACCTTCTATATTGAAATTTGCACTCAATATTGCAGGCTCCAGCATCGTGGCTTATGTCGTGAAATTTGCTGACATCAATTTCATTACGTCCATTAGCAACAATATCATACAGCGAGTGTTTCTCTTTTGTGCTGTGAGCAGATGAAAAGATTCTTTAAATGCTGATCTTTTTGCAAAAAAGATATATAGAAAAATTGCGAGTTTACAGTTTATTTCATGCTGCTATCCGACAGAATTGTTGTTGATATATGGCAAAAAAATGTAGTCATTTCAAGTAATTTGGCCCACAAATGTACAATTAACAAAGAAGACCGATAACAAACTGTAGTAAATAAATTAGATAAAATAAAAAAACCCACCATTTAGAAAATATAGTTAAACAAAATAACAATACTGCATAGCTTTAGGAACCAGTTGGTCTACCAAGAAGACCAGCATTGTCAAAAATAAAAAATAAAAAATGCTGCACCTTCATATCCTTTTATATTTGACATGTACTTAAATTGATAATGCGGCCCCTATGAATCCAGTCCTCATTGGAAGTGGACCACCATATGAATTAAGTCAAAAGATAAGCAATTTAGGTATGTTATCAAAAAATTCGTAGAAGGGAACTGTATCACAATTTAGTACATATACAAAATAACAGCTGTTCCTTTTACCTTTTTTTGGAATATGTGGAATTAGTTATTTTGTCTCATAAGGGCCACATTATCAGTTAAAGTCAAAAGAAAACAATTTAAACACATACAGAGTCACTAATTTTTTAACTGAAGTGGTTTAGTTCATGAATATGATGTGTGATACGAATGCATTTGAACCACTGCTCTGACAAGATAAGCCTAGCTATAACTCATATCCACATTGAATTGCCTTAATGTTCGATGAAATAAGAAGTATACCTTGCCGCAAAGGACATTAGGCTCAAGGTGGGCTTTGATGAGATAGTCGGTTCCCCATTTAACTACGTTCATGGCATGACCCAATTCACCGCTTTGATTGCATTTAATATAAAATGAAGTTGGAAATAAAATAAGGGAAAAAAGACTGAATGAAAAGTAGAAATTGTATAGGGTTAACTAGCTTTATTTTGAGTAGTAAGTGAATTGGAAAACTGAATGGTTCCATTTACAGTCTTGCAACATTATTTGATGATAGTTGTTGAAAGGTGATTACATGATTCCACCAAAAAAAAGACAATATAATTAATGAATTGTTCTTATGCATTATGACAATAAAACCGTATCCAATCCAGTTGTATATAATGTATAGAGTAGGAGTATGATGCAATTATTAACAAAAAATCGAACATGTATTAGTGTGTTAATAAAATTATGCAATTCCCAAATAAAAAGCATGTAAAACTAATATTATTATAAAGTATATAAGAATACATGTAAGCGGTCTTAAATTCTCCTAACACTAAGTGGCAGACAATGAAACCACATTGTGGCTGTGCTTCTATGAGCATCTATGGTCACCAGCTCAAATTAGAAAATATGATTATCATGTGGGCTTTGCTTCAGATCAAAATATACACACATCAGTCTAATGTTATTGTAATTATAAATGCATGGAATACTTCTAGCATATTTTACTACATTCAATAATACCAATATCATAATGGTATTAGTTGGCATAAAAACATGTGAAATTATACAATACCAAATTAATGCTTTGATTGGGATCAACCATCCATGAACAATACCAAACCAAACCAAGTTCTTCCAAATGTGCAATATCAATTTTTGAAATACAGAACCAATAATAAATCTAACTTCATGTATTCTTATTACTGATTAAATTTGGAAAAACTAAAATTAAATCTTAGACATCAAAAATAATATTATTATTTTCCAGCATAAGATCAAATCATTAGGAAAGGGAAAAAAAATTGGTACCTTCCGATATATTCCATGATAGCTAGGTCCACACGAGGAGAAATATTAGGAGGTGCTAAGGTTGCTGCAGCATCAGGTATTCGGAGGCGGATCCATGCATCTAGCAGGAGGATGAGGTACCTTGATGAAAACAACTACCTATCCAACCAAAGTGTAATTAGTTAAAAAGAGCTGGCAAAAAATATATTGTTGGCAACTTTAATGTATAAGCAATCAAGAAAAATGTTGTGAATGTCTGTTATCATCCGATCGAAATTGCTATCTCTAATGATAAAAAAAATAACTTAAAAAGAGATGCACACGACATCCTACAAAATACCCATAAACTCAAAATCATCCTTCTGAAGTTTTTCATATGTTACTTATTATGTAATTTTTAAACGCACAAAATCTAAAAAGAAAGATAGTACGACAAAATGAATTTATTTCATTATGAATCATATGAAAGTTGTAAATCAAAGTAGACACCTAAAATTGTAATGACCTGCATTTTTAGCTGTCGAATAATTTATTTATTTAATTATTAAATATCGAGTTGGCGATATCGATAACTGGAATTAAATAATAATTATATTTAATTAATATAAATAATAGGATAATATATTAAATTATGAAATAGTCAGAATTGACAGAAATGGCGATATGGTGTGAATTGGGAAATTCGAAATATAATTCAGTTTAAAATTTGAATTACGATAAAGAATATATTATATAAACGAAGTTTGAACGTATAATTATAATTTAATTATAATCGAGCTTGAAATGGCGCTGCAGTTCGTAATTTGGCGATTTGAACTTCAACAGAATGTACAGGATTCGTTTTAAGCCGGATTTCAGTGAAAAAAGAAACGTTGGGAGCTGGTGGTGTATATTTTTCTAGTGGAAGAGAAAAATCGGGATTTCGTCGTGTAGATTTTGATTTATGTCCAAATCAAATCTTAGAAAAGTCACTGTGGAATTCCTTTATAATTTATAACGATTTAATTATATAATAAAAGGAATTTCATTATAAATCGAATATCGATTTATATCGGGATTTGAAATATGAAGTTAGAAATTCATATAAGAATATTCTGAAGCTGTATGATATTATGTTGTGAATATATACGATAATATTTATTTATAAATATTAAATTAAAATGTTTTTAAATATATTTATATATTTAAAAGGGTTATTTAGAGCTTTAAAAATAGTCAGTTTTGCAAACCATTTCAGAATTCGACGAAACTAATTTTGTTGGATCCGCAATGTTAAATTATTGTTAGATTTCAATTTCCGTGATTTTTGAAGTCAGTATGAGGCCGTACCGATATTTAATGTGAGAAACAATCGATATTTTGACGGTTAAAAATACATTGTGTGAGCAAACGAAGTCGGAATTCTACGAAACCAGTTTTGTTGGGACCGTAATGTCAAACTGTAGCTGCATGTCCAGTTTCGTGATTTTTAGGTATCGTATGTGATCACAGGAATTTTAGAGGACGTATACAATTAGTGATTGATTAAAATAAAATTTAATAATCAATATAAAAATATTTTTATCCTCCTATATAAATACCCAAAATGCCATTATAATTTTTGAATCACGTACAAATATGACGTGGTTGATTCACAAACATCGCTTACACCAAACTAGGTTATCATACAAACTTCACTCGACCCTAAGTAGGTTATAATACAAATCTAGTTTGATGGTAGCGATGTTAGCCTGCAAACCTCACTCAGACCGAGCGAGGATTTTACATAAACCTAGTTACATTCAAGCTTATTTGCACGATTATTTATTTTAAATGTTTTATTTTGTGATCTGGAGGGAGGGCAATTTCGGAATATTAAAATTTTATAAATTAGCGGGGTGTGAAAGGGAATAAGAGGGGAGCAAATAGAACCAGCCTTCCTGGTCAAGGATAAAAATCCGCCGTCAGTGGAAAACCAAATCGCAAGTTTCAAAAATCAAAATGAAATCAATGGAAAATATATAAATCACGAGAGTAGCATATAAGAAATCGTGGTCGCTTGCTCTTCGATTAGATATACTTGTGAAAGGGTTCGAATGGATTTTTCATCGCTCCATTTTAGACAGCGTTGTCTAGGGTTTTCGATCTACGGTTCTTGGAGCATCGATACTTGTTTTTGGTGTTGTATTGGAGCTCAGGAGGTAGAGTAGCTTATGTGTGCATGTTTTTGGGGGGTTTCAGGGTTGAAAGACGTCGCTCGAATTACTGTGGTAGGGCGAAAAGCTGCGGAGGTCGCGGTCAAGAGGGTGAGCTCGAGTTGAGCGTGACTAGGGTGAAGTTGAAGAGATTTGGAAGGTGATCGAAATGGTATTTTCATTTGGAAATTTAGTGAAGTATAAAGGAGGGTTTGGGTTCATGAATGATCGGAAATGGCAAGGAGAACCGGTGACGCGGTTTTCCAGTTGAGGGAGAAGCAATTGAGCGGGTCGGGGAAAAAGGAAAATGGGTAATGGGCCGACAAATGAAAGTGAGGCCCTAATTCTAATAATTGAGTTTATTTTTAATTTAAATTGTGTAAAGACTTGTAAACTCAATAACTTGTCCGTCCGTTATCAGAATTCAGCGAGACAAGATCCATTGGGATCGTATGGACGAGGGCAACACCATGGCACTGACTGGGAGTGGATTTGAGCTCGTTTGAATATATGGCGAACTAAATTGTTTGATTCAAATCAAATAAACATTTTATTGTTCTTTAACGATGAACTGCCAATGTGAGTAAAACTCGCCAACTCTGAACAGTTCTATTTTTATAACGTATATTTAGAACTGATAAATAATACATGATTGCTGTGTGTTAACTGTTTGGTTGAATTGTCTGTGTATTGATTGAAAATATGGATAATGATATATATAAATATATATATATATATAAATCGTTAATCGAATATTGATTCTGTTTATCAGAATATTTTATATTCGTGTTGTTTAACATCTGTGATGCAGGGAAACAGGTTGGAGGGACCCAACCGGGTTCCTCAATATTTATAATACTGTTTTGTTCATATATTGTGTTATATGATGTGATGTATAATTTGAGATTGATTATAGTGACAATGGTCTGGTTATATTGGTACTGTTAAATACCAGAAGAAGTATTGAAATAAAATATTATATAAAATCGAAAGATTTTATATAGAAGGAAGATTTCAAACTGTGCATTGAAATAAAATATTTATAAAACGAAAAGGGTTTTATAAAAAGGATATTTACTTAGTAAGTAAATAGAAGAAAAAAGGGATATTTACTTAGAAAGTAAATAGAATTATAAAAGGAATATTTATTCATAAATAGAATTTATAAAAGAAACTATTTATAAAATCAAAGGATTTTATAAAGGAAATATTTGGAAAGCCAAATAAGAATTGAAAGGAAATATTTGTAAAACACTTACAAATAGAATTGAAGGGAAAATATTTATTTGTTAAATAAATCAAATATAAAAGAAAATATTTGTGAAATCAAATATAAAGGAAAATATTTGTTAAATACATATAAAAGATAAAAGAAATATTTATTTATTAAATAAATAGAATTGAAAAGGGAATAGTTATTTGTTAGGTAAATAAATAGAAAAGGAAAATATCAAAGGAATTAATTCAAAGGAATTAATCAAAGGAGTTAATTCAAAGGAATTAATCAAAGGAGATAATTCAAAGGAGTTGATTCAAAAGAGTTAATCGAAAAGAGTTAATCGAAATGAGTTAATCGAAATGAGTTAATCGAATATTAGTTATTCGATTAGAGTTAATCGAATAGAGTAAATGAGTTAGAGTTAACCAATTAGAGTTAATCAGTTAGAGTTAATCAATTAAAGTTAATCAGTTAGGGTTAATCAATTAGGGTTGACCAGTTAGAGTTGATCAGTTAGAGTTAATCAATTAGGGTTGACCAGTTAGAGTTAATCAATTAGGGTTGACCAGTTAGAGTTGATCAGTTAGAGTTAACCAGTTAGAGTTAGAGTTAGAGTTAACCAGTTAAAGTTAACCAGTTAGAGTTAGAGTTAACCAATTGAGTTAATCGATTAGAGTAAGTTAATCGATTAGAGTTAGATAATTGAGTTGAGTTATCGAGTTAAGATTGTCGAGTTAGATAATCAAGTTAAGTAATCGAGTCAAGATATCAAGTCAAGATAAATCAAGTTAAGCTATCGAGTCGAGATAATCGAGATAAGTAAATCGAGTTAAGTTATCGAGTCGAGATAATCGAGATAAGTAAATCGAGTTAAGTGAATAAGTTAAGTGAATAAGTTAAGTGAATTAAGTTAAGTTAGTCGAAAAGAGTTAATCGATTATAGTTTAATCGAAAGGAGTTATCGATTATAGTTTAATCGAAAGGAGTTATCGATTATGGTTCAATCGAAAGGAGTTAATCAAATTTAGTTATTCGAAAGGAGATTATCGAATATAAGTTATTCAAAGTGAATTAATCGAATATAAGTTATTCGAAGAGAGATAATCGAATATAGGTTATTCGAAGAAGAGTCAATCAAATAGAGATTACACGAAGAGAGTTAATCGGCGAATTCGATTATATCAAATTCGGGAAAGTACTTATACTTTCCAGTGTTTGAATCAAGATTTATTTATTTATAAATCAGGTGTTTATTTATTTATTCACATTAAAGAATAAAAGTTAAAATGGAAGTTAGATATTTTGAAAGTAGGGATTATAACGTTATCGTTATAACCAACGTTTTCAATAAACAAGTGGATTCGTAAATAGAATCCGAAAGTTACGTAAGGAAGTTTGTTAAAGATTAAAAGATAAACTTTGACCATTTGGAAGTTAAAATGTTGTTCAGTTAAGGTCTAAGAGGTAATTATACCCCAACTTGATTGACTTCCTTCTTAACTAAGGAATGGTATGGTTTGATCGCAAAAGAGTTTTGGAAATGTTTTCCAAATACGAATCAGAAATGTTTTCTGATAATAGAAAATAAGAATTTAGAATATATGGAAACAGGAGATAGGTAAATTAATGAACTAAAGGGATACAAGTTGATTGGTGATTGGTCGATGCAATTTCCATCTGGAAATAATATCGTTGTTTGCACACGTGTTTTTCTTTGATAGTTAACTCACCAACTATCGAAGTTTTCGACCATTTTAACGTTGTTAATATGGAGAGACCGGTTGGATTATTATCCGAAGAACCACTCCGTATTGGCATAAGCGTTGCGAATCATATATGCCAAAGATAATTGAAGACGGAGTAAAGTGCAAGGGCTGTTGTATAAATCTTAGGTAAAGATTTCCTAAGATAGATGTACTGAATAGTACCTTCGGTTTGTTCAGTCCCAGGACAACTTGTATGGACGAAGGTCTGACAGAGTATATCTGATAGATTGCGTAAGTTGATCTCTTCAAACATATTCACATTTGGTGACAGAGGAATTCGTTTCTCTTAGCTGTATACCCGTGGTACTTTTAGGGAAATCAATTTGTGATTTGGCGGGTATGACGATGTGACATTCAAAGTGAATGAAGATGTGGCATGTAAAAGATAAGCATAGCTTCTAGCCTTACATCCGGTAAATGACAGAAATCGGGCAGGCAGCATGGCTATGTAGGTCGCACCTATTAGGGTGTATAATCACCTGATCTAGAGTTTCATTTACTTCTAAAAATCTATTGTTGATGCTGTCCCATTTGGGAAACGGTTGCTGATCCCAACCGTTGGTGATATACATTCGATACACTCAAGCGAAATGAGTGGTCGGTCATGTGTGGCCGGGTTGCAAGATGTTCTTGTTGAACCCAGTGTATTCCTTTCTAGAGGTACACTAGCGAAAGGTGGTTCCATACCTTGTCATAGTTGGAAATCCATTACCCAATACGTGCTTTCGGTTTTGATTGTATACTATATATGTAGAACGTGAGATGAACGCGTTTCTGCTAGATGACTATTATATTGTGGTTGATAGACATTATTGTAATATCAAAAGGTTTTTGATACAAAGATATTTTGGATTCTCATAAGGGAAAAACCCGTTCCGTTATACGGCGTGGTCTTATGAGATATCGTTTAATGGCTCAAACTGTTTTAAACTGTTTTACTCATATCAGTCCCATGACTAACCCGTAGTTTATTTTGTTTTGTTTTCCCTAAATTTTTGGGTGCCAAAATTTGTATGGGCAGTCAAGTAGTCAGGATTTTACAAATACACTTGGAGAGCATGGAGCAGGAGGCTTCAGGATTATATAACTATTGTTTATTTCCACTGTGTTGTAAGTGTTGTACTCTGCAATGTTATTGTATACATATACTATTTGTATTTCAAAAGTTATGTTATATTTTATTCGTTCCGCTATGAGATTCATGTTTACTCTGATGATGATGTTCTTCTTCTTCTTCTTCTATTCTATAAGTTCTATCTTATCTATTCTCACCCTATAACTTCTTTCATTAACTATTCGGTTATTTTCAATCCTTGGATGTTCGATATGTGTTGTATATTGGATAACCAAGGTCGCGAATTTCTGGGTCGTTACAGTTGGTATCAGAGCCAGATTAAGTGAATTACCTTGGCTCTATGGCGTGACTCAGTAGATATGAGGTTAGTAATACCCTAGATTGAGTTTGAGTGTATATGTACGAGAGCGTATTTGTTATTGATATAAAAATTGTTTTATATTGTGGTGATTTATTGGTTGAGTTGTTTATGAGTTCTGATCGATCAGTTTGATCCACTGTATCGGTAGGAGTTTCTAAACACTCGAATACGATGGGTCGAAACGATATGTTTACAAAAGAGGGTAAACAAAATAATTTTACCCAAATTATATTTTGATATAAAGAAGATATATATATTGGAATGAATATATATATATATATATATATATAAATATTGGATATATTGATTGTTATTATAATCAAGTAAGATTATAAATCAAATGGGTATGTATATAACCAATCAAAATTAATATAAGTGAAATATATGAAATCAAATTGAATTAAATCTGAATTTAAATCAGATTTTAAACTAAAACCTGGAAATTTGGAGAAGTGTTTGTAAATGGATTTGAATATATGAGAATTTTAAAATCCTGGGAGATTTTAAATTGTTTTACAAACAGTGTGAATGGTATTTTGAAATGAATTTTAAAGACCCGCAACTTCCCCGTAAAGGAAAGCGTCGGATAGTTCGAGAACAAACCACAGCAGAACGCATACAGAAGAACGTTTCATTGTATATTACAACAATGCATCAGATTACAAGAATATACAGAGTATAAATGAATATTACACAGAAATATCAGAGATTTAAATTACATTTAAATACATAGCAGCGGAAAATAATACAATACACAACTAGAATGAGATATACGGATACAAAGCTTTCCGGATATCGTTCCAGCTGTAAACCAGGATCCTGTGAATATAAATCTGCAAAACCAAAACTACTAGCTGCCCGTGTCGAAAATAGGGGCACCCAGAGTTTAGGTTAAAACAATAAACTCCAGGTCAGTCATGTGACTGGTGTGAGAACTAAAACAGTTATTAATCTTTATTTCAAATCATTAGGTAAATCAAGGGACCACGCCGTATAACACGGAACGGGTTTCCTCCCAAGAATACCAGTGCATAAAACCAACAGCGCAATGCTAAATAAAGAAAAATGAAGCTGTTATAAGACCCAGGTCCCATCACACAATGCAACGCAGTCGAGGATAGGGTTTTCCCTTATAACAGCCAAAGAATGCTTGATACGTTTAAAACAAATCATTTGATACTATTATAAGTGCATAGTATATAAAACACTTCAAATCATAAGTATCAATCATAGGCGGCATGAGCGCCCCATCCCACTATGTCGCCATATATAGGATATACAATCAAAACCGCAAAGTCTCGTATTTGGAAATTGGGTTTCCATCTATGAACCGAGGCAAAAGATAGTCCTCAACCGATTCGAGACAATCTAGCCCATGTCTCAGGCAAGCGCGCAGGCAAGCCTTGGATCGTCAGGGCCGGTCCACACGGAGTGGATTATTATGCCTGAACAATACGTCTCCCCACCCTATGGGGTGTAAGTCTGGTCCGTCAGCCGACCAGAATGCATTCGGCCGAAACCGATATAACCGAGGCGCCTCGCAACAGCAACAACCACATAAGTCAAACTCGTCAGGGCGTGTAAAACCACTGACGCCACTTCTAGCTAGAAAGAAACGCATGCCCTCCCTGAGGTCCGTCTCCCGTTTTTGGTTCATACCGGGTGTGAAACACGCGAGGTAAACGTTACACAAAGCTACGCCACAAAGGCCGTGCTTTGATCATCACCACAAGACTTTGCTTTTCAACAGAAGCCTCGATCATTTGCATCTTAGCATGCCACACAGGCAAGCCATCCTATGCAACCGATATCAGTCACACAGAATGAAATCCGATGTCAGACACACAGTCCATTTACAAGTCCGTTCTGGGTCTGAACGAAACCGGAGGCACCTAGTACCCCGCATATCCATCGATCTCCAAGTACGTCTGGACGATCACTAACTGTTTCCATCTTCTTGGGTGTACAGCCCAATCAAGATCATCAGTTATCACCCAAACGACGTGAAGACTTCCGGTCTTCGACCATCGTCTTCATCTTCGACTTATCGTCGTATCAGTTATTCAGAATGGGATAAACCCGGTCTTTCCGAATAACTCGCGTATATATTATAAAAGTGTTACACAAACACAACATACGCCTCATTCCAATTCATTAGTCACTAACCGTAAATTAATCAAGAGAATAATTCCCCAAATATTAACCCCGAAGGCCGAAACCAACATCAGATCAATATCCAGAAAACCATTCTGCTTGGCTAACCGCCAGTTAGTTTCTAAATTTCACATTCAAATCTAATTAAAGATTTAACTATCGCCTGGAGCAAAACTGGTGATACTCCATTCTCGATCTTTTCAATCTAATTAAAGATTCATTAAAACTCCACTTAGTTTTAATCTGTGACTGGGTTAAAGAATCAGTGTCATTTAAAACACGGTTCACGATAAACCCAAAGTCACATCCCATTAATTATCGGGTTAAAGAACAAGTGTTATTTAAAACACTGTTCACGATAAACCCAAAAATCAATATCAATTCAATTCCAATTAAATATCATTTAATTGGTACACTTCATTAAATCTAAATAAAAAGATTTAATCTTTTCTCAACTGGGTTCAAGAACAGTGTTAGTGAAGACACCATTCACGACAAACCCAAATCACATTCGATATTCAATACAAGGCTCTGAATAGAAACTATATCGGCCTATATTCAATATCAAATTCTACGATTAACAAATGTCGTATTGGAAATAACGATATACATATATATCTTTCAAATTTCCATAACAACACCTGTAATATCACGAATTCCAACATCGAAATATTCCGAAGACAATTTCGATTCAAATCCACTCCAATGCAATCATTGGAAATTTTGGTTATTTTCAAAACCATTTCAAATTCAATTTATTTATTTAAAAATAAATAGAATTATAATTCTAGTTCAAAACTAGTTCATTTCGATAAAAATCTATTTTTATCTTTTCAAATATGGAGTTTTTCATCCCAAACTTTCACAAATCATTTCTTATGATTTTACACAAATTATTACTATTTTTAATAATTTTATCAAGGCCCGTACGGTCGATTTCCATTAACGGCCATCGAACTGCACTTACAGCGACCTTTTTCGAATTTGATTTGGACGTATCTCCAAATCCAACCGTTAGATTTCAAATTTCTAACATTCATTAGAAAGCTCTTTTCGATACGAACCCAACGGTTCCGGTTTTAGGAGAATCCGACGGTCGGATCTCCCGTAATGTCCGTTTGAAACAAATGATCGAAATTCGCGAACTGCCGCAGCGCGGCGCGTTCTATTCAGGCCATTATATTATATATATAATATATATAATATATATTTCGTCGATTACTATTTAAAACGAATTATATAAATGGTTTTAAATTCGTTTCAAAAGCAATTTCAACTTCCTTTTCAATTCAAATCAAAATTGAATTCTTCTTTATAAATTCGTTTCAAAATTCATTTCTATTCAATTCAAATTTCAATTCAATTTGAATTCATTTCAATTCGCTTTCAATTCCATTTGAATTCGTTTTCAATTCAATTCATTTCGAAATCGTTTTAAAATTCAATTCATTTCGAAATCGTTTTCAATTCAATTCATTTCGAAATCGTTTTCAATTCAATTCATTTCGAAATCGTTTTCAATTCAATTCATTTCGAAATCGTTTTCAATTCAATTTATTTCGAAATCGCTTTCAATTCAATTTGAATTCGTTTTCAATTCATTTCGAAATCGTTTTCAATTCAATTTATTTCGAAATCGTTTTCAATTCAATTCATTTCGAAATCGTTTTCAATTCAATTTATTTCGAAATCGTTTTCAATTCAATTCATTTCGAAATCGTTTTCAATTCAATTTATTTCGAAATCGTTTTCAATTCAATTCATTTCGAAATCGTTTTCAATTCAATTCATTTCGAAATCGTTTTCAATTCAATTCATTTCAAAATATTCGATTTCGAAATCACGTTTCAATATTCATTTTAAAATGAATAAAATCGATATAAATATCGTTCACGTCAAAATGGCGTCAATCTAATCCTCACGGCTTCACATATTTCTATTTTCAAATATTCTATTTCAAATATTTCTATTTCAAATATTTCTATTTCAAATATTTCTATTTCAAATATTTCTATTTCAAATATTTCTATTTCAAATATTTCTATTTCAAATATTTCTATTTTTCTCGAAACTGGAATGAGGCCCAATCAATTACCATATAATGTTAATTATATGGATTTTCTACAACACATGTATATATCAACAACGATGAATAATCAACCATCAACCAAAGTGCACTACACTGTATAAGCATCAAATATAGACATTTAACGCTTATAGCAGCTTGTCAATCAATCGATCGACATATTTAATAAATCAGGATGAGTGAACTTCAAATTTCATCCTAACACCCGTGTGGGGTTTCAAACAATCAAACACATATTTTATTTGTGCAGTTAGGCGATGTGTAAAATTTATCGACCCAATCAACGTCATTCAAATAGGTGTACATAAACAAACCGTCTGGTTTGTAAATGAATATTTATTTATTCACATTCACGTTAAAAATTATATTTTTAACGATAACACATTTTATTTTAACATATGAATTTATATTCAGTTCATTCGTTAAATAAAATGCTAATTTTATTTTTCTAACTTATTTTAGAAAATTTCGGCGGCATAACGGCACGATACTAGAAACGGGACAAGGCCTAGCCTTATCCCCGGTCTAGTGAAGGCCCACGCCATTCACACATCAATCAAATCAATTCGTTATGCAAACCACAAACTTTGGAGTAAGGGTCTAACCTAGCCTTACTCCTTCGCCTTATAACGGCGCACGTCTAATCCTAACCAATTTATCGATTCGATTTTTCACACCACAAACCACATTCAAACCAATATCACAATCAATCACCAAACAGTCAAACAAACAAGTCCATGGTCTGTGGACGGGTGTCGGGTGCTACTAAGCACCGTCTGCATCCTAGTATATATATAACTAGAAAAATAAATTGAAAGGTGAGAAATTCTCACTTTTAGCAATCCAACCATCTCGACTCTTCTTTTGCAGAAGTCTTCGTCGTTTCGCCTTTTTGTCACCTTCGTTGCTGCTTTCACTACATACGTAAAAATCACATTTTTACTTCGCTATTCAATATATAAAAATCGAATTTTTATTTCGATGTTCAATATATAAAAATCGAATTTTTATTTCAAAGTTCAATATATAAAAATCGAATTTTTATTTCAAAGTTCAATATATAAAAATCGAATTTTTATTTCAAAGTTCAATATATAAAAATCGAATTTTTATTTCAAAGTTCAATATATAAAAATCGAATTTTTATTTCAAAGTTCAATATATAAAAATCGAATTTTTATTTCAAAGTTCAATATATAAAAATCGAATTTTTATTTCAAAGTTCAATATATAAAAATCGAATTTTTATTTCAAAGTTCAATATATAAAAATCGAATTTTTATTTCAAAGTTCAATATATAAAAATCGAATTTTTAGTTCGAAGTTCAATATATAAAAATCGAATTTTTAGTTCGAAGTTCTATATATAAAAATCGAATTTTTACTTCAAAGTTCAGTATATAAAAATCATATTCTTATTTCGAAGTTCAATAGATAAAAATTCTATTTTTCTATCGATGTTCAACATATAAGAATTCTATTTTTCTATCGATGTTCAACATATAAGAATTCTATTTTTCTATCGAAGTTCGACATATGAAAATTCTATTTTTCTTCCTTGAAAAATCCTATCATCTCGTTTATAAAAATCAAAGCTTTTTTTTTTTTTTTTTTTTTTTTTTTTAATCAATTCAGTTTTAATCTTTTAAAAATCAGTTTTTAAATTATGTTAAAAATCAGTTTTTAATACTCTTTAAAATTTACAGTTTTAAACTTTTTAAAATTTACAGTTTTAAACTAAAATCAATTTTCAGTTTTAACCTAAAACCAATTTTCAGTTTTTATCTAAAATCAGTTTTCAGTTTTTTTTTGTTTTTTAAAAAAATCCTATTTAATTTTAAACTCTAAAATAAAAATAAAATAAAAGTAAAAATAGGAATGCTTACCGTATGCGAAGAGGGGGAGGCCATCGGCTTCGTCGAGGGGGGGGGGGCATCGGCTTCGTCGAGGGGGGGGCCATCGGCTTCGTCGAGGGGGGGGCTTGGATTCGCGACTGGGGTCTCGCGATTGGAGATGGGGGGTTTCGGGACTGGAGGGAGAAGGCGGAGAGAGGAGGAGAGAAGCGGCGGTGGAAGAGGAAGCTGAGGAGGGAGTTGCGGCGAGCAGCGGTGGTGGTGGAAGGCTGGAGGAGGAGCGCGATTTTCTTCATCTTTTTTTTTTTTTTTTATTTTGTTTTAGATCTGAACGGATTTCTAACGGGGGGGGGGGGGCCTGGAGTATAAAGGGGAGAAGATAATAATATTTTTTTTTTATTATTATTTAATTATTAAAAAGTTGACTTTTACATATGACCTCGAAACGAGGCCCACCGCCTGCCGTCCATAGCGTATTACCCCCATTCCGAACACAATGGGATATGTATCACAAGCTGATTCTATCGTTGCAATCAGTTTCCATTGAATTTACATTTAAATCTTTATATTGAATTTTAAACGCACATTTCAAATTACCGGGGTCACATACTAACTAGAAAAATTCCAGAAAAATATTTTCTAGCTTCGTATTGACGATACGGTCCTAACAAAACTAATTTCGTCGAATTCTGAGACCGTCTGAAAAATGGCCATTTTCCAGTCGATTAAAATCAACTGAAACTGGTCAAACGCGTTTTCCTTTGCCACGCTCACATATTGATTCGAAAAATTATGAAATTTGAAACCTAGCAATAACTTAACACCACGGACCCAACAAAACTGGTTTCGTCGAAATCCGAGGTCATTTGCAAAATTGCTATTTTTAAGGGCCTTATATATATATAAATTCCACAGCGACTATTTCTAATTTTAAACTGGACATATCTTATCATTTCTAAGATGAAATCTCAGTTTGTTAACTTCGTTACAAAGATATAGTTATACAGATTCAAATATTTCTTGTTTCGTTCAATTCTGACTTATATTGAATTCTGTATATTCATTTGAAATTAGAAATCGAATTTTCGAACTACCGCGCCATTTTCAATTCCATTTATAATTATATATAATTATATATATTCTAACGACGACGCGTATAAATATATACGTCGAATTATATTCAAAATAAATTTTCGTCGATATTATTTAAAATAATTCATTTTAAATAATCAAAATTCGCTAAAATGGCCAAAATAAAAATTTTAAACTGGCCCAGATTTTCCGGGTTGTTACAATCTCCCCCACTTAAAACTTTTCGTCCCCGAAAAGGAACAAAGTCGAAAGTGGTTTGATTAATTAACTCTACGTTCGATCTGGCTTCCATTCTCCAACTTTTCAGTTTCTGAGAATTTTCAAAATTTCAAAAATTTGGCTAACACCCTAAATTTTTGAAAAATTTCGCCATAACCTCCCCTGCAATGGGAGCATCGGGGAATTTCAAATAGCTTCCCCGGTCCTTCAGATCTCAAAAAGAAAAAGAAAAAGCCAAGCGGCTAGCCAATAGGCTCACAAAATCATCATCACCCAAACAAAACAGGAAATTATGTAGTAAACATGTACCTATTTGTCGGGCAAACAAATTTTATTCTCTGCTCTAGCCTCCTTGCTATGACCTGTTCAATGATATACATGTATATGCAAGCAAATGCGACCAATTTTCAATATAATCCAATATTTGATGCTATTAGGCAAAATGGTTCAAAATTAGCAAACAAATAGGCAAACAACACAAACATCAATCAATTAGTGAATTAGAGTTTCAAATTCATAATTTTAATACATATACAAAAATCATGTTCTTGATGCCAATTCACAACAATAAGCCCTATCTAATTTTGGTTCTCACACCAGTCTAATGGAAATATATAGATATCACACCTTCGTCACACGAATATAAATTCTGACGATGAGTACTCAACCATCAGAATCATCTTCGGGCCACTAGAGTATGATTCTATATCTATCCAATATATTAAAACTTCGAATACACGCGGATCAGACGTATACGCAAAATCTTTATATACTGGACTGTCCAACTCAATATAAATAGGTAATCAGATACGAATAATTGATTTTAAATTTTCAAAACAAAGAATGTTTTCATTTGAAAAATATACTCTTCACACTCGTTCTAGGATACTACTGATCCCATCTCTAACGAGTCATTCCCATTGGATTTTACTAACCCAATATCTGATGAATTCTTTCGTATGGTTCTAATGTGCCTTGTTCTCTGCTTTGTAAACCAAAGCTCTGATACCAACTTTAAAGACCCGCAACTTCCCCGTAAAGGAAAGCGTCGGATAGTTCGAGAACAAACCACAGCAGAACGCATACAGAAGAACGTTTCATTGTATATTACAACAATGCATCAGATTACAAGAATATACAGAGTATAAATGAATATTACACAGAAATATCAGAGATTTAAATTACATTTAAATACATAGCAGCGGAAAATAATACAATACACAACTAGAATGAGATATACGGATACAAAGCTTTCCGGATATCGTTCCAGCTGTAAACCAGGATCCTGTGAATATAAATCTGCAAAACCAAAACTACTAGCTGCCCGTGTCGAAAATAGGGGCACCCAGAGTTTAGGTTAAAACAATAAACTCCAGGTCAGTCATGTGACTGGTGTGAGAACTAAAACAGTTATTAATCTTTATTTCAAATCATTAGGTAAATCAAGGGACCACGCCGTATAACACGGAACGGGTTTCCTCCCAAGAATACCAGTGCATAAAACCAACAGCGCAATGCTAAATAAAGAAAAATGAAGCTGTTATAAGACCCAGGTCCCATCACACAATGCAACGCAGTCGAGGATAGGGTTTTCCCTTATAACAGCCAAAGAATGCTTGATACGTTTAAAACAAATCATTTGATACTATTATAAGTGCATAGTATATAAAACACTTCAAATCATAAGTATCAATCATAGGCGGCATGAGCGCCCCATCCCACTATGTCGCCATATATAGGATATACAATCAAAACCGCAAAGTCTCGTATTTGGAAATTGGGTTTCCATCTATGAACCGAGGCAAAAGATAGTCCTCAACCGATTCGAGACAATCTAGCCCATGTCTCAGGCAAGCGCGCAGGCAAGCCTTGGATCGTCAGGGCCGGTCCACACGGAGTGGATTATTATGCCTGAACAATACGTCTCCCCACCCTATGGGGTGTAAGTCTGGTCCGTCAGCCGACCAGAATGCATTCGGCCGAAACCGATATAACCGAGGCGCCTCGCAACAGCAACAACCACATAAGTCAAACTCGTCAGGGCGTGTAAAACCACTGACGCCACTTCTAGCTAGAAAGAAACGCATGCCCTCCCTGAGGTCCGTCTCCCGTTTTTGGTTCATACCGGGTGTGAAACACGCGAGGTAAACGTTACACAAAGCTACGCCACAAAGGCCGTGCTTTGATCATCACCACAAGACTTTGCTTTTCAACAGAAGCCTCGATCATTTGCATCTTAGCATGCCACACAGGCAAGCCATCCTATGCAACCGATATCAGTCACACAGAATGAAATCCGATGTCAGACACACAGTCCATTTACAAGTCCGTTCTGGGTCTGAACGAAACCGGAGGCACCTAGTACCCCGCATATCCATCGATCTCCAAGTACGTCTGGACGATCACTAACTGTTTCCATCTTCTTGGGTGTACAGCCCAATCAAGATCATCAGTTATCACCCAAACGACGTGAAGACTTCCGGTCTTCGACCATCGTCTTCATCTTCGACTTATCGTCGTATCAGTTATTCAGAATGGGATAAACCCGGTCTTTCCGAATAACTCGCGTATATATTATAAAAGTGTTACACAAACACAACATACGCCTCATTCCAATTCATTAGTCACTAACCGTAAATTAATCAAGAGAATAATTCCCCAAATATTAACCCCGAAGGCCGAAACCAACATCAGATCAATATCCAGAAAACCATTCTGCTTGGCTAACCGCCAGTTAGTTTCTAAATTTCACATTCAAATCTAATTAAAGATTTAACTATCGCCTGGAGCAAAACTGGTGATACTCCATTCTCGATCTTTTCAATCTAATTAAAGATTCATTAAAACTCCACTTAGTTTTAATCTGTGACTGGGTTAAAGAATCAGTGTCATTTAAAACACGGTTCACGATAAACCCAAAGTCACATCCCATTAATTATCGGGTTAAAGAACAAGTGTTATTTAAAACACTGTTCACGATAAACCCAAAAATCAATATCAATTCAATTCCAATTAAATATCATTTAATTGGTACACTTCATTAAATCTAAATAAAAAGATTTAATCTTTTCTCAACTGGGTTCAAGAACAGTGTTAGTGAAGACACCATTCACGACAAACCCAAATCACATTCGATATTCAATACAAGGCTCTGAATAGAAACTATATCGGCCTATATTCAATATCAAATTCTACGATTAACAAATGTCGTATTGGAAATAACGATATACATATATATCTTTCAAATTTCCATAACAACACCTGTAATATCACGAATTCCAACATCGAAATATTCCGAAGACAATTTCGATTCAAATCCACTCCAATGCAATCATTGGAAATTTTGGTTATTTTCAAAACCATTTCAAATTCAATTTATTTATTTAAAAATAAATAGAATTATAATTCTAGTTCAAAACTAGTTCATTTCGATAAAAATCTATTTTTATCTTTTCAAATATGGAGTTTTTCATCCCAAACTTTCACAAATCATTTCTTATGATTTTACACAAATTATTACTATTTTTAATAATTTTATCAAGGCCCGTACGGTCGATTTCCATTAACGGCCATCGAACTGCACTTACAGCGACCTTTTTCGAATTTGATTTGGACGTATCTCCAAATCCAACCGTTAGATTTCAAATTTCTAACATTCATTAGAAAGCTCTTTTCGATACGAACCCAACGGTTCCGGTTTTAGGAGAATCCGACGGTCGGATCTCCCGTAATGTCCGTTTGAAACAAATGATCGAAATTCGCGAACTGCCGCAGCGCGGCGCGTTCTATTCAGGCCATTATATTATATATATAATATATATAATATATATTTCGTCGATTACTATTTAAAACGAATTATATAAATGGTTTTAAATTCGTTTCAAAAGCAATTTCAACTTCCTTTTCAATTCAAATCAAAATTGAATTCTTCTTTATAAATTCGTTTCAAAATTCATTTCTATTCAATTCAAATTTCAATTCAATTTGAATTCATTTCAATTCGCTTTCAATTCCATTTGAATTCGTTTTCAATTCAATTCATTTCGAAATCGTTTTAAAATTCAATTCATTTCGAAATCGTTTTCAATTCAATTCATTTCGAAATCGTTTTCAATTCAATTCATTTCGAAATCGTTTTCAATTCAATTCATTTCGAAATCGTTTTCAATTCAATTTATTTCGAAATCGCTTTCAATTCAATTTGAATTCGTTTTCAATTCATTTCGAAATCGTTTTCAATTCAATTTATTTCGAAATCGTTTTCAATTCAATTCATTTCGAAATCGTTTTCAATTCAATTTATTTCGAAATCGTTTTCAATTCAATTCATTTCGAAATCGTTTTCAATTCAATTTATTTCGAAATCGTTTTCAATTCAATTCATTTCGAAATCGTTTTCAATTCAATTCATTTCGAAATCGTTTTCAATTCAATTCATTTCAAAATATTCGATTTCGAAATCACGTTTCAATATTCATTTTAAAATGAATAAAATCGATATAAATATCGTTCACGTCAAAATGGCGTCAATCTAATCCTCACGGCTTCACATATTTCTATTTTCAAATATTCTATTTCAAATATTTCTATTTCAAATATTTCTATTTCAAATATTTCTATTTCAAATATTTCTATTTCAAATATTTCTATTTCAAATATTTCTATTTCAAATATTTCTATTTTTCTCGAAACTGGAATGAGGCCCAATCAATTACCATATAATGTTAATTATATGGATTTTCTACAACACATGTATATATCAACAACGATGAATAATCAACCATCAACCAAAGTGCACTACACTGTATAAGCATCAAATATAGACATTTAACGCTTATAGCAGCTTGTCAATCAATCGATCGACATATTTAATAAATCAGGATGAGTGAACTTCAAATTTCATCCTAACACCCGTGTGGGGTTTCAAACAATCAAACACATATTTTATTTGTGCAGTTAGGCGATGTGTAAAATTTATCGACCCAATCAACGTCATTCAAATAGGTGTACATAAACAAACCGTCTGGTTTGTAAATGAATATTTATTTATTCACATTCACGTTAAAAATTATATTTTTAACGATAACACATTTTATTTTAACATATGAATTTATATTCAGTTCATTCGTTAAATAAAATGCTAATTTTATTTTTCTAACTTATTTTAGAAAATTTCGGCGGCATAACGGCACGATACTAGAAACGGGACAAGGCCTAGCCTTATCCCCGGTCTAGTGAAGGCCCACGCCATTCACACATCAATCAAATCAATTCGTTATGCAAACCACAAACTTTGGAGTAAGGGTCTAACCTAGCCTTACTCCTTCGCCTTATAACGGCGCACGTCTAATCCTAACCAATTTATCGATTCGATTTTTCACACCACAAACCACATTCAAACCAATATCACAATCAATCACCAAACAGTCAAACAAACAAGTCCATGGTCTGTGGACGGGTGTCGGGTGCTACTAAGCACCGTCTGCATCCTAGTATATATATAACTAGAAAAATAAATTGAAAGGTGAGAAATTCTCACTTTTAGCAATCCAACCATCTCGACTCTTCTTTTGCAGAAGTCTTCGTCGTTTCGCCTTTTTGTCACCTTCGTTGCTGCTTTCACTACATACGTAAAAATCACATTTTTACTTCGCTATTCAATATATAAAAATCGAATTTTTATTTCGATGTTCAATATATAAAAATCGAATTTTTATTTCAAAGTTCAATATATAAAAATCGAATTTTTATTTCAAAGTTCAATATATAAAAATCGAATTTTTATTTCAAAGTTCAATATATAAAAATCGAATTTTTATTTCAAAGTTCAATATATAAAAATCGAATTTTTATTTCAAAGTTCAATATATAAAAATCGAATTTTTATTTCAAAGTTCAATATATAAAAATCGAATTTTTATTTCAAAGTTCAATATATAAAAATCGAATTTTTATTTCAAAGTTCAATATATAAAAATCGAATTTTTATTTCAAAGTTCAATATATAAAAATCGAATTTTTAGTTCGAAGTTCAATATATAAAAATCGAATTTTTAGTTCGAAGTTCTATATATAAAAATCGAATTTTTACTTCAAAGTTCAGTATATAAAAATCATATTCTTATTTCGAAGTTCAATAGATAAAAATTCTATTTTTCTATCGATGTTCAACATATAAGAATTCTATTTTTCTATCGATGTTCAACATATAAGAATTCTATTTTTCTATCGAAGTTCGACATATGAAAATTCTATTTTTCTTCCTTGAAAAATCCTATCATCTCGTTTATAAAAATCAAAGCTTTTTTTTTTTTTTTTTTTTTTTTTTTTAATCAATTCAGTTTTAATCTTTTAAAAATCAGTTTTTAAATTATGTTAAAAATCAGTTTTTAATACTCTTTAAAATTTACAGTTTTAAACTTTTTAAAATTTACAGTTTTAAACTAAAATCAATTTTCAGTTTTAACCTAAAACCAATTTTCAGTTTTTATCTAAAATCAGTTTTCAGTTTTTTTTTGTTTTTTAAAAAAATCCTATTTAATTTTAAACTCTAAAATAAAAATAAAATAAAAGTAAAAATAGGAATGCTTACCGTATGCGAAGAGGGGGAGGCCATCGGCTTCGTCGAGGGGGGGGGGGCATCGGCTTCGTCGAGGGGGGGGCCATCGGCTTCGTCGAGGGGGGGGCTTGGATTCGCGACTGGGGTCTCGCGATTGGAGATGGGGGGTTTCGGGACTGGAGGGAGAAGGCGGAGAGAGGAGGAGAGAAGCGGCGGTGGAAGAGGAAGCTGAGGAGGGAGTTGCGGCGAGCAGCGGTGGTGGTGGAAGGCTGGAGGAGGAGCGCGATTTTCTTCATCTTTTTTTTTTTTTTTTATTTTGTTTTAGATCTGAACGGATTTCTAACGGGGGGGGGGGGGCCTGGAGTATAAAGGGGAGAAGATAATAATATTTTTTTTTTATTATTATTTAATTATTAAAAAGTTGACTTTTACATATGACCTCGAAACGAGGCCCACCGCCTGCCGTCCATAGCGTATTACCCCCATTCCGAACACAATGGGATATGTATCACAAGCTGATTCTATCGTTGCAATCAGTTTCCATTGAATTTACATTTAAATCTTTATATTGAATTTTAAACGCACATTTCAAATTACCGGGGTCACATACTAACTAGAAAAATTCCAGAAAAATATTTTCTAGCTTCGTATTGACGATACGGTCCTAACAAAACTAATTTCGTCGAATTCTGAGACCGTCTGAAAAATGGCCATTTTCCAGTCGATTAAAATCAACTGAAACTGGTCAAACGCGTTTTCCTTTGCCACGCTCACATATTGATTCGAAAAATTATGAAATTTGAAACCTAGCAATAACTTAACACCACGGACCCAACAAAACTGGTTTCGTCGAAATCCGAGGTCATTTGCAAAATTGCTATTTTTAAGGGCCTTATATATATATAAATTCCACAGCGACTATTTCTAATTTTAAACTGGACATATCTTATCATTTCTAAGATGAAATCTCAGTTTGTTAACTTCGTTACAAAGATATAGTTATACAGATTCAAATATTTCTTGTTTCGTTCAATTCTGACTTATATTGAATTCTGTATATTCATTTGAAATTAGAAATCGAATTTTCGAACTACCGCGCCATTTTCAATTCCATTTATAATTATATATAATTATATATATTCTAACGACGACGCGTATAAATATATACGTCGAATTATATTCAAAATAAATTTTCGTCGATATTATTTAAAATAATTCATTTTAAATAATCAAAATTCGCTAAAATGGCCAAAATAAAAATTTTAAACTGGCCCAGATTTTCCGGGTTGTTACATGAATCTCAAAATGGAAGTGTTTAGATATGGTTTTGAAAGTGATATAGTATTGAACTCACTTCGATAGCTGGAAATAGATTCCGATGATGATCTAGACATCATCGGTGTTCATTTTCGAGTTATAAGTGATGGATTACTACCAAAGTTATTATTTTGAATTGATTTGAGAAAAGCAAGTTGTTTTGAATCTTGAAAAGGAAAGTTTGATTTTTGATATGGTAAACTGTTTAAAACTCCATGGGAAAGATTGTTTGAATTAAAACCAAATTGAATTTGGAAATAAAGACAACTGATTAGTGAAATTAACCAGTTAATGAAACGTGGGATGGAACTTAACTTGGTTAACTATATGGATTGTTGAGTTAAGAATTTGAAAATCAAGAATGGTACTTGAGATTGAGAATGGAATTTGGCTTGGTTATAAGGGAACGGTTGTATTGGAGATAAAAGTGAACAGAATTTGATTGGGATAACATTGGTATAAGCTGAGTTGACAACATATGGAAGTGATAGAGTTGATATGCCCGACAAAAAGGTACAAGTTTATATTTGGTATAAGCATGAGATTTATGAGCTGAATTGGCAAGCCGCTTGGCTGTTTGATTTTCTTATGGGTTGGAGAAGGCCCAGAGAGGCGAGTTGTAGTTGTACCAATTGACCAGTACAAAGGAGGTGCTGGCGAAATTTATCAAAAATTTCGAGTGTTAGAAAATTTTCATATTTTTGGATATTTTCGTTGATAGAAATAAACAAATATTTAATTGGAATTTATTTAGTTCAGTTGAAACTGAAATGAAGAATTGAACAAATAAGTTCTAACCAGTCAATAGGATTTGTTTCCTACCTTAGCAATTTCGAGGACTAAATTATTTTAAGGGGGAAAGATTGTAATGACCCGCATTTTTAGCTGTCGAATAATTAATTTATTTAATTATTAAATATCGAGTTGGCGATATCGATTATCGGAATTAAATAATAATTATATTTAATTAATATAAATAATAGGATAATATATTAACTTCTGAAATAGTCAGAATTGGTAGAAATGGCGATATGGTATGAATTGGGAAATTCGAAATATAATTCAGTTTAAAATTTGAATTACGATAACGAATATATTATATAAACGAAGTTTGAACGTCTAATTATAATTTAATTATCATCGAGCTTGAAATGGCGCTGCAGTTCGTAATTTGGCGATTTGAACTTCAACTGAATGTACAGGATTCGTTTTAAGCCGGATTTCTGTGAAATAAGAAACGTTGGGAGCTGGTGGAGTATATTTTTCTAGTGGAAGAGAAAAATCGGGATTTCGTCGTGTAGATTTTGATTTATGTCCAAATCAAATTTTAGAAAAGTCGCTGTGGAATTCCTTTATAATTTATAACGATTTAATTATATAATAAAAGGAATTTTATTATAAATCGAATATCGATTTATATCGGGATTTGAAATATGAAGTTAGAAATTCATATAGGAATATTCTGAAGCTGTATGATATTCTGTTGTGAATATATACGATAATATTTGTTTATAAATATTAAATTAAAATGTTTTTAAATATATTTATATATTTAAAAGGGTTATTTAGAGCTTTAAAAATAGCCAGTTTTGCAAACGACTTCAGAATTCGATGAAACTAATTTTGTTAGATCCGCAATGTTAAATTATTGTTAGATTTCAATTTCCGTGATTTTTGAAGTCAGTATGTGGCCGTACCGATTTTTAATGTGAGAAAAAATCGATATTTTGACGGTTAAAAATACGCTGTGTGAGCAAACGAAGTCGGAATTCGACGAAACCAGTTTTGTTGGGACCGTATTGTCAAACTGTAGCTGCTTGTCCTGTTTCGTGATATTTGGGTATCGTATGTGATCACAGGAATTTTAGAGGACGAATACAATTAGTGATTGATTAAAATAAAATTTAATAATCAATATAAAAATATTTTTATCCTCCTATATAAACACCACAACACTTCTAAACCTAATTTCCATTTCCTGGTTAAGGATAAAAATCCGCCGTCAGTGGAAAACCAAATTGCAAGTTTCAAAAATCAAAATGAAATCAATGGAAAATCTATAAATCACGAGAGTAGCATATATGAAATTGTGGTCGCTTGCTCTTCGATTCGATATACTTGTGAAAGGGTTCGAATGGATTTTTCTTCGCTCCAGTTTAGACAGCATTGTCTAGGGTTTTCGATCTATGGTTCTTGGAGCATCGATACTTGTTTTTGGTGTTGTATTGGAGCTCAGGTGGTAGAGTAGCTTATGTATGCAAGTTTTTGGGGGTTTCAGGTTTGAAAGACGTCGCTCGAATTACTGTGGTAGGGCGAAAAGCTGCGGAGGTTGCTGTAACGACCCGCCGTTTTGACCGCTCCAAGTCGGTAATTAAACCAACTCGAACCGTTCAAAATGTCAGATTGTTTTGGCTTATACAGTTTAAAACAGAACAGACGCAGAATCACAGAGTACAATAAATTGCAGCGAAATAAAATTTCATATAAATTACCAGAGTTTTATACAAAATTTGCAGCGGAAGATAATATAAATTTTTACATAAAGTTTTGAACAAATAAAATTTCTTTCAAGCAAATTACTGTTTTTTTTTCCAAGCTTAGCGCATGCGAGCGTCTTCGCGTCTCCGTGTCCTCTCCAGTTCGTTGCGGTCTGAGAGCTTCTAAAATCTGCAACGCTCGTATCTGACCCGAGCGTATTGCATAAAAAAAACACAACAGACACTCGGGTCAGGATTAAACTTATTTCAAATCAGTAACTTCGATAAACACTAAATATAATTAGTTTAATCCCGAAAATTTAATAAAACAAATTTGATCATAATAACCAACGAACCTACCAAACCTAGGCCGAAATATTTGCATGCAACGATACTAAGATGGGGACGGCACAAGGACATGCAGCAAAGGGGTATGATTCCATGTATGATATAACATGCACAAGAAAACTACAACACTACATGTGGAAATGAGGCTAAACGTGCTGCAAACACGCAACGTCCTAACACATGAACCGAGATAACAGTACATGCATGCAACATGGATATACTGACAATACTAATTAAAATGCATACAACATGGACATACTAAAATGCATGTAAGGACATATTGATAATCAAAATGCATGCAAGGACATACTAATACACCACTTAATCTTAAACAGCAGGGACATGTATCAACGCATTCATTCTTCGGTCTAGTATAAAGTGGTTGCCGGCAAATAAAACAAGGTTCTAACTTTCATAAAAATCGAGGCATAGTGGCGCACTAATGTCGTACATGTATGAAGAGGCAAATGCCTGCTTTAAGAAGAACAGGGTAAGGCCATGTATACTGTGCAGAAGTTAAAGGATTAGCATGCAACAGTAAGACATCCGAAGGGGAATACACATACACATCATGGTAGACAACGCAAATGGCAAGATATAAGAGGCCTAAGGTAAACAAGTAGCCGTTTCATTCACAGCACTTATAAATCACGCCCAAATATGAAGTTCTGGTTCAACCAATAGTGATTAAATTAGCCAAGGTACAGTGTGCAGTTCTTATATAAGTACATGTTTCCTTAATTCTAGTTGGTAGGCGTGAGTTTCAACTAGTATGGGGATCATAATACATGCAGGAAATTATGCAGACTCATGTTCAACTACACAAAAGCACCAAGTAGACCCGACATCAGCCATGCAAAAGCAAATTTAGTTCATAGGTGCTAAGATTTGATTTGTTTGCATGGGTATTACATGTTACAGAAAAACAGAGCCAAACTAAACAATGCAAAGACCAAAAATTCAAGCAACATCTGGATTTTTATCAAGACAACTCATAAGTACTTGGAAGGCAATCAACAAAAATTACAGAAGCAAAGAACAGGCTTCAACTAATTATACTTGGTGAGACCAAAGCAAGTAGCAAGTACCAAAGGAAGAGACAGTCCCGGGTGTACAAATAATTTCGACAGAGGAGACTTAGGCAGGGACTAAACACAGCATGCATCTTATGTGAACTAAGTATACAGAAAATATACTTCAGCAAGTGATTACACCCAAATGATTTTCAGGAAGATAACAGGGCAAAGCAATAATTGTATTTAGCGAGAACGATGCGACGGACTTGAAAAGAGTTTAATCGAAATTCGTGAGTGGGTTAACACTCACCTGCAAAGGCGAAGGAAGGCGCATGCAGAAACTGAAATCGGTCGGCGCCGTCACTTACGAACGGAGAGGTAAAGGCGGCGGCTTGCGAGGCGCTCTGCAGTGGAGCGGTTGCTTGCGGTCTCGGGTGGGTTCAAACGACGGTGTCTGCGTTCGATCGATGCCAGGAGAAGGCGGAGTTCGGTTTTGGTAATAGCGACAGGACGGAGAAGGCTGAGGCGATGGGAAGAGCGACTGTTGTCGTTGGTCAACGTGGTGGGTAGGGGCGGAGGTCAGGTGGTTCGGTGGCTTCGGAGGCAAGGGTGATGGCTGCCATAAATTCGGTTTGGGGAGGAAGATTTGAACTTGGAAGGAAAACAGTGGCCATTTTCAGATTTGAGGAAGAAAATCGATTTGGGGACAAAATTTATGCTGAGCGAATAAATAAAAGGGATAAGGGACACGGGTTTGCCAAAAGGGGAGGACGCGTGGTCAAACAGGTATACGTGTTGCGAAGTAAAATGGAAAAGGGGAACAAGTGTGAACAAGAACGGTGAATTCTCTAGGATATGGACACGTTTTTATTATTACCGCAAGCCATGAACATGTGTCCTCAATTTTAAATTTTATAATCTCTCAAATAATATATTTCGATAAATTTTAAAATATTACTATCAATAAGTTTAACAAAACAAATCAAATTCAAACATCAAAATTTATATTCACATTTATAAAAAAAAAACAACTCAAAAATCAATTTTACACAGTCTAGAATTTAAAAATCATAAAAATAAATTTCTAATAAATATCAAACCCAAATTAATTCATATTTTTAAAACGTCGAAAATTTCTGGGCCGTTACAGTTGCGGTCGAGAGTGTGAGCTCGAGTTGAGCGTAACTGGGGTGATGTTGAAGAGATTTGGAAGGTGATCGAAATGGTATTTTCATTTGGAAATTTAGTGAAGTATAAAGGAGGGTTTGGGTTCATGAATGATCGGAAATGGCAAAGAGAACTGGTAACGCGGTTTTCCAGTTGAGGGAGAAGCAATTGAGCGGGTCGGGGAAAAAGGAAAATGGGTAATGGGCCGGCAAATGAAAGTGAGGCCCAAATTCTAATAATTGAGTTTATTTTTAATTTGAATTGTGTAAAGAATTGTAAACTCAATAACTTGTCCGTCCGTTATCAGAATTTAGCAAGACATGATCCGTTGGGATCGTATGGACGAGGGCAACACCATGGCACTGACTGAGAGTGGATTTGAGCTCGTTTGAATTTATGGCGAACTAAATTGTTTAATTCAAATCAAACAAACAGTTTATCGTTCTTTAACGATGAACTGCCAATGTGAGTAAAACTCACCAACTCTGAATAGTTCTATTTTTATAACATATATTTAGAACTGATAAATGATGACTGATTGCTGTGTGTTAATTGTTTGGTTGAATTGTCTGTGTATTGATTGAAAATATAGATAACGATATATATATATATATATATAAATCGTTAATCGAATATTGATTCTGTTTATCAGAATATTTTATATTCATGTTGTTTAACATCTGTGATGCAGGGAAACAAGTTGGAGGGACCCAACTGGGTTCCTCAATATTTATAATACTGTTTTGTTCATATATTGTGTTATATGATGTGATGTATAATCTGAGATTGATTATAGTGACAATGGTCTGGTTATATTGGTACTGTTAAATACCAGAAGAAATATTGAAATAAAATATTATATAAAATCAAAAGATTTTATATAGAAGGAAGATTTCAAACTGTGCATTGAAATAAAATATTTATAAAACGAAAAGGGTTTTATAAAAAGGATATTTACTTAGTAAGTAAATAGAAGTAAAAAGGGATATTTACTTAGAAAGTAAATAGAATTATAAAAGGAATATTTATTTATAAATAGAATTTACAAAAGAAACTATTTATAAAATCAAAGGATTTTATAAAGGAAATATTTGGAAAGCCAAATAAGAATTGAAAGGAAATATTAGTAAAACACTTAAAAATAGAATTGAAGGGAAAATATTTATTTGTTAAATAAATCAAATATAAAGTAAAATATTTGTGAAATCAAATATAAAGGAAACTATTTGTTAAATACATTGAAAAGATAAAAGAAATATTTATTTGTTAAATAAATAGAATTGAAAAGGGAATAGTTATTTGTTAAGTAAACAAATAAAAAGGAATAAATCAAAGGAGTTAATTCAAAGGAATTAATCGAAGGAGTCAATTCAAAGGAATTAATCAAAGGAGATAATTCAAAGGAGTTGATTCAAAAGAGTTAATCGAAAAGAGTTAATCGAAATGAGTTAATCGAATATTAGTTATTTGATTAGAGTTAATCGAATAGAGTAAATGAGTTAGAGTTAACCAGTTAGAGTTAATCAGTTAGAGTTAATCAATTAAAGTTAATCAGTTAGGCTTAATCAATTAGGGTTGACCAGTTAGAGTTATTCAATTAGAGTTGACCAGTTAGAGTTAATCAATTAGGGTTGACCAGTTAGAGTTAACCAGTTAGAGTTAGAGTTAACTAGTTAAAGTTAACCAGTTAGAGTTAGAGTTAACCAATTGAGTTAATCGATTAGAGTAAGTTAATCGATTAGAGTTAGATAATCGAGTTAAGTTATCGAGTTAAGATTATTGAGTTAGATAATCAAGTTAAGTAATCGAGTCAAGATATCAAGTCAAGATAAATCAAGTTAAGCTATCGAGTCGAGATAATCGAGATAAGTAAATCGAGTTAAGTTATCGAGTCGAGATAATCGAGATAAGTAAATCGAGTTAAGTGAATAAGTTAAGTGAATTAAGTTAAGTCAGTCGAAAAGAGTTAATCGATTATAGTTTAATCGAAAGGAGTTATCGATTATAGTTTAATCGAAAGGAGTTATCGATTATGGTTTAATCGAAAGGAGTTAATCGAATTTAGTTATTCGAAAGGAGATTATCGAATATAAGTTATTTGAAGTGAATTAATCGAATATAAGTTATTCGAAGAAAGATAATCGAATATAGGTTATTCAAAGAAGAGTTAATCAAATAGAGATTACTCGAAGAGAGTTAATCGGCGAATTTGATTATATTGAATTCAGGAAAGTACTTATACTTTCCGGTGTTTGAATCAAGATTTATTTATTTATAAATCAGGTGTTTATTTATTTATTCACATTAAAGAATAAAATTTAAAATGGAAGTTAGATATTTCGAAAGTAGGGATTATAATGTTATCGTTATAACCAACGTTTTCAATAAACAAGTGGATTCGTAAATAGAATCTGAAAGTTACGTAAGGAAGTTTGTTAAAGATTAAAAGATGAACTTTGACCATTTCGAAGTTAAAACGTTGTTCAGTTAAGGTCTAAGAGGTAATTATACCCCAACTTGATTGACTTCCTTCTTAACTAAGGAATGGTAAGGTTTGATCGCAAAGGAGTTTTGGAAATGTTTTCCAAATACGTATCAGAAATGTTTTCTGATAATAGAAAACAAGAATTTAGAATATATGGAAATAGGAGATAAGTAAATTAATGAACTAAAGGAATAAAAGTTGATTGGTGATTGATCGATGAAATTTCCATCTGGAAATAATATCGTTGTTTGCGCACGTGTTTTTCTTTGATAGTTAACTCACCGACTATCGAATTTTTCGACCATTTAACGTTGTTAATATGGAGAGACCGGTTGGATTATTATCTGAAGAACCACTCTGTATTAGCATATGCGTTGCGAATCATATATGCCAAAGGTAATTGAAGACGGAGTAAAGTGCAAGAGCTGTAGTATAAATCTTAGGTAAAGATTGCCTAAGATAGATGTACTGAATAGTGCCTTCGGTTTGTTCAGTCCCAGGACAACTTGTATGGACGAAGGTCTGACAGAGTATATCTGATAGATTGCGTAAGTTGATCTCTTCAAAAGTATTCACGTTTAGTGGCGGAGGAATTTGTTTCTCTTAGCTGTATACCCGTGGTATTTTTGGGGAAATCAATTTGTGATTTGGCGGGTATGACGATGTGACATTCAAAGTGAATGAAGATGAAGCATATAAAAGATAAGCGTAGCTTCTAACCACACATCCGGTAAATGACAGAAATCGGGCAGGCAGCATGGCTATGTAGGTCGTACCTGTTAGGGTGTATAATCACCTGATCTAGAGTTTCATTTACTTCTAAAAATCTATTGTTGATGCTGTCCCATTCGGGAAACGGTTGCTGATCCCAACCGTTGGTGATATACATTCGATACACTCAAGCGAAATGAGTGGTTGGTCATATGTGGCCGGGTTGCAAGATGTTCTTGTTGAACCCAGTGTATTCCTCTCTAGACGTACACTAGCGAAAGGTGGTTTCATACCTTGTCATAGTTGGAAATCCATTACCCAATACGTGCTTGCGGTTTTCATTGTATACTATATATGTAGAACGTGAGATGAAAGCATTTCTGCTAGATGATTATTATATTGTTGTTGATAGACATTATTATAATATCAAAAGGTTTTTGATATAAAGATATATTGGATTCCCAAAAGGGAAAACCCGTTCCGTTATACGGTGTGGTCTTATGAGATATCGTTTAATGGCTCAAACTGTTTTAAACTGTTTTACTCATACCAGTCCCATGACTGACCCGGAGTTTATTTTGTTTTGTTTTCCCTAAACTTTTAGGTGCCTAAATTTGTACGGGCAGTCAAGTAGTCGGGATTTTATAGATACACTTGGAGAGCTTGGAGCAGGAGGCTTCAGGATTTTATAGCTATTGTTTATTTCCGCTGTGTTGTAAGTGTTGTACTCTGCAATGTTATTGTATACATATATTGTTTGTATTTCAAACGTTATGTTATATTTTATTCGTTCCGCTGTGAGATTCGTGTTTACTCTGATGATGATGTTCTTCTTCTTCTTCTTCTTCTATTCTATAAGTTCTATCTTATCTACTCTCACCCTCTAACTTCTTTCATTAACTATTCGGTTATTTTCGATCCTTGGATGTTCGATATGTGTTGTATATCGGATAACCAAGGACGTGAATTTCTGGGTCGTTACAGTTGGTATCAGAGCCAGGTTAAGTGAATTACCTTGGCTCTGTGGCGTGACTCAGTAGAGATGGGGTTAGTAGTACCCTAGATTGAGCTTGAGTGCATATATACGAGAGCGTATTTGTTATTGATATAAAAATTGTTTTATATTGTGGTGATTTATTGGTTGAGTTGTTTATGAGTTCCGGTCGATCAGTTTGATCCACTGTATCGGTAGGAGTTTCTAAACACTCGAATATGATGGGTCGAAGCGATATGTTTTCAAAAAAGGGTAAACAAAATAATTTTACCCAAATTTTATTTTGATATAAAGAAGATATATATATTGGAATGAATATATATATATATTGGATATATTGATTGTTATTATAATCAAGTAAGATTATAAATCAAATGGGTATGTACATAACCAATCAAAATTCATATAAGTGAAGTATATGAAATCGAATTGAATTAAATCTGAATTTAAATCAGAATTTAAACTAAAACCTGGAAATTTGGAGAAGTGTTTGTAAATGGATTTGAATTGAATATATGAGAATTTTAAAATCCTGGGCGATTTTAAATTGTTTTACAAACAGTGTGAATGGTATTTTGAAATGAATCTCAAAATGGAAGAGTTTAGATATGGCTTTGAAAGTGATATAGTATTGAACTCACTTCGATAGCTGGAAATAGATTCCGATGATGATCTAGACATCATCGGTGTTTATTTTCGAGTTCTAAGTGACGGATTACTACCAAAGTTATTGTTTTGAATTGATTTGAGAAAAGCAAGTTGTTTTGAATCTTGAAAAGGAAAGTTTGATTTTCGACATGGTAAACTGTTTAAAACTCCATGGGAAAGACTGTTTGAATTAAAACCAAATTGAATTTGGAAATGAAGACAACTAATTAGTGAAATTAACCAGTTAATGAAACGTGGGATGGAAATTAATTTGGTTAACTATATGGATTGGTGAGTTAAGAATTTGAAAATCAAGAATGGTACTTGAGATTGAGAATGGAATTTGGCTTGGTTATAAGCGAATGGTTGTATTAGAGATAAAAGTGATCAGAATTTGAATGGGATAACATTGGTATATGATGAGTTGATAGCATATGGAAGTGATAGAGTTGATATGCCCGACAAAAAGGTACAAGTTTATATCTGATATAAGCATGAGATTTATGAGCCGAATTGGCAAGCCGCTTGGCTGTTTGATTTTCTTTTGGGTTGGAGAAGGCCCAGAGAGGCGAGTTGTAGTTGTACCGATTGACCAGTACAAAGGAGGTGCTGGCGAAATTTATCAAAAATTTTGAGTACTAGAAAATTTTCATATTTTTGAAAATTTTCGTTGATAGAAATAAATAAATATTTAATTGGAATTTATTTGGTTCAGTTGAAACTGAAATGAAGAATTGAACAAATAAGTTCTAACCAGCCAATAGGATTTGTTTCCTACCATAGCAATTTCGAGGACGAAATTATTTTAAGGGGGAAAGATTGTAATGACCCGCATTTTTAGCTGTCGAATAATTAATTTATTTAATTATTAAATATCGAGTTGGCGATATCGATAACTGGAATTAAATAATAATTATATTTAATTAATATAAATAATAGGATAATATATTAAATTCTGAAATAGTCAGAATTGGCAGAAATGGCGATATGGTGTGAATTGGGAAATTCGAAATATAATTCAGTTTAAAATTTGAATTACGATAACGAATATATTATATAAACGAAGTTTGAATGTATAATTATAATTTAATTATAATCGAGCTTGAAATAGCGCTGCAGTTCGTATTTTGGCGATTTGAACTTCAACTGAATGTACAGGATTCGTTTTAAGCCGGATTTCTATGAAACAAGAAACGTTGGGAGCTGGTGGAGTATATTTTTCTAGTGGAAGAGAAAAATCAGGATTTCGTCGTGTAGATTTTGATTTATATCCAAATAAAATTTTAGAAAAGTCGATGTGGAATTCCTTTATAATTTATAACGATTTAATTATATAATAAAAGTAATTTCATTATAAATTGAATATCGATTTATCGGGATTTGAAATATGAAGTTAGAAATTCATATAGGAATATTCTAAAGCTGTATGATATTCTGTTGTGAATATATACGATAATATTTATTTATAAATATTAAATTAAAATGTTTTTAAATATATTTATATATTTAAAAGGGTTATTTAGAGCTTTAAAAATAGCCAGTTTTGCAAACGACTTCAGAATTCGACGAAACTAATTTTGTTAGATCCGCAATGTTAAATTATTGTTATATTTCAATTTTCGTGATTTTTGAAGTCAGTATGTGGCCATACTGATTTTTAATGTGAGAAACAATCGATATTTTGACGGTTAAAAATACGCTGTGTGAGCAAACGAAGTCGGAATTCGATGAAACCAGTTTTGTTGGGACCATAATGTCAAACTGTAGCCGCATATCCAGTTTCGTGATTTTTGGGTATCGTATGTGATCACAGGAATTTTAGAGGACGAATACAATTAGCGATTGATTAAAATAAAATTTAATAATCAATATAAAAATATTTTTATCTCCTATATAAACACCCCAACACTTCTAAACCTAATTTCCATTTCTTGGTCAAGGATAAAAATCCTCCGTCAGTGGAAAACCAAATCACAAGTTTCAAAAATCAAAATGAAATCAATGGAAACTCTATAAATCACGAGAGTAGCATATATGAAATTGTGGTCGCTTGATCTTCGATTCGATATACTTGTGAAAGGGTTCGAATGGATTTTTCGTCGCTCCAGTTTAGACAACGTTGTCTAGGGTTTTTGATCTATGGTTCTTGGAGCATCGATACTTGTTTTTGGTGTTGTATTGGAGCTCAGGAGGTAGACTAGCTTATGTGTGCAAGTTTTTGGGGAGTTTCAGGGTTGAAAGACGTCACTCGAATTACTGTGGTAGGGCGAAAAGCTGCGAATGTCGCGGTCGAGAGGGTGAGCTCGAGTTGAGCGTGACAGGGGTGATGTTGAAGAGATTTGGAAGGTGATCGAAATGGTATTTTCATTTGGAAATTTAGTGAAGTATAAAGGAGGGTTTAGGTTCATGAATGATCAGAAATGGCAAGGAGAACTGGTGACGCGGTTTTCCAGTTGAGGGAGAAGCAATTGAGCGGGTCGGGGAAAAAGGAAAATGGGTAATGGGCCGGCAAATGAAAGTGAGGCCCAAATTATAATAATTGAGTTTATTTTTAATTTAAATTGTGTAAAGACTTGTAAACTCAATAACTTGTCCGTCCTTTATCAGAATTTAGCGAGACAAGATCCGTTGGGATCGTATGGACGAGGGCAACACCATGGCACTGACTGGGAGTGGATTCGAGCTCGTTTGAATTTATGGCGAACTAAATTGTTTGATTCAAATCAAACAAACAGTTTATCGTTCTTTGACGATGAAATGCCAATGTGAGTAAAACTCACCAACTCTGAACAGTTCTATTTTTATAACGTATATTTAGAACTGATAAATGATGACTGATTGTTGTGTGTTAATTGTTTGGTTGAATTGTATGTGTATTGATTGAAAATATAGATAACGATATATATATTAATTGTTAATCGAATATTGATTCTGTTTATCAAAATACTTTATATTCGTGTTGTTTAACATCTGTGATGCAGGGAAACAGGTTGGAGGGACCCAATTGGGTTCCTCAATATTTGTAATACTGTTTTGTTCATATATTGTGTTATATGATGTGATGTATAATCTGAGATTGATTATAGTGACAATGGTCTGATAATATTGGTAATGTTAAATACCAGAAGAAATATTGAAATAAAATATTATATAAAATCGAAAGATTTTATATAGAAGGAAGATTTCAAAATGTGCATTGAAATAAAATATTTATAAAACAAAAAGGGTTTTATAAAAAGGATATTTACTTAGTAAGTAAATAGAAGTAAAAAGGGATATTTACTTATAAAGTAAATAGAATTATAAAAGGAATATTTATTTATAAATAGAATTTATAAAAGAAACTATTTATAAAATCAAAGGATTTTATAAAGGAAATATTTGGAAAGCCAAATAAGAATTGAAAGGAAATATTAGTAAAACACTTACAAATAGAATTGAAGGGAAAATATTTATTTGTTAAATAAATCAAATATAAAGGAAAATATTTGTGAAATCAAATATAAAGGAAAATATTTGTGAAATCAAATATAAAGGAAAATATTTGTGAGAACCCGTTTCTTCCCCGTTAAGGAAAGAGCGGATACTTTGAAAACAACACACAAATGAACGCAAACGGAAGAACATTTCATTGCTATTACAACAATTCCATCAGATACAAGAATATATAGAGTATAACTGAATAAATTACATTCGATAATTATCAGAGATTACAATAAATTACAGAGCAGCGGAAAATAATACAAAGCACAACTGAAGGTGATATACGGATACAGAGCTTTCCGGATATCATTCCAGCTGTAAACCAGGATCCTGTGAATATAAATCTGCAAAACCAAAACTACTAGCTGCCCGTGCGGAAAATAGGGGCACCCAGAGTTTAGGTTAAAACAATAAACTCCAGGTCAGTCATGTGACTGGTGTGAGAACTAAAACAATTATTTAAAACTTTACTTTAAAAGAGAGTAATTCAAGGGACCACGCCGTATAACACGGAACGGGTTTCCTCCCAAGAATACCAGTGCATAGGGTAAACAACGCAATGCTTTTTCGAAAAATGAAGCTATTATAAGACCCAGGTCCCATCACACAATGCAACGCAAGCCGGAGGATAGGGTTTTACCTTATAACAGCCAAACATGCTTGGTACGTTTAAAACAAATCATTTGATACTATAATAAGTGTATAGTGTCAAAACAATTTCAATCATAAATATAAATTATAGACGGCATAGCATCCCATGCTACTATGTCGCCATACTAGGCTCTACAAATAAAGCCGAAATACACGTATTGGAAATTGGATTTCCGTCATGAGTCGAGGCAAGGGGCAAGCTCCTCTCCGCGCTCGAGACACTCTAGCAAATGTCTCAGGACTACACACTCTGGGCAATCCTGGATCGGTTGGGCCGGTCCTCACTTACGTTAGAGGATTAGTTATGCCTGAACACACGTTTCCCGGTCCTTACAGACCTATAATCGAGGCGCCTCATTCCAACAACCACAAAGGTGAAAAGTATATAAATGTCAGGGCTGGTAAGTCACTGACACCACCAAAGCTAGAAAGAAACGTCGTGTTCTCCCAACGGTCCGTATCCCGTTTTTAACTCATACCGAGGTGTGAGTCTCGCGAATCCACGCTATACACAAAGCTGCCACATAGGTCGTGCTTTGATCATTAACCACAAGACTTTGCTTTTCAACAGAAGCCTTGATCCATGCAACTCAGCGTGCCACACAGGCAATTCATGCCATGCGATTGATATCTATCGATATATAACCTCTAAGCTCGTACGTCTCAGAGAAGGGCGTTAAGCAAGAGAATAAATTCTCCGCCGCCAAACAGATATATATTTAACAGAAATCAATCTACATAGAATAAAATCCAATGTCAGACACACAATCCATTTACAAGTTCGTTCTGGGTCTGAACGAAACCGGAGGCACTTTCCTCGCATATCCATCGATCTCCAGGTACGTCTGGACGACCACCAACTGATTCCCTCATCTTGGGTGTACAGCCCAATCAAGATCATCAGTAATCACCCAAACGATGTGAGGACTTCCGGTCTTCAACCACCGTCTTCATCTTCGACTTATCGTCGAATCGGTTATTCAGAATGGGTATAAACCCGGCCTTTCCGAACAACCCGCGTATATTAAAAACAAATGTTACACAAACACAACGAACGCCTCATTCCAACCCAGAATATTCTTTTATTCACAAAATCACATTCTTAGGAAAAGGTTCCCATTAATTTTATCCAAGATAAATTCTTTAAAATTTATCCTTTAATCTTCCTTTGGATGTCGTTTCAAACCAAATTATGGTTTTCCAAACTAGTCGAGATTAGCGAACCACACCGAAGTAATTATTTATTTTATTTCCCAACCCCAACCTATTCATCCCATGAAGCAAAATTGGTAATACTCCATATCTAACACCGTGGTGTTATCGGTAAAATTAATTACCATTTCACGTTCAAATCTAATTAAAGATTTAACTATCGCTTGGAGCAAAACTGGTGATACTCCATTCTCGCTCATTTTCCAAATTTATAATTTAAATTATCAATTCACATTTCAATCTAATTGCAGATTCATTAAAACTCCCTTTACTGGGTTAAAGAACTAATGTCATTTAAAACACAGTTCACGATAAACCCAAATCACATTCTATTTATTATCGGGTTAAAGAACTAATGTTATTTAAAACACCGTTCACGATAAACCCGCAAATCAATTCTATTTACAACCCATTTCAAATCCAATTTATTTATTTAAAAATAAATGGGTTTTAATTTTAGTTCAAAACTAGTTCATTTTGATAAAAATCTATTTTTATCTTTTCAAATGTGGAGATTTTCATCCCAATTTTTCCCAAATCATTTCTTATGATTTTACACAAATTATTACTATTTTTTAATAATTTTATTAAGGCCCGTACAATCGATTTCCAACAATGGCCATCGAACTGCACTTACAACGACCTTTTTCAAATTTGATTTGGACGTATCTCCAAATCCAACCGTTAGATTTTGAATTCAAATATTCGTTAGAAGGCTCTTTTCGATACGAACCCAACGGTTCCGGTTTTAGGAGAATCCGACGGTCGGATCTCCCGTAATGTCCGTTTGAAATAAATGGTCGAAATTCACGAACTGCCGCGGCGCGGCGCGTTCTATTCAGGCCATTATATTATATATATAATATATATAATATATATTTCATCGATTCCTATTTAAAACGAAGTTTATAAATAGTTTTGAATTCGTTTCAAAAACAATTTCAACCTTTATTTCAAATTCAAATCAAAATTGAATTTTCTATTCTAAATCCCTTTTACTTTCATTTCTATTTGATTCAGATTCAAATCGATTTTAATTCGATTCGAATTCATTTCCTTTTTAATTCAATTCGATTCGAATTCGTTTTGTTTTCAATTCAATTCAAATTCGTTTTCCATTTCTTTTCAATTCAATTCAAATTCGTTTTCTATTCAATTCAATTCATTTTCGTTTTCTATTCAATTCAAATCAAATTCGTTATATATTCGATTGAAATCAAATTCGTTTTATATTCCATTGAAATCAAATTCGTTTTATATTCCATTGAAATCAAATTCGTTATATATTCAATTGAAATCAAATTCGTTTTATATTCCATTGAAATCAAATTCGTTTTATATTCCATTGAAATCAAATTCGTTTTATATTCAATTCGAATTCATTTTCGTTTTCTATTCAATTCAATTCATTTTCGTTTTCTATCCAATTCAAATCAAATTCGTTATATATTCAATTGAAATCAAATTCGTTTTATATTCCATTGAAATCAAATTCGTTTTATATTCCATTGAAATCAAATTCGTTTTATATTCAATTCGAATTCATTTTCTATTCTATTCATTTTCTATTCAAATCGAATTCATTTCATTTTCTATTCAAATCGAATTCATTTCATTTTCTATTCTGTTCAAATTCAATTCAAATCAAATTTAAAAACGAATATAATCGATATAAATATCGTTCGCGTCAAAATGGCGCATCTCTAATCAACACGGCTTTATATATTTCAATAAATTCGTTATTCTATTCAACAAATGAATATTTATTCTATTCAATATGTGAATCTATATTTTTGTCAACACACGACTAATCTCAACGAATGAGTACTGTCCACGTGTGACTATTTTTGTTATTTACTATATTTTAAGAAAATTAAGGTATCTATCGTTTGATATTAAATCAGACCCCAACTGTAAATTAGTAAGAGAACGATTTCCTGAATATTAACCCCGAAGGCCGAAACCAACATCAGATCAATATTCAGGAGACCACTCATCTCATCTATTTTCCAGTTAGTTTCTAATTTCATATATGATAAAGATGTAAATTTTATTGTTAAAATATTTCGTTCAACACATGACTAATCTCAACGGATGAGTACAGTCAACACATGAACCTTTATTTTATAATATTCTTTATCTTCTAAATTGGAAGGAGGCCCAATCAATTACCATATAATGTTAATTATATGGATTTTCATACATCACACGTATATAATAGCTTTGAAAAATAATCAACCATCAACCAAAGTGCACTACACTGTATAAGCATCAAATATAGATATCTAACGCTTATAACAGCCTGTCAATCAATCGATTGACATATTTAATCAATCAGGATGAGTGAACTTCAAATTTCATCCCAACACCCGTGTGGGGTTTCAAATCAACAAACACAGATTTTATTTGTGCAGTTGGGCGATGTGTAAAATTTATCGTTCCAATCAATGTCCTTCAAATAGGTGTACATAAACAAACCGTCCGGTTTGTAAATAAATATTTATTTATTCACATTCACGTTAAAAATTATATTTTTAACGATAAAACATTTTATTTTAACACATGAATTTTTATTCAGTTCATTTACAAAATAAAAAATGATATTTTTATTTTTCTAACTTATTTTAGAAAATTTCGGCGGCATAACGGCACGATACTAGAAACGGGACGAGGCCTAGCCTTATCCCCGGTCTAGTGAAGGCCCACGCCATTCACATATCAATCAAATTTACCAAACAACCAAATTCAAATCAAATCATCTAACTAATTTATGCAACCAAACCAACAAGTCCATGGTCTGTGGACGATTGTGTCGGGTGCTACTAAGCACCGTCTGCATCCTAGTATATATATATAACTAGAAAATGAAATTGGAAGGTGAGAAATTCTCACCGATAGCTATCCAATCATCTTGACTCTTCTTTGATAGAAATCTTCATCGTTATCGCATTCTTGTCATCTTCGTTGCTGTAGCCACTACATATGTAAAAATCAAAATTTTACTTCGCTATTCAATATATAAAAATCGAATTTTTATTATGCTATTCAATATATAAAAATCGAATTTTTATTATGCTATTCAATATATAAAAATCGAATTTTTACTATGCTATTCAATATATAAAAATCGAATTTTTATTATGCTATTCAATATATAAAAATCGAATTTTTATTATGCTATTCAATATATAAAAATCGAATTTTTATCGCCACTGCAAAATGGAAATCTAATTTTTCTTTACCTTCTTATATGGAAAAATCTAATTTTTACTTCAATAAAAATTCTATCTTTCTAATGTAAAAATTCCATCTTTCCTATCGTAAAAATCTCATCTTTTCTCGATTAAAAATCTAACCTTCCTTTTTTAAAAATCCATATCTTTATATTTTCATTACATAAGATAAAAATCATGTTTTTATTATCTACGTTATATAAAAATTCAACTTTTCACTTTTCTATGAACAGAATATAATCTTTTCCTACAAAACTCTATCTTTCTTTCTAAAAACATTGCCATATTTATTTATAAATAAAACTGAGATTTAAACACAATATTATTTTCACAAAAACTGATTTTAACGTTGGGTTTTTTTCCTTTGAATTAAACTAATTATTAAAAACAAATTAAATAAAACAAACTTACAGCGAAATGGGGGAAATGGCTGACGAGGTGCGCTAGAAGGCCGGTGTGGCTGCGGTTGGTCGGAACGAACCCCTCGACGGCAGGAAAACGGGTGGCCTTGGGTGCGGATCTAGGGGTTTGGGGCATTGGCGATGGTGCTCGGGGGTTAGGGCTCGAGAGGGCAAAGTTGAGGGGGTAGGGCGGCGCTCCAGTCTTCCAGGCGGAGGCGGTGGTGGGCTACAGTGCGAGGTCAGGCGGTTTTAGGGTATAGGGTTCGGGGTTTTTTTTGCTGTGGAGGGGAGAGGAGGTGCGACAGGAGGAGGGGCTCGGGGAGGAGGTGGCGCGGCCTGGGTAGGCGGCGGTGGCGACGGGCAGGTGGCGATGAACGATGCGCGATTTCCCTTCTTTTTTATTTATTTATTTGGAATTCAATCGGTTGAAAATAACTGAGGGGGGGGGGCAACGTATAAGGGAGGAGAGAGGGAAGATATTTTATATTTTATTTTATTTTATTTTATTTCAAAAAGTTGACTTTTACATACGACCTCTAAACGAGGCCCACCGCCTGTCGTCCATAGCGTTTCACCCCCATTCCGAACACAACGGGATATGTATCGCAAGCTGATTCGACTGTTTCGATCAGTTTCCGTTGAAATCAACATATAACTCTATATATTGAATTTGAACGCGCATTTCAATTTACTGGGGTCACATACTAACTCGAAAAATTCCCAAAAAATATTTTCTAGCTTCGAATTGACGATACGGTCCTAACAAAACTAATTTCGTCGAATTCTAAGACCGTTAGAAAAATGACTATTTTCCAGTCGATTAAAATCAACTGAAACTGGTCAAACGCGTTTTCCTTTGCCACGCTCACATATTGATTCGAAAAATTATGAAATTTGGAATCTAGCAATAATTTGACATCACGGATTCAACAAAAGTGGTTTCGTTGAAATCCGAGGTCGTTTGCAAAATTTCCATTTTAAGGGCCTGAACTCCATAGCGACTATTCAGAATTTTCAACTGGACATATCTTTCGATTCCCGCTATGAAATTTCGATTTTTCGGATTCGTTGGAAAGATATTATCAATTAGAACCTAATGTTTTTGGTTTCACTAAAATCCGGGTTGTTTTGCACCCGGTACATTCAATTGAAGTTTGAAATCGAATTATCGAACTACCGCGCCATTTTCAATTCCTTTTATAATTATATATAATTATTTATATTCTAACGACGGCGTATATAATATATACATTCGAATTATATTCAAAATAAATTTCTCGTCGATATTATTAAAAATAATTCATTTTAAATATTCAAAATTCACTAAAATTGCCAAAATAAAAATTTTAAACTGGCCCAGATTTTCCGGGTTATTACAATATTTGTTAAATACATAGAAAAGATAAAAGAAATATTTATTTGTTAAATAAATAGAATTGAAAAGGGAATAGTTATTTGTTAAGTAAACAAATAGAAAAGGAATAAATCAAAGGAGTTAATTCAAAGGAATTAATCAAAGGAGTCAATTCAAAGGAATTAATCAAAGGAGATAATTCAAAGGAGTTGATTCAAAAGAGTTAATCGAAAAGAGTTAATGGAAATGAGTTAATCGAATATTAGTTATTTGATTAGAGTTAATCGAAGAGAGTAAATGAGTTAGAGTTAACCAGTTAGAGTTAATAAGTTAGAATTAATCAATTAAAGTTAATCGGTTAGGGTTAATCAATTAGGGTTGACCAGTTAGAGTTGATCAGTTAGAGTTAATCAATTAGGGTTGACCAGTTAGAGTTAATCAATTAGGGTTGACCAGTTAAAGTTGATCAGTTAGAGTTAACCAGTTAGAGTTAGAGTTAACTAGTTAAAGTTAACCAGTTTGAGTTAGAGTTAACCAATTGAGTTAATCGATTAGAGTAAGTTAATCGATTAGAGTTAGATAATCGAGTTGAGTTATCGAGTTAAGATTATTGAGTTAGATAATCAAGTTAAGTAATCGAGTCAAGATATCAAGTCAAGATAAATCAAGTTAAGCTATCGAGTCGAGATAATCGAGATAAGTAAATCGAATTAAGTTATCGAGTCGAGATAATCGAGATAAGTAAATCGAGTTAAGTGAATAAGTTAAGTGAATTAAGTTAGTCGAAAAGAGTTAATCGATTATAGTTTAATCGAAAGGAGTTATCGATTATAGTTTAATCGAAAGGAGTTATCGATTATGGTTTAATCGAAAGGAGTTAATCGATTTAGTTATTCGAAAGTAGATTATCGAATATAAGTTATTCGAAGTGAATTAATCGAATATAAGTTATTCGAAGAGAGATAATCGAATATAGGTTATTCAAAGAAGAGTTAATCAAATAGAGATTACTCGAAGAGAGTTAATCGGCGAATTCGATTATATCGAATTCGGGAAAGTACTTATACTTTCCGGTGTTTGAATCAAGATTTTTTTATTTATAAATCAGGTGTTTATTTATTTATTCACATTAAAGAATAAAAGTTAAAATGGAAGTTAGATATTTCGAAAGTAGGGATTATAACGTTATCGTTATAACCAACGTTTTCAATAAACAAGTGGATTCGTAAATAGAATCCGAAAGTTACGTAAGGAAGTTTGTTAAAGATTAAAAGATAAACTTTGACCATTTCGAAGTTAAAACGTTGTTCACTTAAGGTCTGAGAGGTAATTATACCCCAACTTGATTGACTTCCTTCTTAACTAAGGAATGGTAAGCTTTGATCGCAAAGGAGTTTTGGTAATGTTTACCAAATACGAATCAGAAATGTTTTCTGATAATAGAAAATAAGAATTTAGAATATATGGAAACATGAGATAAGTAAATTAATGAACTAAAGGAATAAAAGTTGATTGGTGATTGATCGATGAAATTTCCATCTGGAAATAACATCGTTGTTTGCACACGTGTTTTTCTTTGATAGTTAACTCACCAACTATCGAATTTTTCGACCATTTAACGTTGTTAATATGGAGAGACCGGTTGGATTATTATCCGAAGAACCACTCCGTTTTGGCATAAGCGTTGCAAATCATATATGCCAAAGATAATTGAAGACGGAGTAAAGTGCAAGGGCGGTTGTATGAATCTTAGGTAAAGATTGCCTAAGATAGATGTACTGAATAGTGCCTTCGGTTTGTTCAGTCCCAGGACAACTTGTATGGACGAAGGTCTGACAGAGTATATCTGATAGATTGCGTAAGTTGATCTCTTCAAACGTATTCACATTTGGTGGCGGAGGAATTCGTTTCTCTTAGCTGTATACCCGTGGTATTTTTGGGGAAATCAATTTGTGATTTGGCGGGTACGACGATGTGACATTCAAAGTGAATGAAGATGTGGCATATAAAAGATAAGCATAGCTTCTAGCCTCACATCCGGTAAATGACAGAAATCGGGCAGACAGCATGGCTATGTAGGTCGCACCTATTAGGGTGTATAATCACCTGATCTAGAGTTTCATTTACTTCTAAAAATCTATTGTTGATGCTGTCCCATTCGGGAAACGGTTGCTGATCCCAACCGTTGGTGATATACATTCGATACACTCAAACGAAATGAGTGCTTGGTCATGTGTGGCCGGGTTGCAAGATGTTCTTGTTGAACCCAGTGTATTCCTCTCTAGAGGTACACTAGCGAAAGGTGGTTCCATACCTTGTCACAGTTGGAAATCCATTACCCAATATGTGCTTGCGGTTTTGATTGTATACTATATATGTAGAACCTGAGATGAAAGCGTTTCTGCTAGATGATTATTTTATTGTGGTTTATAAACATTATTATAATATCAAAACGTTTTTGATATAAAGATATTTTGGATTCTCTTAAGGGAAAAACCCGTTCCGTTATACGGCGTGGTCTTATGAGATATCGTTTAATGGCTCAAACTGTTTTAAACTGTTTTACTCATACCAGTCCCATGACTGACCCGGAGTTTATTTTGTTTTATTTTCCCTAAACTTTTGGGTGCCTAAATTTGTACGGGCAGTCAAGTAGTCGGGATTTTACAGATACACTTGGAGAGCTTGGAGCAGGAGGCTTCAGGATTATATAGCTATTGTTTATTTCCGCTGTGTTGTAAGTGTTGTACTTTGCAATGTTATTGCATACATATGCTGTTTGTATTTCAAAAGTTATGTTATATTTTATTCGTTCCACCGTGAGATTCGTGCTTACTCTAATGACGATGTTCTTCTTCTTCTTCTATTCTATAAGTTCTATCTTATCTATTCTCACCCTCTAAATTCTTTCATTAACTATTCAGTTATTTTCGATCCTTGGATGTTCAATATGTGTTGTATATCGGATAACAAAGGTCGCGAATTTCTGGGTCGTTACAGTTGGTATCAGAGCCAGGTTAAGTGAATTACCTTGGCTCTGTGGCGTGACTCAGTAGAGATGGGGTTAGTAATACCCTAGATTGAGTTTGAGTGTATATATACGAGAGCGTATTTCTTATTGATATAAAAATTGTTTTATATTGTGGTGATTTATTGGTTGAGTTGTTTATGAGTTCTGGTCGATCAGTTTGATCCACTATATCGGTAGGAGTTTCTAAACACTCGAATACGATGGGTCGAAACGATATGTTTTCAAAAGAGGGTAAACAAAATAATTTTACCCAAATTATATTTTGATATAAAGAAGATATATATATTGGAATGAATATATATATATATATATATTGGATATATTGATTGTTATTATAATCAAGTAAGATTATAACTCAAATGGGTATGTATATAACCAATCAAAATTCATATAAGTGAAATATATGAAATCGAATTGAATTAAATCTGAATTTAAATCAGAATTTAAACTAAAACCTGGAAATTTGGAGAAGTGTTTGTAAATGGATTTGAATTGAATATATGAGAATTTTAAAATCCTGGGAGATTTTAAATTGTTTTACAAACAATGTGAATGGTATTTTTAAATGAATCTCCAAATGGAAGTGTTTAGATATGGTTTTGAAAGTGATATAGTATTGAACTCACTTCGATAGCTGGAAATAGATTCCGATGATGATCTAGACATCATCGGTGTTCATTTTCGAGTTCTAAGTGACCGATTACTACCAAAGTTATTGTTTTGAATTGATTTGAGAAAAGCAAGTTTTTTTGAATCTTGAAAAGGAAAGTTTGATTTTCGATATGGTAAACTGTTTAAAACTCCATGGGAAAGATTGTTTGAATTAATACCAAATTGAATTTGGAAATAAAGACAACTGATTAGTGAAATTAACCAGTTAATGAAACGTGAGATGGAACTTAACTTGGTTAACTATATGGATTGGTGAGTTAAGAATTTGAAAATCAAGAATGGTACTTGAGATTAAGAACGGAATTTGGCTTGGTTATAAGCGAACGGTTGTATTGGAGATAAAAGTGATCAGAATTTGATTGGGATAACATTGGTATATGCTGAGTTGATAGCATATGGAAGCGATAGAGTTGATATGCCCGACAAAAAGGTACAAGTTTATATCTGATATAAGCATGATATTTATGAGCCGAATTGGCAAGTCGCTTGGCTGTTTGATTTTCTTTTGGGTTGGAAAAGGCCCAGAGAGGCGAGTTGTAGTTGTACCGATTGACCAGTACAAAGAAGGTGCTGGCGAAATTTATCAAAAAATTCGAGTGTTAGAAAATTTTCATATTTTTGGAAATTTTCGTTGATAGAAATAAATAAATATTTAATTGGAATTTATTTGGTTCAGTTGAAACTGAAATGAAGAATTGAACAAATAAGTTCCAACCAGTCAATAGGATTTGTTTCCTACCTTAGCAATTTCGAGGTCGAAATTATTTTAAGGGGGAAAGATTGTAATGACCCGCATTTTTAACTGTCGAATAATTAATTTATTTAATTAATAAATATCGAGTTGGCGATATCGATAACTGGAATTAAATAATAATTATATTTAATTAATATAAATAATAGGATAATATATTAAATTCTGAAATAGTCAGAATTGGCAGAAATCGCGATATGGTGTGAATTGGGAAATTTGAAATATAATTCAGTTTAAAATTTGAATTACGATAACGAATATATTATATAAACGAAGTTTGAAAGTATAATTATAATTTAATTATAATCGAGCTTGAAATGGCGCTGCAGTTCGTAATTTGGCGATTTGAACTTCAACTGAATGTACAGGATTCGTTTTAAGCCGGATTTCTATGAAACAAGAAACGTTGGGAGCTGGTGGAGTATATTTTTCTAGTGGAAGAGAAAAATCGGGATTTCGTCGTGTAGATTTTGATTTATGTCCAAATCAAATTTTATAAAAATCGATGTGGAATTCCTTTATAATTTATAACGATTTAATTACATAATAAAAGGAATTTCATTATAAATCGAATATCGATTTATATCTGGATTTGAAATATGAAGTTAGAAATTCATATAGGAATATTCTGAAGCTGTATGATATTCTGTTGTGAATATATACGATAATATTTATTATAAATATTAAATTAAAATGTTTTTAAATATATTTATATATTTAAAAGGGTTATTTAGAGCTTTAGAAATAGCCAGTTTTGCAAATGACTTCAAAATTCGGCGAAACTAATTTTGTTAGATCCGCAATGTTTAATTATTGTTAGATTTTAATTTCCGTGATTTTTGAAGTCAGTATGTGGCCGTACTAATTTTTAATGTGAGAAACAATCGATATTTTTACGGTTAAAAATACGCTGTGTGAGCAAACGAAGTCGGAATTCGACGAAACCAGTTTTGTTGGGACCATAATGTCAAACAGTAGCTGCATGTCCAGTTTTGTGATTTTTGGGTATCGTATGTGATCACAGGAATTTTAGAGGACGAATACAATTAGCGATTGATTAAAATAAAATTTAATAATCAATATAAAAATATTTTTATCCTCCTATATAAACACCCCAACACTTCTAAACCTTATTTCCATTTCCTGGTCAAGGATAAAAATCCACCGTCAGTGGAAAACCAAATCGAAAGTTTCAAAAATCAAAATGAAATCAATGAAAAATCTATAAATCACGAGAGTAGCATATATGAAATCGTGGTTGCTTGCTCTTCGATTCGATATACTTGTGAAAGGGTTCGACTGGATTTTTCGTTGCTCAATTTTAGGCAACGTTGTCTAGGGTTTTCAATCTTTTGTTCTTGGAGCATCGATACTTGTTTTTGGTGTTGTATTGGAGCTCAGGAGGTAGAGTAGCTTATGTGTGCAAGTTTTTGGGGGTTTCAGGGTTGAAAGACGTCGCTTGAATTACTGTGGTTGGGCGAAAAGCTGCGGAGGTCGCGGTCGAGAGGGTGAGCTCGAGTTGAGCGTGACTGGGGTGATGTTGAAGAGATTTGGAAGGTGATTGAAATGATATTTTCATTTGGAAATTTAGTGAAGTGTAAAGGATGGTTTGGGTTCATGAATGATCGGAAATGGCAAGGAGAACTGGTGACGCGGTTTTCCAGTTGAGGGAGAAGCAATTGAGCGGGTCGGGGAAAAAGGAAAATGGGTAATGGGCCGGCAAATGAAAGTGAGGCCCAAATTATAATAATTGAGTTTATTTTTAATTTAAATTGTGTATAGACTTGTAAACTCAATAACTTGTCCGTCCATTATCAGAATTCAGCGAGACAAGATCCGTTGGGATCGTATGGACGAGGGCAACACCATGGCACTGACTGGGAGTGGATTTAAGCTCGTTTGAATTTATGGCGAACTAAATTGTTTGATTCAAATCAAACAAATAGTTTATCGTTCTTTAACGATGAACTGCCAATGTGAGTAAAACTCACCAACTCTGAACAGTTATATTTTTATAACGTATATTTAGAATTGATAAATGATGACTGATTGCTGTGTGTTAATTGTTTGGTTGAATTGTCTGTGTATTGATTGAAAATATAGATAACGATATATATATATATATCGTTAATCGAATATTGATTCTGTTTATCTGAATATTTTATATTCGTGTTGTTTAACAACTGTGATGCAGGGAAACAGGTTGGAGGGACCCAACTTGGGTCCTCAATATTTATAATACTGTTTTGTTCATATATTGTGTTATATGATGTGATGAATAATCTGAGATTGGTTATAGTGACAATGGTCTGGATATATTGGTACTGTTAAATACCAAAAGAAGTATTGAAATAAAATATTATATAAAATCGAAAGGTTTTATATAGAAGGAAGATTTCAAACTGTGCATTGAAATAAAATATTTATAAAACGAAAAGGGTTTTATAAAAAGGATATTTACTTAGTAAGTAAATAGAAGTAAAAAGGGATATTTACTTAGAAAGTAAATAGAATTATAAAAGGAATATGTATTTATAAATAGAATTTATAAAAGAAACTATTTATAAAATCAAAGGATTTTATAATGGAAATATTTGGAAAGCCAAATAAGAATTGAAAGGAAATATTAGTAAAACACTTACAAATAGAATTGAAGGGAAAATATTTATTTGTTAAATAAATCAAATATAAAGGAAAATATTTGTGAAATAAAATATAAAGGAAAATATTTGTTAAATACATAGAAAATATAAAAGAAATATTCATTTGTTAAATAAATAGAATTGAAAAGGGAACAGTTATTTGTTAAGTAAACAAATAGAAAAGGAATAAATCAAAGGAGTTAATTCAAAGGAATCAATCAAAGGAGTTAATTCAAAGGAATTAATCAAAGGAGATAATTCAAAGGAGTTGATTCAAAAGAGTTAATCAAAATGAGTTAATTGAATATTAGTTATTCGATTAGAGTTAATCGAATAGAGTAAATGAGTTAGATTTAACCAGTTAGAGTTAACCAGTTAGAGTTAATCAATTAAAGTTAATCAGTTAGGGTTAATCAATTAGGGTTGACCAGTTAGAGTTGATCAGTTAGAGTTAATCAATTAGGGTTGACCAGTTAGAGTTAATCAATTAGGGTTGACCAGTTAGAGTTGATCAGTTAGAGTTAACCAGTTAGAGTTAGAGTTAACCGGTTAAAGTTAACCAGTTAGAGTAGAGTTAACCAATTGAGTTAATCGATTAGAGTAAGTTAATCGATTAGAGTTAGATAATCGAGTTAAGATTATCGAGTTAGATAATCAAGTTAAGTAATCGAGTCAAGATATCAAGTCAAGATAAATCAAGTTAAGCTATCGAGTCGAGATAATCGAGATAAGTAAATCGAGTTAAGTTATCGAGTCGAGATAATCGAGATAAGTAAATCGAGATAAGTAAATCGAGTTAAGTGAATAAGTTAAGTGAATAAGTTAAGTGAATTAAGTTAAGTTAGTCGAAAAGAGTTAATCGATTATAGTTTAATCGAAAGGAGTTATCGATTATAGTTTAATCGAAAGGAGTTATCGATTAGGGTTTAATCAAAAGGAGTTAATCGAATTTAGTTATTCGAAAGGAGATTATCGAATATAAGTTATTCGAAGTGAATTAATCGAATATAAGTTATTCGAAGAGAGATAATTGAATATAGGTTATTCGAAGAAGAGTTAATCAAATAGAGATTACTCGAAGAGAGTTAATCGGCGAATTCGATTATTTCGAATTCGGGAAAGTACTTATACTTTCCGGTGTTTGAATCAAGATTTATTTATTTATAAATCAGGTTTTTATTTATTTATTCACATTATAGAATAAAAGTTAAAATGGAAGTTAGATATTTCGAAAGTAGGGATTATAACGTTATCGATATAACCAACATTTTCAATAAACAAGTGGATTCGTGAATAGAATCCGAAAGTTACGTAAGGAAGTTTGTTAAAGATTAAAAGATAAACTTTGACCATTTCAAAGTTAAAACGTTGTTCAGTTAAGGTCAGAGAGTTAATTATACCCCAACTTGATTGACTTCCTTCTTAACAAAGGAATGGTAAGGTTTGATCGCAAAGGAGTTTTGGAAATGTTTTCCAAATACGAATCAGAAATGTTTTCTAATAATAGAAAATAAGAATTTAGTATATATGGAAACAGGAGATAAGTAAATTAATGAACTAAAGGGATAAAAGTTGATTGGTGATTGATCGATGAAATTTCCATCTGGAAATAATATTGTTGTTTGCACACGTGTTTTTCTTTGATAGTTAACTCATCGACTATCGAAGTTTTCGACCATTTTAACGTTGTTAATATGGAGAGACCGGTTGGATTATTATCCGAAGAACCACTCCGTATTGGCATAAGCGTTGCGAATCATATATGCCAAAGATAATTGAAGACGGAGTAAAGTGCAAGGGCTGTTGTATAAATCTTTGGTAAAGATTGCCTAAGATAGATGTACTGAATAGTTCCTTCGGTTTGTTCAGTCCCAGGACAACTTGTATGGACGAAGGTCTGACAGAGTATATCTGATAGATTGCGTAAGTTGATCTCTTCAAACGTATTCATGTTTGGTGGCAGAGGAATTCGTTTCTCTTAGCTGTATACCCGTGGTATTTTTGGGGAAATCAATTTGTGATTTGGCGGGTATGACGATGTGACATTCAAAGTGAATGAAGATGTGGCATGTAAAAGATAAGCGTTGCTTCTAGCCTCGCATCCGGTAAATGACAGAAATCGGGCAGGCAGCATGGCTATGTAGGTCGCGCCTATTAGGGTGTATAATCACCTGATATAGAGTTTCATACTTCTAAAAATCTATTGTTGATGCTATCCCATTCGGGAAACGGTTGCTGATCCCAACCGTTGGTGATATACATTCGATACACTCAAGCGAAATAAGTTGTCGGTTATGTGTGGCCGGGTTGCAAGATGTTCTTATTGTACCCAGTGTATTCCTCTCTAGAGGTACACTAGCGAAAGGTGGTTCCATACCTTGTCATAGTTGGAAATCCATTACCCGATACGTGCTTGCGATTTTGATTGTATACTATATATGTAGAACGTGAGATGAAAGCGTTTCTGCTATATGATTATTATATTGTGGTTGATAGACATTATTATAATATCAAAAGGTTTTTGATATAAAGATATTTTGAATTCTCATAAGGGAAAAACCCGTTCCGTTATACGGCGTGGTCTTATGAGATATCGTTTAATGGCTCAAACTGTTTCAAACTGTTTTACTCATACCAGTCCCATGACTGACCCAGAGTTTATTTTGTTTTGTTTTCCCAAACTCTTGGGTGCCTAAATTTGTACGGGCAGTCAAGTAGTCGGGATTTTACAGATACACTTGGAGAGCTTGGAGCAGGAGGCTTCAGGATTATATAGCTATTGTTTATTTCCACTGTGTTGTAAGTGTGGTACTCTGCAATGTTATTGTATACATATACTGTTTGTATTTCAAAAGTTATGTTATATTTTATTCGTTTCGCTGTGAGATTCGTGTTTACTCTGATGATGATGTTCTTCCTCTTCTTCTATTCTATAAGTTCTATCTTATCTATTCTCACCCTCTAACTTCTTTCATTAACTATTCGGTTATTTTCGATCCTTGGATGTTCGATATGTGTTGTATATCGGATAACCAAGGTCGCGAATTTCTGGGTCGTTACAAAAATTCTACGTAAAATCCCTAAATTGAGACACCAATAGGAACCCTAACATGTGAAAGGGGGCATATAAATCAAAGAATAGAACATTAAAATACCTACTGAGAGGAAGAATTGAGTTTCGTTGAAATCTTTCGTCTTTGATATCAGTAAGCTTGAAATCAAAAAATTTAGCAAGCTTAAAATCAGAAACCTTGATATCGGTAACTCGTATTTTCTGGAAATCAAGTACTTTTAAAATTAACCAAAATCTGATACGTCTATTTTGAAATTGTAATAACCCGAAAATCCGAGCCAATTTAAAAATTTTATTTTGGTAATTTTAGCGAATTTTGAATATTTAAAATGAATTATTTTAAATAATAACGACAAAAAATATATTTTTGATGAAGTTAAAACTAATAAATTTATTTTAATTATATAACGAGCCTAAAATGGCGCGGTAGTTCCAAAATTCGATTTCAAATTTCAAATGAATGTACAGGATTTAAAATAAATCGGATTTCAGCGAAACAAGAAATATTTGAATCTGTTTGATCATATCTTTCTAACGGATCTAAGAAGCTGAGATTTCACTTTGTAGAGTGAAAGATATGTCCAGTTTAAAATTCAGAAAAGTCGCTGTGGAATTTATATATATTTTAATATATATAAAGGCCTTTAAAAATAGCCATTTTGCAGACGACCTCTGTTTTCGACGAAACCACTTTTGTTGGAACCGGAATGTCTAGTTATTGCTAGATTCGAAAATTCATAATTTTTGAAAGCAATATGTGAGCATGGAGAAAGAAAACGTGTTTTGGCAGTTTCAGTCGATTTCGGTCGAATAGAAAATGGCCATTTTTCAAACGGTCTCGGAATTTGATGAAATTAGTTTGTTAGAACCGTATCGTCAATACAAAGCTAGAAAATATTTTTCGAGAATTTTTAGAGTTCGTATGTGGTCCCGGTAAATTGAAATGCGCGTTCAAATTCAATATATAGATCTATATTTTGATTTTGACGGAAACTGATCGAAACGGCCAAACTGGCTTATGATACATATCCCATTGTATTCGGAATGAGGGTAATTAGCTAGGGCGACAGTCATTAGGTTCAGATTGGAGTTAGTATCAACGAACAAAGATTTTTCAGATTAAAAGAAAATAAATTAATAATATATATATATATATATATATATATATTCAATTCTCCGGTCAAACTGTTTTCCCCAAATCAAAAAGGCCATAGCCCTAACCCGACAATGGCGACGACGAACGCCATTGCCATCGTGCCCCGCCTCCGTCCCCTCTCCGTCGATCGCTCCAACCTCTTCTGCCATGTCAGAATTGAAGCCCCCTCGAAATCACGCGAGAACCCTGCTGTAAAACCGATGCCCCACCTGAAACGAGCCACCCACCTCCATCTCGCAGCGCCTCCGGCCACCCACAGCCTGCACCTCCACCTGCGCCTCTTCCAGTCCCTTGTCGCAGTCCCTCCGAACCCCTGTTCCTCCTTCTCTTCGATTTAAACCCGTGGCCACCCAAAACCCCAAACCATGAATGGAAACCGGCACCTGACCACCCAAAACCCCAAACCATGAATGGAAACCGCCACCTAACCACCCACCGTCGCACCCACTCGCCTCCTTCGACCACCTCCACCAGTGGTGGACATCCCATTGCCGAAAACGCTGTAGGTTTCTTTATATATATATATATATATTATGGCATTGCTGAAAAAGAAAGATAATATCTTTATTTAAACAAAGATGATATTTTTATATAGGTATTAGCTAAATAAAGAAGTGATTTTATATATATAAGAGTGTTATAAAAATATTATTTTTATATATGTTGTAGCATAAAGATTTGATTTTTAAAAAGTGTAAAGATTTATTTTTTTTAAAATAAATAAATAAAGACACGATCTTTGAAAAAGTAAGGATATGATTTTTATGATGTTAAAAATTCGATTTTTATATATTGAATAACGAAGAAAAAATTCGATTTTTATATATTGAATAACGAAGTAAAAATTCGATTTTTATATATATGAAGTGAAAAATAAAAATTTGATTTTTATATTGAAAGTAAACAAATAAAAATGTGATCTTTACAATGAAGTAGACAAAATAAAATTGTGATTTTTATTATTTGAGTAGCGATATAAAAATATAATCTGTATATAGGAAGTAGCGTTGTTAAAAGTATAATTTTTAACATATACCATGTGAAATAGATCTCGTTGGATACACGATGAAGATTTCCTACATATGAAGAATCGTGGCGTTTGGTTTAGCTCTCGGTGAGAACTTCTCACTTTAATTCTTGTTTTCTAGTTAAAAATATATACTAAGATGCAGATGGTGCTTAGCAGCACCCGACACCCGTCGTCCACAGACCATGGATGACTTGTTTGTTTGATTGGTGTGTTGTGAAATTCTATTGTGTGATGTGGAATGAATAAATATTTTATAGTTAAAAATATAATTTTTGACGTGTATATAAAATAAATATTCATTTACAAACCGGACGGTTTGTTTATGTACACCTATTTAAAGGATATTGATTGGGACGATAAATTTTACACGTCGCCCAACTGCACAAATAATATTCAATGTTTGAGGATTGAAACACCACACGGGTGTTGGGATGATATTTGACGTACACTAATCCCAATTATTTAGTTGTATGTCAATCGATAGGTTGACAGACCGTGTAAGCGTTAATTATTTATGTTTAATGCTTATGCAGTTGTGTGGTGCACTTTGGATGATGGTTGATTATTTATCGTTGCTATTATATACATGTGTTGTATGGAATCCATATAATTAACATTATATGGTAATTGATTGGGCCTTATTCCAATTGGGAAAATAAAGAATATTAAAAATATAGATTCATGTGTTGAATAGAATAAATATTCATGTGTTGAATAGAATAAATATTCATGTGTTGAATAAAATATATATTCATGTGTTGAAAGTATCATGTGTTGAACGAAATATTTTAACAATAAAATTTACGTCTTTATCACATATAAAATTAGAAACTAGTTGGAAACTAGTTAAGATGAGTGGTTTCCTGGGTATTGATCTGATGTTGGTTTCGGCCTTCGAGGTTAATACTTAGGGAATTGTTCTCTTACTAATTAACAGTTGGAGTCTGATTAAGAATTAAACGATAAAAATCATTTTTTTTTTAAATATATTAAATAACAAAAATAGTCATGTGTTGACGATACTCATGTGTTGAGGATATTCATGTGTTGAAACTATTCATGTGTTGAATAAAATATTTTATACAATAAAATTCATATTTTTATTGTAAGGAAGAATTAATAAATATTCATGTGTTGAATAAAATATATATTCATGTGTTGAAGAAAATATTCATTTGTTGAATAGAATAATGAAGTTATTGAAATATATCAAGCCGTGATGGTTAGATTGACGCCATTTTGATGTGAACGATATTTATATCGGGTTTATTCATTTATATAATGAATATCGAAAAGGAATTGATTTCAAAATCTAATGCTTTGAAAATATTATCATTTGTATATCGATGATGTGGAATATTCAATTTTGGTTCGAAATTGAATATGAAGTTGAAATCATTTTGAAAACGAATTTAAAACGATTTATAAAATACGTTTTAAAAAGAAATCGACGAAATATATATAATGGCCTGAATAGAACGCGCCGCGCTGCGGCAGTTCTCGAATTTCGACCATTCACTTCGAATGGACGTTACGGGACATCCGACCGTCGGATTCTCCTAAAACCGGAACCATTGGGTTAGTATCGAAAAGAGCTTTCTAACGAATATTAGAGATTTGAATCTAATAGTTGGATTTGGAATTATGTCCAAATCAAATTTGGAAAAGGTCGCTGTGAGTGCAGTTCGATGGCCGTTGATGGAAATCGATTGTACAGGCCTTGATAAAATTATTAAAAATAGTAATAATTTGTGTCAAATCATAAGAAATGATTTGGAAAGAATTGGGATGAAAAACTCCATATTTGAAAAGATAAAAATAGATTTTTATCGAAATGAACTAGTTTTGAACTAGAATTATAATTCATTTATTTTTGAAATAAATAAATTGGATTTGAAATGGTTTTAAAAGTAACCAGAATTTCCAATAATTGAATTGGAATGGATTTGATTCGAAATTGTCTTTGGAATATTTCGATGTTGGATTTCGTGATTATACAGATATTGTTATGGAAATTTGTAAGATATATTGATATCGTTATTTCCAATATGATATTTGCTGGTCGTTGAATTTGATATTGAATATAAGCTGATATATTTTCTATTCAAAGCCTTGTATTTAATATCAAATGTGATTTTGGGATGTCGTGAACGGTATCTTTAATAATACTGTTCTTAGACCCAACGGAGTTTAGAAAATCAGAAACTAACTGGAGATTAGTTAAGTTGAATGGTTTCTGGGGTATTGATCTGATGTTGGTTTCGGCCTTCGGGGTTATTACTTAGGGAATTGTTCACTTGCTAATTTACGGTTAAAGGCTAATGGAATATAATGTGATTTTGGGTTTATCGTGAACCGCGTTTTAAATGACATTGGTTCTTTAACCCAGTTAAAGGCAGGATATGGTTTCCCAAGTTAAACAATCATTGATATGATTTTTGGGAAGATTAAAACCAAGCAGAGTTTTAATGAATCTTTAATTAGATTGAAATGATCGAGAATGGAGTATCACCGGTTTTGCTCCAGGTGATAGTTAAATATTTAATTAGATTTGAACGTGAAATGGTAATGAATTTACCGATAACACCGTGGTGTTAGATATGAAGTATTACCAGTTTTACTTCATGGGATGAATAGGTTGGGATTGGGAAATTTAATAAATGATTACTTCAGTAAGGATCGCTAATCCCGACTAGTTTGGATAAACCTTAATTTGGTTTGATATCCAAAGGAAGATTAAAGTATAAGTTTAAAAGAATTTTTCTTTGATAAAATTAATGGGAACCTTTCCCTAAGAATGTGAAATTTAGAAACTAACTGAAAATTAGTTAAGATGAATGGTTTCTTGGGTATTGATATGATGTTGGTTTCGACCTTCGGGGTTAATATTTGGGGAGTTGTTCTCTTAATAATTTACAGTTAGTGACTGATGAATTGGAACGAGGCATATGTTGTGTTTGTGTAACACTTGTTTATTATATACGCGAGTTATTCAGAAAGACCGGGTTTATCCCATTCTGAATAACTGATTCGACGATGTGTCGAGGATGAACACGGTGGTCGAAGACCAGAGGTCTTCACATCGTTTAGGTGATTACTGATGATCTTGATTGGGCTGTACACCCAAGAGGAGGGAATCAATTGGTGATCGTCCAGACGTACTTGGAGATCGATGGATATGCGAGGTACAAGATGCCTCCGGTTTCGTTCAGACCCAGAACGAACTTGTAAATGGACTGTGTGTCTGACATTGGATTTTATTCTGTGTGATTGATCTCTATTAAATGTCTATCTGTTTGGCGGCGGAGAATTTATTCTCTTGCTTAACGCACTTCTCTGAGACGTACGAGCTCAGGGGTTATATGTAATAACCCGGAAATCTGTGCCAGTTTAAAAATTTTATTTTGGCAATTTTAGCGAATTTTGATTATTTAAAATGAATTATTTTAAATAATATCGACGAGAAATTTATTTTGAATATAATTCGAACGTATATATTCGTTTGAATCGTCGTTAGAATATAAATATTTATTTATATTTATAAAAGGAATTGAAAATGGCGTGGTAGTTCGATAATTCGATTTCAAACTTCAAATGAATGTACCGGGTGCAAAATAAACCGGATTTTAGTGAAACCAAAAATAATAGAATCTAATGGAGAATATCTTTCCAACGAATCAGGGAAATCAAAATTTCATAGCGGGGATAAAAAGATATGCCCAGTTGGAAATTCTGAATAGTCGCTATGGAATTCAGGCCCTTAAAAATGGAAATTCTGCAAACGACCTCGGATTTCGACGAAACCACTTTTGCTGGATCTGGGATGTAAAGTTATTGCTAGGTTTCAAATTTCATAATTTTTCGATTCAATATGTGAGCGTGGCAAAGGAAAACGCGTTTGACCAGTTTTAGTTGATTTTAATCGACTGGAAATTGGCCATTTTTCAAACGGTCTCAGAATTCGACGAAACTAGTTTTGTTAGGACCGTATCATCAATACGAAGCAAGAAAATATTTTTTTGGAATTTGTAGAGTTAGTATGTGACCCCAGTAAATTGAAATGCGCGTTCAAATTCAATATATAGAGTTATATGTTTATTTTGACGGAAACTGATCGAAACGATCGAATCAGCCTACGATACATATCCCATTGTGTTCGGAATGAGGGTAATTAGCTATGGACGACAGGCGGTGGGTCCCGTTTCGAGTCCGAAATTTTAAGTTACTTTTGGTGGAAAATAAAATAAAATAAAAAATATAAAATCCTCTCCACTCCTTTTCTCTCTCCTCCTTTTTACCTTTACCCCCCTTCTCTCGTTCATTTCAGAAATAAACAAAAGAAAAAAAACCGCGCAGTCGAGATCTCATCCTCCCTCCTCCACATCGCCGTCGAGACCCCTCTCCTCCATCTGCCGCGTCGATCGAACACCCTCTCCTCCACCTGCCGCCTGCGGAACCCCCCTCCTCCCTCTGCCGCATCGATCGAAAGACCCCCTCCTCCACCTGCCGCCTGCGAAACCCCCCTCCTCCATCTGCCGCGTCGATCGAAACACCCCCCCTTTCCATGCTGAGACGCGCACACCCCCCTTCCACCGCCTACAGCCCCACCCGCCGCCACCGCTCCGTCCATCTCCACCAAATCCGACTGAAACCCATCCTTCTTCTGATAAATAAAGTGAGTTTTATTTATTATTTTTAGTGTAGAAAATTATCATTTTTCCTATATGTTTGAGTGTAGAAAAATATGATTTTTCATATGTATAGATCCGCAATAAAGATAGGATTTTTATCATAAGATAGAAATATTTGAAAAAGAAATATTTGAAATAGAATATTTGAAAATCGAAATATATGAAGCCGCGTTGATAGATTGACGCCATTTTGACGTGAATGATATTTATATCGATTTTATTCAAATTGAAGTGAATATTAAAGTGAATTGAAATTCGAATTTAATTGAATTGATTTGAAATTCGAAATAGAATTGAAATCGTTTTGAAATGAATTCGAATAGATTTGAAATAGAACTGAAATCGTTTTAAATTAAATTTAAAACGAATTGAATTTGAATTGAAATCGATTTGAAATGAATTTAAAACGAATTTGTATTGGAATATTCAATTTTGATTTGAAATTGAATATGAAGTTGAAAACATTTTGAAAATGAATTTAAAACGATTTATAAAGCACGTTTTAAAGGGAAATCAACGAAGTATATATTATATATATTATATATATATATATATAATATAATGGCCTGAATAGAACGCGCCGCGCCGCTGCAGTTCGCGAATTTCGACCATTAACTTCGAACGAATATTACGGGAGATCCGATCGTCGGATTCTTCTAAAACCGGAACCGTTGGGTTCGTATCGAAAAGAGCTTTCTAACGAATATTAGAAATTTGAAATCTAACGGTTGGATTTGGAGTTACGTCCAAATCAAATTTGGAAAAGGTCGCTGTAAGTGCAGTTCGATGGCCATTGATGGAAATCGACTGTACAAGCCTTGATAAAATTATTAAAAATAGTAATAATTTGTGTTAAATCATAAGAAATGATTTGGGAAGAATTGGGATGAAAAATTCCATATTTGAAAGGATAAAAATAGACTTTTATCGAAATGAACTAGTTTTGAACTAGAATAGTAATTTATTTATTTATTTAAAATAAATAAAGTGGGTTTGAAATGGTTTTGAAATATAACCAGAACTTCCAAAAATTGAATTGGAACGGATTTGAATCGAAATTGTCTTCGGAATATTTCGATGCTGGATTTCGTGGTGATACAGATATTGTTATGGGAATTTGAAAGATATATATATATCGTTATTTCCAATATGATATTTGTTGGTCGTAGAATTTGATGTTGAATATAAGCCGATTTATTTTCTATTCAGAGCCTTGTATTTAATATCAAATGTGAGTTGGGTTTGTCGTGAATGGTGTCTTCATTAACACTGTTCTTAAGCCCAGTTGAGAAAAATATTAAATTTTTTTATTTAGATTTAATGAAGTGTACCAATTAAATGATATTTAATTGGAATTGAATTGGTATTGATTTTTGGGTTTATCGTGAACAGTGTTTTAAATAACACTTGTTCTTTAACTCGATAATTAATGAATGTGATTTTAGGTTTATTGTGGGCCGTTTTTTAAATGACATTGGTTCTTTAACCCAGTTAAAGACAGGATATTGATTTCTGTGAAGATTATAACTAAGTGGAGTTTTAATGAATCTTTAATTAGATTGAAATGATCGAGAATGGAGTATCACCGGTTTTGCTCCAGGCGATAGTTAAATCTTTAATTAGATTTAAACGTGAAATGGTAATTGAATTTACCGATAACACCGTGGTGTTAGATGTGAAGTATTACCAGTTTTACTTCATGAGATGAATAAGTGGGGATTGGGAAATAAAATAAATGATTATTCCGGTGTGATTCGCAAATCCCGACTAGTTTGAATTTATATTCAAAGTAGATTAAAGAATAAATTTAAAGAATTTATCTTTGATAAAATTAATGGGAACCTTTCCCAAAATATAAGAATATTTGAATAAAAAGAATATTCTGAAGTGGAATGAGGCGTATGTTGTGTTTGTGTAAAACTTTTATTATATATACGCGAGTTGTTCAGAAAGACCGGGTTTATCCCATTCTGAATAACTAATTCGACATGGTGTCGAAGATGAAGACGGTGGTCGAAGACCGGAGGTCTTCACGTCGTTTGGGTGATTACTGATGATCTTGATTGGGCTGTACACCCAAGAAGATGGAAACAGTTGGTGATCGTCCAGACATACTTGGAGATTGATGGATATGCGGGGTACTAGGTGCCTCCGGTTTCGTTCAGACCCAGAACGAACTGGTAAATGGACTGTGTGTCTGACATTGGATTTTAGTCTGTGTGGTTGATTTCTATTAAATATATATCTGTTTGGCGGCGGAGAATTTATTCTCTTGCTTAACGCCCTTCTCTGAGACGTACAAGCTCAGGGGTTATATACTGATGGATATCAAACGCATAGAGTGAATTGCCTGTGTGGCATGCCTAAGTGGCAAATGATCAAGGCTTCTGTTGAAAAGCAAAGTCTTGTGGTTGCTGATCAAAGCACCGCCTGTGTGGCATAGCTTTGTTTAACGTGAATTTGCGAGCCTCACACCTCGGTTGTGAACCAGAAACGGGAGAGGACCTCAGGGACGACATGCGTTTCTTTCTAGCTAGGGTGGTGTCAGTGACCTACCAGCCCTGACATTTATATACTTTTCACCTGTGTGGTTGTTGCTGTTGCGAGGCGCCTCGGTTTGATCGGACGATCCGGGTCCGATGGAGTCATTTGATGGCTCATTTGCGCCCCAAAGGGCGGGGAAACGTAGTGTTCCGGCATTTTAATCCACATCGGTGGACCGGCCCTGTCGCTCCAAGGGTCGATGCGTTCTGATCCTGAGACATGGTAGGCTAGATTGTCTCGAATCGGTAGAGGACGATCCCTAGCCTCGGTTCATAGATGGAAACCCAATTTCCAAATACGTGACATTTGCGGTTTTATTTGTAGAACCTAGTATGGCGACATAGTGGGATGGGGCGCTTATGCCGCCTAGGATTGATACTTATGATTTGAAATTGTTTTATACACTATGCACTTATAATGGTATCAAATGATTTGTTTTAAACGTATCAAGCATTCTTGGCTATTATAAGGTAAAAACCCTATCCTCCGGCTTGCGTTGCATTGTGTGATGGGAACTGGGTCTTATAATAGCTTCATTTTTCTTTATTTAGCATTGTGTTGTTTGTTTTATGCACTGGTATTCTTGGGAGGAAACCCGTTCCGTGTTATACGGCGTGGTCCCTTGATTTACCTAACTTTAAAATAAAGATTTATAACTGTTTTAGTTCTCACACTAGTCCCATGACTGACTTGGAGTTTATTGTTTTAACCTAAACTCTGGGTGCCCTTATTTTGACACAGGCAGCTAGTAGTTTTTGGTTTTGCAGATTTATATTCACAGGATCCTGGTTTACAGCTGGAATGATATCCGGAATGCTTTGTATCCGTATATCTCTTCTAGTTATGTATTGTATTATTTTCCGCTGCGATGTATTTAAATATAATTTAAATCTCTGATATTTCTGTGTAATATTCATTTATACTCTGTATATTCTTGTATTCTGATGAATTGTTGTAATATACAATGAAATGTTCTTCCGTCTGCGTTTTTCTGTGTGTTGTTCTCGAACTATCCGCTCTTTCCTTTACGGGGAAGTTACGGGTTTTCACAGTTGGTATCAGAGCTTTGGTTTACAAAGCTCAGAGAACAAGACACATTAGAACCATACGAAAGAATTCATCAGATATTGGATTAGTAATATCCAATTAGAATGACTCGTTAGAGATGGGATCAGTAGTATCCTAGAACGAGTGTGAAGAGTATATTTTTGAAAATGAAAACAAAATTTGTTTTGAAAATTTAAATCTCTGATATTTCTGTGTAATATTCATTTATACTTTGTATATTCTTGTATTCTGATGAATTGTTGTAATATACAATGAAATGTTCTTCCGTCTGCGTTTTTTTGTGTGTTGTTCTCGAACTATCCGCTCTTTCCTTTACGGGGAAGTTACGGGTTTTCACAGAAATTCGTTTTCAAAACCATTTCAACTCTATATTCAATTTCAAATCGATTTGATTTCAATTCAATTCGAATTCATTTCTATTTTTATTTAATTCGAATTCAAATTCGTTTCAATTCAATTCAAATTTTAATTCGTTTTAAATAAAAATAGAAATGAATTCGAATTGAATTGAAATCATATCGATTTGAAATTGAATATAGAGTTGAAATGGTTTTGAAAACGAATTTAAAACAATTTTATTAACCCCGTAGTGACGGCGGCAAGGGTAATCCTTGGAATATAACAAAGAAACAGATAATAGCAGAACAGAATTAAATAAATACACCAGAAAGTGAACAATAGAATATACTGGATAAAAGTAATCATCAGAGTTACACAGTATACAGGATCTTACTTAGTACAATTACAGTTCAACTATACATATATGTCTACAGCGGAAAAACAAACATAATGTACAATAGGAGCTGAACAACATAAAAAGAGATAAATGATAGAATCCATCTTCAGCTCCAGCTATCCAGAAAGAACCAGCCAAACCTGAATACAAGGCTGCCCGTGTAGAAAAAGGGGGCACCCGAGTTTGAAAGTGAAACAAACTACGAGTCAGTCATGGGACTGGTATGAGAAATCCACTCAACACATTTAATATATGGCTAATCACAGGACCACGCCACTTTCGTGGAACGGGTTTACTCCATTGGATTGCCAGTGCTTTAAAAACAAATCTTTCTTTTAAACATCGCAATGCTTTTTATAAAAATAAGCCATTATAAGACTCAGTTCCCATCACACAATGCAACGCAAACCGGAGGATAGAGTTTTACCTTATAACGGCCAAAATATGCTTGATACGAATAAAACAAAGGCATTTGATATTATTGCTAGTGTTTATATGTTTTGAAAACAATTTCAAATCATAACTATCAATCATAAACGACATTAATGCCCCATACCACTATGTCGCCATACATAGGTACACAATTAAAACCGCACAGTCACGTAATTGGAAATTGGATTTCCGTCATGAACCGAGGCAAGGGATCGTCCTCTCCGAATTCAAGACAATCTAGCCCATGTCTCAGGGCCCAGACTCAGGTGGGCCCTTGGATCGTCAGGGCCGGTCCACCGATGTGGATTATTATGCCTGAACACTACGTTTCTCCGCCCTATGGGGCGTAAACGAGCCAACGAATGGCTCCATCGGTCCCGGATCGATCGATATATCCGAGGCGCCTCGCAACAGCAACAACCACATAGGTGAAAAGTATATAAATATCAGGGCTGGTAGGTCACTGACACCACCCTAGCTAGAAAGAAACGCATGCCCTCCCTGAGGTCCTTCTCCCGTTTCTGGTTCATACCGGGGTGTGAGGCTCGCGAATTCACATTATACACAAAGCTACGCCACATGGGCGGTGCTTTGATCATCACCATAAGACTTTGCTTTTCAACAGAAGCCCTGATCATTTTCCACATAGGCATGCCACACTAGCAATTCATGCCATGCGACTGATGCCCACCGATACACAACCTCTGAGCTCGTGCGTCTCAGAGAAGGGCGTTAAGCAAAAGAATAAATTCTCCGCCGCCAAACAGATGTATATTTAATAGAGATCAATCAACACAGAATAAAATCCAATGTCAGACACACAGTCCATTTACAAGTCCGTTCTGGGTCTGAACGAAACCGGAGGCACTAAATACCTCGCAAAGCCATCGATCACCACGTACGTCTGGACGATCACCACTCATTATCCATATTTCGGGATGCCTCCCAATCAGGACCTCGGCTACCATCCAAACGAGGTGAAGATCTCCGGTCTTCGACCACCGTCTTCATCTTCGACTTTCAATCGTCGGTCAATTATTTGAAATGAGAACTAACCCGGCCTTTACAAATAATTCACGTATATTTAGAATTTCAAATCAATTTATTTCAATGGTTAAATCAACCGACAACACCAATTTGTTCTTTAATGTACTTTTCACACCAAACACATTTAACCATCAAAAACCACATAAATCGAGCAAATTCAGTTTATTTCCATTCCATATCGTTTATGATATTTTATAACAATTTATCGCTATTTTTATTTATTTTAAAATAGCCAATTTAGTCAAAACGACGCTTCGGGCCATAACGCGGCCGTGGCGCTGTTTTTCTTCAGATTTGATTTACACATATCTGAAAATCTAACCGTTGGATCTTCACAAAATTTACATCATTAGAAAGGTCTTTTCAAAACGAATCCAACGGTTCTAGTTTCGGGAAAATCCGATGGTCGGATCTCCCGGTACAATCGTTTGACGTTTCAATTTCAAAATACGTACTGCAGCGTCGTTATTCGATTAAATATAATTATATATATATATAAATATAATAGTTTCTGGCGTAATTATAAGATTGGCGACTGAGCGACTATGTGGTGAATTTTCTTATTTGATACGAGGAGATATGACCATCCCAGAATATCATAAGAAATTCAACGAACTTTCTCACTTTGCTCCTGTTAGATCAAAATTTGGCTCTAACACCCAAATCATCATATTTTAAGTATAGGATATGGAGAAATAACTGAAAAATAGAGAAAAAAGCAAGACAACAGGGTTTTTATAGTGGTTTGGCGTTAACGAGCCTACGTCCACTTTATATTTTCTCATTTCACTCAGAGGTTACAATTACAATGAATATTGGCTCTCAACCACTTGAATTCAATGAATAATTCTCTCCGAATCCATTGAATTTATTGAGGAAGATGGTGGTTATTCATGGAGAAGTGTTGGCCATGGCAGCCATGGAAGTTGAGATGCCAAAAGTCCCTTGAAAATGCCTCTGAAGGTGTATTTATAGCTGTAGGAAAGCTCCTAGGAGGACTGGTTCGTGATGGGGTACGTGGCAGGCGATCCGGAAAAATAGGAGAGCCAGTAGCCTTGAGAATAGGTCAAAACAAGCTGCGTGTGAACAGGTCCGAAGGTCGGATCGCGGTCATAGGTCGGATCGCGGTCATGGGTCGGATCGCGGTCATAGGTCGGATCGGATCGCGTAGGCAAGGGCGGATCGGATCGCGGTCATATGCCAGCTTACACCCGTTCACGGAAATGGGCGTAACTTTCAAACCGTAAGTCAGATTGAGCCAAACCAAAGCTCAAACTGAAGCTAATTCAAAGGGCTACAAGTATATGAGGTGAATAGATCCAAACGAGGTCATTTGATAGGGGTTTCGGGCCAGTTTATACTAATGTTGTGATTTTGACCAAACTGCCTTGTGTCTTCTGACGATGCTTCCAATGCCAGAGAGCGATGTTATCCAGAGATTCCATATGAGACAACATTTACCCAGAGGTGTGTCAACATGATCTTTTCTTTGGGTAGCCTGGTCACAAAGCAGGCTAACAGCTCCCCATCTAATTCAGAATACGAGGAGAAAGAATCTCAGATTTATTTACGGACTTCAAATGGAAAATGATAAGTGATAAGAACTGTATATGTGTGCATGCATATTTATTGAACAGGTTATAGCAAAGGGGCTAGAGAAGAGGAATAAAATTTTGTGCCTGACAAATAGGTACACATTTACTATTTTGTTTGGGTGATGATTTTATGAGCCTGTTGGCTAGCCGCTTGGCTTTTTCTTTTTGACATGAGACGCCCGTGTGGCTATTTGGGAATTTTCCCAGCCCCTCCTGTACAAAGGAGGTTATGGCGAAATTTTCCAAAATTTAAAGGCGTTAGTGAAATATTTGAAGTGAAAACGATATTGAAATTGTTGAATGAACTATATTTATATAATATATAAATAAAAATAAAATTAAAACGAAACGTGGCCGTGTAGTTCGTGTTTTGAAACCGTGATTTCAAGCAACTAGTGCGGGAAATCCGACCATTGGATTTTCCCGAAACCGCAACCGTTGGGTTCGCCTTGGAAATATCTTTCCAACGATACCAACTTTGTAAAAATCCAACGGTTGGATTGTCTGGAATGTTTAATTCAAATCTGAAGAAAAACAGCGCCAGAAACGATTATATTTTTATATATATATATATATATAATTATATTTAATCGAATAACGACGCTGTAGTTCGTATTTTGAAATCGAAACTTCAAACGATTGTACCGGGAGATCCGACCGTCGGATTTTCCCGAAACTGGAACCGTTGGATTCGTTTTGAAAAGACCTTTCTAATGATGTAAATTTTGTAAAGATCCAATGGTTAGATTTTCAGATATGTGTAAATCAAATCTGAAGAAAAACAGCGCCACGGCCGCGTTATGGCCCGAAGCGTCGTTTTGAATAAATTGGCTATTTTAAAATAAATAAAAATAGCGATAAATCATTATAAAATATCATAAACGATATGGAACGGAAATAAACTGAATTTGCTCGATTTATGTGGTATTTGATGGTTGAATGTGTTTGGTGTGAAAATTACATTAAAGAACAAAATTGGTGTTGTCGAATGACCATTGAAATAAATTGATTTGAAATTCTAAATATCCGTGAATTATTTGAAAAGGCCGAGTTAATTCTCATTTCAAATAACTGACCGACGATTGAAAGTCGAAGATGAAGACGGTGGCCGAAGACCGGAGATCTTCACCTCGTTTGGATGGTAACCGAGGTCCTGATTGGGAGGCATCCCGAAATATGGATAATGAGTGGTGATCGTCCAGACGTACGTGGTGATCGATGGGTTTGCGAGGTATTTAGTGCCTCCGGTTTCGTTCAGACCCAGAACGGACTTGCAAATGGACTATGTGTCTGACATTGGATTTTATTCTGTGTTGATTGATCTCTGTTAAATATACATCTATTTGGCGGCGGAGAATTTATTCTTTTGCTTAACGCCCTTCTCTGGAACGCACGAGCTCAGAGGTTGTATATCGGCGGATATCAGTCGCATGGCATGAATTGCCAGTGTGGCATGCCTAAGTGGCAAATGATCAGGGCTTCTGTTGAAAAGCAAAGTCTTGTGGTGATGATCAAAGCACTGCCTGTGTGGCGTAGCTTTGTGTATAATGTGAATTCGCGAGCCTCACACCCCGGTATGAACCAGAAACGGGAGAAGGACCTCAGGGAGGGCATGCGTTTCTTTCTAGCTAGGGTGGTGTCAGTGACCTACCATCCCTGACATTTATATACTTTTCACCTGTGTGGTTGTTGCTGTTGCGAGGCGCCTCGGATATATCGGTCGATCCGGGACCGATGGAGCCATTCGTTGGCTCGTTTACGCCCCATAGGGCGGGGAGACGTATTGCTCAGGCATTTTTAATCCACATCGGTGGACCGACCCTGTCGCTCCAAGGGTCGATGCGTTCTGATCCTGAGACATGGTAGGCTAGATTGTCTCGAATTCGGTAAGGACTATCCTTTGCCTTGGTTCATGACGGAAATCCAATTTCCAAATACGACATCGTGCGGTTTTGATTGTATACCTATATATGGCGACATAGTGGTATGGGGCATTAATGCCGTCTATGATTGATAGTTATGATTTGAAATTGTTTCTGAAACATATAAACACTAGCAATAATATCAAATGCCTTTGTTTTATTCGTATCAAGCATATCTTGGCCGTTATAAGGAAAAAACTCTATCCTCCGGTTTGCGTTGCATTGTATGATGGGAACTGAGTCTTATAATGGCTTCATTTTTATAAAATGTATTGCGTTGTTTAAAAGAAAGATTTGTTTTAAAGATCTGGCAATCCGATGGAGTAAACCCGTTCCACGAAAGTGGCGTGGTCCTGTGATTAGCCATATATTAAATGTGTTGAATAGATTTCTCATACCAGTCCCATGACGGACTCGTTGTTTGTTTCACTTTCAAACTCGGGTGCCCCTTTTTCTACACGGGCAGCCTTGTTTTCAGGTTTAGCTGGTTCTTTCTGGATAGCTGGAGCTGAAGATGGATTCTATCATTTATCTCTTTTTATGCTGTTCAGCTCCTATTATACATATTATGTTTGTTTCCGCTGTAGACATCTATGTATAGCTGAACTGTATTTGTACTAGGTATGATCCTGTATATTGTGTAACTCTGATGATTACGTTTATCCAGTATATTCTATTGTTCATTATCTGGTGTATTTGTTTAAAAACAAACAGCGCAATGCTAAATAAAGAAAAATGAAGCTATTATAAGACCCAGTACCCATCACACAATGCAACGCAAGCCGGAGGATAGGGTTTTTACCTTATAATAGCCAAGAATGCTTGATACGTTTAAAACAAATCATTTAATACCATTATAAGTGCATAGTGTATAAAACAATTTCAAATCATAAGTATCAATCCTAGGCGGCATAAGCGCCCCATCCGATTATGTCGCCATACTAGGTTCTACAAATAAAACCGCAAATGTCACGTATTTGGAAATTGGATTTCCATCTATGAACCGAGGCTAGGGATCGTCCTCTACCGATTCGAGACAATCTAGCCTACCATGTCTCAGGATCAGAACGCATTGACCCTTGGAGCGACAGGGCCGGTCCACCGATGTGGATTAAAATGCCTGAACACTACGTTTCCCCGCCCTTTGAGGCGCAAATGAGCCATCAAATGACTCCATCGGACCCGGATCGTCCGATCAAACCGAGGCGCCTCGCAACAGCAACAACCACACAGGTGAAAAGTATATAAATGTCAGGGCTGGTAGGTCATTGACACCACCATAGCTAGAAAGAAACGCATGTCGTCCCTGAGGTCCTCTCCCGTTTCTGGTTCACAACTGGGGTGTGAGGCTCGCGAATTCACGTTATACAAAGCTATGCCACACAGGTGGTGTTTTGATCATCAACCACAAGACTTTGCTTTTCAATAGAAGCCTTGATCATTTGCCACTTAGGCATGCCATACAGGCAATTCACTCTATGCGTTTGATATCCATCAGTATATAACCCCTGAGCTCGTACGTCTCAGAGAAGGGCGTTAAGCAAGAGAATAAATTCCCCGCCGCCAAACAGATATATATTTAATAGAAATCAACCACACAGACTAAACCGGAGGCACCTAGTACCCCGCATATCCATCGATCTCCAAGTATGTCTGGACGATCACCAACTGTTTCCATCTTCTTGGGTGTACAACTCAATCAAGATCATCAGTAATCACCCAAACGACGTGAAGACCTCCGGTCTTCGACCATCGTCTTCAACTTCGACACCACGTCAAATTAGTTATTCAGAATGGGATAAACCCGGTCTTTCTGAACAACTCGCGTATATATAATAAAAGTGTTACACAAACACAACATACGCCTCATTCCACTTCAGAATATTCTTTTTATTCAAATATTCTTATATTTTGGGAAAGGTTCCCATTAATTTTATCAAAGATAAATTCTTTAAATTTATTCTTTAATCTCCTTTGAATATAAATTCAAACTAGTCGGGATTAGCGAATCACACCGGAATAATCATTTATTTTATTTCCCAATCCCCACCTATTCATCTCATGAAGTAAAACTGGTAATACTTCACATCTAACACCACGGTGTTATCGGTAAATTCAACTACCATTTCACGTTTAAATCTAATTAAAGATTTAACTATCGCCTGGAGCTAAACTGGTGATACTCCATTCTCGATCATTTCAATCTAATTAAAGATTCATTAAAACTCCACTTAGTTTTAATCTTCACAGAAATCAATATCCTGTCTTTAACTGGGTTAAAGAACCAATGTCATTTAAAACACGGCCCACAATAAACCCAAAATCACATTCATTAATTATCGGGTTAAAGAACAAGTGTTATTTAAAACACTGTTCGCGATAAACCCAAAAATCAATACCAATTCAATTCCAATTAAATATCATTTAATTGGTACACTTCATTAAATCTAAATAAAAAGATTTAATATTTTTCTCAACTGGGCTTAAGAACAGTGTTAATGAAGACACCATTCACGACAAACCCAAATCACATTTGATATTAAATACAATGCTCTGAATAGAAAATATATCGGCTTATATTCAACATCAAATTCTACGACCAACAAATATCGTATTGGAAATAACGATATATATATATATCTTTCAAATTCCCATAACAATATTTGTATCACCACGAAATCCAACATTGAAATATTCCGAAGACAATTTCGATTCAAATCCGTTCCAATTCAATTATTGGAAGTTCTGGTTATATTTCAAAACCATTTCAAACTCACTTTATTTATTTTAAAAAAATAAATAAATTACTATTCTAGTTCAAAACTAGTTCATTTCGATAAAAGTCTATTTTTATCCTTTCAAATATGGAATTTTTCATCCCAATTCTTCCCAAATCATTTCTTATGATTTAACACAAATTATTACTATTTTTAATAATTTTATCAAGGCCTGTACAGTCGATTTCCATCAATGGCCATCGAACTGCACTTACAGCGACCTTTTCCAAATTTGATTTGGACGTAACTCCAAATCCAACCGTTAGATTTCAAATTTCTAATATTTGTTAGAAAGCTCTTTTCGATACGAACCCAACGGTTCTGGTTTTAGGAGAATCCGACGGTCGGATCTCCCGTAATATTCGTTCGAAGTTAATGGTCGAAATTCGCGAACTGCCGCGGCGCGGCGCGTTCTATTCAGGCCATTATATTATATATATAATATATACTTCGTCGATTTCCCTTTAAAACGTGCTTTATAAATCGTTTTAAATTCATTTTCAAAACGGTTTCAACTTCGTATTCAATTTCAAATCAAAATTGAATATTCCAATATAAATTCGTTTTAAATTCATTTCAAATCGATTTCAATTCAAATTCAATTCGTTTTAAATTCAATTTAAAACGATTTCAATTCTATTCGAATTCATTTCAAAACGATTTCAATTCTATTTCGAATTTCAAATCAATTCAATTAAATTCGAATTTCAATTCACTTTAATATTCACTTCAATTTGAATAAAATCGATATAAATATCGTTCACGTCAAAATGGCGTCAATCTATCAACGCGGCTTCATATATTTCGATTTTCAAATATTCTATTTCAAATATTTCTTTTTCAAATATTTCTATTTTCAAATATTCTATTTCAAAACTGGAATGAGGCCCAATCAATTACCGTATAATGTTAATTATATGGATTTTCTACAACACATGTATACAATAACAATGATGAATGATCAACCATCATCCAAAGTGCATTCTACAGTGTATAAGCATTAAATATAAATATTTAACGCTCGTAACAGTCTGTCAATCAATCGATCGACATACAACTAAACAATCGGGATTAGTGTACGTCAAATATCATCCCAATACCCGTGTGGGGTTTCAAACAATCAAACACAAATTTTATTTGTGTTGTTGGGCGATGTGTGAAATTTATCGTCCCAATCAATATCAGTCAAATGTGTGTATATAAACAAATCGTCCGATTTGTTTATTTTTATTTCATTTCATTTACACGTTAAAAATTCTATTTTTAACTATAAAATATTTTCCACTATAAAATATTTTATTTTAACTATATAAATATTTTATTTCATTTCACATCACATCACACAATCAACTACACATCAAAATCAAACAAACAAGCATACAAGCCGTCCATGGTCTGTGGACGACAGGTGTCGGGTGCTACTAAACACCGTCTGCATCCTAGTATATATTTATATAACTAGAAAAAAGAAATTTAGAGTGAGGAGTTCTCACAGAATTGCTAATCCTATGTGATTTGGGTTTGTATTATTTCGCTCATGACGGAATCCAATTTCCAACTGTAACGGCAAGGAATTTCGCTCGATCTGAATCGATCGTTAAACCGACTAAGACCGTTCGAAACCCCTGATCGTTTTGAGAACAGGACAAATCAGAACGCAGACGGAAGAACATTTCATTGTTATTACAACAATTCCATCAGATACAAGAATATACAGAGTATAAATGAATAAATTACACATAAAATATCAGAGATTTAAATTACATTTAAATACATCGCAGCGGAAAATAATACAAAAACACAACTAGAAGTAATGCACGGATACAGAGCTTTCCGAGCATCGTTCCAGCTGTAAATCAGGACCCTGTGAATATAAATCTGCAAAACCAAAACTACCAGCTGCCCGTGTGGAAAATAGGGGCACCTGGAGTTTATTGTGTACCAAACTGTAACGGCAAGGAATTTCGCTCGATCTGAATCAGTCGTTAAACCGATCTAGACCGTTCGAAACCCCTGATCGTTTGAGAACATGACAAATCAGAACGCAGATGGAAGAACATTTCATTGTATATTACAACAATTCCATCAGATACAAGAATATACAGAGTATAAATGAATAAATTACATTCGAATAATATCAGAGATTTAAATTAATGACCCATACCACTATGTCGTCGTACTAGTAATACAATCACGTCCGCGTATTCCGTATTGGAAATTGGATTCCTTCATGAGTCGAGGCAAGGGGCAAGCTCCTCTCCGATTCGAGACACTCTAGCAAATGCCTCGGGACCGCACACAGCAATCCCCTGGATCCTCCAAGGCCGGTCCTCCCTTACTTTTGAGGATTAATTATTCCTAAACACACGTTTCCCGGTCCTTACAGACCTATAATCGAGGCGCCTCATATTCCAACAACCACACAGGTGAAAAGTAGATATAAATGCCAGGGCTGGGAGGTCACTGACACCACCATAGCTAGAAAGAAACATCGTGCACTCCTTGGGGCCTTCTCCCGTTTTTGACTCATACCGGGGTGTGAGGCTCACGAATTCACGTTATACACAAAGCTACGTCACACAGACCATGCTTTGATCATCAACCACAAGACTTTGCTTTGCAACAGAAGCCTTGATCATATGCCACTTAGGCGTGCCACACAGGCAATCCACTCCATGCGACTGATTTCTATCAATACATAACCTCTGAGCTCGTACGTCTCAGAGAAGGGCGTTAAGCAAGAGAATAAATTCTCCGCCGCCAAACAGATATATATATATTTAACAGAGATCAATCAACACAGAACAAAATCCAATGTCAGACACACAGTCCATTTACAAGTCCGTTCTGGGTCTGAACGAAACCGGAGGCACCAATTCCTCGCATATCCGTACAATCAACAGTATGTTTGGACGGCTACTACTTCAGTTCCTTCATGGTAGCTACTCCAATCACGAGCATCAGTAGCGCCCATTCAACCAATGTGAAGATCGTCGGTCTTCAACCGTCTTCCACTCTTCGACTTCTCAACGTCGATCGATTATTTGAAATGAGATGAACTCGGCCTTTTCAAATAATCCACGTATATTTAGTTTTTCAAATCAATTTATCACATGGTTGGACTATTCAACATTCACATTTCAGTTCTTTAGTTATAATTTTCATGTTAAATACATTCAACCATCATATATCAAGCAAACACAACAAAATTGGTTTATTTCCACTCTATATCGTCTATAGTATTTTATAACGATATATCGCCATTTTTATTTAATTTAAAACGGCCAAATTTAATCAAACGACGTTTCAGGTCGTGTCGATGCACTAGCGCTGTTTTTCACTAAATTTGTTTTACACTTATCTAAAAATCTAACCGTTGGATCTTCACAAAATTTATATCATTAGGAAGGTCATTTCAAAACTAATCCAACGGTTTCAGTTTTGGGAAAATCCGACGGTCGGATCTTCCACACTAGCCATTTGAAGTTACGATTTCAATTTACGAACTGCAGCGTCGTTATTCGATTTAATTTAATTATATTTAAATATATATATAAATATAATCGTTTCTAGTGCTGTTTTTCTTCAGATTTGAATTAAACATTCCAGACAATCCAACCGTCGAATCTTCACAAAGTTGGTGTCATTGGAAAGATATTTCCAAGGCGAACCCAACGGTCGCGGTTTCGGGAAAATCCAATGGTCGGATTTCCCGCACTAGTCGTTTGAAATCACGGTTTCAAAACATGAACTGCACGACCACGTTTCGTTTTAATTTTATTTATATTTATATATTTATATAAATATAGTTCATTCAAAAATTCTTATATCATTTTCACTTCAATTATTTCACTAACGCCTTTAAATTTTGGAAAATTTCGTCATAACCTCCTTTGTACGGGAGGGGCTGGGAAAATTCCCAAATAGCCACACGGGCGTCTCATGTCAAAAAGAAAAAGAAAAAGGCAAGCGGCTAGCCAACAGGCTCATAAAATCATCACCCAAACAAAACAGTAAATGTGTACCTATTTGTCGGGCATAAAATTTTATTCCTCTTCTCTAGCCCCTTTGCTATAACCTGTTCAATAAATATTCATGTACATATATACAATTTTTATCACTTATCATTTTCCATTCAACTTCATATTTGATTTACTTTGGTTTAAAAACACCATTCATTCTAATGTTGCACGCATAGGCTAAAATCATATCATTAGCTAATTAATGTATATTTCAACTCATGCACATTTATTTGAACAAGTGGCTATTTTTAACACTTCACATTTCAAAGATGATAATTTTGGCGAACTAAAATAGATTTCAACACATGACTATTTTATTTAGTTCCTATGCATGTTAAAAATAATATTTCTTCACCAATATTTATTTTAACGTCCGCATATCTCAAACGTCCGCATATCTCTAGCATATCACTTATATGATAAAAATGATATTTTTATCACTTAAAATATTTATTCGACAAATGGATGTTTTCAACACTTCATAGTTTCAATAAAAATGTAATTTTTATTGTTCGTTCTTTTTGTTCAACACATGAACTTTTCCACTACACACACTTCTCAACACATGAGCACTTCCACACATGGATATTTTATTTATGTTGTTCATATAAGAAAGATAGGATTTTTATTGTTGAAACTATTTATATATAAGGCGAATATTTTTCATACTTCATATATATTATAAAAATGTGATTTTTATTGTTTAAACACTTCATTCATTCACAAATGAATTTAATTTTCACACATCACTTTTCAACACATGAACATTCCCACATATGGATATAGTTTCAACACATGACTTTAATTTCAACGCATGAAGATAATTTCAACATATGAAAATAATTCTAACACCCAAAGATTATTCAAAATTTCGGCAGCATAACAGCAGGGTAGTTAAAACCGGCACCATCCCTAGTACGGCTCCTCGCTCTACCTTAAAACCTCGCGGTTTTTGACAATGGGGATTCATGCATCTAGTTCGCACGCAGGCGGCATGTTTTATTTTTTTATTTCCACAAATATTTCCAATTCATTTCAATCACCAATGGGTATTTTTCAACCACAACCAAACAATATCAACCACAAACAATTATTCAACCATTCGTATTTTTCATCCAATATTTCACACCAATTCTCAACAATAAATATCGTCCATGGTTTGTGGACGAGGGGAGTGTATATATATATATATATATTTAATATAATTGTTATATTTCACTTGCATTTCAACACATATATCAATTGTTCTATGCATGTAAAATTCATACTTCGCTTATATAGCTTACACCATGCATGCACATGAGGTATACTACACGTGTGTAATTTATATTTCGCTAATATAATTTATACACGACATTTTCCATTCAAATTTATTTAATTTAAATTTCTCACATTGGTTTGCGGAGTGCTAAAAATCGTAGATGACTCAGAAAAATCCGCGACTTCTTCTATGAGGTAGAGAGCTTCCTTGCGTTCCCGATGTTTCCTGTTTCATCGAATTTCGTCAACACACCAAAAAGATATGATTTTTCAAAGTGCAAACATAAAAAAGAACTCACCTTTCACGATGGTTCAAAACTAGGTTTGCGGTTTTCGCGAGAACCGAGGCACGAGGGGATGATCGGCGGGTTGGACGTGGAAGAGGGAGGAGAGGGCTACAGGCGCACGGCGGTTGGAGGCGACTCGGTGGGGCCCAAAGCTCGCGGCGGCGGCTAGAAGGTCGGAACTTTGGAGGGAGATATCTCGACGTAGGAGCAACGATAGGGGGAGCTCCTTATATGGATTTGAAGAGGGGAAGGAGAACTACAAAAAGTTGAACTGGGGGAGGGGCTGATTCGGGCTGTGGCGATCGGAAATCGCCAGGGAAGGGGAGGAAGCTTTCCGTCGTCAATGTCAGGGGGGTCGGGGGTTTTCTGATTTTTTTTTATGAATGGAGAAATATGATTGGTCGATGGTTTTATTAAATTTTTAAATAGTGTTTTCTCAAACGAACTCCTTTTCAAACCCAACGACTGTCGTCCCTAACTAAATACCCCCATCCCGGACACAATGGGATATGTTTCGTTAGCCAATTTGACTGTTACAGTCAGTTATTTCTCAAATTAAAGTATAAAACATTTAATTTTTAACTTTGAACGTACATTTCAATTTGCCAGGGCCACAAACTGATTCGAAAAATTCCAGAAAAATAAATCTAGCTATGTTTTGGCTCTACGGTCCGAACAAATCTAGTTTCGTCGAATTCTGAGATCGTTTGAAAAATGGCCATTTTCTGGTCGATCCAATTTAACAGAACTTGACCAAACACATTTTCTTTTGCCACGCTCACATACTAGCTTCAAAAATTATGAAATTTGAAACCTAGTAATAGTTTGACATCCGGGACCCAACAAAAGTGGTTTCGTCGAATTCCAAGGTCGTATACAAAATATCAATTTTCCAGGGCTATATATTCTATATAGCGACCATTCTAAAAATTCATTAGGCCATAACTTTTGATTCCCGTTATGAAACTTCGATTTTTCAGATTCGTTAGAAAGGTATTGACTAACAGATTTAATTATTTTTGGTTTCGCTAAAATCCGTTATATTCTCCACCCTGCACAATCAGTCAAAGTTTGAATTCAGATTTTCAGAATGACTCACTATTTCTAATTCTCTATTTTATTGAAATATTCTATTTCAATTGTTCAAATTCCTTTGAAATCACCAATTTAAAAATTTTAAATTGGCTCGTATTTTACGGGTTATTACAATCTCCCCCACTTAAAACTTTTCGTCCTCGAAAAGGAAACAACAGTAAAGTAGGAAACAAAATGTAAATGCAAAGTATTATAAAGGTACCTTGCACCGGAGTTAGTCAGAGATGTCCACTCGGCATTTGGGGTAAGCCTGCTTAATGCTTTCCTCAGTCTCCCAAGTACAGTCTCTAGGATCACTGCTCCACTGCACTTTAACTAAATGAACCTTTTTGCTTCTGAGTTCTCTAGTTTCTTTGCCAACAATCTTTAATGGCTCTCTTCTGAGTGCTAATTCGGGAGTTATGTCTATATCATGTTGCGTTGCTTCTTCTACTACAAGATCTGGATCATGCACATGTCTTCTAAGTTGTGGTATGTGAAATACATCATGCACTTCAGGTGTAATGACCCGGATTTTTAGCGACTTGGGTTATCGACATAAGCTCGATGTCAATAACCAAAAGATCGAAAAATCCTGGTAATTAGTGAAATAAATTAGAGGGTGAGGAAAGATAAGATAGAAAATTAGAATAGAAGAAGAAGAAGAACACAACATCAGAGTAACGCGAATCTCACAGCGGAACAAATAAATATATTTCATAACATAACTTTGAAATACAAATCTGTACTTGAATATACATATCATTATCAAAGTACAACACTTACAACACAGCGGAAATAACTATAGCTATATGATCCTGAAGCCTCCTGCTCCAACCTCTTCCAGTATATCTGTAAATCCCGACTACTTGACTGCCCATACAAATTTAGGCGCCCAAGAGTTTAGGGAAAACAACAAAGTAAACTCCGGGTCAGTCATGGGACTGGTGTGAGTAAAACAGTTTAAAAACATTTCGAACAAGTAAACGATATCTCATAAGACCACGCCGCATAACGGAACGGGTTTTTCCCTTATGAGAATCCAAAATAACTTTATATCAAAAACCTTTTGATATTATAATAATGTCTATCAACCACAGTATATATAATCATCTAGCAGAAACGCTTTCATCTCACGTTCTACATATATAGTATACAATCAAAACCGCAAGCACGTATTGGGTAATGGATTTCCAACTATGACAAGGTATGGAACCACCTTTCGCTCGTGTACCTCTAGAGAGGAATACACTGGGTTCAACAAGAACATCTTGCAACCCGGCCACACATGACCGACCACTCATTTCGCTTGAGCGTATCGAATGTATATCACCAACAGTTGGGATCAGCAACCGTTTCCCGAATGGGACAGCATCAACAATAGATTTTTAGAAGTAAATGAAACTCTAGATCAGGTGATTATACACCCTACTTCGGTGCGACCGACTTAGCCATGCTGCCTGCCCGATTTCTGTCATTTACCGGATGATGAGGCTATAAGCTACGCTTTATCATCACATCAGATTCACTTTGAATGCCACATCATCAAATCCATCAAATCACCGATTGACGTCCTCAACCATACATTATGTGTTAGCTAAAAGAAGTTTCCTTCTCCGCTTCCACTCTTGGTACGGTTGGAGAAATCAATATATGTGATCGTCTGGAAATATTCTGTCAGACATCCGTCCATACAAGTCATCCAGGAATAGGATGAACCGAAGGCACTATTCTGTGAACAGGATAGCCCTTGCATAACTCCGTCTTCAATTTCCTTTGGCATATTTGATTCGCAACACTTATGCCAATACAGAGTGGTTCTTTGGATAATAATCCAACCGGTCTCTCCATATTAACAACGTTAAAATGATCAAAACTTCGACAGTCTGTGATTTAACTATCGAATAAAAACAGGTGTGCAAACAACGATATTATTTCCAAATGGAAATTATATCGATCAAACATCATTTAACATTCATCTCTTTACTTATCTCCTGTTTCCCTATATTCAATATTTCTTATTTTCTAGATTTGGAAAATATACGTTATTAACAATGGAAAACATTTCCATTCCTAGTTTTCTATGTCAGAAAACATTTCTGGTTCCTTATTTGGAAAACATTTCCAAAGCTTCTTCATTGGACTTAGAACGATGTTTAAACAAACCATTGCGATGCCAACTCAAACCATTTCCTTTACTGCCGAACCTTAACTATTCCCTAGTTAAAAACGAAGCCAATCAAGTTGGGGTAGAACTACCTCTCAGACCTTAACTGAACAACATTTCTAACTTTGAAATAGGCAAAGTTCACTTTATATTCCTTTTACTAACTTCCTTACTTAACCCTCCTTCGAATATCTATATTCGATTTACACTTAACTCTATTCGATTAACCATAATCAATTAACTCTATTGGACTAACCCTATTGGATTAACTCTATTCGACTACCACTATTGGATTTACTCATTTCGACTAACGCTATTGATTTACTCATTTCACTTAACTCCTTTCGAATAAACTATATTCGATAACTCCTTTTTCTTTCTTCGAATAAACTATATTCGATAACTCCTTTTACTTTCTATTCGAATAACTATATTCGATTAACTCCTTTTACTTTCTATTCGAATAACTATATTCGATTAACTCCTTTTACTTTCTATTCGAATAAACTATATTCGATTAACTCATTTTACTTTCTATTCGAATAAACTATATTCGATTAACTCATTTTACTTTCTCTTCGAATAAACTATATTCGATTAACTCATTTTACTTTCTCTTTGAATAAACTATATTCGATATACTCATTTTACTTTCTACTTTAATCGTTTAACTAACATCGAGTAACTCCTTTGCTTTAACTCTAATCGATTTAACTAACATCGATTAACTCCTTTGCTTTAACTCTAATCGATTAAACTAACATCGATTAGCTCCTTTTCTTTCTATTCAAATAAACTATTCATTTATAAAGATTTACTTTAGTAACAGTTCTTCACTTTACAAATGATTTCCCTTTTTATTTACTTTCGAAATATTTCCTTTTTCAAAATCTGTTGATTTTATAAACTCCCTTTATTTCAATATACATTGAAATAATTCATTTTACATCCCAGGGTCTTTTATGATATTTAAAATATCGAATAAAAATGATCAATATCATTTCAACACCCATAATCCATAACAGATTATATAACACACCATATATCACAATATATGAAAAACAGTAAAATATATGTTGAGGAATCCAGTTGGATTCCTCCAACCTGTTTCCCTGCATCACAGATGTTAAACAATATAGATAACATCACTTTCAGTTCCATATGATATATTATGTTAAACAGAATCAATATAGAAATTCAACTAACTAACTAGCAGTTCAAACAACAGTCAACACACAGTCAATCAGCCAATATCTAACAGTTCTAAAAATACAACATGAAATTATAAACTGTTCAGAGTTGGTGAGATTTACTCACATTGGCGCGTTAACCGTTAAATAATGGTTTGCGTTATTTTATTCAGTCGGACAATTTATTTTTCCATAAATTGTAACGAGCTTGGATTCACTCCCAGTCAGCTCCATGGTGTAGTGTCCGTCCATACGATTCTAACGTGACTGACGGTTCGAATTTTTGATATCGTACGCCATAGTTATGATATTAAGAAGTTAATACACATTTCCAAATTAAATAAAAACTTAGAGTGTTAAAGTTTCGTTGGGCCTTACCTATCACACTCGGCCCTAATGTCCTTAAATGAATCCACGTTCAAACACTACAAATGCTCCTTCTTTGGTTTATCCATTTCGTAACATTCCAGTAAGAAACCCCACCTTCTGTCATCATATCCTCCCCCCCTTTCTTTTTATATATATGTTTTTATTCAATGCCCAACGAGAAAGCCCAAAACCCGGACCCGCGTTAGCCTTTCTTCCCCCAAAAAACAACTAATGTCCTCCTATGTGCACAATACTCCACTCCACCGTGCCCTCTCCCCCATGTTGCCAACTTCCAAAACCGTTGGACCTTATACACTTCGGCCTTCACGTACTACTGTGCTTCCATTTGCCACTTTCCTCCCATCATTCCTCCTTCCAAATCATTACAGTATCCCACCCCCTTCTGTTCATAACCGCAAACTCCTATACCCGTCACTCCACCTTCGTGACTCTCCTCCTTCTCAAAAATGCGGACAACACACAGCACTTCGTTTCGAACTCACACCCCCAAGAAAGCTCCGACGTCACCATTTTATACACCACTTGAACTCCCTTCATTCACGTACACCCCCCCTTCATATTGACGTGCCTTCCCATACAACCTACTGCTCACCCCCTCAAAGTCCATGCTCCAGGTTTGTTCACCATTTCCTTGCACCGTTTTCTGTTCGGAGTGCAGTTGTTTGGTTTCGCTTTTATTTGGAAAAGAAGACCCTGACGGCTTGTATTTTTGTTCAGTAGAAATGGTTAGGGTTTAAGGAAAACTTAAAGTGATTATATAGGGTGTAGTTTTAGATATTTTCTTGTTGTGTGCGGCTGAAAGGATAGTGCGTGGCCTCTATTTTGATCATTCAAAGAAATGACTTAGAAGATATTTGTTTTCCATTTTAGAGTACCCCATTTCATAAAACTCCACTCGTTTCCGGACCTCAATCGACGAAAATGAAAATACCGTTGAAATCAGCGATGCCCCACGATCCCAAAAATATAATAATACCGGTAGGTTAACTCATATTTTGAAACCCCAAAATATTGATTACAGGGTGCAAAATACCCCAAATAAAAAGTTGCGTACTTAATTAATTAAAAATTACAGTAAAATTCTAAAAATTAAATTATCACTACTTCCCAAAAGAACCTTGTTCAAATTCGAATCTGATAACTAGTTATATCGAATAAACCGTTACAGTCGATAAACGATTCCATAGCGACTATTTTTAAATTTGATTTGGACATATCTCAAAATCTACATGACGAAATCCCGATTTTTCTCTTCCACTAGAAAGATATATTCCACCAGCTCCACACGTTTCTTGTTTCACAGAAATCCGGCTTAAAACGAATCCTGTACATTCAGTTGAAGTTCAAATTGCCAATTTACGAACTACAACGCCATTTCGAGTTCGATTTTAATTATAATAAAATTATACGTTCAAATCTTCGTTCAAATAATATATTCTATTTCAATTCTGAACTGAATTAAATATCATAGATGATCCCGTTCACACCATATCGTCATTTCAGCCAATTCTGATTATTTCAGAATTAATATATTATTTAATTATTAGTTTAATTAAATATTTACCATTATTTTATTCAACGACCATCAAATCCTTTTAAATCACCATTTATCTAATAAAATAAATTAATCATAATACCTCTGCCAATGCGGGTCATTACAATCTTTCCCACTTAAAATAATTTCGTCCTCGAAATTGCTAAAAAGTAGGGGACGACCCTATCGACTGGTTGGGACATATTTGTTCACTTCTTAACTTCAGGTTCAAATGAACCAATTTAATTTCAATTAATTTTTTTTATTAATTCTTATCAATGAAAATTTTCAAAAATTCTGAAAATTTTCTAACGCCCTAACTCTTCGAAAAAAATTCGCCAGCACCTCCTTTGTACTGGTCAATCGGTAAACCACAACTCGCATCTCTGGGCCATCTCCAACACAACCATTCGCTTTTTTTACCAAGACAAATTTTCATTTCAACTCGAGTTTTCTTCTCGATTCCCAACTCTTAACTTGATTGCCACATCACACTTCAAATTTGAATCTCACGATCCAATTTGTCTTGATATCACTCTAATTCAATCTCAGTTACCACTTTATTGGCTTTACTTTAATTCAAATTTTCTTTCACAAATTTCTGTTAAATTTGTTTTTAATTCAAACAGTCTTTCCCTGAGAGTTTTTAAACAGTTTACTCTTTTCAAAAAATCAAATTTTCCTTTTTGAAATTCAACTGAGCCCATAATCAATATTCCATTAGTTAAATCACTTTTCTATTCCTTTATCAATATTTGTTAATCAAATATTTTCAATAACCATATTGGCCTTTTATGTTATTTGGAAAACATTTCCGAATATCGCCTTCCTTTATTTTCTAAACATTAGAAAATATATGCTATTTATAATTGGAACATATTCCAATTACTTATCTCTTTTCCGATCTCTTTTATTTCTATACTTAGGAAATATTCTATATTATATTTCCAAGCTTAATTTTATTTGGGTTAAAACGGATGTTGTGTAAAACATCGTTACGACAACCCAAATACTATATTCAACTAACTCTTATTCAACATTGACCTTCGAGCCTGAAATCTTACTATTTATTTGTTAATAATGAAATCAATGAAGTTGGGGTATAACTACCTCTCAGACCTTGACTGAATAACATTTATAACGTCAAAACAGATATGACTACTTACTTGAATAATCAATACCATACAACTACTTATTCACTTTTAAACACGTATACACTTTCTCTTTCTATTCTTACTAGATTTTATTCTTAATCTTCCTTTTTGATTTTACTATTCTATTTCCACGTTCGTTTCCTTATCGACTTCTATATATATTGATATATAGATTTCTAATTATCAGATTTTCTTAAAAATATTCTAACTCCTTAAATTCCTGGAAAAAATCGCCATAACCTCCTTTGTACTGGGAGCTTCGGGATATTTCAAATAGCCTCCCATGGCCCTTACCAATCCAAAAGAAAAAAGAAAAAGCCAAGCAGCTAGCCGATACGGCGCATAAAATCATATGAATTAAATACATACCTTTTCGTCGGGCATTCTATTTATATACCTTCATACCTTATCCATACCTATCTCATGCATATCCATACATTTCTAATTCATTCCAACTTAATCCAATCGTTTTAACTTAGTTCGTTAAGTGATTTTCAAATTACTGGTTTGCCCATTTTACCTTTTTATTTGAATATACATGTTCAAATATATTTTAACTTGTTTATCAACTAATTGAATTCCTTTTCAATTTTATTTGAATTTCCTATATTCAAATTCCATTTCGATTCTCTTATTCAAATTCTATACTTGAATTTCATTTCAAATCTCTTATTCAAATTTTATATTTGAATTTCGTTTCAATTTCCTTATTCAAATTCTATATTTGAGTTTCATTTCAATTCTATTTGAATCTTCTATATTCAAATTTCAAATTCAATTCTATTTGAATCTTCTTTATTCCAATTTGCATTTTCATTTCTATTTGAATATTCTTTATTCAAATTTCATTTTCACTTCTATTTGAATCTTCTTTATTCCAATTTCATTTTCACTTTCGATATTCAAATCCTATATTTGAAATCTTTTATATTTTCTATATCCAAACGCCATTTGAATTTCTATATTCAAATTTTATATCACTTCCATTGAGTTTCATATATTCAAACTCCCTTTGAATTTCTATATTCAATTTTCCATTATTTAAATCTTCTTTATTCCAATCTCATTTGAATTTCTATATTCAAATCCCCTTTGAATTTTCTATATTCAAATTCTATTTCAATTCCATTGAATTTCACATATTCAATTTTTATTTCAAATTTTCTTTATTCATTCTTTACATAAGTCTCGATTTCAATTCCTTTTGAAATCGATATTTCTGCCTCTGGAAATTAGATTTCCCTTTCAATTTCACACTTGTATTTTTATTTCTGAATTATCCAATGATAATTCTCTTCACTTCATTTATAAACTTCGTTTATAAAAGAACTATTTATAAACTTCGTTTATAAAGGAACTTCTCGTTTTATTTCTTTTAAAACAAGTTAATAATTCAAATCTATTATTCAAATTCTATATTATAAATCCCATTTTGAAATTCAACACAACTTGTCTTTCCCAAAACAAATTCAAAACAGTATCTCTGGTAGTAATTCGTCACTTACAACTCGAAAATGAATACTGGTGATGCAGCTGTCATCATCAGAATCTATTTTCCAGCGATCGAAGTGAGTTCAATACTATAAAACCATTTCGAAACATTTCCACTTTGAAATTCATTTCAAAATATAATTCACACTGCTTGTAAAACAATTTAAAATCTCCCAGGATCTTAAATTTTCCTTATTTTTAATCCCAATCCATTTACAAACAATTATCCAATTTTCCAGAAATTTTAATTCAATTTCTAGTTAAAATTTCAGATTTAACTCATCTGATTTCATGTATTTCACTTATATGAATTCTGATTGGTTATTTACATAACCATTTAATTTATAATCTTACTCGATTATAATAACAACCAATATATCCAATATATATCAAAATATAATTTGGGTAAAATTATTTCGTTTACCCTCTTTTCAAAACATACCATGATGGTTCATCGTATTCGAGTGTTTACAAAATCCCTACCGATACAGTGGATCAAACTGATCGACCAGAACCCATAAACAACTCAACCAATAAATCTCCACAATATAAAACAAATTTTATATCAATAACAAATACGTTTACTCATATATATACACTCAATCTCAGTCTAGGGTATTACTAACCCTATCTCTACCAAGTCACGCCACACAGCCAAGTAATTCTTAACCTATGCTCTGATACCAACTGTAATGACCCGGATTTTTAGCGACTTTGGTTATCGACATAAGCTCGATGTCGATAACCAAAAGATCGAAAAATCCTGGTAATTAGTGAAAGAAATTAGAGGGTGAGGAAAGATAAGATAGAAAATTAGAATAGAAGAAGAAGAAGAACACAACATCAGAGTAACGCGAATCTCACAGCGGAACGAATAAATATATTTCATAACATAACTTTGAAATACAAATCTGTACTTGAATATACATATCATTATCAAAGTACAGCACTTACAACACAGTGGAAATAACTATAGCTATATGATCCTGAAGCCTCCTGCTCCAAGCTCTTCCAGTATATCTGTAAATCCCGACTACTTGACTGCCCATACAAATTTAGGCACTCAAGAGTTTAGGGAAAACAACAAAGTAAACTCCGGGTTAGTCATGGGACTGGTGTGAGTAAAACAGTTTAAAAACAGTTCAAACAAGTAAACGATATCTCATAAGACCACGCCGCATAACGGAACGGGTTTTTCCCTTATGAGAATCAAAAATAACTTTATATCAAAAACCTTTTGATATTATAATAATGTCTATCAACCACAGTATATATAATCATCTAGCAGAAACGCTTTCATCTCACATTCTACATATATAGTATACAATCAAAATCGCAAGCACGTATTGGGTAATGGATTTCCAACTATGACAAGGTATGGAACCACCTTTCGCTCGTGTACCTCTAGAGAGGAATACACTGGGTTCAACAAGAACATCTTGCAACCCGGCCACACATGACCGACCACTCATTTCGCTTGAGCGTATCGAATGTATATCACCAACAGTTGGGATCAGCAACCGTTTCCCGAATCGGACAGCATCAACAATAGATTTTTAGAAGTACATGAAACTCTAGATCAGGTGATTATACACCCTACTTCTGTGCGACCGACTTAGCCATGCTGCCTGCCCGATTTCTGTCATTTACCGGATGATGAGGCTAGAAGCTACGCTTTATCATCACATCAGATTCACTTTGAATGCCACATCATCAAATCCATCAAATCACCGATTGACGTCCTCAACCATACATTATGTGTTAGATAAAAGAAGTTTCCTTCTCCGCTTCCACTCTTGGTACGGTAGGAGAAATCAATATATGTGATCGTCTGGAAATATTCTGTCAGACATCCGTCCATACAAGTCATCCAGGAACAGGATGAACCGAAGGCACTATTCTGTGAACAGGATAGCCCTTGCATAACTCCGTCTTCAATTTCCTTTGGCATATTTGATTCGCAACGCTTATGCCAATACAGAGTGGTTCTTTGGATAATAATCCAACCGGTCTCTCCATATTAACAACGTTAAAATGGTCAAAACTTCGATAGTCTATGATTTAACTATCGAATAAAAACAGGTGTGCAAACAACGATATTATTTCCAAATGGAAATTATATCGATCAAACATCATTTAACATTCATCTCTTTACTTATCTCCTGTTTCCCTATATTCAATATTTCTTATTTTCTAGATTTGGAAAATATACGTTATTAACAATGGAAAACATTTCCATTCCTTGTTTTCTATGTCAGAAAACATTTCTGGTTCCTTATTTGGAAAACATTTCCAAAGCTTCTTCATTGGACTTCGAAAGATGTTTAAACAAACCATTGCGATGCCAACTCAAACCATTTCCTTTACTGCCGAACCTTAACTATTCCCTAGTTAAAAACGAAGCCAATCAAGTTGGGGTAGAACTACCTCTCAGACCTTAACTGAACAACATTTCTAACTTTGAAATAGGCAAAGTTCACTTTATATTCCTTTTACTAACTTCCTTACTTAACCCTCCTTCGAATAGCTATATTCGATTAACCATAATCAATTAACTCTATTGGACTAACCCTATTGGATTAACTCTATTCGACTACCACTATTGGATTTACTCATTTCGACTAACGCTATTGATTTACTCATTTCACTTAACTCCTTTCGAATAAACTATATTCGATAACTCCTTTTTCTTTCTTTGAATAAACTATATTCGATAACTCCTTTTACTTTCTATTCGAATAACTATATTCGATTAACTCCTTTTACTTTCTATTCGAATAACTATATTCGATTAACTCCTTTTACTTTCTATTCGAATATAACTATATTCGATTAACTCATTTTACTTTCTATTCGAATAAACTATATTCGATTAACTCATTTTACTTTCTCTTCGAATAAACTATATTCGATTAACTCATTTTACTTTCTCTTTAAATAAACTATATTCGATTTACTCATTTTACTTTCTACTTTAATCGTTTAACTAACATCGATTAACTCCTTTGCTTTAACTCTAATCGATTTAACTAACATCGATTAACTCCTTTGCTTTAACTCTAATCGATTAAACTAACATCGATTAGCTCCTTTGCTTTATATTCGAATAAACTATTCATTTATAAAGATTTACTTTAGTAACAGTTCTTCACTTTACAAATGATTTCCCTTTTTATTTACTTTCGAAATATTTCCTTTTTCAAAATCTGTTGATTTTATAAACTCCCTTTATTTCAATATACATTGAAATAATTCATTTTACATCCCAGGGTCTTTTATGATATTTAAAATATCGAATAAAAATGATCAATATCATTTCAACACCCATAATCCATAACAGATTATATAACACACCATATATCACAATATATGAAAAACAGTAAAATATATGAAAAACAGTAAATTATATGTTGAGGAATCCAGTTGGATTCCTCCAACCTGTTTCCCTGCCTCACAGATGTTAAACAATATAGATAACACCACTTTCAGTTCCATATGATATATTCTGTTAAACAGAATCAATATAGAAATTCAACTAACTGACTAGCAGTTCAAACAACAGTCAACACACAGTCAATCAGCCAATATCTAACAGTTCTAAAAATACAACATGAAATTATAAACTGTTCAGAGTTGGTGAGATTTACTCACATTGGCGCGTTAACCGTTAAATAACGGTTTGCGTTATTTGATTCAGTCGGACAATTTATTTTTCCATAAATTGTAACGAGCTCGGATTCACTCCCAGTCAGCTCCATGGTGTAGTGTCCGTCCATACGATTCTAACGTGACTGACGGTTCGAATTTCTGATATCGTACGCCATAGTTATGATATTAAGAAGTTAATACACATTTCCAAATTAAATAAAAACTTAGAGTGTTAAAGTTTCGTTGGGCCTTACCTATCACACTCGGCCCTAATGTCCTTAAATGAATCCACGTTCAAACACTACAAATGCTCCTTCTTTGGTTTATCCATTTCGTAACATTCCAGTAAGAAACCCCACCTTCTGTCATCATATCCTCCCCCCTTTCTTTTTATATATATGTTTTTATTCAATGCCCAACGAGAAAGCCCAACGAGAAAGCCCAAAACCCGGACCCGCGTTAGCCTTTCTTCCCCCAAAAACCAACTAACGTCCTCCTGTGTGCACAATACTCCACTCCACCGTGCCCTCTCCCCCATGTTGCCAACTTCCAAAACTGTTGGACCTTATACACTTCGGCCTTCACGTACTACTGTGCTTCCATTTGCCACTTTCCTCCCATCATTCCTCCTTCCAAATCATTACAGTATCCCGCCCCCTTCTGTTCATAACCGCAAACTCCTATACCCGTCACTCCACCTTCGTGACTCTCCTCCTTCTCAAAAATGCGGACAACACACAGCACTTCGTTTCGAACTCACACCCCAAAGAAAGCTCCGACGTCACCATTTTATACACCACTTGAACTCCCTTCATTCACGTACACCCCCCTTCATATTGACGTGCCTTCCCATACAACCTACTGCTCACCCCCTCAAAGTCCATGCTCCAGGTTTGTTCACCATTTCCTTGCATCGTTTTCTGTTCGGAGTGCAGTTGTTTGGTTTCGCTTTTATTTGGAATAGAAGACCCAGACGGCTTGTATTTTTGTTCAGTAGAAATGGTTAGGGTTTAAGGAAACCTTAAAGTGATTATATAGGGTGTAGTTTTAGATATTTTCTTGTTGTGTGCGGCTGAAAGGATAGTGCGTGGCCTCTGTTTTGATCATTCAAAGAAATGGCTTAGAAGATATTTGTTTTCCATTTTAGAGTACCCCGTTTCATAAAACTCCACTCGTTTCCGGACCTCAATCGACGAAAATGAAAATACCGTTGAAATCAGCGATGCCCCACGATCCCAAAAATATAATAATACCGGTAGGTTAACTCATATTTTGAAACCCCAAAATATTGATTACAGGGTGCAAAATACCCCAAATAAAAAGTTGCGTATTTAATTAATTAAAAATTACAGTAAAATTCTAAAAATTAGATTATCACTACTTCCCAAAAGAACCTTGTTCAAATTCGAATCTGATAACTAGTTATATCGAATAAACCGTTACAGTCGATAAACGATTCCATAACGACTATTTTTAAATTTGATTTGGACATATCTCAAAATCTACATGACGAAATCCCGATTTTTCTCTTCCACTAGAAAGATATATTCCACCAGCTCCATACATTTCTTGTTTCACAGAAATCCGGCTTAAAACGAATCCTGTACATTCAGTTGAAGTTCAAATTGCCAATTTACGAACTGCAGCGCCATTTCGAGTTCGATTTTAATTATAATAAAATTATACGTTCAAATCGTCGTTCAAATAATATATTCGTTATTCTATTTCAATTCTGAACTGAATTAAATATCATAGATGATCCCGTTCACACCATATCGTCATTTCAGCCAATTCTGATTATTTCAGAATTAATATATTATTTAATTATTAGTTTAATTAAATATTTACCATTATTTTATTCAACGACCATCAAATCCTTTTAAATCACCATTTATATAATAAAATAAATTAATCATAATACCTCTGCCAATGCGGGTCATTACACCAGGCAACCAATCTGGCAATTGAACCCTATAAGCCAGAGTTCCAATTCGTTCAAGTATAGGAAAGGGACCAATAAATCTCGGTGCCAACTTTCCAGTTTTGCCAAATCTGATTACTCCTCTCATCGGAGAAACCTTCAAATAAACATGATCACCAATAGCAAATGTCAAATCTCTCCTTCCAGAATCTGGATAACTTTTCTGTCGGCTTTGGGCGGTTCTCAATCGCTTTTTGATGAAGTCGACTTTATCAGATGCTTCTCTAATCATATCGGTCCTAACACAAGTCTGTTGCCAGGTTCTACCCAACATGCTGGAGATCTGCATGGTCTGCCATATAATGCTTCAAATGGCGACATTCCCAAACTTGCTTGATAGCTATTGTTATATGAGAATTCTGCCAAATGCAAGTGATCTTCCCATGACCCACCAAAATCAATTATACAAGCCCGCAATAAATCTTCCAGAATTCTATTCACCTGCTCAGTTTGGCCATCTGTTTGAGGGTGGTAAGCGGTGCTCATATTCAGTTTTGTTCCCAATTCCGTCTGGAAAGCCTCCCAGAATTTGCTAGCAAATATCGAGTCTCTATCACTGACTATGCTGATGGGAATTCCATGCAGCTTAACGATTTCTTTGAAATATATCTGTGCTAGACTTTGAGCGGTTCTATTGGATCTGACAGGTATAAAATGGGCAGTCTTCGTGAAGCGATCTACGATTACCCAAATGCTGTCATTACCTTTCCGGGTTCGCGGTAAGCCATCTATGAAATCCATGGAAATTTGTTCCCATTTCCAACCTGTGACTTCCAACGGTTGCAACAATCCAGCTAGCTTCTGTTGGTCGCTCTTGACTAATTGACAAGTAGGGCATCTGCTAACATACAAAGAAATATCCCTTTTCATTGCCCTCCACCAGAAATTGCGTTTGATATCGTTGTACATTTTACTCACACCAGGATGGATGCAAAATTTGGATTTATGGCATTCATCCAGCACTTCTCTTTTGAGCTCAGGAATGTCGGGAACACATAATCTTCTATTCAACTTCAGAACTCCCTCACTATCCACCTGGAAACTGGAGCCTTCGCCCTTTGAATCCTTCTTATCATCTCCTTCACAAAATTGTCACTTTTCTGAAGAACATATATTCTATCAATCAATCCTGGATGAATAAATATTACACAGAAAATATCAGAGATTTAAATTACATTTAAATACATTGCAGCGGAAATAATACAAAACACAACAGTAAGAGATATATGGATACAGAGCTTTTCGGATATCGTTCCAGCTGTAGATCAGGATCATGTGAATATAAATCTACAAAACCGAAACCACTAGCTGCCCGTGTGGAAAATAGGGGCACCCAGAGTTTAGGTTAAAACAATAAACTCCAGGTCAGTCATGTGACTGGTGTGAGAACTAAAACAGTTATTAATCTTTGTTTTTAAAGTTAGGTAAATCAAGGGACCACGCCGTATAACACGGACCGAGTTTCCTCCCAAGAATACCAGTGCATAAAACAAACAGCACAATGCTAAATAAAGAACAATGAAGCTATTATAAGACCCAGGTCCCATCACACAATGCAACGCAAGCCGAAGGATAGGGTTTTCCCTTATAATAGCCAAATATGCTTGATACGCGAAATTTCATCTTATATTATTACTATAAGTGAAGAAAACAATTTCAAATATAAATATATCAATCATAGACGGCATGGGTACCATATATCATGTCGCCAATACTAGGCTCTACAATCAAAACCGCAAAATGTCATATTTGGAAATTGGATTTCCATCATGGTGGCTCCTGATTCGAAAGATCGATCGCGTAGTGCCATCTCAACGGCTTACGTCTCAGCTAGAGAAAACAACGTAATGCACATCCGCACTTTTGGGAAATCGAGTATCACTGCAGCTTACGTCCCGGCGAGAGAAAACACCGCTTACCCTATCCCTCTGAGCACTGAGCTCAATCTCGGTCGACCGAATCCACGACACCACTAAGGTGCCCGTCCACTAAAAAGCATACTGATCAAACCATCAGTTTACCACCATACCGGGGTGTGAGGCTCGTGAATCAACGCTATATACAAAGCTGTGCTATATTAAAGTTGCGCTTTGATCATCATCCACCAAACTTTGTTTTTCAACAAAAGTATGGATCACTGCATCTCAGCATGCCACACTATCAATCCATATCATACCACTGATTTCTGCCAATATATAACCTCTGAGCTCGTATGTCTCAGAGAAGGGCGTTAAGCAAGAGAATAAATTCTCCGCCGCCAAACAGATATATATTTAGCAGAGATCAACGAATACAATATAAAGGAATACAATGTCAGACACACCATCCATTTACAAGTCCGTTCTAGGTCTGAACGAAACCGGAGGCACTTTCCTCGCATATCCGTCGACTTCCCAGCACGTCCGGACGGCTACTACTTTAGCCCCCTTCAAGTTAGCTACTCCCATCGTGAGCATCAGTAGCACCCACCCATTCGATGTGAAGATCGTCGGTCTTGCACCGTCTTCAATCTCTTCGACTCATCGTCGAATCGGTTATTCAGAATGGGTTATACCCGGACTTTCTGAATAACTCACGTATCTTAATCAACAAGTGCTATAAAACACAATATACGCCTCATTCCAATTCAGAATATTCTTTTATTCAGATATTCACACTCCTAGGGAAAGATTCCCATTAATTTTATCAAAGATAAATTCTTTTAAATTTATTCTTTAATCTTCCTTTGGATATCATTTCAAACCATATTATGGTTTTCCAAACTAGCCGGGATTAGCGAACCACACCGAAGTAATTATTTATTTTATTTTATTTCCCAATCCCAACCTATTTATCCCATGGAGCAAAACTATTATTACCCCATAACTAACACCACGGTGTTATTGTTAAATTTAAATACCATTTCACGTTCAAATCTAATTAAAGATTTAACTATCGCTAGGAGCAAAACTGGTGATACTCCCCTTTCGATCATTTCCAAATTTTGATAATTTAAATTACCAATTCTCATTTCAATCTAATTAAAGATTCATTAAAACTCCTTTTACTGGGTTAAAGAACTGATGTCATTTAAAACACAGTTCACGGTAAACCCAAATCACATTCTATTTCAATTCTAATAAAATATATTAGAAATTCTGGTTATTTAAAACCCATTTCAAATTCAATTTATTTATTTCAAAAATAAATTGGTTTTAATTCTAGTTCAAAACTAGTTCATTTCGATAAAAATCTATTTTTATCTTTTCAAATATGGAGTTTTTCATCCCAGTTTTCCCCAAATCATTTCTTATGATTTTAAACAAATTATAGATATTTTTAATATACTGGATAGATATAGATTCACACTCTAGTCGCCCGGAGCTGATTCTGATGATTGTAGCTACATCATCAGAATTAGTGTTCGAGTGCCGAAGGTGTGATATTTATATATTTCCAATTGACTGGTGTGAGAACCAAAATTAGATAGGGCCTATTGTTGTGATTTGGCATCAAAAATCTGATTTTTGACTGTATATCAAAATTATGAATTCGAAACGTTAATCCACTAATTGATTGATGTTTGTGTTGTTTGTTTATTTGTTTGATAATTTTGCACCATATAGCCAAATTGAATCAAATAGTGAATTGTATTGAAAATTGGTCGCATTTGCTTGCATATACATGTACTTACATTGAACAGGTCATAGCAAGGAGGCTAGAGCAGAGAATAAAATTTGTTTGCTCGACAAATAGTTACATGTTTACTATAATTTACTGTTTTGTTTGGGTGATGATGATTTTATGAGCCGATTGGCTAGCCGCTTGGCTTTTTCTTTTTCTTTTTGAGATCAGAAGGCCTATATGGCAATTTCGGGATTTTCCCGTGCTCCCGGTGCAGGGGAGGTTATGGCGAAATTTTTCGAAAATTTAGGGTGTTAGCCAAATTTTTGAAAAATTTGAAAAGTTTTTAGAAACTGAAAAGTTGAAGAACTTAAGCCGTAATGAAAATAATGGAAGTTGAGTTGAATTGTTAAACAACTTTCGGCTTCGTTCCTTTTCGGGGATGAAAAGTTTTAAGTGGGGGAGATTGTAATAACCCAGAAATCTAGGCCAGTTTAAAAATTTTATTTTGGCAATTTTAGCGAATTTTGATTATTTAAAATGAATTATTTTAAATAATATCGATGAGAAATTTATTTTGAATATAATTCGAACGTATATATTCGTTTGAATCGTCGTCAGAATATAAATATTTATTTATATTTATAAAAGGAATTGAAAATGGCGCGGTAGTTCGATAAGTCGATTTCAAACTTCAAATGAATGTACCGGGTGCAAAATAAACCGGATTTTAGTGAAACCAAAAATAATAGAATCTAATGGAGAATATCTTTCCAATGAATCCGCGAAATCAAAATTTCATAGCGGGGATAAAAAGATATGCCCAGTTGGAAATTCTGAATAGTCGCTATGGAATTCAGGCACTTAAAAATGGAAATTTTGCAAACGACCTCGGATTTCAACGAAACCCCTTTTTTTGGATCCGGGATGTAAAGTTACTGCTAGGTTTCAAATTTCATAATTTTTCGATTCAATATGTGAGCGTGGCAAAGGAAAACGCGTTTGACCAGTTTTAGTTGATTTTAATCGACTGGAAATTGGCCATTTTTCAAACGGTCTCAGAATTCGACGAAACTAGTTTTGTTAGGACCATATCGTCAATACGAAGCTAGAAAATATTTTTCTGGAATTTGTAGAGTTAGTATTTGTCCCCAGTAAATTGAAATGCGTGTTCAAATTCAATATATAGAGTTATATATTGATTTTGACGGAAACTGATCGAATCAGCCTACGATACATATCCCATTGTGTTCGGAATGGGGGTAATTAGCTATGGACGACAGGCGGTGGGTCCCGTTTCGAATCCGAAATTTTAAGTTACTTTTGGTGGAAAATAAATTAAAATATATAAAATCCTCTCCACTCCTTTTCTCTCTCCTCCTTTTTACCTTTACCCCCCCTCTCTCGTTCATTTCAGAAATAAACAAAAGAAGAAGAAAACCGCACAGTCGAGATCCCGTCCTCCCTCCTCCACATCGCCGTCGAGACCCCCCCTCCTCCATCTACCGCGTCGATCGAAACCCCCCCTTCCTCCACCTGCCGCCTGCGAAACCCCCCCTCCTCCATCTGCCACGTCGATCGAAACCCCCCCTCATCCACCTGCCGCCTGCGAAACCCCCCCTCCTCCATCTGCTGCGTCGATCGAAACACCCCCCCTTTCCCTGCTGAGACGCGCACACCCCCCCTCCCTTCCGCCGCCTGCAGCCCCACCCGCCGCCACCGTTCCATCCATCTCCACCAAATCCGACTGAAACCCATCCTTCTTCTGATAAATAAAGTGAGTTTTATTTATTATTTGTGGTGTAGAAAATTATCATTTTTCCTATATGTTTTAGTGTAGAAAAATATGATTTTTCATATGTATAGATCCGCAATAAAGATAGGATTTTTATCATAAGATAGAAATATTTGAAAAAGAAATATTTGAAATAGAATATTTGAAAATCAAAATATATGAAGCCGCGTTGATAGATTGACGCCATTTTGACGTGAACGATATTTATATCGATTTTATTCAAATTGAAGTGAATATTAAAGTGAATTGAAATTCGAATTTAATTGAATTGATTTGAAATTCGAAATAGAATTGAAATCGTTTTGAAATGAATTCGAATATAATTGAAATAGAATTGAAATTGTTTTAAATTGAATTTAAAACGAATTGAATTTGAATTGAAATCGATTTGAAATGAATTTAAAACGAATTTATATTGGAATATTCAATTTTGATTTGAAATTGAATATGAAGTTGAAACCGTTTTGAAAATGAATTTAAAACGATTTGTAAAGCACGTTTTAAAGGGAAATTGACGAAGTATATATTATATATATAATATAATGGCCTGAATAGAACATGCCGCGCCGCGGCAGTTCGCGAATTTCGACCATTAACTTCGAACGAATATTACGGGAGATCCGACCGTCGGATTCTCCTAAAACCGGAACCTTTGGGTTCGTATCGAAAAGAGCTTTCTAACGAATATTAGAAATTTGAAATCTAACGGTTGGATTTGGAGTTACGTCCAAATCAAATTTGGAAAAGGTCGCTGTAAGTGCAGTTCGATGGCCATTGATGGAAATCGACTGTACATGCCTTGATAAAATTATTAAAAATAGTAATAATTTGTGTTAAATCATAAGAAATGATTTGGGAAGAATTGGGATGAAAAATTCCATATTTGAAAGGATAAAAATAGACTTTTATCGAAATGAACTAGTTTTGAACTAGAATAGTAATTTATTTATTTTTTTAAAATAAATAAAGTGAGTTTGAAATGGTTTTGAAATATAATCAGAACTTCCAATAATTGAATTGGAACGGATTTGAATCGAAATTGTCTTCGGAATATTTCAATGTTGGATTTCGTGGTGATACAAATATTGTTATGGGAATTTGAAAGATATATATATATATATATCGTTATTTCCAACACGATATTTGTTGGTCGTAGAATTTGATGTTGAATATAAGCCGATATATTTTCTATTCAGAGCATTGTATTTAATATCAAATGTGATTTGGGTTTGTCGTGAATGGTGTCTTCATTAACACTGTTCTTAAGCCCATTTGAGAAAAATATTAAATCTTTTTATTTAGATTTAATGAAGTGTACCAATTAAATGATATTTAATTGGAATTGAATTGGTATTGATTTTTGGGTTTATCGTGAACAGTGTTTTAAATAACACTTGTTCTTTAACCCGATAATTAATGAATGTGATTTTGGGTTTATTGTGGGCCGTGTTTTAAATGACATTGGTTCTTTAACCCAGTTAAAGACAGGATATTGATTTCTGTGAAGATTAAAACTAAGTGGAGTTTTAATGAATCTTTAATTAGATTGAAATGATCGAGAATGGAGTATCACCAGTTTAGCTCCAGGCGATAGTTAAATCTTTAATTAGATTTAAACGTGAAATGGTAGTCGAATTTACCGATAACACCGTGGTGTTAGATGTGAAGTATTACCAGTTTTACTTCATGAGATGAATAGGTGGGGATTGGGAAATAAAATAAATGATTATTCCGGTGTGATTCGCTAATCCCGACTAGTTTGAATTTATATTCAAAGGAGATTAAAGAATAAATTTAAAGAATTTATCTTTGATAAAATTAATGGGAACCTTTCCCAAAATATAAGAATATTTGAATAAAAAGAATATTCTGAAGTGGAATGAGGCATATGCTGTGTTTGTGTAACACTTTTATTATATATACGCGAGTTGTTCAGAAAGACTGGGTTTATCCCATTCTGAATAACTAATTCGACGTGGTGTCGAAGATGAAGACGGTGGTCGAAGACCGGAGGTCTTCACGTCGTTTGGGTGATTACTGATGATCTTGATTGGGCTGTACACCCAAGAAGATGGAAACAGTTGGTGATCGTCCAGACATACTAGGAGATCGATGGATATGCAGGGTACTAGGTGCCTCCGGTTTCGTTCAGACCCAGAACGAACTGGTAAATGGATTGTGTGTATGACATTGGATTTTAGTCTGTGTGGTTGATTTCTATTAAATATATATCTGTTTGGCGGCGGAGAATTTATTCTCTTGCTTAACGCCCTTCTCTGAGACGTACGAGCTCAGGGGTTATATACTGATGGATATCAAACGCATAGAGTGAATTGCCTGTGTGGCATGCCTAAGTGGCAAATGATCAAGGCTTCTGTTGAAAAGCAAAGTCTTGTGGTTGATGATCAAAGCACCGCCTGTGTGGCATAGCTTTGTGTAACGTGAATTCGCGAGCCTCACACCCCGGCTGTGAACCAGAAACGGGAGAGGACCTCAGGGAGGGCATGCGTTTCTTTCTAGCTAGGGTGGTGTCAGTGACCTACCAGCTCTGACATTTATATACTTTTCACCTGTGTGGTTGTTGCTGTTGCGAGGCGCCTCGGTTTGATCGGACGATCCGGGTCCGATGGAGTCATTTGATGGCTCATTTGCGCCCCAAAGGGCGGGGAAACGTAGTGTTCAGGCATTTTAATCCACATCGGTGGACCGGCCCTGTCGCTCCAAGGGTCGATGCGTTCTGATCCTGAGACATGGTAGGCTAGATTGTCTCGAATCGGTAGAGGACGATCCCTAGCCTCGTTTCATAGATGGAAATCCAATTTCCAAATACGTGACATTTGCGGTTTTATTTGTAGAACCTAGTATGGCGACATAGTGGGATGGGGCGCTTATGCCGCCTAGGATTGATACTTATGATTTGAAATTGTTTTATACACTATGCACTTATAATGGTATCAAATGATTTGTTTTAAACGTATCAAGCATTCTTGGCTATTATAAGGTAAAAACCCTATCTTCCGGCTTGCGTTGCATTGTGTGATGGGAACTGGGTCTTATAATAGCTTTATTTTTCTTTATTTAGCATTGCGCTGTTTGTTTTATGCACTGGTATTCTTGGGAGGAAACCCATTCCGTGTTATACGGCATGGTCCCTTGATTTACCTAACTTTAAAATAAAGATTTATAACTATTTTAGTTCTCACACCAGTCCCATGACTGACTTGGAGTTTATTGTTTTAACCTAAATCTGGGTGCCCTTATTTTGACATGGGCAGCTAGTAGTTTTTGGTTTTGCAGATTTATATTCACAGGATCCTGGTTTACAGCTGGAATGATATCCGGAAAGCTTTGTATCCGTATATCTCTTCTAGTTATGTATTGTATTATTTTCCGCTGCGATGTATTTAAATATAATTTAAGTCTCTGATATTTCTGTGTAATATTCATTTATACTATGTATATTCTTGTATTCTGATGAATTGTTGTAATATACAATGAAATGTTCTTCCGTCTGCGTTTTTCTGTGTGTTGTTCTCGAACTATCCGCTCTTTCCTCTACGGGGAAGTTACGGGTTTTCACATTATATATTGATGGATATCAATCGCATGGAGTGAATTGCCTGTGTGGCATGTCTAAGTGGCAAATGATCAAGGCTTCTGTTAAAAAGAAAAGTCTTATGGTTGGTGATCAAAGCACGGCCTGTGTGGCATAGCTATGTGTAGCGTGGATTCGTGAGCCTCACACCCCGGTTGTGAACCAGAAACGGGAGAGAACCTCCGGGAGGACATGCGTTTCTTTCTTGCTAGGGTGGTGTTAGTGACCTACCAGCCCTGACATTTATATTATTTTCATCTGTGTGGTTGTTGGATTGCGAGGCGCCTCGGATATATCTGTGACTGTGTGGAGCCGATGGAGTCACTTGGCTCATTTACGCCCCAAAGGGTGGGGAAACACAGTGTTCAGGCATTTTAATCCACATCGGTGGACCGACCCTGACGATCCAAGGTACAGTTGCGGCTGTTCCTGAGACATGGTAGGCTAGATTGTCTCGAAACGGTGAGGACGATCCCTGGCCTCGGTTCACAGACGGAAATCCAATTTCCAAATACGTGACTTTGCGGTTTTGATTGTAGAGCCTAGTATGGCGACTTGATATATGATACCCATGCCGTCTAGGATTGATACATTTATATTTGAAGTTGTTTTATACACTATGCACTTATAATAGTATCAAATGATTTGTTTTTAACGTACCAAGCATGTTTGGCTATTATAAGGGAAAACCCTATCCTCCGGCTTGTGTTGCATTGTGTGATGGGACCTGGGTCTTATAATAGCTTCATTTTTCCAAAAAGCATTGCGTTGTTTTGTTATATGCACTGGTATTCTTGGGAGGAAACCCGTTCCGTTTTATATGGCGTGGTCCCTTGATATATCTGGTTTAAAGTAAAGCTTTAAATAACTGTTTTAGTTCTCACACCAGTCACCTGACTGACCTGGAGTTTATTGTTTCAACCTAAACTCTGGGTGCCCTTATTTTGACACGGGCAGCTAGTAGTTTTGGTTTTGTAGATTTATATTCACAGGATCCTGGTTTACAGCTGGAATGATATCCGGAAAGCTCTGTATCCGTATATCTCTTTCAGTTGTGTTTTGTATTATTTTTCCGCTGCTATGTAATGTATTGTAATCTCTGATATTTAGTAAATGAGTAATATTGATTTATACTCTGTAAATTCTTGTATTCTGATGGAATTGTTGTCATTAACAATGAAATGTTCTTCTGTTTGTGTTCTGATTCGTCTTATCCTCAAAGTATCCGCTCTTTCCTTACCAGGGAAGTTATGGGTTATCACAGTTGGTATCAGAGTTTTGGTTTACAGAGCTCGGAGAACAAGACACGTTAGAACCAAATGAAAGAATTCATCACAGGTTAGATTAGTAATATCCAATAGGAATGACTCGTTAGAGATGGGATCGGTAGTATCCTAGAACGAGTATGAAGAGTATATAAATAAAAATTGTAAACGAATTTTGTTTTGAAAATCTAATTCAATTATTCATATTTGAATATTTATTTGTAATGAATTTGGACAATCAAGTATATAAAGACTTTGCGTATACGTCTGATCCGCGTGTATTTGAAGTTTTAATATACTGGATATATATATAATCACACTCTAGTCGCCTGTGGATGTTCTGATGGTGGTTCGAAACATCATCAGAACTTATGTTCGAGTGACGAAAGTGGGATTTCTATATATTTCCATTAGACTGGTGTGAGAACCAAAACTAGATAGGGCTATTATTGTGAATTGGCATCAAAAACATGATTTCTTGTATATGTATCAACATTATGAATTTGAAACATTAATTCACTAATTGATTGATGGTTGTGTTGTTTGATTATTGGTTGGTTAATTAAATGTTGAACCTTTAGCCAAATTGAACCAAATAGTGAATTGTATTGAAAATTAGTCGCATTTGCATGCATAGACATGTACTTACATTGAACAGGTCATAGCAAGGAGGCTAGAGAAGAGGAATAAAATTGTTTGCCCGATAAATAGGTACATGTTTATTGTATTTCTTGGGTTTTTGATGATTTTATGAGCTGATTGGCTAGCCGCTTGGCTGTTTCTTTTTCTTTTTGGATTGGTGAGGGCCATGGGAGGCAATTTGAAATATCCCGAAGCTTCCGGTGCAGGGGAGGTTATGGAGAAATTTTTCGAAAATTTAGGGTGTTAGCCAAATTTTTGAATAATTTGAAAAGTTTTTTGAAACTGAAAAGTTGAAGAACATAAGCCATAAAGAAAATACTGAAAGTTGAGTTGGTTTGTAAAACAACATTCGACTTCGTTCCTTTTTGGGGACAAAATGTTCTAAGTGGGGGAGATTGTAATAACCCGGAAATCCGAGCCAATTTAAAATTTTTATTTTGGCAATTTTAGCGAATTTTGAATATTTAAAATGAATTATTTTAAATAATAACGACGGAGAATATATTTTCGACGAAGTTAAAATGAATAAATTTATTTTAATTATATAACGAGTCTGAAATGGCGCGGTAGTTCCAAAATTCGATTTCAAATTTCAAATGAATGTACAGGATTCAAAATAAATCGGATTTCAGCGAAACAAGAAATATTTGAATCTGTTTGATCATATCTTTCTAACGGATCTAAGAAACTGAGATTTCACTTTATAGAGTGAAAGATATGTCTAGTTTAAAATTCAGAAAAGTCGATGTGGAATTTATATATATTTTAATATATATAAAGGCCTTTAAAAATAGCCATTTTGCAAATGACCTCTGTTTTCGACGAAACCACTTTTGTTGGAACCGGAATGTCTGGTTATTGCTAGATTCCAAAATTCATAATTTTTGAAAGCAATATGTTAGAGTGGCGAAGGAAAACGTGTTTTGACAGTTTTAGTCAATTTCGGTCGACTAGAAAATGGCCATTTTTCAAATGGTCTCGGAATTTGACGAAATTAGTTTTGTTAGAACTGTATCGTCAATACAAAGCTAGAAAATATTTATCGAGAATTTTTAGAGTTCGTATGTGGTCCTGGTAAATTGAAATGTGTGTTCAAATTCAATATACAGATCTATATTTTGATTTTGACGGAAACCGATCGAAACGGCCAAACTGGCTTACGATACATATCCCATTGTGTTTGGAATGAGGGTAATTAGCTAGGGCGACAGTCATTAGGTTCACATTGGAGTTAGTATCAACGACCAAAGATTTTTCAGATTAAAAGAAAATAAATTAATAAAATATTTATATATATGTATTCAATTCTCCGGTCAAACTGTTTCCCCAAAATCAAAAAGGCCGTAGCCCTAACCCGACAATGGCGACGACGAACGCCATCGCCATCGCGCCCCGCCTCCGTCGATCGCTCCAACCTCCTCTACCATGTAAGAATTGAAGCCCCCTCGAAATCGCGTGAGAACCCTGCTGTGAAACCGACGTCCCACCTAAAACGAGCCACCAACCTCCATCTCGCAGCGCCTCCGGCCACCCACAGCCTGCGCCTCCGGCCACCCACAGCCTGCGCCTCCACCTACGCCGCTTCCAGTCCTTTGTCGCAGTCCCTCTGACCCCCTATTCCTCCTCCTCTTCGATTTAAACCCCTGGCCACCCAAAACCCCAAACCATGAATGGAAACCGCCACCTGACCACCCACCGTCGCATCCACTCGCCTCCTCCGACCACCTCCACCAGTGGTGGACATCCCCTTTGCCGAAAATGCTGTAAGTTTCTTTATATATATATATATATTATGGCATTGCTGAAAAAGAAAGATAATATCTTTATTTAAACAAAGATGATATTTTTATATTGGTATTAGCGAAATAAAGAAGTGATTTTATATATATAAGAGTGTTATAAAAATATTATTTTTATATATGTTGTAGCATAAAGATTTGATTTTTAAAAAGTGTAAAGATTTGAATTTTTTTTTTAAAATAAAGACATGATCTTTGAAAAAGTAAAGATATGATTTTTAGCTTTATAAAGGTATGGTTTTTATGATGTTAAAAATTCGATTTTTATATATTGAATAACGAAGTAAAATTCGATTTTTATTTATATGAAGTGAAAAATAAAATAGGATTTTTATATTGAAAGTAAACAAATAAAAATTTGATCTTTACTATGAAGTAGACAAAATAAAAATGTGATTTTTATTATTTGAGTAGCGATATAAAAGTATAATCTGTATATAGGAAGTAGCGTTGTTAAAAGTATAATTTTTAACATATACCGCGTGAAACAGATCTCGTTGGAGACACGATAAAGATTTCCTACATATGAAGAGTCATGGCGTTTGGTTTAGCTCTCGGTGAGAACTTCTCACTTTAATTCTTGTTTTCTAGTTAAAAATATATACTAGGATGCAGACGGTGCTTAGCAGCACCCGACACACGTCGTCCACAGACCATGGATGACTTGTTTGTTTAATTGGTGTGTTGTGAATTTCTATTGTGTGATGTGGAATGAATAAATATTTTATAGTTAAAAATATAATTTTTAACATGTATATAAAATAAATATTCATTTACAAACCGGACGATTTGTTTATGTACACCTATTTGAAGGATATTGATTGGGACGATAAATTTTACACGACGTCCAACTGCACAAATAATATTTAGTGTTTGTGGATTGAAACCCCACGGGTGTTGGGATGATATTTGGCGTACACTAATCCCAATTGTTTAGTTGTATGTCAATCGATAGGTTAACAGACTGTGTAAGCGTTAATTATTTATGTTTAATGCTTTTGCAGTTCTGTGGTGCACTTTGGATGATGGTTGATTATTTATCATTGCTATTATATACATGTTTTGTATGGAATCCATATAATTAACATTATATGGTAATTGATTGGGCCTCATTCCAATTGGGAAAATAAAGAATATTAAAAATATAGATTCATGTGTTGAATAGAATAAATATTCATGTGTTGAATAGAATAAATATTCATGTGTTGAATAAAATATATATTCATGTGTTGAAAGTATCATGTGTTGAACGAAATATTTCAACAATAAATTTTACATCTTTATCATATATAAAATTAGAAACTAGCTAGAAGCTAGTTAAGATGAGTGGTTTCCTGGGTATTGATCTGATGTTGGTTTCGGCCTTCGGGTTTAATACTTAGGGAATCGTTCTCTTACTAATTAACGGTTGGAGTATGATTAAGAATTAAACGATAAAAATCATAATTTTTTTAAATATATTAAATAACAAAAATAGTCATGTGTTGACGATACTCATGTGTTGAGGATATTCATGTGTTGAAACTATTCATGTGTTGAATAAAATATTTTATACAATAAAATTCATATTTTTATTGTAAGGAAGAATTAATAAATATTCATGTGTTGAATAAAATATATATTCATGTGTTGAAGAAAATATTCATTTGTTGAATAGAATAACGAAGTTATTGAAATATATAAAGCCGTGTTGGTTAGATTGATGCCATTTTGACGTGAACGATATTTATATTGGTTTTATTCATTTTTATAATGAATATCGAAAAGGAATTGATTTCAAAATCTAATGCTTTGAAAATATTATCATTTGTATATCGATGATGTGGAATATTCAATTTTGATTCGAAATTGAATATGAAGTTGAAATCGTTTTGAAAACGAATTTAAAACGATTTATAAAATATGTTTTAAAAGGAAATCGACGAAATATATATAATATATATTATATATTATATATATAATGGCTTGAATAGAACGCGCCGCGCTGCGACAGTTCGCGAATTTCGACCATTGACTTCGAATGGACGTTACGGGAGATCGGACCGTCGGATTCTCCTAAAACCGAAACTGTTGGGTTCGTATCGAAAAGAGCTTTCTAAAGAATATTAGAGATTTGAAATCTAACGGTTGGATTTGGAATTATGTCCAAATTAAATTTGGAAAAGGTCGCTGTGAGTGTAGTTCGATGGCCGTTGATGGAAATCGACTGTACGGGCCTTGATAAAATTACTAAAAATAGTAATAATTTGAGTAAAATCATAAGAAATGATTTGGAAAGAACTGGGATGAAAAACTCCATATTTGAAAAGATAAAAATAGATTTTTATCGAAATGAACTAGTTTTGAACTAGAATTATAATTCATTTATTTTTTAAATAAATAAATTGGATTTGAAATGGTTTTAAAAGTAACCAGAATTAACAATTATTGAATTGGAATGGATTTGAATCAAAATTGTCTTTTGAATATTTCGATGTTGGATTTCGTGATTATACAGATATTGTTATGGAAATTTGAAAGATATATTGATATCATTATTTCCAATACGATATTTGTTGGTCGTAGAATTTGATATTGAATATAAGTTGATATATTTTCTATTAAGAGCCTTGTATTTAATATCAAATGTGATTTTGGGTTGTCGTGAATGGTATCTTTAATAATACTGTTCTTAGACCCAATGGAGTTAAGAAAATCAGAAACTAACTGGAGATTAGTTAAGTTGAATGGTTTCTGGGGTATTGATCTGATGTTGGTTTCGGCCTTCGGGGTTATTACTTAGGGAATTGTTCACTTGCTAATTTACGGTTAAAGGCTGATGGAATATAATGTGATTTTGGGTTTAACATCAACCGCGTTTTAAATGACATTGGTTCTTTAACCCAGTTAAAGACAGTATATGGTTTCCCAAGTTAAACAATCATTGATATGATTTTTGGGAAGATTAAAAACAAGTAGAGTTTTAATGAATCTTTAATTAGATTGAAATGATCGAGAATGGAGTATCACCAGTTTTGCTCCAGGCGATAGTTAAATCTTTAATTTGATTTGAACGTGAAATGGTAATTGAATTTACCGATAACACCATGGTGTTAGATATGAAGTATTACCAGTTTTACTTCATGGGATGAATAGGTTGGGATTGGGAAATTTAATAAATGATTACTTCGGTAAGGATCGCTAATCCCGACTAGTTTGGATAAACCTTAATTTGGTTTGATATCCAAAGGAAGATTAAAGTATAAATTTAAAAGAATTTATCTTTGATAAAATTAATGGGAACCTTTCCCTAAGAATGTGAAATTTAGAAACTAACCGAAGATTAGTTAAGATGAATGGTGTCCTGGGTATTGATCTGATGTTGGTTTCGGCCTTCAGGGTTAATATTTGGGGAGTTGTTCTCTTACTAATTTATGGTTAGTGACTGATGAATTGGAATGAGGCGTATGTTGTTTTGTGTAACACTTGTTTATTATATACGCGAGTTATTCAGAAAGACCGGGTTTATCCCATTCTGAATAACTGATTCGACGATGTGTCGAGGATGAAGACGGTGGTCGAAGACCAGAGGTCTTCACATCGTTTGGGTGATTGCTGATGATCTTGATTGGGCTGTACACCCAAGAGGAGGGAATCAGTTGGTGATCATCCAGATGTACTTGGAGATCGATGGATATGCGAGGTACAAGGTGCCTCCGGTTACATTCAGGCCCAGAACGAACTTGTAAATGGACTGTGTGTCTGACATTGGATTTTATTCTATGTGACTGTTCTCTATTAAATATATATCTGTTTGGCGGCGGAGAATTTATTCTCTTGCTTAACGCCCTTCTCTGAGACGTACGAGCTCAGGGGTTATATATTGATGGATAACAATCGCATGGAGTGAATTACCTGTGTGGCATGCCTAAGTGGCAAATGATCAAGGCTTCTGTTGAAAAGCAAAGTCTTGTGGTTGATGATCAAAGCACGGCCTGTGTGGCATAGCTTTGTGTAGCGTGGATCCGCGAGCCTCACACCCCGATTGTGAACTAGAAACAGGAGAGGACCTCAGGGAGGACATGTGTTTCTTTCTAGCTAGGGTGGTGTCAGTGACCTACCAGCCCTGACATTTATATTATTTTCATCTGTGTGGTTGTTGGATTGCGAGGCGCCTCGGATATATCAGTGACTGTGTGGAGCCGATGGAGTCATTTAGCTCATTTACGCCCCAATGGGTGGGAAAACGCAGTGTTCAGGCATTTTAATCCACAACGGTGGACCGGCCCTGACGATCCAAGGTGCAGTTGTGGCTGTTCCTGAGACATGGTAGGCTAGATTGTCTCGAAACGGTGAGGACGATCCCTGGCCTCGATTCACAAACGGAAATCCAATTTCCAAATACGTGACTTTGTGGTTTTGATTGTAGAGCCTAGTATGGCCACATGATATATGGTACCCATGCCGTCTAGGATTGATACATTTATATTTGAAGTTGTTTTATACACTATGCACTTATAATAGTATCAAATGATTTGTTTTTAATGTACCAAACATGTTTGGCTATTATAAGGGAAAACCCTATCCTCCGGCTTGTGTTGCATTGTGTGATGGGACCTGGGTATTATAATAGCTTCATTTTTCCAAAAAGCATTGCGCTTTTTTGTTATATGCACTGGTATTCTTGGGAGGAAACCCGTTTCGTGTTATATAGCGTGGTCCCTTGATATATCTGATTTAAAGTAAAGCTTTAAATAACTGTTTTAGTTATCACACCAGTCACATGACTGACCTGGAGTTTATTGTTTTAACCTAAACTCTGGGGGCCCTTATTTTAACACGGGCAGCTAGTAGTTTTGGTTTTACAGATTTATATTCACAGGATCCTAGTTTACAGCTGGAATGATATCTGGAAAGCTCTGTATCCGTATATCTCTTTCAGTTGTGTTTTGTATTATTTTTCCGCTGCTATGTAATGTATTGTAATCTCTGATATTTAGTAAATGTGTAATATTGATTTATACTCTGTATATTCTTGTATTCTGATGGAATTGTTGTCATTAACAATGAAATGTTCTTCTGTTTGTGTTCTGATTTGTCTTGTCCTCAAAGTATCTTCTCTTTCCTTACCGGGGAAGTTACGGGTTATCACAGAAATCTTGAGAAAAAGCCTCATACCTGGATTCTTCTATTATCGAAATCAATTCCCCCTAAATCCCAAAATTTTGGATATGGAGTTGTGCGCAGCTACCTGTTTGATTTAGGCTTCGATTAGTTTGATATTTTATGAAGAATTAATTGAGAAACTGATTTTAAACGGGATCGCAGAGATCTAATTCGCATAGCTTATAAAAATAATAAAATAAGAGGAAAAATACAACAGAACATGTCTAAGCATGGAAGCATGCATTGTTAAAAATAAAACACCAATAAACATTAATGAAGAAGAAAATGGGCTACGTCACATTGAGGACAATAAATTAGAGAGTGATTCAGTTGATCACATGGTTGTGGATGCATCACTAGAGGAAGCTAGTCATTGTTCTTTGGATCCAAATAGCAACAGTTTAAAATATTCACAATGAAAGCTGAAAGGAATAGCCAACTTATCATAAGATGATCATGTGCAAACCCTCAAAGAAGAGAAGAAAGTCACTCCAACCCTAAGCAAGTTATCAGAAATGCTTCAATGTGGAGCACGAGACCGACACAAGGAGAAGACTCACCATTTGAGCTTAAAGCATGCTTATTTGCAGATGTAGTGGAAAATCGTGTGCTGATTGAACATAAAAGAGAAGAAATAATGAAGTGTATATGCAACTTCATATGCCGCTAAAAATTGAACTTGCATCAAACATCTTATTGATTGGCATGGTTATCCTATCATAGAACAAACGGATCTGCAAGGTAATGCTATTATCTCAAGGGATGAAGTATCGTTAAAACAATAATAGACATGCATTACCACAAATAATATTTCAACAGTAGTGGTTACTTGATTACAAAACTGGTGCAATTAAAAATGGCTGAGGTACACATGAGAGAGAGGTAAAAAATAGATTAAAAATAGGGTGAACAATTATATCTGTTACTCAGTGCCTTCTGTAATTAGATAATAAGACGACCGATAAAAGTAATCAGAGAAATGAAATTAACATTGAACAAAATGCACACAAAATGCAGACGCGATGTAAATTGAAATGCAAAAGGATGTATAAAAGAAACAACTAAGTTATTTCAAATGGGCAAAGAAATAAATGTAAATAAAATGGAGGTTGAAGTGTTATAAATAATGCAGGTTCAAGTTAAATTGTTGTGACAAAAAGATTAACTAAAATGAAGTATGGGAAACAAATTGCACTACACTGGGCAAAATGTAAACCAATGCACCATGTTCATTTGGTTGAGAAACAAGAAATAAAATGAACTTCAGAGCAATAAATAGTGATTAATGCAATAAAAGAACAAATGCACAAATTCAAGTGAAAATTAAAACTGAAAATGAAAAGTTATGCGCAAACGAAATGTAAATCTTTTGTCGGAAAATGATAACTGAAGTGGGAAGAAATAAATAAACAAAACAGAACAAAATAGCAGTAAGTTTAACAATTTAGTTACGAGACAAACTTAGTATGAAAATAAAGTCATTACAAATGCCAAATTTCGGTATAGATCTAGCAAAATATTCATGCAGTAAACATTAATTGACGAATTAAAAGAAAAAATATATAAAATGCATGCAAAACTAAAATTAAGTAACAAATTGAATATAATGAATAATATATGATAAAAGATTAAAATTGCTAAATGAAACAGGCAATTACATGTTTATATTAATTTAATGAAATATTACCAATTATAGATTATTACTACTACTACTTTTATAGTCTTATGTTTGATGTTTTACTATTTAACCTTTTTCATATGGATTCTATGATTACAAGTTCTATAATTACCTGAAGAAAATTAGTTATTAAACAAACTATGTTAGATGAACTACAATAACTAAACATCAACTTTTTGTTAAAAAAGATTAGTCACAAAATATACTAAATAGATAAACTTCAAACTCTTTTTGAAATAAGTTTAACTTGCCACCCCATTGATTTGCAAAAAATCCTGGAATACAATCATGTTATTATGATATCAGCAAAAGCTGCAATGGAACACCCCTACTTTGACACCCTTGGTATATCCCAGTCCTATTGTCTTTGCTATGTATTTGAAAACTTCACTTGTCGCCTTGATTTGCATGTTGCGGTTATTTTATGAAAGTGTACTATTATTTGTATGCTAAAATCATATATATGTTTATTTAAGAAAAAAAATCTGAAATATGGCAAGTAATACTTATATTCAAAATTTCATTTGTCCCTGTTTCTGTGAATGAATTTGGAAAGAGGTATTCCTTTAGATATATGCATGAACTAGAGTGAATGTCGGTTAATTACTCTTCAAACATAGCTGCTAATTTTAGTAGTCAAAAGAATGGTCATACATCTATTTAGTATTTTATTAAATATCAATTTAAAAATTCATAGAATGATCATATATTTTCTAAAAATATCCACCTTATTGTCAAACTGATATATTCAAAAAATTGTCAATTCTATATATATATATATATATATATATATATAGGTGGATATCAATTGTCAAATTGAAAATAAAAAGGTTTACATATCGGATGAATCAGGAAACATTTCTTAGCTGATTTAATAGGGCAATTTAAATGTGTATCTTTAATTATAGGCATTTTTAGAAAAATAAAATCATGTATAATGGAACTAAATAGAAAGATAAACGATATCAAATCTGAAAATGGGAAACTATACCTGAAATCAATTGTTTAAGATTTTGGCTACAACAAAAAGGGAAAAGTTACTAAGCGCAACTAAACATTGAAAATTAAGTATAGCAACACAATATTTTTTTTCATTGATAACATGCTAATCAACGAAACAACAGAAAGAAGAATATTTTTCTTAATTACTCATCAAACATTAATCAATGATTTTACTTGTCTTCTTTGTAAGTTCACCAATAGTTTTTTTCAATTTAGAGAAGAAAAGGTTGAATATTACCATTTAGAGAAGAAAATCCTCAAGCTAAATATTAAATTAGCGAGTAATAAATCCATAATATTAAATGAAATATGCAATGTACTTGTATAGAATGTATGCTTTCATGTATGTTATAGAATAAAGAAAATAAATGAAATACTTGCCATTTTACACTGCTTTGATGTCGGCCTATAATTCAGTAGCTTCAGAACTGAAAAGGAAATATCCAAAAATTGAAATTCTAACCTGATCATAATTGACATAAATGAGTAAGAATTTAATATTGTTATAAGTTTGTGGTAGTACAGGAAATTAGTTACTTGTATTAACAGTATTGTGATGCACGAGTCATAGTTTCTGCATATATTAGCAATCGATTAACTTTTATGTTGATGACTAAAAAACTACTAGCCTTTATGGAAAAAATAATATGGCAAACGAGTAACTATGTATGTATAAGAGCCAAGGATTAATTGGTCCCTTACTGTATAATGCAGTTTTGTCTTGAATACACTATTCTGCCACATTTTAGTAATTAATTAACTTCTTTCTCCAAGATATTAGTGATCATGATGTTATGGACTTCGCATAGATAAAGGAACAAATTGGATGCACAAAATCAAAGAGTGATCTTTTTAGGACAGAAAAAACAGTTAGAGTAATAGAATTTATTTATTTTAATTAGAGATTAAACCAAATAGTAAATAGTACTAAACAAATGCCAAAAGCATTACATAAATCAAAATAGTTAAAGATTAAACCTGAGTCAAAATTCATCGTATAAGTGCAGTATATTGGAATCTCTTCAATAACTGCTAACTTCAAAAGTAAATTTTCTCCCAGCATAAGATCAAATCATTAGGAAAGGAAAAAAAAGCCATACCTTCCGACAGATTCCACGGTAGCTAGGTCCACGCGAGGAGAAAGAGGCAATAACACACACGAAGAAGATTAGGAGGCGCTGAGGCTGTTGTAGCATCATGTATTCGGAGGCAGATCCATGCATCTAGCAGTGGAACGAGGTACATGGCGATGTCGATTTCAAAGCAAGCGATGTATATTTAGGGTTTTGGATGCACTAAATTTGGAGTTTAAAGGGGAGATTGATTCGGTATAATGAGAGTTTGAAGGAGAAATATCAAAATTTGAAGCATAAATCAGGAGAAATGTTTGTTGCGCGAGGAATTTGGTCAGTGATTTAGATTGTGGAGGAATTAGAACGGAGGAAGAAAACGAAAAGAAGGAAAACACGGAAAGGAAAGTCTTAAGAGCGAAAATTACGCCTAAATTCATTGGCTCAGACAATTTGATTTTGGCTCTTACAGTAGGCAAACCTCCCTAACGGTCGGTTTGATTAGAATAAAACTTTATATTTTTAAACAAACATTTAATGGTAGTAAAACTATTCAAAACACGAATTAATGTGAAACTGGATATGAGTAAACATATGTGGAAGAAACAGTTTTAAAATATAATCACAGAAAGAAGTTATTAGACTTTATTGCTAAGAAGATTACAGACTTTGAATAATGTTTTAAGATGTATTTTTAAAAGTTGTGGCATAAACGTAGCAATGAATGTTGTTAAAGGACTTAATTGTAACTTAATTTGATTTTGGATACTTAATTATTAAGGTTTTGTTTTTAAAATAAAATAAGCATTTATTTTGTTTAGCCTTAAAATGTTTGTCGTTCTTGAAAAGTATTAAAATCTAACATTCAAAATATTAGTGAAGACAAGTGTTAAAAAGAAGAGAAGGTATTTCACACTTAATTTAGGAATTATGAACATTTAATAAATGTTTCCGAAACTTTGCAATTTTAAAAAGATGTATCTATTGTTCGTCAATGAAACGTTTTGTAAGAAATAATAGTATTCTTATAAAAGAACGTTTTATTTAAAAGATGCATGTAAACACATTGAGAAAATAATAAACGCTACATTCTTTGTAAAAGAGTGACATTTTAAAACGTAAATGAAAATTTAATACTTAAGGTTTAATGAGGCATTAAAATACAAGTTTTTGAATTTAGTAAATTTTGATGAATTATTTGAATATAAAATAAAAATAACAATAGCACATCAATATATTTATTTTGTGTAACTGCTAAAATTATACTTTCATAAAAAAAATAGCCCAGGAGTAAATAAGAATAGCAAATTAGATAAATTACTGGGATTAGATATGAATAAGTCGTACAACCTAATCTAGAAATTCTTATATTAGTTCCAAAAGATCTATGTTTAAAAAATTGACATAGAGTAAGGATTTCCAGAATGCATGTTTGGTTGTAAACTAGGTTGCCCTAAGTAGTTTAGTTTAGAAATTAGTATGTTTTGAACTATTCCTAGAGATTGGTAATATACATGCATAGTGTAAATTACATGAATTTTTTTTATTTTTGAATTTAGGATTCAAATATATTAATTGCAAATTTAGTGGGCAATAAAGCTATAATCAATGAGAAAAAAGAAATTTATAGGGACTGATTTTAAAAAAACTAATTTAGGGAAGTGGATGAAATTATAAAATTGAATAGGCTTGAAAAAGAATTAAAATTTGATAAATTATCAAGGAGATTAAAGAATTTGAGTAAGAATTGGGTAATGGTTCAAATTCGACTTTTTAGACAATAATTATGGTTATGAATGGACCACATCTAGGAGAAAAGTAAAATGGAAAATTGAGAAGGATAAAAAGTATTGGAATGATACGTTAAGTTTGAAATAAAAGGTTAAGATTTCAATATTATTTATGCCAATTGATTGTAAGTGATAACTTCAAAAAGAAATTTATTTTCTTAACTTCTAAGATTTTAATCGCTAGTAGTCTCTCTTAATGATTGGAAGATGATATAAAGTGGTGAAAGTAATGTATCCTATTGGTGCTTGTGTTGACTTAGGATTTAGAACCACTTATTAAATTCGTTGTGAGTAAGGAAATTTTGTAGGGACACCTAACTAGTGGTTTAACACAATCAGAATGTTAATAAGGGAATCGGATTTGCAGCCCATAATGAAAAAAATGCCTTGATCTCAAGGTTTCTAAATATCGAGTGAAGAAGAAATTTAGCTTCTAGAAATTCATCCTTTGGAATAAGAATTTGACACATGGGTTTAAGAAATAAGCATACATGTTGGATTTGCACAAAATGCCTATTTTATTTTGAATCTATTTGTGTTTTGGTTTGTTTACGAACATTTTTAATTTTTATAAATTATCCTTTTTGTCATTTTTCACAAGGGACTATGTTTGAGATTATAAGGAGTAAGCACAAAATATAAAGGAAGAGATATGTAAATTTACGTGTTTGCACGTAGTTTATAATATCTATTCCAACTGAAGGAATACTCACTCCTTGTCATTTTAATATATCAATATTGTTTCTTTGTTGTTTTTGGGGTAAATTTATGAAAATTGTAGCAAAGGAACTTTAATAAAACTTTAATTTCAATAAATTAGACCATAGAAAGATTGTTCTGGTTATCAGAATAGGTTAGAACGTAAATTAGTTTAATTTAAAAAATTAGGTTTATGAAATTTATTAAATCCTAGGATTTCTTATCAATTGTAGACAATAAAAATAATATTTATCTTTATAGGATTAGCATAGTTAACTTTTTGGTAGTTGGTGGACGCTCTTGAAGTATTTCAAGGAGGTCATTCAAATTACCAAATGGTTGATGGGACAACCATTGATTTTTTTACAAGAACCGAGTTTATGATTAGTGACTTTGGAAAAAGGCTAATATGATTAGGCAGCTTGTGAAGGTTAGAAAAATTGGCATTATATTTTTAGTGCTTTCCTAATATTTGAAAAGTAAGAGAGGTTGATCGATGATTGGATCTCATGATGTTTTTGTTTTGTATTTCATAAGATACCTTCACACTATGGAAAATTTGATAAGGCCTAACCAGAAAATAAAGACTAAGATGGATCTTTTGGCATCTCCTTCCATGAAAAATGTTGTAGAGCATGGGATTTTAAGGCTCCGCAACATTTAGATAGATTTGTTCGAGTACATTAGAGAGAAGATTTGGTGGAAGGCATGAAAATTTTAAATTTTGTAGTTTTTCTCCTTTAAACTTTCTCTTTAAAATTTAGATTCTATTTTTCGTTGCATTGTCGTTGTTAGATTGATGGTATGAATTAATTGCGACATGAATTAATATGCATATTAGGATATTTTTCATACATACAACATCACATATTACAATTTCACGTTAGGATGAAGCTCACTTAAGCTAGTATGTAGTATATAATCACAATGAGTATGGTTGTTTGATTGATGTATAAATAAATAACTTGGTTGGATAACATGTTTATTAGAGCGAGTTGTGTTTTCTGTCTCTTCAAAAAGATTTCGGGATGAAACCTTTTTTAAGGGAGGAGAATAAAACACCCCATAAAATTTATCTTAATTAGACAAAGGTATATATATTAAGAAGAGGGTTTTCTTTTAAAGGACAAACTTTGTAATTTTTTTAGTGAATCACAATGTGTCCTTCTCCCTAATTTTGAAACTTCCCATGCTTTTCACTAAAAAAATTACAAAGTTTGTCCTTTAAAAGAAAATCCTCCTAGTAGGAAAATAGTGTAAAGGACAAAGTGAACAAAAAATTTATCTATAAGGACAAGGGGCAAAATATTTAACCACAAGGACAAACTTTAGTGTAAAGTATGAAATGATAGTGGGTCCCTAAATTCCTCCTTTTACACTAAAAATTGTCCCTGTGGTTAAAATTTTAGCCTCTTGTCCTTATGGATAAACTTTTTGTTGGGTTTGTCCTTATGCCTAAAAACATTTAAATTTGAAATTATAGGCATAAATTTGAAATAAAATAAATGTCATTGACATATGATAATATTCCATATTAAAATTTCATATAATAGGGAATAACACTTAAAAGGAACGAAAACAAGTCAATGGTAGTAATTAGTAGTTAATAATAAAACATATGTGCGCGTGAAATAAATTCACTATGCTTAGACTCTAAGGGGATCGACGGCCCTCCTAGGGAGGGTGTCGACCAACTTAAAGGATATAAAGTTGTGGCGGCTAGGTTTATGTTATGTTATTTACATTTTAGGTGACTTGAATAGTGAAAATTTAATAATTTATATCTTATGATTCTCGCACATTTGAAAACCCATAAATAAAACCCCAACCTCCACCCTAAATCCCACATCTTCTCTAGACTCTGTCGTTATTCTATCTCTTCTCCATCTTAATTTCGGTGCAGTTTAGGTCAAGTTAGTTATTCTTCCTCCTCTATTCTATTCTATTTCTATTTAAAATTGCTGGATCTATATGTTATATGTGTGTATGATTCCATACTAATTATTATGCATGTACAATATTATAGGAGAAAGAATTGAAGAATGTTTCTGTGAGGCTGCAATCCAGAATTAGGTGTATTCACAATTTTCTTCTTCTATCTACATTATGGGTGATAGTTATTTTAAGCATACTTATTTTTCTATGATTGCTAGTATGAATCTGGATTGACTATTCCTATAAGGATTTGGGATTTAACGGAAACAAAACATATCGAAATCCCCTAAACATCTAATAATTCGAAAATGGTCAATATTGTTATATGTTTGCATTTTTTATTATTGGTGTAAATAAAGAGGGATTTTATTATTTTTGTGTGTGTAGATTAATTATCTAGTCTGTTTTACTTTCATTTCCTTTTGTTGTAAATCCTAAATCAACACAAAGTGTGGATTTAGGTACTGTAACCTATATATGTTTAAACCGCTATTTTTAGATAAAATATATGGTTTAGACAAAATAAAATACATGTGACCAAAATCCTTACTTTTGTACAAATCACACAAGCAAAAGTAAAATAATACTAGAAAGAATATACATATAATATTGTTTATTCACTTTGACCCTTTTTGTTTATTGAGATAGTCTTAAAAGCCTAGATTACAAGTTTATCATTTATTATGTTATGTTTATTCCCCTATTAATGTTCCATATTTGAAATGAAGATATATGCATTATATCGTGGAATTTAGGAAATATAACTAGTATACCTTTATTTGGAGAAATATTAACATTTATCGCTTAGTGCCCTTTTCTTTATATGTGCCACTAATTACTCATTTATATATTTATATTAATTAAATATCGTAATTCACATATCTTAAATGCTTATTTAATACGTTAAATTAGGAAATTCATATTAAATGTCCCCATTAGGAAAATTTGTGTATTGTGCGTGTTAATGGCCTTTAGAAATATTAATTGATATGTGGACGCGAGGTTGACCCCTACATATAGTAGAATTTTGCTCGAAACTGTTTAGCAAATCCAATAGCTACAAAAAATTGGGTTAATGTGAGAAGTCTAGTGTCATGAGCCATTTGGTATGTGATAGGCTTGACTCGAGAAGGTAATAAGTGGTTAATCTTCCTTATTTGGTAATTAAGCAATTAGGACTTGGTCCATTCCTAAGTGTTCATCACTTGTTATTGCGCTAAAGTCATACGACTCGCCCTTATTAGGTATTAAGGGATCCGTGGTCTGCCTTTCTCTAATAATTATGAGGTATTAAGTGGTCTTGAATAGGATATCAAACGATGTATGAATGAGTGTGGCTGTTCTTCGAAATTTATCCGCTTCTAATCCAGAGGCTATATGAGGGAACACATGGCGATAGGCTACTAAGAGTTCCACCAAACATGTAAGGGAAGCCGTTTGTCTAAGTGAAGTATTAAGAGGTTAGAAGTTCACTTGTAATGACAGTTAGATAGTAACATAAGAGTACGTACGTCAGGAGGGTCCTAAATGGAGTTAGGTGTCTACCTGAACCTCAATATTAATTAGCTAATTACCATATCTTGCATTACGTTGGGAATATATATATATATATATATATATATATATATATATATATAGCGTAATCTATTAGGAAACGAAATCATTGGTGACTAGGTTCAAACCAAGGGTATTAAGTGATCGTAGAAATCTACCCATAGGGTATTAAGTGATCGTAGGAACCCATCCATATTTATGTTGTCCTTAAGTGACTAGAAGTGTTTGTCTCTTTACATTAAAAGCAGAAATCCATATACATGTTTTTGTATTCTCCTAGACATAAACTTAATAAGTTTTATACTGCCAAGTATATGAAATACGTTTCCTTTTAAGCTTGAAATTTTTTCATTCACCAGAACTTTTGTTTTGACACTCTCCAGTTAATAATGCAGGTTAGGTAGGATGGTAGTGCATGCTTGATGATGACATGGAAGAAGGAGCTTGGGGATGGGTTATTTATCTAGTTTACTACTATCATTACCAGTAACTGGTTGTATTTAAGGAATAGTTATGATGTACCTTGACTCATTTATTATGACCTTTGAGATTTGGTTTGATGTATTCGACATTTATGACATTTTATGATTTGTTAGATCTATTTTGATTAATATATTTTATCCACTTCATTGTGAGATCTAATTACGTTTTAGTCCGTCTTTGTTATTTCATTTCTTATAGAAACCAATGGCTTGCTTAGAATGGTTCTAAGTTCTGATGGGCTTTTTCTAGGTCAAGATTTAGGCCCGTTCCAAGCAGGTTATTTCGTTATCTTCTTTGATTCAATGAACTTTTCAACCCTAAAAAAACTCCCTTGGCTTCAAGCATTTATGTATCATTGAAGAAAAAGGTTTTAAGCCTATAAGGTGGCATTGGGTTCATCCGCTACCTTCAAAACAAACTTACGATTTAACTAACTCCAGATTCGATACAATCTCCAATTAATCCTTAAACATGCACAATACTAACGTATAAGATCAAGCACAACAAGCAAATTCAACCATTTAAACAACAAATTCTACCATTTAAACAATGAATTCAATTAAAGTGCATACACATATGCATCAATTGAACTAAGCATAGTTTAAATGTTTAACATTGATAATTACTCAATAATTACATCAGATCTAACATACTAAGCGTCATATTTTATAATTAGATTATCTAAAGGTTTCTATGTATGAAATTGCTTGATCTAATTAATTTTTGACATTAACATATAAATTATGAAAACCTACTAATTAAAACACATGATCCAGTATACACATGTTAGAGACATAATCACTCGCATAATTTCCTAAATTTATAAAATGGATTAGAGATATAACCTAGATAGCAAAAATCCTCGCGAATTCTCGATTAAAGTAGAGAGATCTAGTCAATCAATGTAGATATAATCTCCATTATATAATTAGAGATGATTTGGTGAAAAATTAAGTGTAATTTTGTGAATTTAGGATGAATTAGGGTATATTTAGGTTTAAGGATGATTGGAGAATAAGAAAGAAACTAGAAACTAGTCCCCTCATCCTCTACTTATAGTTAAAGGGATTTGACTAATGGGTTGCTAATTTCAACCCATTAGCGCTATTCTAATTCTAGCTAGCAACTTTTAAAACTTAAAACTGTCAGTTCTCTCAAACTACTTATTTGATTTCTTAATGTGATCATTTTACGAAACTAATATTCCGGAGCAATGAGAGATGTTATAGCATATAATTAGGCTTTTATCAAAAGTTATAGTATAAATCATACTTTTAAGGGCAAAACGATCGCATAAGAATTCAGAAAAAATCATAGATGTTTAAACATCCCAAAGAACAATATCCTAAAGTATTATAATGATACGACCACATACATGTTAAATAGAATTATTTTATGATTCCTCGATATCTAAAATATGTGTCATTACAAATAATGCTGAATAATATAGGCCTGTAAACTCTTGTCCAAATTTTTTTGTTTTGGATTGCAGATATCTGATTCAGTTTAAATATTTAGTTAATGATTTTAATTAATATAAATAGATCTTTCAATTTATAAGCAATAATGTAAAATTTATTTTAATTATTAGGTTATATAAATGTCACGGTCGAAAAACTGAAAATGTGACTAAAACATGTTTCATGGATTTTCAGCTTTTCTTCGAACAAAAAACTATTCAAGTTGTAATGATTTTATACATCTAAGGTAATCATGTTCTTAGTTTAGTAACCTACCATTTTCTTTAGTACTCAAAATGTAACAAAGTAAGAAATTATTACAATAGTATTAAGAACTAGTAAGGAAATAAAAAACTTATAAGTATTAAAATATGTAATATTTGAAGGGAAACAAACTTAAAAATGATGTTATGGGAATAATACACTTTAGTGCAAACTATTTCAACATATTGTACTTTGATTTGATTCTTGAAATGATAATGGTAGAAATTCTAAATTAAGGGCCAAAAGCAAGTTTTACACTTTTCTTTTATGTGCATACTTAGCTTCCTAGTTCAACCACTTTTCATTTTCTCCTTCTTCCCTTAAAACTTCAGCATGTTCTAAAAATCAAATCTTTCTCCAAATTTATTTTAACCACGGATTATATAAATGAGAGAACAAGCTTAGCGTTTGAAAAATCACAGAATAAAAGTGAGATACTTTACATTGTATAAAGTTGTTTTTCAAAATAATTAATGTTCGACGATTGAATTTGCATTTCGTATGATTGATTTTTGTTGTTGTTTCCATGAGTACTAATATAAGAATCACTCATATATGATTTACACATTTTGGGAATATATGAGAACACCTACCTTTGGTTCATACCCTTGTTAAATGGACTTTAGTCAATGATTAATTGATTTAACCATTAAATCTTGTTGTGTTTCTCATTTGTATCATGTTTGTATCTATGATATATCAAAATATAATGAATATATATGTATAAGATTAGGTAACTGGAAAATATAAGAATTCCTCTTTGTTAGTTCAAAAACATGATCACCTAAACTTTTAAAATCAATATCTCAAAACCTATGCATTTTTATTGCAGTCATTAATTAGAAACTTGTATGTCTTTTAGTATATTTTATTTTGAAAATAAATTCATGATTTTTCGTTGAGTATAGGGAGTGTAAAAGGTTTCTGATACTAAATTGGCTAATTTTGTTGTGAATTGACCTTTACGAATGAAGGAACTAACGATACTAGTAAATTTAGCTTGTAAAATTAGGATCTTTAAAGGCTATTTCATGCTTTTAGGTTTGGAACATAAAGGGTTTTTGGGGGATAATCAAAATTTGGAAATTTATCAAATTCAATTGATCTGAAGTGTTTGTTCAGGGTGGTTGGTGCTGGAAGCAAGGTCGAGAGATGACAGAGGCACTAAGGTTGGTGGTTGGTCCTTCAGTGGTTGAGATTGACTTGGCAAGCACGAAATAGGGTTTAAGGCTACCATTATATTAGTTTTTGGTCTAAAGTTAGTGGAGGAGGATCGTGTGGGGTCAGAGATGGGATAGAGGTTGCGATCATGGCGGAGGTGTTGTTTTGGTTTCAGGCCGTCGATGGTAGTTAAGGTTGATGATTCTTTGATCCCGACCTAACGCATAAAGGGAATAGTCTCGGTATATGAGTTTTTGAGCTAGTGCATGTTTAATCATAGGATGGTAGGTAAGTAAAGGTTAGCTGAATATGGGCAACTTGTCGGCGGTGGCATAGAGGAGACACGTTGGTTCAATGATGCATGCACATGCACGTGTACGAAGCGGTAAAGACGGGAAAAAGAGTTTAAACCTAGAATGTTATCTTGCATTCATTACTTGAAATGTTGTTTGTCTCAAAGTATTATAGGAGAAAGGTGAGCTGGTCAATAGACTTCGATCTAATGACCCACCCTTCGTGATACTTAAATATCGGTACCTAACAACATTGCCTTACTTCCAAACACCATAAAGAAGGGTTGTTGTAATAACCCAAAATTTTGGAACCAATTTAAAATTTACTATTAATAAATTTTACAAGGATTCATAGTCGATTTTAACAAATAACGACTTTCAATTTAAATTAAAAATAGGTTTGAATGTAAAATTTATAATATAATTAAAATCGAGCTCGTAACGGCGTGATAGTTTGTCATATTATGTTTTAAACTTTAAACGAGTATACAAAAGTCCATATAAGTCAGAATATGATGAAACAAGAAACGTTAGAATCTATTTAATTATATCTTTCTAAGGAAAGATCGAGTTTTCATCGTATAAATTGTAATTTATGTCCGAATCAAAATTTCAAATAGTCGCTATGAAATTGTTTATAAATTATAACGATTTATTAAATAAAATAAAAGGGGTCTGTTATGAAATTGAATATCGATTTAGCTTGAATTTTGAAATATCGAGTTATAAACCCAAGTATGCTTATTTTACAGCTATATGATATTTCATTAGGATATATATGTGATAATATTAATAAGTTTATTATTAATTTGTATAATTTTAGAATTTAATATAATAAAATTACATAGGCCTTAAAAATAGTCATTTCGCAAACGACCTCCGTTTTTGATGAAAACAATTTTGTTGGATTCAAAATAGTAAATTATTGCTAGATTTCAAATTTTATGATTTTTGGAGCTAGTATGCTGCCGTGCAATTTAAATCTGAAAAACAATCAATATTTTTACTTTAAAAATACGCTATGTGAGTAACCGGACTCAAAATTCGACAAACAAGTTTTGTTGGGTCCATAATGTCAAATTATAGTTATACGTCAATTTTTATCGAAAATGGGATTCGTATGTAATCATACGAAATTTTAAACAGTGAATACAAGCTACAATTGAAGAAAACAAACATAATAATTAATAAAAAAATAATAATTTTTTCACCGCTATAAATAATCCTAAACTATCCTAACCCTAACCTTAAATCACTAATCCACGCCGCCTCCATTTTCTTCTAAAACGTGAACTTTCCCCTTCTTCAGAAAATGTAAACAAATCCTAAAATCACAAAACAAGTATCTTTGGATTCCTAGCAGTGGTTTCTACCTTCTACGTGAGTTTTATGGAGCGTGGAGCATGTTTAGGACGCTGCAATTTTTAAAGCGTGAGTTAAAGAGGCCCAGGATTGCGGTATTCGCCAAATAGAAGCATTGATGCTTATTCTCGAGTTTGGTTTTGGATTCGTGAGGTGATCTGAAGCTTACATGCAAAGTTTGAGGTGATTTGGTGCCGAACGTTTTCGAGACCTATAGCCATGCGTGTGGCATGGGCTGTTGAATGCAACCATGGAGTTGTATGCGAGAGGAAGGAAATTGTTATGGAGATGTCAAGTTTGCGGAGAGATGAATGTTAGTGAAACCATTTGTAAAATCGTGAAGAAATGGAAGAGATGTAGGAGGAAGAAGGTGAGGTAATGGAGATGAAAGGGCCAGCATGCGTAACCTATAGGGGAGGGAGAATAAATTAGAGTAAGTGATTAGGAAGGATTAAGTATTAATTAATTAATTATATTAATTGTTAATGACATTATAATGTACACAATGTTGTGAAAATCATAACTCTTTCATACGTTATCGGAATCCAGCGAAACAGGATGCATTAGAACCGTATCGACAAGAGCTTCAAATGGAACTTATTTGGAGCATGCTGCAATTTTTGGCGAAGGAAAACATCTGATTTAACCAATCGACGTTTATCGCTATTTAACAATAAATGACCAAGGTGAGAAACTTCTTAAATTTTAACTTGTTAAGTTATTATAATCTTATTTGATTATATATATTGATTGCCTATGATTGCAATGTTTGCTTCGTGGTTGATGGATGAATTTATAGTCATTATAATGTTTATGTAAGAAACCGCAACTTAAAAAGGGCTAGATTATGATTAACTAGTTGTTAGTTAATTAGTTGAGTTTAATAATGATTATTGGTTGATAATATAGGTTTATATGATGTTAAATAATGATTAGCAAATTAAAAATATCATTTTACTTGATATATGTAAAATTGCTTAAATATGTGACATATAGGCGTAAACGGTGTTGATCTTGAGAAACCAAAACTCACTAGAAAAGGGGTAAAATATAACTAAAAGTTAATTGTTAATTAAGTATGTTTAAATTTTTTTAAAATTGATCACATAAGTTTAATGTTATGGTAAACATTGGGTAGTGCGATAAAAATGTCATTTTTATCTATTATTTGATATTGCTTGGGTATACGGCACTTGTATTATAAACAGTTTTAATTGGAATGTTGGTTGAGCCTTAAATGGTTTTGGTTGAATAATTTATTATTTACTGTTTATTGGTTGTGATAAAAATCCCACATGGGTCTTGGGATGACAAGACACCTAAATGTCTCCCATATGTGTAGATAAGCTACATGGATTATGATGTAAACCCCACACGAGTATTGGGATGATAATTTTACACTTCTCCCAAGTATGTAGATAATTCACATTGATTGAATAGCAAACCCACATAGGTTTGGGATGACAGTTAACTCACACGTCTCCCAAGTGTTTAGATAAGCTACATGGATTATGATGTAAACCCCACACGGCTATTGGGATGATAATTTTACACATATCCCAAGTGCGTAGATAAGTCACGATTGTCTATGAATGTGATGAAAACCCCACATGGATATTGAGATTATAATTAATTTACAAATCTCCCAATTGTTTAGTTTGTATAATAATCCGTTGATTGATGAGAGCCTAGTGTGGCAAGTTATAGCAGTACCGATTAATCCGTACAAATTAGGTTATGGAGAATTTTTTAGAAAATTTAAGGCGTTAGCCAAATAGTTAATGAACTATCATGGAAGCAACTAGATTCGATATTTAATTATAAACGTCGAAGTTTGGTTGAATAGAGCACAACGATAGTTCGCGAATGTCGACTGTTAACATCAAACGGCTGTGCCGGGAGATTCGACCATCAGATTCTCCCGAGACTGAAAGCGTTGGGTTTATATTGAAATGATATTTCAAACAATAACAAGAGCTTCGAAATCTAATGGTTAGATTTTGTGAAATGTTCAAATCAAATTTGAATAAAAACAACGCCAAATCCAATAACGACCTGTAACAGAAAATTATGAAAACGGACCTTTTTTATATTTAAAAATAGGGAAAATTATGGTAAATGATTTAAAAGTGATTTGGATTTAATATATCCAGTTTAGAATAATATAAAGCTATTTTTTTGAAAAATTAACCGCTTTGATAATGTATTTGGAACAGTTTGAAGTTAATAATACTTAACCAGGTTAATTTTTTTTTCCAATGAAGGAATATTGGATTTGAATGGAAATAATCTTCAGATATTTTGATAGTGGATTCCGTAATTATACGAATATTGTTGTGAGGAATATGGAAGATAGAGATATTGCTATTAACTAAATGGTATCTGTTGATTTTAAAATTTGATGTTGAATATGAGTCGATACGTTTTCTATTCAAAGCCCTGTATTTGATATCAAATTGGAATTTGGGTTCGTCGTGAACAATGATTTAAATGACATTTGTTCTTTAACCCAGTTAAAGATAGGATTAATTTCCTAAGGTTGAATAATCATTAAATAATGATTTTTGGAGATTAAAACTAAGTTTGGGTTTTAATAAATCTTTAATTAGATTTGAAATGCAAGAAGGTAATTATATTTACCAAAATACGAGTGGTGTTAGAACAAAATATACTTGGTTGTTGATATTTTTTATTGTTGATTGATTGTTTGGATTGTGGTCGACCAGTTTATGAGTAAATTTGCTTTTATATTTAGCACTGAGTTGGCTAGAAAATACTTATATGCTAACACCTGGTGATTTATTTAACGATTTGACTATGAGGTGCTTAGCGATGTTATTTGATTCATTTCAAGTTAATGAATGGTTTTTGAAATGAATTTTCATAAAGGAAAGGAAGTGTTATTCCCAATTTTGGACAGGGTACATTCTATAAAACAAAAAGGATTTTGAGGACTAAATCTGACGTTTTCGAATGAATTATGTGTTTGGCATTGTGTTTCATAACATAATCGATTAGTTGTTGTTGATGATATATATGTTAGTGGTGATGAATTTATTCTCTTAGCTTAACACCCTCCTTCGAGAAGTATGATCTCAATGGTTATATTATTAATAGGAACTGATCATATGTGTGAAATGGCAATGTGAAGTACTATGGTTTGAAAATACTTTTGATTATTATTGTAGCAAAATTATTTTCCCACCTTCGGGATGTAGAAATGATTTTCTATGTGTTACCAGTGATCGGGTGACAGCCTTAGTGACGAAAATTTAGGAATATGTGGACTACATGCAGTCCGCAGAAGGTATGGCTCGCTCTCGGGGATAGAGAGTGGACGTACCTGGATTGTTATCGAGATGGTGGGTGTACCTGGAGCCTGGACTTTAGGGGAACCTCCTGATCAAGTGGCATATATTTTGATATGCTTGTATAATAGATATTTGATATTTTCAAATATGTTCTGGTTTGAGATTCCGAAGTGAAATCTACTTTGATATGAAAGCTTGTATGTATTTCAAATGATTTGAAATAAGAAATCGAGAATAAAGTCCAAAGAAATAATTTTTGTAAACTGAATTGGATTTAAAAAAAAATTAAGTTTGGGAATTAAGCCTAAATCGGTAGTTTGAGGGATTGCATATTGTTTGATGCATCATAGGCTTTATACGTCTATTTATGGGGTAAACCCATTCCGTGTTATATGGCGTGGTCCTGTGATATGTCTTATTTTAAAATAAGTTAAGTTTAACTGTAGGTTTTCTCATACCAGTCCCATAACTGACCCGTAGTTTGTTTTTCCCTTGCAATCTCGGGTGCCCATATTTTCCATACGGGCAGCCGGGTAGTTTGTTTTGCAAATACTTTTCTTGAGCAAGATTCTAGATTGAAGCTTAAAGGTGTGTACAGAGCATTGGAGGGTCTTCCGCTGTATATATTTATGTTTCCGCTGTGTTGTAATTTATTATCCTCTGATATATTTATGTTGTAAATTAATTATCTATACTCTGATATATTCTTGTACTCTGATGTAAATTTGCTTTACAATGAAATATTCTTTTGTTTTTGTTCTTATTTGTTGTATGCCCAAATTTAACGATGGGAGAATTTCTGACTTTTGGATCGGACATGCGCGGTTTATGGTTGATTCGAGAGACAGGGATTTTCGGGTCGTTAATGTAACAACCCGTATTTCCAATAACCTGTTATAACGTAAATCGAGGCAGAATTTAATTCTAAAATCTGAATCAAAGGAAACGGGCTATGCCATTGCGTTCGTCTCGGAAAAATACGCGAAATAGAGTCCGAGTTTTCGAAAATCGGAGTTCGTATGACCCGATTAAGGCCCAACGAAGTTTTCAGAAAATTCCAAGGTAAAAACAGATTTCAAATTCAAACTTGAAATTGGAAAAATTGGGCCAGTTGGGCCAGGCGGGAAAGTTCCCGCCACAGTACCCAAGTCGACAGCCCTGTCGACTTGGGAGTCGACTTGGTCTGACCAGGTCGACAGCCCTGTCGACTTGGCTGTCGACTTGGCTCAGACGGCAAGTCTTGCCTGGTGCACCATTTTGAGAATGTGTTGAGCTTGGGGGCCAGATTCGGTTTAGAGGGATGAGATTGGAACTAGGGTTTAATCCTATGGTCTAAATCACTTGCCTAATCTATAAATAAGACCCTAACCTACCCTAAATCATTCATTATTCATTCTAGCAACTAAACTATGGCAAAATCAAACCTCTCATGGCCTCCACTATCTTCATACAATTCCTAAATCAATTCCTAAGTGATTTTCCATGCATACAAGTGTTTTTAGACTTGTATGATCATCATTAGCTTGCATTCAAGTCTTGTTTCTCTATCGGCATCTTAAAGGGAGAGTTTTGATCAAGTTTGCTTGCATTTTTGGGGTTTAATTGGTTGCATAAGGGGTTTCTTACATTTGCTAAACTCATTTGAGTCCGCATAAGCATTGTAAGCCCTATTCCTTTCATACTTGAACTTTAAAGTTAAATGTATGATATGCAAGTTGCCATAAGTTATGCAAGTATGATATGCAAGTTGACATATGTTATGCAAGTTTGTTTATGCAAGTATGATATGCAAGTTGTCATATGCTATGCAAGTTTGTTTATGCAAGTATGATATGCAAGTTGTCATATGCTATGCAAGTTTGTTTATGCAAGTATGATATGCAAGTTGCCATAAGTTATGCAAGTTTTATTATGCAAGTATGATATGCAAGTTGTCATATGTCATGCAAGTTTTATTATGCAAGTATGATATGCAAGTTGTCATATGTTATGCAAGTTTTGTATGCAAGTTTGATATGCAAGTTGTCATATGTTATGCAAGTTTTGTATGCAAGTTTGATATGCAAGTTGTCATATGTTATGCAAGTTTTGTATGCAAGTTTGATATGCAAGTTGTCATGTGTTATGCAAGTTGATATGCAAGTTTATCATGTTGTAATATGCAAGTTGATATGCAAGTTTATCATGTTGTAATATGCAAGTTTATAGGCAAGTATGTCATGTTATGGTATGCAAGTATGTTATGCAAGTTTGGGTTGAACATTTTGTCCATGCTATCATGTTATGCATGCTTTTGAGGCCTAATGCAAGTATATGAACATATGTACATTTCATATGCCACCATGTTGAACTTGTGGCTTCAACACTTTTATGTCATGATTATGCCAAGTTCCCTCTTTCTATCCTTTATGTGCTATTGCGATATGTAAGCGATGGGATTGCGTTTGGGGTTGGGTAAACTTAAAAGACATAAAAACATAAGCTTGGGAATTTACCTATTAAGTTAGGTCTACCCATTGGGAATTTACCTATTAAGTTAGGTCTACCCAATTGCTTGAAAAACTTGTAATGTGTTTTGGAAACATGGTGGACATGACACTTAGAAAAGATAAGTGTGACCAACTCGAGGTTGGGTTGAGTTTGTAGCGTAAACCTACCCGGAACCGACCGGCTTAACTAGTTGCTACAAACAATAGGACCCAATGTGAGAAGTTGGTCATGTTGTACCTTGAACCCGAGGTTAGACCAAGTTGTGGTGTAAAGCTACCCGGACCCGCCGGCTTAACTAGTAACCACAACAAAGTCTAATGTGAGAGGTTAAGGCGCATTAATTAATTAATGCCTTGTGATTAGGGTTAAGTCATGGACCGCTGGAATACTTAACCAATGAAAACACGATGGGTTGGTAGGGTTAAGTCATGAACCTTGGGTACACTTAACCAACTTGGTACTTGGATGAGTTGGGTTAACCACGTTAACCCATTAAGGAAACCCTAGTTGCGTGGTCCTTTGCACCAGTAACCCTCTTAGTTGTATCATGACACCCTAGGGACTAGGCTAGGGAGGGGCACGATTACTGGGATGCCATGTAAGCGACCAAACGACGGCTGAGTAGGTGCGCCGGTGTGGGTTCAGGCGGGCCATGATCGTGCACATGGTCCGGAGTTGAAAAAGCAGGCACGGGCACCAGTAGGTTTAAACTGTGCGTGCTTGGTTTGTGTCGGTGGTTGACACCCTAGGACTTGATACACCCTAGGGTGGACCTAGCACAGTTTAGCTACACTTCGTAGTTGGGCCGTATGACACAGACACTTGACGAGTTAGGCTTATAGGGAGCCGATCGACTAGACCGTGCTAGTTGGACCTTGGTTTGGGTCATTCATGATGTTGGGCCAAACTTGGGCCTGGGGATCACTTCTTGTTTACACTTTGGACCTCGTATTGGGGTCACTTCATGTTATTGGGCCAAAGCTTGGGTCAAGAGATCAATACTTGTTTATTCAAGTCATGTTAGTTTACTAGTACACCTGTGGTGCAAAACCTTAATCCTGATTATGCGATGACACCTTTATCTACCTCGATAGTTAATCATCATGCTAGTATGTTGTTATCCTTGTGTTCATCCCTTGCTGCCCATACCAGTTAACTTTATCAGTTTACATTGATTGTAGTAGGGCTTACTCAGTCTTTTTGACTGACTTGTTTTCTTTCGCCTCTTTTCTTCCGTTTCCCCCCCAGGTTCTCAGGGAGGGAATACAGGAGCCTAGCTTGGATTTTGGATTACTTGCTTGTGGGATTTCAGTTCATGTACGCTTTCTACATGAAGCTAGCTATGGTTCTCACGTATTTTGGGGATAGCACTTATGTATCTCTGTTTTCAGATGATGTTGTTTTATCTAGACTTGTTTATTTGGGAAATTGATATTATGTTGTACCAGACTTGTTTTGAAATGGTTTAAATCTTCCGCTGTTTTATCTATGTTATTTACTCTGTTTATATATATACATATGTTCTTGCTCTGCCTTGATATATCATTTTGCATGTTTACCTGATTCAAACGCCCCTCCAAAGTCAGTACACTTGCAAGAGTGGTACTGGCGGAGGTGGGGTGTTACATTTGGTATCAGAGCATATGGTTTACGAGAAGGAACAAAAAGGTTTTTAGAAAACTTTTGGAAAACTATTTTCAAAACCAAGTATAAAGTATTTTCCAAAGAAAAGTCTAGTTTATTTTAAAGGCTATTCCCCAGAAAGCCATTAGCAAAATCCCTTCGTTTTTCTCCATTTTGAATCTTTCTTTTTCTTCGTTTTCAGTATGGCCAATAACTTTGCCATTCCGGAGGGAGTACGCGTGCCTTTTTGGTATAGGAGACTTTTTGAGGCTAGGGCGACCGAAGCCGGCCCCGCTGATGTTCCCCCTCCTCCAGTAGTTAATGTTCCACCTCCCCCTCAGCATCCACAAGAGGATTTCGCGGAAATTTGTAAGAACTTTGAGGCGTTGGGTTGCAAGAATTTCATTGGAACCGAGACATATGTAGAGGCCAGAAATTGGTTGAAAGAAACCGAAGATCTTTTTACCTTCTTTAATATAGATGACCGTAGGAAGGTTTTATTAGCAGTGTGGTTGCTAAAGGAAGAAGCTGCACGTTGGTGGGTGGTCACCACCGTTACTAGGCCAATTGAGACTTGGGAAGACTTTCGGGGAAAGTTTGGACTAAGGTTCCTATCACTGAAGCAAGGGGACATGACTATTAGGGAATACATAGATCAGTTTAATCAACTGGCTCAGGTCGGTTTAGACTTGGTTAACACGGCTCAGAAGAAGGCCCTATACTTTGCTCTAGGATTAAACGAGCCATTACATGGTTTGGCCATGACTCATATACCCTTGGGGGCAACTTTTGAGAGTTTGGTGAATATGGCCCTACTTAATGAAGAGAGTAGGAGTGACAAGGAGGAGATCAAGATGAATGATACTCAAGCCAAGAAGACTGATTCCCAGTGGAAAGGAAATCAGGGTAATCCAAGCGGTCAGAGCAGTCAAGGCAATAAGAACAAGAACAACAAGAGGAAGTGCCATTATTGCGGTTCAGTTGGGCATCTTAGTAAGGATTGTCGGAAGAGAAAAAGGAATAATGGTGAATGCTTTTTCTGCGGTGAGACTGGACATTTCAGTAAGGATTGCCCGAAGAAGCAAGGGCAAGGCCAGGGTCAGACTCAGCGTGCTGGACCTTCGAGAGGGCAAGTTCATCCTCTCAATGCTGCTCCAGTTCCCGATCGAGGTAGTATTTCTGTTGAAAGCCTTGTATACATTTCTGATTTTCCTGTTCGTACCTTGTTTGATTTTGGTGCATCGCATAGCTTATTTCATCTGATCTAGTTGAAAGTTTGCACCTGAGTACTAGTCTAGTTTATGATCCCGTGTGTGTTTCAAATCCAATTGGGGTTTTCGCCCACTTGTCTATTATCTACGTGGATTTGAAAAACTCTATCTCTAGTGTAGAGTTCTCGTGTGATGCTTGTATTCTCGGTTTCATGGGGTATGAGTTGATTTTGACCATGGATTGGTTGTCCAGTTTTAGAGCCATTCTTGATTTTTGAGCATAGGGTTGTGAGGCTCATGACTCGCCTCGGTAATACCCTAGGAATTTCTAGTAACCCTATGAGTCTCGTCATGTTGTGTTATCTTAAATCCCTCGACTCGTCTATCGATAGTTTGCAATCGGTGAGGGTGGTCCGAGAATATCCTGATATCTTGGGTGAAGTGAAGGGGGTTACCCCTAAACGAGAGATAGATTTCCGCATTTATCTGGTTGATAATGCCAAGCCAGTTATATGGCCGGTAAGGAACATGGTCCCGTGAGACAGGAGCTAAGTAAGCAAGTGAAGGAGTTGCTTGAGAAGAACTCCATTCGATGAAGCATTTCCGAGGAAGGTGCTCTAGTAGTATTCGCTACTAATGTGGACAGTTCGCTCCACCCGTGTGTTGATTATCGTGAGTTGAACAAGAAGAATAGACAACCATTACCAAGGATCGATGGTCCGATTGATCAGCTTGTAGGAACATCTGTTCTCTCTTGATCTTGCTACTGGATTCCATCAGCTCAGAGTAGCTGAGGATAGTATAGACAAAGCTGAGTTCAGAACTCCAGATAGATTCTTAGAATGGCTGGTCATGCCATTCGGTTTGACTAATGCACCCGCATATTTGGTGGACTTGATGAGTAGGGTGTTCAGGGAGTTCTTGAACAAGTTTGTCGTAGTCTTCGTAGATGATATTCTGATCTTCTCTAAGGATGAGGAAGAGCACGCAAGGCATCTCGTGGAGGTGATGGATACGCTTAGAGCACATCAGTTGAAGGCTAAGTTCTCCAAATGTCATTTTGGAGAAAAGAAGTTAGATTTCTTGGGCACATAGTTTCTAAGCAAGGCTTAGTGGTGGATCCCGCTAAAATGGTCGCGGTTCAAGACCGGAAAGCTCCGACGAGGACAATTGAAGTAAGAAGTTCTCTCAGTTTAATTAGTTAGTTAGCGTCCCTTGAGCTTAGACCTAACCTTCTGGATTAAGTAAGGACTTCACAGAAAGAAGACCCGCAGTTAGTCGAGATCATGGACAAGTTGATTCGAGGCGAGATGTTAAGACACCCCGCTATAGATGACAAGGGATAGCTAGGACGCAATGAGAGAAAGAAGGCTCTTGAAGATGCACATCACACAGGGAAGTGGCCGAGTTTGTCCCAAGGTGCATGTGGGGCCAACAGGTTAAAGGCCAAGTCATAAAAAGACTGGTGGGCTATTACATCCATTGGAGGTCCCCGCAACGGAAGTAGTAAAGCATCACAAAGGATTTCGTGGATGGACTGCCTAGATCAACAAAAGGGAATACGAGCATGTGGGTCATAGTAGGTAGACTCACGTAGAGTGCTCATTTCACTCCGGTAAAGAGCGAAAGGATCGCATCATAGCTAGCGACAGTTTACTTTCAAGAAATAAAGCGGTTGCACGAGGTTCCGTAAAGTATAGTTAGTAACCACGACTCAATCTTCACCAGTCAAGTTTTGAGATAGTCTACGGGAAGTCTTGGGCAAGCAACTGAATCTAAGTACAGCCTACCATTCGCAGGCGGATGACCCATTTCGTTCAAGCATGAGTTATAGAAAATCATGTTAGTAAGAGCAATTGGCAACATGGATTGGTATTTCCAAGAAAAGTTCTGCTGCGTGGAATACTTTATAGTAAGGATTCACTAGTGAATTTTGGAGAGCTTGCAAGAATCCATGAGGTCGTGGTTATGTTTAATCCAAGAATGATAGAAGAGTAAGAAAAAGACGGTCAAAGCACAGTGGAGTTAAGCTCAAGGAAATGTGACTTAGAAGACTGAAGGCTAGATACGCGCATCATCTCTTTTTAAGAGCATATCCTTGATCCTTGTTTTCCTGTGAAACTTACTCGCATATTATCTTTTTATGTATATCCTCTCGGTCCCATTTTCGGTCCTATTTCTGTCGGGAGGTATGGCTTATTGGCTAGTAATACATGTCAGGGTTTGAAGGGGTCCGTTAGGTTGACTAAACCTTTTGGGCTTTTATGGAATATGGGTTGGGTTAGGAAGGGACTTCTTGTAATCCAAAAGGAGTATATCTTGCTTATCCTCCCGATCTCTTTAGCATATCTTTCGCTATCCATGTTTGTCTTGTTTATCTAGTTTATCGTGTTAATCTTGTCATGAGAATCTTAGGTAGAAACCCTTTGGTTGAAACATGTGTTTGAAACATGTTATGCTTGATGGTTGCAAGTGGTTGCAAGTGTTTGCAAGTGGTTACTCGTGGATGCATTATACACGATTAGGCACTAGATCGGCTCACACACTCCTCATATTGCATATGCATAAGTGTTTATGCTTATTCATGGATGAAAATTGTGTGTTATCACATGGATGTTGCATATGGGTGTATGATATGTGCACACATATAGATGATATACATTATGTTAGGAATTGCATACATATGGATTCATTTCACTAACATAATTTGCATTGACGATATTCGCATTAGATAAGTACATATACACACACCTTTGCATATGTTCATCCAACATTTAGGATCTTGTAAGGACAATGATTGCTCGTGGATGATGTTTTGAGTAGATGGATGTTGGATGGTAGGATACGTTCTTCCTAACTTGAAGATTTCGGGGACGAAATCCTTTAAGGAGGGGAGAATGTAACAACCCGTATTTTCAATAACCTGTTATAACGTAAATCGAGGCAGAATTTAATTCTAAAATCTGAATCAAGGGAAACGGGCTATACCATTGCGTTCGTCTCGGAAAAATACGCGAAATAGAGTCCGAGTTTTCGAAAATCGGAGTTCGTATGACCCGATTAAGGCCCAACGAAGTTTTCAGAAAATTCCAAGGTAAAAACAGATTTCAAATTCAAACTTGAAATTGGAAAAATTGGGCCAGTTGGGCCAGGCGGGAAAGTTCCCGCCACAGTACCCAAGTCGACAGCCCTGTCGACTTGGGAGTCGACTTGGTCTGACCAGGTCGACAGCCCTGTCGACTTGGCTGTCGACTTGGCTCAGACGGCAAGTCTTGCCTGGTGCACCATTTTGAGAATGTGTTGAGCTTGGGGGCCAGATTCGGTTTAGAGGGCTGAGATTGGAACTAGGGTTTAATCCTATGGTCTAAATCACTAGCCTAATCTATAAATAAGACCCTAACCTACCCTAAATCATTCATTATTCATTCTAGCAACTAAACTATGGCAAAATCAAACCTCTCATGGCCTCCACTCTCTTCATACAATTCCTAAATCAATTCCTAAGTGATTTTCCATGCATACAAGTGTTTTTAGACTTGTATGATCATCATTAGCTTGCATTCAAGTCTTGTTTCTCTATCGGCATCTTAAAGGGAGAGTTTTGATCAAGTTTGCTTGCATTTTTGGGGTTTAATTGGTTGCATAAGGGGTTTCTTACATTTGCTAAACTCATTTGAGTCCGCATAAGCATTGTAAGCCCTATTCCTTTCATACTTGAACTTTAAAGTTAAATGTATGATATGCAAGTTGCCATAAGTTATGCAAGTATGATATGCAAGTTGACATATGTTATGCAAGTTTGTTTATGCAAGTATGATATGCAAGTTGTCATATGCTATGCAAGTTTGTTTATGCAAGTATGATATGCAAGTTGTCATATGCTATGCAAGTTTGTTTATGCAAGTATGATATGCAAGTTGCCATAAGTTATGCAAGTTTTATTATGCAAGTATGATATGCAAGTTGTCATATGTCATGCAAGTTTTATTATGCAAGTATGATATGCAAGTTGTCATATGTTATGCAAGTTTTGTATGCAAGTTTGATATGCAAGTTGTCATATGTTATGCAAGTTTTGTATGCAAGTTTGATATGCAAGTTGTCATATGTTATGCAAGTTTTGTATGCAAGTTTGATATGCAAGTTGTCATGTGTTATGCAAGTTGATATGCAAGTTTATCATGTTGTAATATGCAAGTTGATATGCAAGTTTATCATGTTGTAATATGCAAGTTTATAGGCAAGTATGTCATGTTATGGTATGCAAGTATGTTATGCAAGTTTGGGTTGAACATTTTGTTCATGCTATCATGTTATGCATGCTTTTGAGGCCTAATGCAAGTATATGAACATATGTACATTTCATATGCCACCATGTTGAACTTGTGGCTTCAACACTTTTATGTCATGATTATGCCAAGTTCCCTCTTTCTATCCTTTATGCGCTATTGCGATATGTAAGCGATGGGATTGCGTTTGGGGTTGGGTAAACTTAAAAGACATAAAAACATAAGCTTGGGAATTTACCTATTAAGTTAGGTCTACCCATTGGGAATTTACCTATTAAGTTAGGTCTACCCAATTGCTTGAAAAACTTGTAATGTGTTTTGGAAACATGGTGGACATGACACTTAGAAAAGATAAGTGTGACCAACTCGAGGTTGGGTTGAGTTTGTAGCGTAAACCTACCCGGAACCGACCGGCTTAACTAGTTGCTACAAACAATAGGACCCAATGTGAGAAGTTGGTCATGTTGTACCTTGAACCCGAGGTTAGACCAAGTTGTGGTGTAAAGCTACCCGGACCCGCCGACTTAACTAGTAACCACAACAAAGTCTAATGTGAGAGGTTAAGGCGCATTAATTAATTAATGCCTTGTGATTAGGGTTAAGTCATGGACCGCTGGAATACTTAACCAATGAAAACACGATGGGTTGGTAGGGTTAAGTCATGAACCTTGGGTACACTTAACCAACTTGGTACTTGGATGAGTTGGGTTAACCACGTTAACCCATTAAGGAAACCCTAGTTGCGTGGTCCTTTGTACCAGTAACCCTCTTAGTTGTATCATGACACCCTAGGGACTAGGCTAGGGAGGGGCACGATTACTGGGATGCCATGTAAGCGACCAAACGACGGCTGAGTAGGTGCGCCGGTGTGGGTTCAGGCGGGCCATGATCGTGCACATGGTCCGGAGTTGAAAAAGCAGGCACGGGCACCAGTAGGTTTAAACTGTGCGTGCTTGGTTTGTGTCGGTGGTTGACACCCTAGGACTTGATACACCCTAGGGTGGACCTAGCACAGTTTAGCTACACTTCGTAGTTGGGCCGTATGACACAGACACTTGACGAGTTAGGCTTATAGGGAGCCGATCGACTAGACCGTGCTAGTTGGACCTTGGTTTGGGTCATTCATGATGTTGGGCCAAACTTGGGCCTGGGGATCACTTCTTGTTTACACTTTGGACCTCGTATTGGGGTCACTTCATGTTATTGGGCCAAAGCTTGGGCCAAGAGATCAATACTTGTTTATTCAAGTCATGTTAGTTTACTAGTACACCTGTGGTGCAAAACCTTAATCCTGATTATGCGATGACACCTTTATCTACCTCGATAGTTAATCATCATGCTAGTATGTTGTTATCCTTGTGTTCATCCCTTGCTGCCCATACCAGTTAACTTTATCAGTTTACATTGATTGTAGTAGGGCTTACTCAGTCTTTTTGACTGACTTGTTTTCTTTCGCCTCTTTTCTTCCGTTTCCCCCCCAGGTTCTCAGGGAGGGAATACAGGAGCCTAGCTTGGATTTTGGATTACTTGCTTGTGGGATTTCAGTTCATGTACGCTTTCTACATGAAGCTAGCTATGGTTCTCACGTATTTTGGGGATAGCACTTATGTATCTCTGTTTTCAGATGATGTTGTTTAATCTAGACTTGTTTATTTGGGAAATTGATATTATGTTGTACCAGACTTGTTTTGAAATGGTTTAAATCTTCCGCTGTTTTATCTATGTTATTTACTCTGTTTATATATATACATATGTTCTTGTTCTGCCTTGATATATCATTTTGCATGTTTACCTGATTCAAACGCCCCTCCAAAGTCAGTACACTTGCAAGAGTGGTACTGGCGGAGGTGGGGTGTTACAGTTAAAGTAGTCGGGATAAATTGGAACATAATACTAAATGAAGACATCCATAAGACCTCACAACAAAATGGAAACATACAATACATAGAATATACATGAATCGAAATAGAATAACAATATATAAGAGACCGATAACAGAAGAAAGTGGTAGTGAATATCAGAGCATAATTGTCAATATATATCACTGCCACAGCATATAGAGTTAAGAATAAATACCCAGTACAACAGTCTTATATATAAATAACAAATCTGTCACGTACAACAATATAATAAGTTTAAATATCTATACATCGATGCTTCGCTCCAAATTCTCCATCTGTGCACACCAAAACATATCCTTAGAAGCACCCAACTTTTGAACTACTCAGCCGAGTGCCCAAGAGTTGTCACGACTAAGTAGACAAGGACAGAACGTGGTTAGACATAAAGCCTGGTGTGAGGAAAACTATCTCAAAATATAGTATATTAAAACTATATACAAATAAACACGAATCATCAAATCATTGCTAACCTTCTCAATAGATGTAATTTAAGGGAAATTTGGACTGCTTATGGACAAGTATAATAAATCCATCTTAAGGGTAGGGGATTATACCATAACCTACTCTTCTCTTATAATAACAAGTTAACACAATATATCCCGTTATGCTACATAGCCCAAACTACTAATAACATATTAGTAATATACCTTAATCAACTAGTGTTCCCAAAATAATGATCAGTACTGCTAAGATCGATAACACACACCATAATGTGTATGATCACTAATATAAAATCAAAATGGTACACCATAATGCATATGGTCACTACTATAAGTCCAAATCATAGATGACTCACTATTAGGCAACTTCATGTCCCAACTCACTTTTGTCTGTGCCTAGGTGATTCACCGCTGAGCAACTCCATATCTCAGCCCGCTATCACCAAAATCATATATGACTCCCTACTAAGCAATTCCATATCGCAGTCCGCTATTATAAAAATCATAGATTACTCGCTACTGAGCAACTTCATGTCTCAACCAACTATCATCTAAGTCTTATAGGATCAGTATGCACGACTCTAATTGCCGCGGCTTATAGTTTCATTGGACGAATCTAATAAAAACCCCGTAGTAACTCAGATTGTATTCTAATACAATGCATGGCCCCAATATTATCTTTAAGTATATCATGCCGGTCTACTTCAAAATTCATGATTTTGGAATATGTGCCGAAGTGAGTCTCGTACAAGCTCAAAAATCAAAGCACTCCAGAGTTTACCAAACTTTCCCAATATATTCCTTAGAAAGTGATGAACAGTGTTCAAACTGTGCCTCAATCCGAGTCTTAAAGTTTCTGCTAAACCGGGCGATCGAGCAACAGGTCAGGCATTGGAAACAACAAAATCAAACGTCTAAACCTCATCCAGATGTTCGACCCATTAGGTATACATCTGAGGAAGCTTTCTGGTTGTTTTTGGAATCTGGCCAGATGTCTTGTTGAAATCAGACGTCTGGCTACCGGGAAACTTCCAATATGCAATTTCAAGATTCAAACGATCATAACTTATGATCCATAGTTCCAAATGACTTGTCGTTTCTTGTAATGACCCAGAAAATCTGAACCAATTTAAAAATTTTAAATTGCCTAAAATAATGGATTTTAAATATTTAAAATAAATATTTTAAATAATGGCAATGAAAGTGAGTATGAATCGACAATTGAAAACGAATATAATTAATTATAATTATAAAAGGAATTGAAAATGGCGCGGTAGTTCGATAATTCGATTTCAAAATTCAAATGAATGTACCGGGTGCAAAATAAACCAGATTTTAGTGAAACCAAAAATAATAGGATCTATTTGGAAATATCTTTCCAACGGACCCGAAAAATCAAAATTTCATAGCGGGGGTTAAAAGATATGTCCAGTTGAAAATTCTGAATAGTCGCTATGGAATTTCGGCCCTTAAAAATAGCCATTTTGCAAACGACCTCGGATTTCGACGAAACCACTTTTGTTGGATCCGAGATGTAAAGTTATTGCTAGTTTTCAAATTTCATAATTTTTCGAATCAATATGTGAGCGTGGCAAAGGAAAACGCGTTTGACCAGTTTCAGTTGATTTTAATCGACTGGAAAATGGCCATTTTTCCAACGGTCTCAGAATTCGACGAAACTAGTTTTGTTGGGACCGTATCGTCAAAACATAGCTAGATTAATTTTTCTGGAATTTTTCGAATCAGTTTGTGGCCCTGGTAAATTGAAATGTACGTTCAAATTAAAATATTGAATGTTATATATTTTAATTTGAAGGAAAACTGACTCAAACAGTCGAATCGGCCTGCGGGACATATCCCATTGTGTTCGGAGGTAATTAGCTGGGGGCGACAGTCGTTGGGTTTGGTTTGGAGATCGTGACAATAAACATGTATTATTGAGATTAAAATAATAATATAATATTTATATATAACACAAAATCGGTCAAACCCTAAGTCTAAAACAAAATCGTGGTCAACCCGGAGTATATCGCTCCTCCACCGAATCAAGGGCGGCTGTTGAACGAAACTTCCTCCTCCAATAATTCAAAATTCTTTCAACGATTTCAGAAGCTTCTGGAGGCAAAATCAGAGAGCTTCGCACGATCTTTGATTTCTTACGGATTTGATTGAATTACATGAAGTATTGGGCTCAATATTTGCCCTCAAAGAACCGCTGTTTGGGCTCGATTTTCATGGACATGGGACCACCGAGCTGCGTGGATTTTGGGGCGGTGGAGGAACAAGGCTCGGCCGTCGAGGTGGTCATCACCGATCGAGTTCAAGTGCTTCGTGGGGGCTGCGATTTTGAGCCCTAGGAAGTTGGTTTTGGATTTTTACGAACTGGAGTATACTGAAGGAAGAAGAGAAAGTAACCGACCACGATTTTAATTAATCAAGGTAATTAGATATTTAATTATATTATTATTTCTATTTAATGTAATTAACATTCAAACCCTTATAACTTTGTCAAACTGAATCAGAATTCAGTGAAACAGGAAACACCGTGACCGTGTGAACGCCTTCTACATTTTAGAAGAGACCGCGTATTTTTCTGAGCCTTCTGCTATTTTTGGTGGAGTGGAACCCAATTTGAGATTTCTAAATTAAAAACAATATGGAAAACGACGATGTATAAATTATATAGTCGATGTATGAGTTATATAAGCGTTGTACACCTCATGTATAAGCGTTGTATAAGTTGTTCGTTCGATGTATAAGTTGTATATGCGTTGTAAAAATTATATATGTGTTGAAATGAAGTGAATTGCTATATATATATATATATATATATATACGGCCCTCGTCCACAAACCGTGGACGATATTTATTGGTTGAAATTGTTGTGAAAATTGATTGATAGCGAATGGTTGTTTGGGATTGTTTGTGGTTGATGTTGATTGATTGTGGTTGAAAAATACCCGTTTGTGGTTGAAAAATATTTGGTTGAAACCACATAGGATTAGTTTGTGGAAATGAAATAAATATATACATGCCGCCTGCGTGCGAACTAGATGCATGATCCCCATTGTCAAAAACCGCGAGGTTTTAAGGTAGAGCGAGGAGCCGTACTAGGGACGGTCCCGGTTTTAACTACCCTGCCGTTATGCTGCCGAAATTTTGAATAATATTCATGTGTTTGAATTATTTTCATTTGCTGAAATTATATTTATTCATTGAAATAGAAAACCTTCATGTGTTGAATTGATATTCATTCGTTGATTAGAAATTCATGTGTTGAATGGTATTCGTGTTTTAAATATAAAAATCACCTTTTTATCACCTATATAAACTATATAAAATAATAGTGTTTTGAAATGAATTGTTTTACAATAAAAATCACATTTTTATTATATACATGAATCGTTGAAATGTGAAGTGTTAAAAAAAGCAACTCGTTCAAATAAATATATATATGAGTTGAAATATTCATTAATTAGCTAATGATATGCCTTTTTGCCCGTACATGCAACATTAGAATGAATGGTGTTTTAAAACCAAATGGAATCAAATATGAAGTTGAATGGAAAATGATAAATGATAAGAACTGTATATATGTACATGCATATTTATTGAACAGGTTATAGCAAAGGGGCTAGAGAAGAGGAATAAAATTTTGTGCCCGACAAATAGGTACACATTTACTGTTTTGTTTGGGTGATGATTTCATGAGCCTGTTGGCTAGCCGCTTGGCTTTTTCTTTTTCTTTTCGACATGAGACGCCCGTGTGGCTATTTGGGAATTTTCCCAGCCCCTCCCGTACAAAGGAGGTTATGGCGAAATTTTCCGAAATTTAAAGGCGTTAGTGAAATATTTGAAGTGAAAACGATATTGAAATTGTTGAATGAACTATATTTATATAAATATATAAATATAAATAAAATTAAAACGAAACGTGGCCGGGCAGTTCGTGATTTAAAACCATGATTTCAAACGACTATACCAGGAGATCCGACCATCGGATTTTCCTGAAATCGCAACCGTTGGGTTCGCCTTGGAAAAATCTTTCCAACGGCACCCACTTTGCAAAAATCCAACGGTTGGATTGTCTGGAATGTTTAATTCAAATCTGAAGAAAAACAGCGCCAGAAACGATTATATTTATTTATATTTATAAATATAATTATATTTAATCGAATAACGACGCTGCAGTTCGTATTTTGAAATCGAAACTTCAAACGATTGTACCGGGAGATCCGACCATCGGATTTTCCCGAAACAGAAACCGTTGGATTCGTTTTGAAAAGACCTTTCTAATGATGTAAATTTTGTGAAGATCCAACGGTTAGATTTTCAGATATGTGTAAATCAAATCTGAAGAAAAACAGCGCCACGGCCGCGCTATGGCCCGAAGCGTCGTTTTGAATAAATTGACTATTTTAAAATAAATAAAAATAGCGATAAAACTTTATAAAATACCATAAACAATATGGAATGGAAATAAACTGAATTTGCTCGATTTATGTGGTATTTAATGGTTGAATGTGTTTGGTGTGAAAATTACATTAAAGAACAAAATTGGTGTTGTCGAATAATTTAACCATTGAAATAAACTGATTTGAAATTCTAAATATACGTGAATTATTTGAAAGGGCCGAGTTAATTCTCATTTCAAATAATTGACCGACGATAAGAAATCGAAGAGGAAGACGGTGGTCAAAGACCGGAGATCTTCACCTCGTTTGGATGGTAACCGAGGTCCTGATTGGGAGGCATCCCGAAATATGGATAATGAGTGGTGATCGTCCAGACGTACGTGGTGATCGATGGATTTGCGAGGTATTTAGTGCCTCCGGTTTCGTTCAGACCCAGAACGGACTTGTAAATGGACTGTGTGTCTGACATTGGATTTTATTCTGTGTTGATTGATCTCTATTAAATATACATCTGTTTGGCGGCGGAGAATTTATTCTTTTGCTTAACGCCCTTCTCTGAAACGCACGAGCTCAGAGGTTGTATATCGATGGACATCAGTCGCATGGCATGAATTGCCTGTGTGGCATGCTAAGATGCAGTGATCAGGGCTTCTGTTGAAAAGCAAAGTCTTGTGGTGATGATCAAAGCACCGCCTGTGTGACGTAGCTTTGTGTATAACGTAAATTCGCGAGCCTCACACCCCGGTATGAACCAGAAACGGGAGAAGGATCTCAGGGAGGACATGCGTTTCTTTCTAGCTAGGGTGGTGTCAGTGACCTACCAGCCCTGACATTTATATACTTTTCACCTATGTGGTTGTTGCTGTTGCGAGGCGCCTCGGTTCGATCGGACGATCCGGGTCCGATGGAGTCATTCGTTGGCTCATTTACGCCCCAAAGGGCGGAGAAACGTATTGTTCAGGCACAATAATCCACTCCGTGTGGACCGACCCTGTCGCTCCAAGGGGCAGTTGCGGCTGTTCCGGAGACATGGGCTAGATTGTCTCGAAGTCGGTAAGGACTATCTTTTGCCTTGGTTCAGGACGGAAATCCAGTTTCCAAATACGTGACTGTGCGATTTTGATTGTATACCTATATATGGCGACATAGTGGTATGGGGCATTAATGCCGTCTATGATTGATAGTTATGATTTGAAATTGTTTTCAAAACACATAAACACTAGCAATAATATCAAATGCCTTGTTTTATTCGTATCAAGCATATTTTGGCCGTTATAAGGTAAAAACTCTATCCTCCGGTTTGCGTTGCATTGTGTGATGGGAACTGAGTCTTATAATGGCTTCATTTTTATAAAAAGCATAGCGATGTTTAAAAGAAAGATTTGTTTTAAAGCACTGGCAATCCGATGGAGTAAACCCGTTCCATGAAAGTGGCGTGGTCTTGTGATTAGCCATATTATATATGTGTTGAGTAGATTTCTCATACCAGTCCCATGACTGACTCGTAGTTTGTTTCACTTTCAAACTCGGGTGCCCCTTTTTCTACACGGGCAGCCTTGTATTCAGGTCTAGCAGGCTTTATCTGGATAGCTGGAGTTGAAGATGGATTCTATCATTTATCTCTTTTTATGCTGTTCAGCTCCTATTATGCATATTTTGCTTGTTTTCCGCTGTAGACATTTATGTATAGCTGAACTGTATTTGTACTAAGTAAGATCCTGTATACTGTGTAACTCTGATGATTACTTTTATCCAGTATATTCTATTGTTCATTATCTGGTGTATTTATTTAATCTTGTTCTGCTATTATCTGTTTCTGTGTTATATTCCATGGATTACCCTTGCCACCGACAGTACGGGGTTTGGGGTCGTCTCAACGTGGTATCAGAGCTTTGGTTAAGCTTAGTTCTGGAATATAACATTTGAACGAACTCGTCAGAAATAGAACCAGTAGTGTTCTAGGACGGCTAACTCTATACAGATAGGATCAGTAATATCCTAGTATAAGTAAAGCAGAATGAAATTACACCTAGATAGACACATTTACATTCAAGTATTTGTCTCTATATTTTGAAATATCTTTCCTGTTGACCTGACACTTGATCTGCTATTTGCAGAAGAACTAGAAAATGAGTGCCAGAAACAGAAGAAGTATACTGACCCGGATATAGAAACTCTATTCATGAAGTATAGAAATTTGGGTGGAAAACCCTTTACGGGTGAAGAAGCAATTATGAAAACACAAGCTTGGATTCGTTCGGCTGAGAAAATCTTCGAAGCATTAAAGCTGAGGGATGACCAGAAAAGATTACTGGCCTCTTGGGCACTCAAAGAAGAAGCTTTGTTCTGGTGGGATTCAGTTATTAAGGATAATCCAGAAGGTGATATCACCTGGGATAAATTCAAAGTGATTTTCCTGGAAAGATTTACTCCTCCAGAAGCGACTGAGCGATTATGCGACAAATTTTCTTATCTGATACAAGGTGATATGACTATCCCAGAATATCATAAGAAATTCAACGAACTTTCTCATTTTGCTCCTCATCTGATTAAAGACCCAAAGAGGAAAAATCTGAGATTTATTCACGGGCTTCAAAGAAAATATCAGAATAGGGTGATGAGGAATGTAAAGCTTCCTTTCTCTGAAATGATTTATATGGCTTATCAGTATGAAGATCTCCATAAGAAAGGGATGTTGCGCGACGAAGAAGAAGTCTGTTCTAGTGACAAAGAAGAGTCGGAAACTGATATTCCAGAAGCCAGTACGAGGTCTGAGGTCAGTAAGAAGCCCAAGGCCAATCGAAAAAGGGCTAGATCCGAAAAAGAACTAGTAACGACCGCCATATGCAATAACTGCCATAAGCAAGGGCATTTGCAAGGAAAATGCAGATCTTTAAAGAAACTAAAGAGGAGTGAACCGAAGTCAAAGAAAAAGTTTCAAGAGACCAGAGAATGCAGCATTTGCCATCGGTTTAGCCATATAAAGCAGGATTGCCGGCTGTTAAAGGCAACCAAGGAGGCTCAGGTAAATGAAGTAGCAGAAACCTCAGCACCCTCAGATAGTCAGGGAAGGTCTGATGTTTTAGAAGGCACGCTCAATGTCAAAAACATTCCAGTTAAAGTACTGTTTGACACAGGCGCGTCACGAAGCTTTATTGCAAAGAGTGCAGTCAAGAAGTTGGATTTGAATTTGAGAAAGCTCAAAGAGCCAATGACTGTCCAAAATCCAGTTGGGGGTCCCATCAATCTCAGTTGGATTTGTGCAGTACCTGTCTCTTTTTCTTGCTATAAATTCCCTATTATCTCTATCGTCATGAATTTTAATGAATTCGATCTTATTCTGGGATTGGATTGGCTAACCAAATATGAAGCAGAGGTTAGATGCGCCGAGAGAGTTGTTAAGGCAAAGGCACAATCGGGGAATTATGTAACCATACCCTGTGAAGGTCAGAATGCTAATAGAAAAGACTTCTGGGCAGCTTTGAATGTTTCTCCAGCCCAAATAGAAAATAGCCCTGAAATTACTGAGAATATTCCTGACCTCATTAAAGACATTCCTGTCGTCGAGAACTATGCGGATGTATTCGAAGAAGTTGTTCGCTTACCTCCGCAGAGAGAAATAGATTTCAAGATTGCTTTGATTCCGAATGCAAGGCCGGTGGTTCACGTTATTCGAAGAATGTCCTTGAAAGAGAAGGAGGAATTAGACAATCAAACAAGATAACTGGTATGGAAGGGTCTAATCAGGCCTAGTTTCTCTGATTGGGGTGCAGCAGTGGTGTTTGTCCCAAAATCTGACGGTACTCTACGGCTATGTGTGGATTATCGTGATCTGAACAAACAGACAATAAAGAACAAATATCCATTGCCGCGGATTGATGATCTGTTGGATCGATTAAATGGAGCACAAGTATTCTCAAGAATGGACCTAGCTATAGGTTTCCATCAACTTCGAATTGCCGAAGAATGTGTTCCAATGACAGCATTCAGAGGTCCCGACTTATTCTACGAGTGGTTAGTAATGCCGTTCGGCTTATGTAACGCTCCAGCCTATTTCGTCAATCTGATGAACAGAGTGTTCAGAGGAGTTTTGAATAAATTTGTTCTGGTTTTTATTGATGATATTCTAATCTTCTCTAAATCAAAGGCCGAACATGAAAAGCATCTAGAACAAGTGTTAGAGATCCTCAGAAGAAATGTATTAAAAGCCAAGTTTTTCAAGTGTATATTCTGGCAAGATGAAGTGAAATTTCTAGGCCACGTCGTATCAAAGGAAGGAATTGCTGTGGATCCAAGCAAAATCACAGCTATTAAGAATTGGAAACAGCCCAGTACCCCCACTGAAGTCTGCAGTTTTCTAGGATTGGCTAGCTATTACCGGAAGTTCGTTAAAAACTTTTCGAAGATATCTGGTCATTTAACAAAGCTTACAAAGAAGCACTCTAAATTCAAATGGACTCCAGAAAGTGAGGAGGCTTTCGAAGAGCTAAAGCTGAGATTAACAACTGCTCCAGTGTTAACCATCATCGATGGCAACCAGGATTTGAAAGTCTGGACGGATGCTTCTAGAGAAGGCCTTGGCGCAGTGTTAATGCAGAGGGGCCAAGTGATTGCTTATGCTAGCCGTCAGTTGAAGCCACATGAAAAGAACTACGTCACTCATGATCTTGAGTAATTGGCGATAGTATTCGCTTTGAAAATCTGGAGACACTATCTTCTGGGTGAGAGATTTGAACTGTTTACAGATCACCAGTCGTTAAAGTATCTGTTCACCCAGAAAGACTTGAATTTGAGGCAGCAACGTTGGCTAGAGTTTCTTGCAGCATATGATTTTGAAATTATATATACTCCGGGGAAAGCCAATGTCGTGGCCGATGCGCTGAGCCGAAAGAATGTAATGATCGCCAGCTTTATTATCACGACTTCCTTGATTGACAAAATATCTATTCTTCAGAAGGAGGATAACTTTATTAAGGATATGATCAAAAGGATTCAGAAAGGTGAACCCTCGTGTTTTCAAATAGATAACGACGAGACCTTGAGGTTAAAAGGAAGGATTTGTGTTCCTGACATTCCTGAGCTAAAAAGGGAAGTGTTAGACGAGTGTCACAAGTCCAAGCTGAGTATCCATCCTGGTGTGGCCAAAATGTATAACGATCTCAAACGAACTTTCTGGTGGAAGGCTATGAAAAGAGATGTTTCAATATATGTTAGCCGATGCCCTACTTGCCAACTAGTCAAGAGCGACCAACAAAAACTGGCTGGATTGTTACAACCGCTAGAAGTACCTGGTTGGAAGTGGGAGCATATTTCCATGGATTTTATTGATGGTCTGCTCAGAACCAGAAAAGGGAATGACAGTATTTGGGTGATCGTAGATCGCTTCACGAAGACCGCCCATTTTATACCTGTCAGATCAAACAGAACTGCTCAGAGTCTGGCGTAGATATACATCAGGGAAATAGTTAGACTACATGGAGTGCCACTCAGTATAGTCAGTGATAGAGATACAATATTCACTAGCAAATTCTGGGAAGCATTTCAAGTCGAGCTGGGGACGAAGTTGAACTTGAGCACCGCTTATCATCCTCAGACAGACGGTCAGACTGAGAGGGTAAATTGCATTTTAGAAGATCTATTGCGGGCTTGTGTTCTAGATTTCGGTGGATCATGGGAAGACCATCTACATTTGGTTGAATTCTCATATAACAACAGTTACCAGGCGAGTCTGACAATGTCGCCATTCGAAGCATTGTATGGTAGACCGTGCCGATCTCCTGCTTGTTGGGTCGAACCTGGAAATAGACTTGTGTTGGGTCCAGATATGATTCGAGAAGCCGCCGACAAAGTCGATTTTATTAAGAAGCGATTACTTGCCTCTCAAAGCCGACAAAAGAGCTATGCCGATAGAAGAAGAAGAGATATATCCTTTGAAGTTGGCGATTATGTATATTTGAAAGTATCGCCGATGAGAGGAGTTATCCGGTTCGGTAAAACTGGAAAGTTGGCGCCCAAATTCATAGGTCCGTTTCCTATTTTGGAACGGATCGGAACTCTCGCTTATAGGGTCAAACTGCCTGATTGGCTGCCTGGAGTTCATGATGTATTTCACATATCTCAACTTCGAAAGCATGTTCATGATCCAGACTTGATCGTGGAAGAAGCAGCTCAACATGACATTGAAATAACCCCAGAATTAGCTGTGAGAAGAGAGCCGCTAAAGATAATAGGCAAAGAAACCAAAGAGCCGAGGAACAAGAAGGTTCGCTTAGTCAAAGTGCAATGGAGTGGAGATCCGCGAGATTGTACTTGGGAAACTGAGGAGAGCATTCAGAAAGCTTATCCTAGATGCCTAGTAGATATCTCTGATTGACTCCGGTGCAAGGTGCATTTACCCTACTTTGCATTACCATTTAATTCTCTACTCTGTTGTTATTTTCTTTTCATGGATGTGCACTTTTACATTCTATAGGCTGAATGATTTTGAAAAGAGTATGGAGGTTGATCAGTATATCTTTGAAGGGTTAAAACGATTTGATTGTTGGTTGTGTTGTGTGATTGTAGATTTATCAAACCACTTTCGACTTTGTTCCTTTTCGGGGACGAAAAGTTTTAAGTGGGGGAGATTGTAACGACCCAGAAAATCTGAACCAATTTAAAATTTTTAAATTGGCTAAAATAATGGATTTTAAATATTTAAAATAAATATTTTAAATAATGGCAATGAAAGTGAGTATGAATCGACAATTGAAAACGAATATAATTAATTATAATTATTAAAGGAATTGAAAATGGCGCGGTAGTTCGATAATTCGATTTCAAAATTCAAATGAATGTACCGGGTGCCAAATAAACCGGATTTTAGTGAAACCAAAAATAATAGGATCTATTTGGAAATATCTTTCCAACGGACCCGAAAAATCAAAATTTCATAGCGGGGGTTAAAAGATATGTCCAGTTGAAAATTCTGAATAGTCGCTATGGAATTTCGGCCCTTAAAAATAGCCATTTTGCAAACGACCTCGGATTTCGACGAAACCACTTTTGTTGGATCCGGGATGTAAAGTTATTGCTAGCTTTCAAATTTCATAATTTTTCGAATCAATATGTGAGCGTGGAAAAGGAAAACGCGTTTGACCAGTTTCAGTTGATTTTAATCGACTGGAAAATGGCCATTTTTCCAACGGTCTCAGAATTCGACGAAACTAGTTTTGTTGGGACCGTATCGTCAAAACATAGCTAGATTAATTTTTCTGGAATTTTTCGAATCAGTTTGTGGCCCTGGTAAATTGAAATGTACGTTCAAATTAAAATATTGAATGTTATATATTTTAATTTGAAGGAAAACTGACTCAAACAGTCGAATCGGCCCGCGGGACATATCCCATTGTGTTCGGAATGGGGGTATTAGCTGGGGGCGACAGTCATTGGGTTTGGTTTGGAGATCGTGACAATAAACATGTATTATTGAGATTAAAATAATAATATAATATTTATATATAACACAAAATCGGTCAAACCCTAAGTCTAAAACAAAATCGTGGTCAACCCGGAGTATATCGCTCCTCCACCGAATCAAGGGCGGCTGTTGAACGAAACTTCCTCCTCCAATAATTCAAAATTCTTTCAACGATTTCAGAAGCTTCTGGAGGCAAAATCAGAGAGCTTCGCACGATCTTTGATTTCTTACGGATTTGATTGAATTACATGAAGTATTGGGCTCAATATTTGCCCTCAAAGAACCGCTGTTTGGGCTCGATTTTCATGGACATGGGACCACCGAGCTGCGTGGATTTTGGAGCGGTGGAGGAACAAGGCTCGGCCGTCGAGGTGGTCATCACCGATCGAGTTCAAGTGCTTCGTGGGGGCTGCGATTTTGAGCCCTAGGAAGTTGGTTTTGGGTTCTTACGAACTGGAGTATACTGAAGGAAGAAGAGAAAGTAACCGACCACGATTTTAATTAATCAAGGTAATTAGATATTTAATTATATTATTATTTCTATTTAATGTAATTAACATTCAAACCCTTATAACTTTGTCAAACTGAATCAGAATTCAGTGAAACAGGAAACACCGTGACCGTGTGGACGCCTTCTACATTTTAGAAGAGACCGCGTATTTTTCTGAGCCTTCTGCTATTTTTGGTGGAGTGGAACCCAATGTGAGATTTCTAAATTAAAAACTATATGGAAAACGACGATGTATAAATTATATAGTCGATGTATGAGTTATATAAGCGTTGTACACCTCATGTATAAGCGTTGTATAAGTTGTTCGTTCGATGTATAAGTTGTATATGCGTTGTAAAAATTATATATGTGTTGAAATGAAGTGAATTGCTATATATATATATATATACGCCCCTCGTCCACAAACCGTGGACGATATTTATTGGTTGAAATTGTTGTGAAAACTGATTGATAGCGAATGGTTGTTTGGGATTGTTTGTGGTTGATGTTGATTGATTGTGGTTGAAAAATACCCGTTTGTGGTTGAAAAATATTTGGTTGAAACCACATAGGATTAGTTTGTGGAAATGAAATAAATATATACATGCCGCCTGCGTGCGAACTAGATGCATGATCCCCATTGTCAAAAACCGCGAGGTTTTAAGGTAGAGCGAGGAGCCGTACTAGGGACGGTCCCGGTTTTAACTACCCTGCCGTTATGCTGTCGAAATTTTGAATAATATTCATGTGTTTGAATTATTTTCATTTGCTGAAATTATATTTATTCATTGAAATAGAAAACCTTCATGTGTTGAATTGATATTCATTCGTTGATTAGAAATTCATGTGTTGAATGGTATTCGTGTTTTAAATATAAAAATCACCTTTTTATCACCTATATAAACTATATAAAATAATAGTGTTTTGAAATGAATTGTTTTACAATAAAAATCACATTTTTATTATATACATGAATCGTTGAAATGTGAAGTGTTAAAAAAAGCAACTCGTTCAAATAAATATATATATGAGTTGAAATATTCATTAATTAGCTAATGATATGCCTTTTTGCCCGTACATGCAACATTAGAATGAATGGTGTTTTAAAACCAAATGGAATCAAATATGAAGTTAAATGGAAAATGATAAATGATAAGAACTGTATATATGTACATGCATATTTATTGAACAGGTTATAGCAAAGGGGCTAGAGAAGAGGAATAAAATTTTGTGCCCGACAAATAGGTACACATTTACTGTTTTGTTTGGGTGATGATTTCATGAGCCTGTTGGCTAGCCGCTTGGCTTTTTCTTTTTCTTTTCGACATGAGACGCCCGTGTGGCTATTTGGGAATTTTCCCAGCCCCTCCCGTACAAAGGAGGTTATGGCGAAATTTTCCGAAATTTAAAGGCGTTAGTGAAATATTTGAAGTGAAAACGATATTGAAATTGTTGAATGTTCTATATTTATATAAATATATAAATATAAATAAAATTAAACCGAAACGTGGCCGGGCAGTTCGTGATTTGAAACCATGATTTCAAACGACTATACCAGGAGATCCGACCATCAGATTTTCCTGAAATCGCAACCGTTGGGTTCGCCTTGGAAAAATCTTTCCAACGGCACCCACTTTGCAAAAATCCAACGGTTGGATTGTCTGGAATGTTTAATTCAAATCTGAAGAAAAACAGCGCCAGAAACGATTATATTTATTTATATTTATAAATATAATTATATTTAATCGAATGACGACGCTGCAGTTCGTATTTTGAAATCGAAACTTCAAACGATTGTACCGGGAGATCCGACCATCGGATTTTCCCGAAACAGGAACCGTTGGATTCGTTTTGAAAAGACCTTTCTAATGATGTAAATTTTGTGAAGATCCAACGGTTAGATTTTCAGATATGTGTAAATCAAATCTGAAGAAAAACAGCGCCACGGCCGCGCTATGGCCCGAAGCGTCGTTTTGAATAAATTGGCTATTTTAAAATAAATAAAAATAGCGATAAAACTTTATAAAATACCATAAACAATATGGAATGGAAATAAACTGAATTTGCTCGATTTATGTGGTATTTGATGGTTGAATGTGTTTGGTGTGAAAATTACATTAAAGAACAAAATTGGTGTTGTCGAATAATTTAACCATTGAAATAAATCGATTTGAAATTCTAAATATACGTGAATTATTTGAAAGGGTCGAGTTAATTCTCATTTCAAATAATTGACCGACGATAAGAAATCGAAGAGGAAGACGGTGGTCGAAGACCGGAGATCTTCACCTCGTTTGGATGGTAACCGAGGTCCTGATTGGGAGGCATCCCGAAATATGGATAATGAGTGGTGATCGTCCAGACGTACGTGGTGATCGATGGATTTGCGAGGTATTTAGTGCCTCCGGTTTCGTTCAGACTCAGAACGGACTTGTAAATGGACTGTGTGTCTGACATTGGATTTTATTCTGTGTTGATTGATCTCTATTAAATATACATCTGTTTGGCGGCAGAGAATTTATTCTTTTGCTTAACGCCCTTCTCTGAAACGCACGAGCTCAGAGGTTGTATATCGATGGACATCAGTCGCATGGCATGAATTGCATGTGTGGCATGCTAAGATGCAGTGATCAGGGCTTCTGTTGAAAAGCAAAGTCTTGTGGTGATGATCAAAGCACCGCCTGTGTGACGTAGCTTTGTGTATAACGTAAATTCGCGAGCCTCACACCCCGGTATGAACCAGAAACGGGAGAAGGACCTCAGGGAGGACATGCGTTTCTTTCTAGCTAGGGTGGTGTCAGTGACCTACCAGCCCTGACATTTATATACTTTTCACCTATGTGGTTGTTGCTGTTGCGAGGCGCCTCGGTTCGATCGGATGATCCGGGTCCGATGGAGTCATTCGTTGGCTCATTTATGCCCCAAAGGGCGGAGAAACGTATTGTTCAGGCACAATAATCCACTCCGTGTGGACCGGCCCTGTCGCTCCAAGGGGCAGTTGCGGCTGTTCCGGAGACATGGGCTAGATTGTCTCGAAGTCGGTAAGGACTATCTTTTGCCTTGGTTCAGGACGGAAATCCAGTTTCCAAATACGTGACTGTGCGATTTTGATTGTATACCTATATATGGCGACATAGTGGTATGGGGCATTAATGCCGTCTATGATTGATAGTTATGATTTGAAATTGTTTTCAAAACACATAAACACTAGCAATAATATCAAATGCCTTGTTTTATTCGTATCAAGCATATTTTGGCCGTTATAAGGTAAAAACTCTATCCTCCGGTTTGCGTTGCATTGTGTGATGGGAACTGAGTCTTATAATGGCTTCATTTTTATAAAAAGCATAGCGATGTTTAAAAGAAAGATTTGTTTTAAAGCACTGGCAATCCGATGGAGTAAACCTGTTCCACGAAAGTGGCGTGGTCCTGTGATTAGCCATATTATATGTGTTGAGTAGATTTCTCATACCAGTCCCATGACTGACTCGTAGTTTGTTTCACTTTCAAACTCGGGTGCCCCTTTTTCTACACGGGCAGCCTTGTATTCAGGTCTAGCAGGCTTTATCTGGATAGCTGGAGTTGAAGATGGATTCTATCATTTATCTCTTTTTATGCTGTTCAGCTCCTATTGTGCATATTTTGCTTGTTTTCCGCTGTAGACATTTATGTATAGCTGAACTGTATTTGTACTAAGTAAGATCCTGTATACTGTGTAACTATGATGATTACTTTTATCCAGTATATTCTATTGTTCATTATCTGGTGTATTTATTTAATCTTGTTCTGCTATTATATGTTTCTGTGTTATATTCCATGGATTACCCTTGCCACCGACAGTACGGGGTTTGGGGTCGTCTCATTTCTCCAATTGTGATCGTGACATAATTCTCTATTATCTAAAGTTTTCGAACCATGGATTTAAATAAGTTTTAAAATTGGTTTCCACTTAAATGCCTTCAATACATTGCTTCGTATAATCGAGGTATCTCATTCGGATAACATCTTGAATACTTCCAAATACACTTCCTAACATGGTAACTTAGCGATACAATGCCACACTATATTAATTTGCAATCGAGTTTATATGTCCAATGAGTTCTCCGTGGGATAATTATCAATGATGGTGATCTGATGAATCGTTCTACAACTTAAAATGAACACAAATAGAGTGTTTCAACAATCGTATATTTGATGCACGGTAGCGTTCCTTGGGATACACCCTTCGAACACTTCCGACATAGATCTATTCCCCTTTTATAGATCATCCAAGAAAGGGAGAGTTCAGTGATTGATACACTCATCAGAATGATCTTTGGGAAATAGATCGTTTTCACAATCAAACACATAACTCTTAACCTTTATACTTTACCAGAGAAATTCCTTGATTGCGTGGATTCTCATGCAACTTAGCGCATGCGGTAGTTGCTATGGAAACATGAAATACTTGCAATGAATTTTTATTCTATGGTCCATCTATGTATTTAAATAATATTATAGTTACAAGTGACGCCCCACCCTGAGACCCACATTAAAAAAGAGTATTACTAGATACAATGTCTACTAGTGTAGAGTATATGGCCGAATAAGAGTGACCATACGTAAGTCTTTTATTGAACAAGTATCGAATGCATTGATTTAGTGATCCTTTTTTTTCTTACTTCATGTGAATAGACGTACTCAATTCTAGCTCAATGCAATACTAAGCTAGCTGGCGGAGATATCTAAAACAAAACATTATATCATTAAATAACAAAAATCGTAGAATAGCAGACACAACTATATACAGATACATCAAGTGCAATACATAGTGATGCACAAGTGAGTGGTTATACGAACCACCAATATACATCAAGTTAAAAAAAATACGTACATGTAAGGGTTTCATAAATAACCAAAGGAGACTACTCAAAACACGATTAAGCATATAAAGGTGATAAGATGGACCAAACCAAAATAGGCTAAGCAGATATCTACAATAGATAATCTGAAACAACAAGGTCTAACTGAGTATATAAAATACATGAGCCAGTCTAGCCTAAACAAGATGATTAGGATATTTTTGACGTCAAAAAGTGGAACTCTTAACAATCAACCCTGTAATGACCCGCATTGTCAGGGGTATTATAATTAATTTATTTAATTATATAAATAGTGATTTGGGAAATTAAATCATCGTTAATTAAATTATAGTGAATATTTAATTAAATTAAATAATAGAATAATATATTTAATTCAGAAATAATCAAAAATATTGGAAATCACAATATTCTGTGAACTGGGTCATCCCTAAGATTTAATTCAGCTTAGAGTTGAATTATATTGACGAATATATTCAATCGACGTCAGTTTGAACATATAATTATATTATTATTAAAATCGAGCTTGAAATGGCGCTGCAGTTCGCGATTTGGCGATTTGAACTTCAACTGAATGTACAGGATTCGTTTTAAGCCGGATTTCTGTGAAACAAGAAATGTGTGGAGCTGGTGAAGTATATCTTTCTAGTGGAAGAGAAGAATCGGGATTTCGTCGGGTAGATTTTGATTTATGTCCAAATCAAATTCTAGAAAAGTCTCTGTGGAATTCCTTTATAATTTATTTATATTTATAAAAGGAATTTCGTTATAAATCGAATATCGATTTAATCACGATTTGAGATATCAAGCTAGAAATTCATATAGGAATATTCTAGAGCTGAACGATATCATATGTGGATATACACGATAATATTTATTTATAAATATTTAAATTAATTATATTTAAATATATTTATATATTTAAAAGGGCTATATAGGGCTTTAAAAATAGCCAGTTTTGCAAACGACCTCAGAATTCGATGAAACCAATTTTGTTGGATCCGTAATATTAAATTATTGCTAGATATCAAGTTCTATGATTTTTGAAGTCAGTATGTGGCCGTGGCGATTTTTAATGTGGAAAACAGTCAGTATTCTGACGGTTAAAAATACGCTGTGTGAGCACACGAAGTCGGAATTCGACGAAACCAGTTTCGTTGGGACCGTAATGTCGAAATCTAACTGCATGTCCAGTTTTGTGATTTTTGGGTATCGTATGTAATCACGAGGATTTTTAGAAAGCAAAATGGATATATAAAAGAGAATATACCGAGAATATTCTTTCTATAAAATATCTTGATATTTATTTTCTCTATAAATATAGCATCTACCCTCCTTAACCTAGTTTCAACTGCCTCATAAGTCCAACCAAGTTCCGCCGTAACATTTACATTTCAGGAAAATTGGTTCGATCAAAATAAATTCAAAAGAAATTCAAAGAAATTTCCTTAAATCGTATAGCGTGTACATATGAGTTTGTGTCGATGTATTCTTCAAGCTCGTACCATTCTCGTCAAGTGTGATGCCTTTTTCTGGTATTCCAAGTTATTAACAGTAAACTAGGGTTGAGTATTGGATTGATTTTGGGCGACGATGTGAGGATTCATTTGTAGATTCGAGATCATGAGGTAGAATGGAGTTGGTGGACGGATTTTGAGGGTTTTCAGTGTGATTTGGGGTCGATACCTGCTACAGGCAAACCGCGGAGCACCCTCGACGCGAAGTCCAGTTGAGGTCCGAGTTGAGAGATAATGGTACGGGTATATGCGGTTTTGAATGAGGAACGTTGTGGATATTTTTGTTCGATTTTAAATGGGTTGTGGAGGAAGAAATATCGATGGAAAGTAACGTCCATGGCTTTTGAAACTTGCGGGTTCCTGTATCATCATTTGGGGGAGAAAGAACGAAGTGGGCTGGGCTATCGTTGGGTTTAGTGGGCCGAACAAATATAAAGGGTAAGGCCAAATTCTTATAAAGGATTCAAGTTTTTATTTAAATTTAAAATGTGTTAACTTCTTTATGCGGTATCTAGCTCATACGATGTCAGAATCACAAACCGTAAGTTGCGTTGGGATCGTATGGACGGGAGCAACACAATGAGACTGACTGGGAGTGAATCCGAGCCCGTTACAATTTATGGGAAAATAAATTGTCCGTCTGAACCAAACGACAATTATCGTTATTAACGATGATAGTCCAAAGTGAGTAAAACTCACCAACTCTGAACAGTTCTATTTTTACAACGTATTCTTAGAACTGTTAAATATTGTCTGTTTGACTGTGTGTTGACTGTTTGATTGAACCGCTAGTTAGTTAATAGAAATTATATATATATATATAAACTGTTAAATATTTATGTCGATTCTGTTTATCAGAATATTTCACATCGAAGTGAAATCGATGTTAATTATATTGTCTAACATCTGTGATGCAGGGAAACAGGTTGGAGGAATCCAACTGGATTCCTCAAAAGTTATTTTACTGTGATTTATATATTGTGATATATAATGTGATATATAATCTTACGTTGATTATGTGTGTTTGGACGATAGTTATCGTTGTTATATGGTGTGTTAAATACCATAAGAAATACCAGAATGTGATAAAGGGATTTTCAAAGTACAATTTGAAAATAATTTATTTATATAAAATCAATGGATTTTATATTATAAAAGAAAAAGGATTTTGAATAAAAGAATTATATTTGTAAATCAAATATGAAAGAATTATATTTGTAAATAAAATATAAAGGAATTATAATTGTTAATCAAATAAAAAGGGATTTTATTGTTAAACAAATATATAGGAGATATATTTGTGAAATCAAATATAAAGGAAAGTATTTGTAAAACAATATATATAAAGGAAAATATTGTCAAAACAAATAGAAAGAGGAATATTTGTAAACCATTTACAAATAGATATAAAAGGATTTATTTATTTAGGAAATAAATAAAGGTAAAAGAATTTATTATTTAGGGTATAAATAAAGTTAAATGATTTATTTATTTAGGGAATAAATAGAATAAAGGAATATTTATTGTTAAACAAATAGGATTTAATCAAAGTGGATTAGTTGAGTTAAACTAAGTGAATTGGTTAAGTAAACAAAGTGAATTAGTTGAGTTAAACTAAGTAATTTGGTTAAGTTAATCAAAGTGGATTAGTTAAGTTAAATCTAAGTGAATTTGGTTAAGTTAAACAAAGTGAATTAGTCGAGTTAATCAAAGTGATTAGTTCAGTTAAATAGAGATAAGCAAAATCAATTGAGGTTAATCGAGTTGAATTTGTCAGTCGAGTTAATAAATTGAGTTAGTCAAACCAAGTAAAATCAATTAAGGTTGACCAGTTAGAATAAATCAATTAGAGTCAACCAGTTATAGTTAACCAGTTAGAGTTATTCAAATGGAGTTAATCGAGTAGAGTTATCGAATATAGTGTATTCGAGAGAAGAGTTAGTCGAATATAGTTTATTCGAATAGAGTTAGAGGAGTTAATCGAATATAGTTTATTCGAATAGAGTTAGAGGAGTTAATCGAATACCGTTTATTCGAATAGAGTTAGAGGAGTTATCGAACATAGTTTATTCGACATGAGTTAAGTGAATAGAGTAAATCAAATCGAGTAAATCAAGTAGAGTTAATCCAAAGGAGTTAATCGAATAGAGTTAAGTGAAGGATTTAATCGAATATAGTATTCGAAAGAAAGGTTAAGTAAGGAAGTTAGTTAAAGAAATATAAAGTGAACTTTGCCTATTTCAAGGTTAGAAGTGTTGTTCAGTTAAGGTCTGAGAGGTAGCTATACCCCAACTTGATTGACTGCGGTTTTAATTAAGAAATAGTTATGGTTCGAGAGTGAAGTGGTTAAGTGGATTTAGTTAATAAGTAAAATGGTTTAAGTTGGCATCGCGACGGGTTGTTTAACCATCTGTCTAAGTCCAATGTTTGAGTTTTGGAAATGTTTTCCAACGAAGTATCAGAATTGTTTTCTAATATAGAAAACATGGAAATGGAAATGTTTTCCAATGGTAATAACATATATTTTCTAAATCTATAAAATAAGAAATGTTGAATATAGGGAAACAGGAGATGAAAAATGAACTAAGGAGATAAATGTTGAAATGATGTTTGTTCGATATAATTTCCATCTGGAAATAATATCGTTGTTTGCACACTTGTTTTTCTTTGATAGTTAACTCACAGACTATCGAAGTTTTGACCATTTTAACGTTGTTAATATGGAGAGACCGGTTGGATTATTATCCAAAGAACCACTCTGTATTGGCATAAGCGTTGCGAATCATTTATGCCAAAGAAAATTGAAGATGGAGTAAAGTGCAAGGGCTGTTGTATAAGTCTTAGATAACAGTGACTAAGATGGATATACTGAATAGTGCCTTCGGTTTGTCTAGTCCTAGGACAACATGTATGGACGAAGGTCTGACAGAGTATATCCAATGGATCGCGTAAGTTGATCTCTTCAAAAGTATATACGTTGGTGGCAGAGGAATTCGTTTCTCTTAGCTGTATACCCATTGTATTTTTGAGGAAATCAATTTGTGATTTGGCGGGTATGACAATGTGACATTCTAAGTGAATGAAGATGAATGTCTGACAGAGTATTTCCAGAAAAGTCACGTACATTGATTTATTCAACCGTACTAAGAGTGGAAGCGGAGAAGGAAACTTCTTTAGCTAACAAGTAATGTACTGTTGTAGACGTCAATCGGTGATTTGATGGATTTGACGATGTGACATTCGAAGGGAATCTGATGTGATGATAAAGCGTAGCTTCTAGCCTCATCAATCGGTAAATGACAGAAATCGGGCAGGTAGTATGGCTATGTAGGTCGTACCTATTAGGGTGTATAATCACCTGATCTAGAGTTTCATTTATTTCTAAAAATCTATTGTTGATGCTGTCCCATTCGGGAAACGGTTGCTGATCCCAACCGTTGGTGATATACATTCGATACACTTAGCGAAATGAGTGGTCGGTCATGTGTGGCCGGGTTGCAAGATGTTCTTGTTGAACCCAGTGTATTCCTCTCTAGAGGTACACTAGAGAAAGGTGGTTCCATACCTTGTCATAGTTGGAAACCCATTACCCAATACGTGCTTGCGGTTTTGATTTTATACTATATATGTAGAACGTGAGATGAAAGCGTTTCTACTAGATTGATATATATTTGTACTTAGACATTATTATAATATCAGAATGATATTGCTTATCAAAGATGTTGGATTCTCATAAGGGAAAAACCCGTTCCGTATTCACAGCGTGGTCTTATGAGATATCATATACCTGTTAAACTGTTTTACTCACACCAGTCCCATGATTGACCTGGAGTTTACTTTGTTGTTTTCCCTAAATTCTTGGGTCCCTAAATTTGTACGGGCAGTCAAGTAGTCGGGATTTACAGATATACTTGAAGAGCTGGAGCAGGAGGCTTCTGGATCATATAGCTATAGTTTATTTCCGCTGTGTTGTAAGTGTTGTACTCTGATAAGTGCTATTGTATACATAACTGTTATATTTCAAAGTTATGTTATATATTATATGTTGTTCGTTCCGCTGTGAGATTCGTGTTACTCTGATGATGTAAGTTCTTCTTCTATTCTAAGTTTCTATCTTACCTATCCTCACCCTCTAATTTCTTTCACTAATTATCAGGATTTTTCGATGTTTTGGTTAGTCGACATCGAGTTTATGTCGATAACCAAAGTCGCAAAAATCCAGGTCATTACAGTTGGTATCAGAGCTTAAGTTAAGTTTACCTTGGCTTTGTGGCATGACTCGGTAGAGATAGGGTTAGTAATACCCTAGATTGAGTTGAGTGTATATATACGAGTGAACGTATTTGTATTTGATATAAAAATTTGTTTTATATTGTGGAGATTTATTGGTTAAGTTGTTTATGGATTTTGGTCGAGCAGTTTGATCCACTGTATCGGTAGGAGTTACTAAACACTTGAATACGATGAACCGACACGATATGTTTTGAAAAGACGGTAAATTAAAATAAGTTTACCCAAGGTATATCTTGATATAGAAAAGATATATATATATATCAAATTTATAATATATTGGATATATTGGTTGTTATTATAATCGAGTAAGATTATAAAAGTAAAATGGTTATATATATATAACCAATCAAAATTCGTATAGGTGTTACGAAATGAATTTAACCTGAATTTGAACCAGAAATTGAATTAAAATTCTGGAAATAGGAATAAGTGTTTGAAGTGGATTTGAATTAAGATATGAGAATTTTAAAATCCTGGGAGATTTTTAAATGTGTTTAAAACATTGCATACGATATTTTGAACTAATTTCAAAATAGAAGTGTTTAGAAATGGTTTTGAAAGTAATATAGTATTGAACTCACTTGATAACTAGGAAATAACCCTGATGATGAATCGCGACATCATCAGTGCTCATTTTCAAGTTGCTAAGCGACGGATTGCTACCAAAGATTTTGCTTTCGAATTTGTTTTGGAAAAGACAAGTTGTGTTGAATTTCAAAATGGGATTTGAATATAAATAGAAGTGAAATAGAAATTCAAATGGGATTTATAATATAGAATTTGAATAATAGAAGTGAAATAGATTTGGATAAATAGAAGTGAAATAGACTAAAGAGTTAATTAACAAATTAATTAACGAATTGAGTTAAAACGATCAGGTATAGTTAAAATAGATTGGGCAGATATAAATATACATGAGATAGGTATGGATAAGGTACGAAGGTATATAAATAGAATGCTCGACAAAAAGGTATGTATTTAATTCATATATGAGATTTTATGCGCCGTATCGGCTAGCTGCTTGGCTTTTTTTTTTCTTTTGGATTGGTGAGGGCCATGAGAGGCTATTTGAAATATCCTGATGCTCCTGGTACAAAGGAGGTTATGGAAAAAATTTCCGAGAATTTAAGGAGTTAGAATATTTTTAAGATAATTTGATAGTTAGAAATCAACGTATCGATATATATATACATATATAAGTCAATAAGGAAGCGAACTTAGAAATAGAATAGTAAAATCAAAAAGGAAGACTAAGAATAAAATCTAGTAAGAATAGAAAGAGAAAGTGTATATGTGTTTAAAAGTAAATAAGTAGTTGTATGGTATTGGTTATTCGAGTAAGTAGTCATATCTGTTTTGACGTTATAAATGTTATTCAGTCAAGGTCTGAGAGGTAGTTATACCCCAACTTGATTGATTTCATTATTAACAAATAAATAGTAAGATTTCAGGCTCGAAGATTAATGTTGAATAAGAGTTAGTTGAATATAGTATTTGGGTTGTCGTAACGATGTTTTACACAACATCCGTTTTAACCCAAATAAGTGTAAGTTTGGAAATATAATAAAGAATATTTCCTAAGTATAGAAATAAACGAGATCGGAAAAGAGATAAGTAATTGGAATATTTTCCAATTATAAATAGCATATATTTTCTAAGTTTAGAAAATAAAGGAAGGCGATATTCGGAAATGTTTTCCAAATAACATAAAAGGCCAATATGGTTATTGAAAATATTTGGTTAACAAATATTGATAAAGAAATAGAGAAGTGATTTAACTAATGGAATATTAATTAAGGGCTCAGCGACATGTTCAAAAAGGAAAATTTGATTTTTGAAAAGAGTAAACTGTTTAAAAACTCCCAGGGAAAGACTGTTTGAATTAAAAACAAATATAACAGAAATTTGTGAAAGAAAAATTGAATTAAAGTAAAGCCAGTAAAGTGGTAACTGAGATTGAATTAGAATGATATCAAGACAAATTGGATTATGAGATTCAAATTTGAAGTGTAATGTGATAATCAAGTTAAGAGTTGGGAATCGAGAAGAAACTCGAGTTGAAATGACATTTGACTCGGATATAAGCGAATGGTTGTGTTGTGGATAAAAGCAGATTGGAATTTGATTGAGATGACCCTTGTATCCGCTGAATTAATAACAGGTGGAAAGGATATAATGATATGCCGATAAAAAGGTACAAGTTTAAATTCAATATAAGCATGAGATTTATGAGCTGAATTGGCAAGCCGCTTGGCTGTTTGGTTTTCTTTTGGGTTGGAGATGGCCCAGAGAGGCGAGTTGGAGTTCGAGATATTGACCAGTACAAAGGAGGTGCTGGCGAAATTTTTCGAAGAGTTAAAGTGTTAGAAATTTTTTAGGATTTTCGGAAATTTTCATTGATAAGAATGAATAAATAATTTAATTGAAATTAAATTGGTTCAGTTGAAACTGAAGTTAAGAAGTGAACAAATACGTTCTAACCAGTTGATAGGGTCGTCCTCTACCTTTTAGCAATTTCGAGGATGAAATTATTTTAAGTGGGGAAGAATGTAATGACCCGCATTGTCAGGGGTATTATAATTAATTTATTTAATTATATAAATAGTGATTTGGGAAATTAAATCATCGTTAATTAAATTATAGTGAATATTTAATTAAATTAAATAATAGAATAATATATTTAATTCAGAAATAACCAAAAATATTTGAAATCATAATATTCTGTGAACTGGGTCATCCCGAAGATTTAATTCAGCTTAGAGTTGAATTATATTGACGAATATATTCAATCGACGTCAGTTTGAACGTTTAATTATATTATAATTAAAATCGAGCTTGAAATGGCGCTGCAGTTCGCGATTTGGCGATTTGAACTTCAACTGAATGTACAGGATTCGTTTTAAGCCGGATTTCTGTGAAACAAGAAACGTGTGGAGCTGGTGAAGTATATCTTTCTAGTGGAAGAGAAGAATCGGGATTTTGTCGGGTAGATTTTGATTTATGTCCAAATCAAATTCTAGAAAAGTCGTTGTGGAATTCCTTTATAATTTATTTATATTTATAAAACGAATTTCGTTATAAATCGAATATCGATTTAATCAGGATTTGAGATATCAAGCTAGAAATTCATATAGGAATATTCTAGAGCTGAACGATATCATATGTGGATATACACGATAATATTTATTTATAAATATTTAAATTAATTATATTTAAATATATTTATATATTTAAAAGGGCTATATAGGGCTTTAAAAATAGCCAGTTTTGCAAACGACCTCAGAATTCGACGAAACCAATTTTGTTGGATCCGCAATATTAAATTATTGCTAGATATCAAGTTCCGTGATTTTTGAAGTCAGTATGTGGCCGTGGCGATTTTTAATGTGGAAAACAGTAAGCATTCTGACGGTTAAATATACGATGTGTGAGCACACGAAGTCGAAATTCGACGAAACCATTTTCGTTGGGACCGTAATGTCGAAATCTAGCTGCATGTCCAGTTTTGCGATTTTTGGGTATCATATGTAATCACGAGGATTTTTAGAAAGCAAAATGGATAGAATATACCGAGAATATTCTTTCTATAAAATATCTAGATATTTATTTTCTCTATAAATATAGCATCTACCCTCCTTAACCTAGTTTCAACTCCCTCATAAGTCAAACCAAGTTCCACCGTAATATTTTCATTTCAGGAAAATTGGTTCGATCAAAATAAATTCAAAAGAAATTCAAAGAAATTTCCTTAAATCGTATAGCGTGTACATATGAGTTTGTGTCGATGTATTCTTCAAGCTCGTACCATTCTCGTCAAGTGCGATGCCTTTTTTGGTATTCCAAGTTATTAACAGTAAACTAGGGTTGAGTATTGGATTGATTTTGGGCGACGATGTGAGGATTCATTTGTAGATTCGAGATCGTGAGGTAGGATGGAGTTGGTGGACGGATTTTGAGGGTTTTCGATGTGATTTGGGGTCGATACCTGCTACAGGCAAACCGCGGAGCACCCTCGACGCGAAGTCCAGTTGAGGTCCGAGTTGAGAGATAATGGTACGGGTATATGCGGTTTTGAATGAGGATCGTTGTGGATATTTTTGTTCGATTTTAAATGGGTTGTGGAGGAAGAAATATCGATGGAAAGTAACGCCCATGGCTTTTGAAGCTTGCGGGTTCCTGTATCATCATTTGGGGGAGAAAGAACGAAGTGGGCTGGGCTATTGTTGGGTTTAGTGGGCCGAACAAATATAAAGGGTAAGGCCAAATTCTTGTATAGGATTCAAGTTTTATTTAAAATTAAAATGTGTTAACTTCTTTATGCGGTATCTAGCTCATACGATGTCAGAATCACAAACCGTAAGTTGCGTTGGGATCGTATGGACGGGAGCAACACAATGAGACTGACTGGGAGTGAATCCGAGTCCGTTACAATTTATGGGAAAATAAATTGTCCGTCTGAACCGAACGACAATTATCGTTATTAACGATGATAGTCCAAAGTGAGTAAAACTCACCAACTCTGAACAGTTCTATTTTTACAACGTATTCTTAGAACTGTTAAATATTGTCGTTTGTCTGTGTGTTGACTGTTTGATTGAACTGCTAGTCAGTTAGTAGAAATTATATATATATATATATATATATGTATATGTATATATATATATAAACTGTTAAATATTTATATGTCGATTCCGTTTATCAGAATATTTCACATCGAAGTGAAATCGATGTTAATTATATTGTCTAACATCTGTGATGCAGGGAAATAGGTTGGAGGAATCCAACTGGATTCCTCAACAGTTATTTTACTGTGATTTATATATTGTGATATATAATCTGACATTGATAATGTGTGTTTGGACGATAGTTATCATTGTTATATGGTGTGTTAAATACCATAAGAAATACCAGAATGTGATAAAGGGATTTTCAAAGAACAATTTGAAAATAATTTATTTATATAAAATCAATGGATTTTATATTATAAAAGAAAAAGGATTTTGAATAAAAGAATTATATTTGTAAATCAAATATGAAAGAATTATATTTGTAAATCAAATATAAAGGAATTATATTTGTTAATCAAATAAAAAGGGATTTTATTGTTAAACAAATATACAGGAGATATATTTGTGAAATCAAATATAAAGGAAAGTATTTGTAAAACAATATATATAAAGGAAAATATTGTCAAAACAAATAGAAAGAGGAATATTTGTAAACCATTTACAAATAGATATAAAAGGATTTATTTATTTAGGAAATAAATAAAGGTAAATGAATTTATTATTTAGGGTATAAATAAAGTTAAATGATTTATTTATTTAGGGAATAAATAGAATAAAGGAATATTTATTGTTAAAAAAATAGGATTTAATCAAAGTGGATTAGTTGAGTTAAACTAAGTGAATTGGTTAAGTAAACAAAGTGAATTAGTTGAGTTAAACTAAGTAATTTGGTTAAGTTAATCAAAGTGGATTAGTTAAGTTAAATCTAAGTGAATTTGGTTAAGTTAAACAAAGTGAATTAGTCGAGTTAATCAAAGTGATTAGTTCAGTTAAATAGAGATAAGCAAAATCAATTGAGGTTAATCGAGTTGAATTTGTCAGTCGAGTTAATAAATTGAGTTAGTCAAACCAAGTAAAATCAACTAAGGTTGACCAGTTAGAATAAATCAATTAGAGTCAACCAGTTATAGTTAACCAGTTAGAGTTATTCAAATGGAGTTAATCGAGTAGAGTTATCGAATATAGTGTATTCGAGAGAAGAGTTAGTCGAATATAGTTTATTCGAATAGAGTTAGAGGAGTTAATCGAACATAGTTTATTCGAATAGAGTTAGAGGAGTTAATCGAATACCGTTTATTCGAATAGAGTTAGAGGAGTTATCGAACATAGTTTATTCGACAGGAGTTAAGTGAATAGAGTAAATCAAATCGAGTAAATCAAGTAGAGTTAACCAAAGGAGTTAATCGAATAGAGTTAAGTGAAGGAGTTAATCGAATATAGTATTCGAAAGAAAGGTTAAGTAAGGAAGTTAGTTAAAGAAATATAAAGTGAACTTTGCCTATTTCAAGGTTAGAAGTGTTGTTCAGTTAAGGTCTGAGAGGTAGCTATACCCCAACTTGATTGACTGCGGTTTTAATTAAGAAATGGTTACGGTTCGAGAGTGAAGTGGTTAAGTGGATTTAGTTAATAAGTAAAATGGTTTAAGTTGGCATCGCGATGAGTTGTTTAACCATCTGTCTAAGTCCAATGTTTGAGTTTTGGAAATGTTTTCCAACGAAGTATCAGAATTGTTTTCTAATATAGAAAACAAGGAAATGGAAATGTTTTCCAATGGTAATAACATATATTTTCTAAATCTATAAAATAAGAAATGTTGAATATAGGGAAACAGGAGATGAAAAATGAACTAAGGAGATAAATGTTGAAATGATGTTTGTTCGATATAATTTCCATCTGGAAATAATATCGTTGTTTGCACACTTGTTTTTCTTTGATAGTTAACTCACAGACTATCAAAATTTTGACCATTTTAGCATTGTTCGTATGGAGAGACCGGTTGGATTATTATCCAAAGAACCACTCTGTATTGGCATAAGCGTTGCGAATCATTTATGCCAAAGAAAATTGAAGACGGAGTAAAGTGCAAGGGTTGTTGTATAAGTCTTAGATAACAGTGACTAAGATGGATATACTGAATAGTGCCTTCAGTTTGTCCAGTCCCAGGACAACGTGTATGGACGAAGGTCTGACAGAGTATATCCAATGGATCGCGTAAGTTGATCTCTTCAAACGTATATACGTTGGTGGCGGAGGAATTCGTTTCTCTTAGCTGTATACCCGTTGTATTTTTGAGGAAATCAATTTGTTATTTGGCGGGTATGACAATGTGACATTCTAAGTGAATGAGGATGAATTTCTGATAGAGTATTTCCAGAAAAGTCACGTACATTGATTTTTTCAACCGTACCAAGAGTGGAAGCGGAGAAGGAAACTTCTTTAGCTAACACGTAATGTACTGTTGTAGACGTCAATCGGTGATTTGATGGATTTGACGATGTGACATTCGAAGGGAATCTTATGTGATGATAAAGCGTAGCTTCTAGCCTCATCAACCGGTAAATGAAAGAAATCGGGCAGGTAGCATGGCTATGTAGGTCGCACCTATTAGGGTGTGTAATCACCTGATCTAGAGTTTCATTTATTTCTAAAAATCTATTGTTGATGCTGTCCCATTCGGGAAACGGTTGCTGATCCCAACCGTTGGTGATATATATTCGATACACTCAGCGAAATGAGTGGTTGGTCATGTGTGGCCGGGTTGCAAGATGTTCTTGTTGAACCCAGTGTATTCCTCTCTAGAGGTACACTAGCGAAAGGTGGTTCCATACCTTGTCATAGTTGGAAACCCATTACCAAATACGTGCTTGCGGTTTTGATTTTATACTATATATGTAGAACGTGAGATGAAAGCGTTTCTTCTAGATTGATATATATTTGTACTTAGACATTATTATAATATCAGAATGATATTGCTTATCAAAGATGTTGGATTCTCATAAGGGAAAAACCCGTTCCGTATTCACGACGTGGTCTTATGAGATATCATTTACCTGTTAAACTGTTTTAAACTGTTTTACTCACACCAGTCCCATGACTGACCTGGAGTTTACTTTGTTGTTTTCCCTAAACTCTTGGGTGCCTAAATTTGTATGGGCAGTCAAGTAGTCGGGATTTACAGATATACTTGAAGAGCTGGAGCAGGAGGCTTCTTGATCATATAGCTATAGTTTTTTTCCACTGTGTTGTAAGTGTTGTACTCTGATAAGTGCTATTGTATACATAAATGCTATATTTCAAAGTTATGTTATATATTATATGTTGTTCGTTCCGCTGTGAGATTTGTGTTACTCTGATGATGTAAGTTCTTCTTTTCTTCTTCTATTCTAAGTTTCTATCTTATCTATCCTCACCCTCTAATTTCTTTCACTAATTATCAGGATTTTTCGATGTTTTGGTTTGTCGACATCGAGTTTATGTCGATAACCAAAGTCGCAAAAATCTGGGTCATTACAAACCCCCAAAGTGTGTAATCCACACATAAATCACAAAATATTCTCACAATCATGATCATAGAATGCAAGAATTAAAGTAAAACAGGAAACACAAGAGTTTTTATAGTGGTTCACCTTAATCCAAGACTGCATCCACTTATAATATTTGTTTATATTGTTGATTAAATTTGTTTTGTAACAAAGTAGAGAAAAAAAGTGATTTAATCAAAATCCTTTTATTAGTATGGAGTTCGTCCTCTTTCAGTAACAATGTCCTTACGTGTAGAACCAAACCAGAGAAGATCCAAATAGAAGTCTCCTTCTTAGCTCTCGAAATGCCTATTTATAGATGAGTTTCCAGGTTGGGTCGGCATGCCACGTGGCGACCATTTCGGGTCGGGTTAGCCACATGTCATGCGATCCAACCGGTGTTGGAACCAATTTTTCACGTGAGAAACAACCTTCCTTCAGTTGTGTAGCATACGCACCGCCCAATCCGTATTTTCAAGAGATAGAATAGGTGCTTTGACCAAGGAAACAGTCACAAGTATAGGCCATCATCGCTACAGATCTAGGGTTCAGATCAGTGTTGTTCGGGTCGACATGGTCAACCAGACCCGAAAGCGTTGAACTTTGTGGAGTTCATGGTGCTTTATCAAACCAAAGTGAACCGATCCGAGATGTCGAAGTGAGATGGTCTGGGCACATGCCTACCCGGTATGCCAACCCGGGTATGCCGACTGGGGGTCTTTCGACCCGAATTGTGCTTCGATCCAAAACTTGACAATGTGAGTTTAGGTCGAATCGACCTGTTTGACCCAGGATACTGACCTAACTGAGACTCCAAGCATGCAATATCCAACTTTCCAAGGGCTTTATATTTCAACCAAGTGAATTACATTTATGAGAGCTTATACTCAAATCCTAAGCACTTCGCATTATAAAAATTTGAGATGTAATGGCCTTGCCAGAAGGCGTGTCAGCACTTTGCACCCGGAAAATATCTTTCTTGACAAAGAAAGGCGTGTTCTGGATAATCTATATCCTATAGAAATCCATGAGAATGAAGATAAGAAATCCAATATTCGAAACCCACAAGTCCACAGTCATGCCAAATCGTATTAATAATAACAAAAAATCAGAAAACCCACAATCTTTGCGGATCGTATTAATAGAAAGCTAGAAATCCATGGTGGCGTCAAACCAAATTATTAGAAAGCCATGACCATTTCATAGGATATTATTAGAACACTAGTAAACCTGAACTCCGACGATCGCTTTGGATCATAATATAAGAGAAATGCAAGAAAATTGTGGCCTCGCCGGGCCTACCCGTCGCGAGTATAATCCATACCTGTGAAGAAACCAAATAAAAAGTTGTGTTAAATCCTGATAGTACCGCTTAGCCTTTTCAAGCATAAACCATGCTTGGATATATGATTTGAGCATAAACTATACTTGAGCGATGATCGGATCATCGTACCAAGATCTGGTAAGATAACCCAACCATTTTGACATAATCCATACCTAGAGGTTCAAACTGAGCATAAGCCATACTCGAGTTTTATTGAGTTCTCTCGTCAAATCCTAACAAGACGATTGATTTTCCTGAGTATAATGCATACTTAGGAATCCAAAATGAGTATAAGCCATATCCGTGTCATGATAAACTATGCTTGCCACAGAATGACAAGATAGTCCATCTCTAGGTATAATCCATACCTAGAGTTTCGAGATGAAAATAATCCATACTCTAGTTTGTGACTGAGTAATCTTGCCACATCATGACAAGGCACTTAAGTTTATCAAACACAATCCATGCTTGAAAATACATTTTATTAAATCTAGAAATTATTACATAACAAAAGCAAAGCCTGATTGGTTTATCATTGAATTCGCAGCATGCCTATGGATTAAATTCTATTCCCGTACGTGCGAACTTTAACTTAGCCATTTATTTGTCAGATGGTTTTATTATTAAGAACAAAGCATGTCTGAGGATTAAATCCAAATCTCCATACATATGTGAATTGACGTAGCTATCCAGAAATCCTAAAACAAACAAAGATATATCTTTTTTCGAAGAAACACAAAAATCCATGGTGATTTAATCCAGATCAGCTGATGATAATCCTGCGATTGCTCGGTCTTGGATCATTCCAATTTCGGGGATTAGGTTGCAGTAGTGTCGATGTAGGCGTTGTTGGTTGCTTGACATATTTGGGTAGCTCTCCTCGTCTGACCTACTCTTTGATAAGGTCACGCAAATGCCTATAGTCATTCGTAGCATGACCTTACATATCATGGAACACTCAGTGTAATCCAGAATCCTGCTCCTTCTGAGTTGGCTCCCTCTTGGGAGGCTTTGGGAAAGGAAGAGTTCCCCTCACGTCAAGGTATATATCCAACAATGAAGAATTGAGATTGGTATATTTATTGAACTTGGGTTCTCTCTGAAACCTCACTTTCCTATCATTCTTCTCCAAGGACTTGCCAATATTCTTTCAATAGTTGGATGGTCCTTCATCCTTTTCCATGTGAACATCAAGACCATCCACCTTGATATTAGCATCCTCTTGCAGCAAGAAGCTATCCGCTTCAACGTAGAATTCACTACGGTCTCTTAAAGGGTTTTACAGTAAAGAAAATTTAAATTTCGTTTTATCCAAGATGCCAGACATGGCAGGCATAAGTACTATGAACAGTTTTGGTCGATCCCCCTACGCTACTATCGCATTAATCCTTTCCCGATATGAGTGTAGGGTCTCTCCAAATCTTTGCCTAAGGGATTTTAGAGTAATGACCTTCTTGGCCCGAGATATATGGACCTTGAACTACTCAATGAAGCGGACGACCAACACGTTCCAACTGGTTATTGATTCAGATTCAAGTTGTTGAAACAACATAGCAGCTATATTAATCAAGAACAGGGAGAAGCACTATTTCGTGAAGTTATCCAATGCCGAGGTACTTCCACATGGGACATGTAGTGCATCAAATGCGCATTAGGATCAATCCTGCCAGTGTATGCCTCTAAAGATGGGAGTCTAAAGTCTAGCGGGTTGCGGGAATTCCAGATGTCCTCCGAGAAAGGGTTATGGTTGATGTTATCCATGTTGTCTTGAGATGTGTCACCTTTATAAAAGCATCTAATCAAATTGGCAATTTGATTTTCATCTCCAAGAAGTTGCTGCCAATTACGCAATCCAGTGCTAGTGACCCAGCACGAAAGTCACTAGATGGTGGAAGTATGTGTTGAGCATCCAGGTTCGGGTCGGCGTTTTCCCCAGGTCTCGGGTCGACATGGCTGAGCCAACCCGGGTTAGTATGGTCAAGCTGACCTAGGATATCATTTTCAGTTCCCTTCTCCATGTTTCCCCCATACGGGGCTATATTAGCATGGTCTTTCCTATTGTTCATATCCGTAGTATCGCAAGTTGTGTCGCAACATTGCTCAATTAGTGGAGGGAGATTTCCTCCAGCTATGTTCGGGTTGGCATTGGAGGTAGGCCAAGACAAAGGTTGCATCGATCTGGGCTATTATATGTTGTTTGGCTGATCCGAAGCTTGGGCCGGCCTGAGCTATATTGCTGGTGTTGCAGCCCTAGTAGTGCTAGTACAAGATAGTGATGCATGGTTGCTCATCCTTCCATCCATCTGGGAAAAGAATATGTCCATTATCTCCTGTTGCTTGCGAAGAAGCCCGTCTTGGTGTTCCATCCTTATTCTCAATTCAGTTAGAATACCATTCATCTCTTCTATAGTAAGGTAAAGAGAAGGATCATCATAGGAAGAAGCTTAATGGCTTGCCTCATTCCCTACGGCCTGAGCTTAGGGGGACGCACCATCCTTCTTCCACTTCACTATCTTTAATCCAAAGATAAACTATCCAAATCCTTTCAAGCTAGAAATTTAAGTATGTGTGCGTGTGCTCCCCTTCTTGGTGCGCTAAAGTGTTGACATCAAAAGGTGGAACTCTTAACAATCAACCCTCAAAGTGCGTAATCCACACACAAATCATAGAATATTCTCACAATCATAATCACAAAATGAAAAAATTAAAGTAAAACATGGAATACGCAAGAGTTTTTATAGTGGTTCGACCTAATCCAATCCTATGTCCACTTATAATCTTTGTTTATACTGTCCATTATAGGTAACAGCTATTTGTTTTGTAAGAAAGTAAAGAAAGAAATGATTTATACACAAAATCCTTATAATATTTTAGAGTTTGGCCTCTTTCAGTAGCAAAATGTCCTTGTGTTCCTAACAGAACTAGAGAAGATCCAAACAGAAGTCCCCTTTTTAGCTTTTGAAATTCCTATTTATTGGTGAGTTTCCAGGGAAGGTGGGCATGCCACATGGCGACCATCCCTGGTCGGGTCGACCACGTGACATGTGATCCAGTAGGTATTGGAACCAGTATTTCATGCGAGAAATAGCCTTATTCGAGTTGTGTATCATAAGTGTCACCCGATCCGTATTTTCAAGAAATATAATAGGTGCTTTGATAAAAAAATAGTCACGAGAATAGGCCATCATTGATGCAGATCTAGGGTTCGGCTCGGTGTGGTTCATGTCAGCATGGTCGATCCGAACCGAAAGTGTTAAATTTGTGTGGAGCTCATGGTGCTTTATCGAACTGAAGTTCACTGATCCCGAATGTCGAAGTGAGATGGTGTGGGCCCATGCCGACCCGGGGTCTTTTAAACTGAATTGTGCTTCGATCCGAAACTTGGCAATGTGAGTTTAGGTCGAACCAGCTTGTTTGACCAAGAGTGCTGACAGAACCGAGACACCAAGCATGCAATATCTAGGTTTCCAAGGGCTTTAGCATTTCAACCAAGTGAATTACGTTTCTGAGAGCTTATACTCAAATTCTGAGTAATTCGCTTGATAGAAATCCGAGACGTGACGACCTTGCCAAAAGGTATGCCAATAGATATGATAGATGAAATATGATATCGTATAGGGTAAAACTTCTTACTAGTGAAGTAACAACATAAGTTTCCAATGTCATAGTATACATGAGTAATGTTCAACTAAATCAAAATGTTATGGTCTCTAATATTAGGTAACAACAACATAAAGATTTCCAACATCACAAATCGCCTAATCCCTAAGGTTAGGCTTTAGAAAATCGAAAACCCATAAAATCATAAAGATGGAAATCAACATGAATACATGATATTAACATATAGAACTAGTTTAAGAGTTAAAAACAACACAAATGTGATCGCTAGATTCAAATCAATGATTAACTCTAACGTTATTTTTATAAACTTACTAAACAACAAAACAATGTGCAAACATTTAGAAATAATCAAAATTCTTAAAATAAAAGAAAGAATATTAAAAAAGCAACAAAAATCTATCATAGGACGCAATATCCCAATGAATATCCTAACAGTTTAACATAGGAGCCAACAACCCAATAAATAGCCCAACAGTCAACAACAACAACAAATAGGACCCAACAACCCAATGAGTAACGCAACAACTTTATATATATATGTAGGACCCAACAACCTAGTTTTGGCAACAATAACAAGATGTGTCAAAAACTCTGAGATAATAACCCAAACAGCGACAATAATGCATTCCATACTGCACGTTCTCACTTATCGATTTACTAGAAGTCAGCCATTTCCACATGGAAAATAGCTTCAATAAGATAAGTATGGAATTAACTGATGTAATAAACTTGTGTGTCTCATACCACACAGTTTACTGCATTGTTTAAGTTGCATTCTCGTTCTCTTGAAGTGTGCAAAAATGTATAGTTTATAAAGAAAATATATCTTGAGAAAGTTAGTTTTTAAAATGACTTCATAGAACTATTAGGAAAGCATTTCTTTGAAAATCTCATTGTTGTATAGAATATATACATATAAATAGTTTTTTTGGGCAAGGCAGCCATTTTTATAGCGTACGTACCACTTTTATTAATGAGAAAAGTGATGGTACTCTGCACATGCACAGAGTAACATATCTGGTTTGAACTATCCAGTCACTATCAATATAGCAAAATAACTAAGAAAACTACATAGACTAAACTAGTAAGATACTCAACTCATCCAGCGAGTCATCGTCATAGAATGTGCCAGTGTAGGTTGTCATATTACGCTGATAGGACTAGAAGCGGAAGGCTAAATCATCAACATTGAAGAGTAACCTGTTCCTGTCCCAAGATGTATCATCCATAATCACGGTGTTGTTTTCACCAATTTCGTCCTCGTCCCACAATACCAATATCTTGCCATCCGGCCTGTAGAAGAGACGATTGCGCTCTTCATCACCAATAAATATAAAGAAAACAACATTTGAATTGCAATGCATTCCAGAGGGGGAATGAACCCAGACATATTTAAGCTTATACCAAGAGATATCAGGATCAGGAGGAACATCAGGCAAGATAGTAGCTGGAGGCACAACCTCCATAAGTTCTTCCTCTACCTCCACCTGAGCCACCTTTCTACCTGTAGGGACCCAAACACGAAAAGGAGGTTTAGGCAGGGGAATCTTAACTGGAGGTGGTAAATTTGCTTCTAGTTGACAGGTATCAGAATAGTCACCAAAAGATTTGCAAGTTATACAAATATCTGGTTGCCATCTGTATTTGAAATCCACATAATGAACTCGATTACTTATGTTAAATTTGATCTATGTAGGCAAAGGATTATCAGTGGTAATCTCAATCAAGGCCCTAGCATATACTAATTTTCTTCTAGCTACAGTGCTTGCATCAAAACATTGGAGTTTACCTATATGACATGTGAGCATATTAAGCCCAAGAAGTGGTTGAAGCACGGAGGGTATTTGGGTGAACTACGTCCAGACAAGAATCGAAAGCACCTGTTCATGGAGTCTATCAATCGAAGCGCGCCAAGAAGTCACGATGAAAGGTCTCCCATCGATGATAGATGGTGCAGCTTCCTAAACACATCTCCTCTCATCTACAGAGGAGAACTTAAAATAATAAAGGCCATCAACATACGTCATTTTCAAAGAGGCACGGATTTGCTAGGAATTACGGCATGTTGTGAGCAAATTTACATCAGGAGATTTAGAATCCAAGAAAAACCCTACAAGGTGGTCATTCCATAATTTTGTTGCTTCAACATGAATATCCTGTGGAGGGACGGAACCAGACTCAACATGATGGATACTGAATTCTATCGGCATGTATTCCCCCGCAACACGAGGAAGTGTATCAAATAATGTTGTCCATTACTTCGTAGCATTTGCAGTTGGGTATATTGTTGCTGCACCATAACTAGAGGTAGCAAATTCAGAGGGTTTTTGTAGGAGAGCTTCGACCAGAAGGTTTTGGTTAGCTAAATTATTAGCCTGGTTTGGTGAGGAGTTCTGTCGAACAGTTGTTGGATGTTGAAATTCTTGACAAAGTTCAATTTGGATGCTCGCAGATCATTCAATCCAACATTCTCATGATCAACACGACCAACAACAGAATCCAACGCAACATTATCAGTGACCGTAGACTGTCTCAGTAAAGAAGGCGACTTAAATGATGCGGTCTCACCCAAAACAATACATAAGTGCACAAACAGAGAAAAATCATCTTGTGCAGACGTGTTCACGACTGGAGGAGGCCAAGCGGATGAAGCATGATCAAGCAAAGGAGTTATAGGCAACTTACCCAAGGCAGAAGCAGTCACAGAAGGCCCAGCTGCGTTAATTTCCGATATCAGCTTATTCAAAGGATGGTTATCTGGCAAGGAAAAAACTGATCTTGCGGGAGGGAAAGCAACAACTTGATGCTCAACATCAGAATCACTGAACGATTGCAGAGATTTAGCGTGGCTTCCAGATCTGGTAGTTATAGAAGATGGGAGACAAGTTTTAGATTTTTGATTCTGGGCCATGAAATGGGCGGAAGAGGAGCAGAGAGAAAGGAGGTAATTAAGGAGTGGTGGCGTCAATCAATTGAGATATGGAACGCTGCTAGGAAGAGAAAGAAGACCACCATTTTTTTTCGTTGTTACCTTGCATGATAAATAAATAAATAAATAATAAATAACATATAAATAGTTTTGAGGTAATTATAGTTTTATAAATCGGTTTTCCAAAATATTTACTATAAAAACGATAATTTTATATATTAACATTCTTTCAAAATGATTTATGAACACGTGCACTATGTAAGAAAAATCATGAAATATTCATGAAACTAACACATAAAATTCACTAGAAAATTCTTCATCCAAAATACGGAACAACCATTATGTTGTCTTTCCTTTCGTAGGATTAAGCCTCTTAAAACAGCTCAAAACAGTGTAGCAAAGCCAATAAATAGATCATTGGAAATTGGAAGAATCAACAGAAAAACATAAAGAAGAAAAGAAATTGACGTGGCATAAATGCACTAGGCCAGATCGACCAAACACATGCATAGGTCGACCTAGGAGTCATCCTATGTTGCTTAAGGTCGACCTAAGAGTTAAACCTAAGAAGCTCCAGGTCAACATAAAGTTCGGGTCTGCTGTAGACAATTTTGCTTGACTCAATTGCAACTTTAAATAGAAAATCAAACAAATTTCTACCAGATTTCAGGTGTGATTTTAAGCATAATCAAACAGTAGCAAATGGGCAACAATCAGAGATAGTTTTGGCATGGATTCACCGCACAATCAAAGAGTAGTACGTTCACAAAATCAGACATAAATCAACTGAGTTACTATTGAGTTAAAATTCAGTTATATGCTTATAACAAAATAGAATTTACGTTAGAAACTTATGGCAATTCATATGCAACTTGTTTAAAAGCAAGAAATTATGAGATAAACTTAGCATTGATTGAAGTTGCAAAAAAAATTTAGCGAGTAAGCAAGAAGATAGAAGCATTTTGGCTAGAGGAAAGTCTTAGTTACCTGTAGATGCAAATACAATGACTTGCAAAAATAAATATAGTTAGATTAAATTAAAAACTTCTCAAATTGGAGAAATTATAATATAAATCTTGGTTTTTACAACAGTTTAACTGTTAGAATGGAAATAACAACCTATTTCTCAAATTTATTTTTAATTTGGCTTGAGTTTTGTTAATTTGAAAGAGGATTTGTTAGTTTTCTTTTTATATTTATTTTTCCCAGAGAAAGAAGAATATTACTGGCAAAAAGGTACGCACTAGTTCTCTTTCCCATACCTTTATATGTTAGTTAAATTAGTTAATGGGCTTATTTAAGGCCCAGTTAGCTTAAGTGTAATAAGATTGGGATTATTTTGGTAATTAAGTTTATATTATCGGCTATTAACCCAAGTTTTACACCATTTTACATCATTTTAACCCAATTTGTTTACACTTTAACAGTATTTGATCTTACAAAAGTCATGCAAACATGTTCAACACCTTTTTAAACACTATAAACAATATTTTTTATTAAAAAACTATAAATTTTACATACTTATTAAGAAAATACATATTTTATATTTTACTTGTTCAAAACTTGCATTCTTGTCAACTAAATATTTACAGAGAGCGTTGTTTTAACCAAATAAATACCTGAATCATTCTAAAAATCTATTAACATTCAAATACTGATTTCCAATCAATATTTTGCTTTTTATATCTTCATTTGCAATCAAATAAATTTAGAAAACACGATTTTTATACTAAAATTCATTGTTCAACCACAAATTGAAATTATTGTAATAAGGCACACAAAATTTCTTTTAACACACATTTTATCATAATTTCACATTGTAAAGTCCTCAAAACTTTATTTTGTCAATGTTTAAATTTATTTAACAACTTAACATTGAATTGAATCCATTAATTGTTCTATTCTTTTCAATTCAACTTAAATCCAACCTTTTCTATTTCATTACCCCAAACTCATTATTTGACCAACTTAGTGATTAAATAAGTCATTTCCTCCAAATATATATTTATTTTCTCTTATTAACAATTTTATATCGAACTGAATTACTTTTTTGATACAATTCAACTCAATCAAGCATACTTTCACATTATTAACTCCAAAATCCTTGGATTACACCATTCAAAGGAATTTATAAGTTATCCTCTCCAAATTAAGTTTAATTTCAGTCAAACCCTTCTAAACACAATTTAATTAGCTTATACAAGTAAACATAAAATCAAGGTTGTTACAGACTCCTCTTTATAAAAATTGCATCCGTCAATTTCATAGGGAAGACCTGTATTCAAAAAGGTTTACTTAAACTAGAAAAAGAAAATTGATTAGCTTGAATTTTAATTTCTTACCCTCGATATTAGATGATAGAAACCCAAGATAAGACCGCTCAGTAAATTCTCTGGTTTCCCAAGTGTAGTCACTGGAATTATTAGGAAATTAAATCTCCACGAGCGGCATGTCCTTGAAGGCGTTTAACGTCCGAAGAAAGTATACACACGAGATGTTTCAAATAAATAGGTCAGGTAAGATCTCAAGCTCCTCTACGATATGAGAATAATAAAACAGTCTGAATCAAAAAGATACTTCCGAAGCTGAGATACATGAAATGCGACATAGATACCTAAAAATTGAGCTAAAAGTGCTAACTGATATGCAATAGGACAAATATTTTTAGTGGTAGGAAATGGTCTTATGATTCTAGGAGACAACTTCCCAATCTGACTGAAACGTGCCAACTCTTTTAAGGGAGATACACAGTTATTAACAAGATCACAAGCAGAGAACTTTAGACACTTCCTAAGGTTGTCCGTATAGAATTTATGCCTGCTCTGGTCCTCTTTCATTGTCTTTCGAATAAGATTAATCTTCTTTGAAGCTTCATGAATAGAGTCGGGCCCTAATATCAGCGTCTCCCAGGACTCAAACCAACAAGAAGGTGACCGACCTAAGGATTCAAAAGGAGCTATACCAATACTAGATTGAAAGATAATATTATATGTGAACTTAACAAAAGGTAGACGGTCTTTCCAAGTACCACCAAAATCAATAATGCATGCATGTAGAGATGATATGTAGTGCTAAAGTTAAGCTTTATACCCAAATCTTTCTGAAGACTCTACCAAAAATTACTTATGAAAAGTTGATCACGGTCATCGATAATGGGGCTAGGAATACCGTGAACTCTCACGATTTCCTTAATATATAACTTAGATAAAGGAGAAGTCATCATGTTAGACTTAATAAGACTGAAATGAGTGGAATTAGCCAAACTATCCATTGTCACACAAATATTTATATGGCCCAATCTCGATCGAGGTAGTCCATAGAATTCTGATCCTATTTCCACATAGGGATCTCTAAAGGATGAAGAACACTATTCAGACGTTGGTGTTTGGCCTTAGTGAGTTCATGCAATCACTCACATAACTTGTCACATAGTGTCTCATTAATACTAGCATTGCATATAGACATATTTCTTGCTACTATTGGAATGAATAGTGTACTTAGAACGATGATCACTCAATGAGAATGTCACACCTAAGATAAGAAATACTAGACACTATCAATCGGTTCTTCTTACCAAGGTAACCACAAGAATCCATGTAGAAATCCCACAACTCATCATTACAAGATTTAGACATAGAAAATTGAGTGAGAGTAACGATCAAGGATTTCGCTCGATCTGAATCAGTTGCTAAACCGACCAAGACCATTCGAAATGCCTGATTATTTTGAGAACACGACAAATTCGAACGCAGACAGAAGAACATTTCATTGTTAATTACAACAATTCATCAGAATACAAGAATATACAGAGTATAAACAAATAATACATAGAAAATATCAGAGATTTAAATTACATTTAAATACATCGCAGCGGAAAATAATACAATACACAACTAGAAGTAATACGCGGATACAAAGCTTTCCAAGTATTGTTCCAGCTGTAAATCAAGACCCTGTGAATATAAATCTGCAAAACCGAAACTACTAGCTACCCGTGCGGAAAATAGGGGCACCCAGAGTTTAGGTTAAAACAATAAACTCCAGGTCAGTCATGTGACTGGTGTGAGAACTAAAACAGTTATTAATCTTTATTTTAAATTTAGGTAAATCAAGGGACCACGCCGTATAACACGGAACAGGTTTCCTCCCAAGAATACCAGTGCATAAAACAATAGCGCAATGCTAAATAAAGAACAGTGAAGCTATTATAAGACCCAGGTCCCATCACACAATGCAATGCAAGACGGAGGATAGGGTTTTACCTTATAATAGCCAAAGAATGCCTGATACGCTAAATTTCATGTTTTATTATTACTATAAGTGTATAGTGTTAAAACAATTTCAATCATAGATGGCATGGGTACCATATATCATGTCGCCATACTAGTTCTACGATTAAAACAGCAAAATCACGTATTTGGAAATCAGATTTCCATCTGTGAACTGAGGATAGGGATCGTCCTCTACCGATTCGAGACTGTCTAGCCCGAGCCTCGGGAAAGTACTCAGTCAAGCCTTTGGATCGTCAGGGCCGGTCCACCGATGTGGATTAAAATGCCCGAACACTGCGTTTCCCCGCCCTTTGGGGCGTAAATGAGCCAACAAATAACTCCATCGGCTCCACATAGTCACCAATATATCTGAGGCGCCTCGCAACAGCAACAACCACATAAGTCAAACTCGTCAGGACGTGTAAAACCACTGACGCCACTTCTATCTAGAAAGAAACGCATGTCCTCCCTGAGGTCCTTCTCCCGTTTCTGGTTCACAACCGAGGTGTGAGGCTCGCGAATCAACGCTACACAAAGCTATGTCACACAGGCCGTGCTTTGATCATCAACCACAAGACTCTGCTTTTCAACAGAAGCCTTAATCATTTGCATCTTAGCATGCCACACAGGCAAACCACTCCATGCAACCGATATCCATCAATCACACAGAATGATATCCAATGTCTGACACACAGTCCATTTACAAGTCCGTTCTGGGTCAGAACGAAACCGGAGGCACCTTGGACCTCGCATATCCATCGATCTCCAAGTACGTCTGGACGACCACTAACCGATTCCCTCCTCTTGGGTGTACGACCCAATCAAGATCATCAGTAATCACCCAAACGACGTGAAGATCTCCGGTCTTCGACCACCGTCTTCATCTTCGACTTATCGTCGTATCAGTTATTCAGAATGGAATAAACCCGGTCTTCCCGAATAACTCGCGTATATAATAAACAAGTGTTACACAAACACAACATACACCTCATTCCAATTCATCAGTCACTAACCGTAAATTAGTAAGAGAACAATTCCCCAAATATTAATCCCGAAGGCCGAAACCAACATCAGATCAATACCCAGGAAACCATCCATCTTAACTAATCTTCAGTTAGTTGCTAAATTTCACATTCTTAGGGAGAAGATCCCATATATTTTATCAAAGACAAATTCTTTAAATTTATTCTTTAATCTTCCTTTGAATATCATTTCAAACTAGTCGGGATTAGCGAACCACACCGAAGTAATCATTTAATTTATTTCCCAATCCCAACCTATTTATCCCATGAAGTAAAGTTGGTCATACTTCATATCTAACACCACGGTGTTATCGGCAAATTCAATTACCATTTCACGTTCAAATCTAATTAAAGATGTAACTACCGCCTGGAGCAAAACTGGGGATACTACACTCTCGATCATCTCAATCTAATTAAAGATTCATTAAAACTCCACTTGGTTTTAATCTTCCTGTCTTTAACTGGGTTAAAGAATCAATGTCCTTTAAAACACGGTTCACGATAAACCCAAAATCACATTCCATTCTATCAGCCTTTAACCGTAAAATAACAAGTGAGCAATTCCCTAAGTATTAACCTCGAAGGCCGAAACCAACATCAGATCAATACCCAGGAAACCATTCAACTTAACTAATCTCCAGTTAGTTTCTGATTTTCTTAACTCAGTTGGGTCTAAAAACAATATTATTGAAGATACCATTCACAACAACACAAAATCACATTCCATTAATTATCGGGTTAAAGAACAAGTGTTATTTAAAACACCGTTCACGATAAACCCAAAAATCAATTCAAATTCAATTCCAATTAAATACCATTTAATTGGTACACTTCATTAAATCTAAATAAAAAGATTTAATCTTTTTCTCAACTGGGTTTAAGAACAGTGTTAATGAAGACACCATTCACGACAAACCCAAATCACATTTGATATTAAATACAAGGCTCTGAATAGAAAATATATCGGCTTATATTCAATATCAAATTCCACGACCAACAAATATCGTATTGGAAATAACGATATAAATATATCTTTCAAATTTCCATAACAATATCTGTATAATCACGAATCCAACATCGAAATATTCCAAAGACAATTTCGATTCAAATCCATTCCAATTCAATGATTGGAAATTCTGGTTATTTTCAAAACCATTTCAAATTCAATTTATTTATTTCAAAAATAAATTGATTTTAATTTTAGTTCAAAACTAGTTCATTTCGATAAAAATCTATTTTTATCTTTTCAAATATGGAATTTTTCATCCCAATTCTTCACAATTACTATTTTATACGAATTTTCCATCAATGGCCATCGAACTGCACTTACAGCGATCTTTTCTAAATTTGATTTGGACATAATTCCAAATCCAACCGTTAGATTTCTAATTTCTCATATTTATTAGAAAGCTCTTTTCGATACGAAACCAACGGTTCCGGTTTTAGGAGAATCCGACGGTCGGATCTCCCGCAACGTCAATTCGAAGTCAATGGTCGAAATTCGCGAACTACCGCAACGCAGCGCGTTCTACTCAGGCCATTATATATATAATATATATATTATATATATTTCGTCGATTTCCTTTTAAAACGTATTTTATAAATCGTTTTAAATTCGTTTTCAAGACGATTTCAACTTCCATCTCAAATTCAAATCAAAATTGAATTTTCCAATATAAATTCGTTTTAAATTCATTTCAAATCGATTTCAATTCAAATCGATTTCATTTCAATTCGAATTTCAAATCGTTTCAATTTAATTCGAATTTCAAATCTTTTCAATTTAATTCGAATTTCAATTCTTTTCAATTTAATTCGAATTTTAAATCATTTCAATTTAATTCGAATTTCAATTCTTTTCAATCTAATTCGAATTTCAATTCTTTTCAATCTAATCCGAATTTAAAATCATTTCAATTTAATTCGAATTTCAATTCTTTTCAATTTAATTCGAATTTCAAATCATTTCAATTTAATTCGAATTTCAAATCATTTCAAAATATCAGATTTTGAAATCACTTTCGATATTCATTGTAAAATGAATAAAATCGACAAACTTCCCGTTCGTGTTAAAATGGCGTTTAACTACTTAACACGGCTTCACATTTCAATATTCACTGAATATTATTTTAAAATATTCGATAATTCTGAACTGGAATCAGACACAGTCAATTACCATATAATGTTGATTATATGGATTTCACACAACAAATGTGTATAACAACAATGAAAACAGCAACCCATCATCCAAAGTGCATTCTACACTGTATAAGCATCAAATATAAATATTTAACGCTTACACAGTCTGTCAATCAATCGATCGACATACAGCTAATTATTGGGCTTAGTGTATGTCCAATTTCATCCCAATACCCGTGTGGGGTTTCAATCAATCAAACACAGGTTTTATTTGTGTAGTTGGGCGATGTGTAAAATCTATCGTCCCAATCAATATTAGTTAAATGTGCGTATATAAATAAATCGTTCGATTTGTTTATAAATCTTTATTTTATATACACGTTAAAAATTATATTTTTAACTATAAAATATTTTCCACTATAAAATATTTTATTTCATTCCACATCACACAATCAAATTTCACAACACAGCAACCAAATAAACAAGTCATCCATGGTCTGTGGACGACGGGTGTCGGGTGCTACTAAACACCGTCTGCATCCTAGTATATATTTCAAACAAGAAATAATAATAAAAGTGAGGAGTTCTCACCAATTGCTAAACCAAACGCCGCGACTTTTCTGATGTAGAAAATCTTCGTCGTGCTCGCCTGTTGTCACTTTCGTTCTCCGTATTCTGTGACGACAAGGGATTTCGCTCGATCCAAATCAGTCCTTAAACCAACAAAGACCGTTTGAAACCCCTGATCGTTTGAGAACAGGACAAATCAGAACGCAGACGGAAGAACATTTCATTGTTATTACAACAATTCCATCAGAATACAAGAATATACAGAGTATAAATGAATAAATTACATTCGATAAATATCAGAGATTACAATAAATTTCATAGCAGTGGAAAAATAATACAAAGTACAACTGAAGGTGATATACGGATACAGAGCTTTCCGGATATCATTCCAGCTGTAAACCAGGATCCTATGAATATAAATCTGCAAAACCAAAACTACTAGCTTCCCATGCGGAAAATAAGGGCACCCCGAGTTTAGGTTAAAACAATAAACTCCAGGTCAGTCATGTGACTGGTGTGAGAACTAAAACAGTTATTTAAAGCTTTACTTTAAAAGAGAGTAATTCAAGGGACCACGCCGTATAACACGGAATGGGTTTCCTCCCAAGAATACCAGTGCATATCAATAAACAGCGCAATGCTTTTCGAAAAATGAAGCTATTATAAGACCCAGGTCCCATCACACAATGCAACGCAAGCCGGAGGATAGGGTTTTCCCTTATAATAGCCAAACATGCTTGGTACGTTTAAAACAAATCATTTGATACTATAATAAGTGTATAGTGTCAAAACAATTTCAATCATAAATATAAATCATAGACGGCATGGGTACTGTAACACCCCGAATTTCAGTTAATACTAATATTCACTAAAAGTAAAATAAATAACTTCAGATGTAAGAATTGGGGGAAACGGGCTATGCCGTTGCGTTCGTCTCGGAAAAATACGCAGAATAGAGTCCGAAATTTTGTAAATCGGAGTCCGTTTGACCCATTTAAGGCCCAAAGAAGTTTTCAGGAAATTCCATATTAAAAACAGATTTAAAATTCAAATTCAGATTTCGAAATATGAACCAGCGGGGTCAGGCGGGAAATGTCCCGCCCTAGCCATGTCGACAGGGCTGTCGACAGGCCTGTCGACATGGGCCAGGCCAAGTCGACTGCCCTGTCGACTTGCCTGTCGACACAGGGTGTCGAGCCAATTGGCCTGGGTGCACCAGGTCTGGTTTTTCTGGCTGGTTTGGGCTGAGTTCTAGAAACTTCCTAAATCTGACGGACCTAATCTAACCTAGGGCTAATCCTATGGTCTAAAACACTGTGACGGCAAGGAATTTCGCTCGGTTCGAACCAGTCGCTAAACCGATCCAGGCCGTTCGAAACGCGCTATCATTCGAGAACAGGACAAAACAGAACGCATACAGAAGAACATTTCATTGTATATTACAACAATGCATCAGATTACCAGAATATACAGAGTATAAAGGAATAAGTATTACACAGAAATAACAGAGATTTAAATTACATTTAAATACAACGCAGCGGAAAATAATACAATACACAACTAGAATGAGATATACGGATACAAAGCTTTCCGGATATCGTTCCAGCTGTAAACCAGGATCCTGTGAATATAAATCTGCAAAACCCAAAACTACTAGCTGCCCGTGTCAAAATAAGGGCACCCAGAGTTTAGGTTAAAACAATAAACTCCAGGTCAGTCATGTGACTGGTGTGAGAACTAAAACAGTTATCTTTATTTTTAAAGTTAGGTAAATCAAGGGACCACGCCGTATAACACGGAACGGGTTTCCTCCCAAGAATACCAGTGCATAAAACAAACAGCGCAATGCTAAATAAAGAAAAATGAAGCTGTTATAAGACCCAGGTCCCATCACACAATGCAACGCAGTCGAGGATAGGGTTTTCCCTTATAACAGCCAAAGAATGCTTGATACGTTTAAAACAAATCATTTGATACTATTATAAGTGCATAGTGTATAAAACACTTCAAATCATAAGTATCAATCATAGGCGGCATGAATGGCCCATAACACTATGTCGCCATATATAAGTTTACAATCAAAACCGCAAATGTCGTATTGGAAGTTGGGTTATCATTTATGGTATGAACCGAGGCTAGGGGCAAGATCCTCTACCGATTCGAGACGCTCTAGTCCGTGTCTCAGGCAAGCGCGCAGACAAGCCTTGGATCGTCAGGGCCGGTCCACCGATGTGGATTATTATGCCTGAACACTACGTTTCCCCGCCCTTTGGGGCGTAAGCCTGGCCTGTCAGCCGACCAGAAGCATCGGCCGAAACCGATATCACGAGGCGCCTCGCTTTTCAGCAAGTAATAATAAGTAACATCCACATGAGTCAAACTCGTCAGCCAGTTCAAGCACTGACGCCACTCATAACTAGAAAGAAACGTAGGTCCTCCCTGTTGTCCGTCTCCCGTTTTTGATTCATACCGGGTGTGATACTCGCGAATCAACGTTACACAAAGCTACGCCACAAAGGCCGTGCTTCGATCATCAACCACAAGACTTTGCTTTTCAACAGAAGCCTTGATCATTTGCCTCTTAGCATGCCACACAGGCAATTCACTCCATGCGATTGATATCCATCAATATATAACCCCTGAGCTCGCACGTCTCAGAGAAGGGCGTTAAGCAAGAGAATAAATTCTCCGCCGCCAAACAGATATATATTTAATAGAGATCAATCACACGGACTAAAATCCAATGTCAGACACACAGTCCATTTACAAGTCCGTTCTGGGTCTGAACGAAACCGGAGGCACCTAGTACCCCGCATATCCATCGATCTCCAAGTACGTCTGGACGATCACTAACTGTTTCCATCTTCTTGGGTGTACAGCCCAATCAAGATCATCAGTAATTACCCAAACGACGTGAAGACCTCCGGTCTTCGACCATCGTCTTCATCTTCGACTTATCGTCGTATCAGTTATTCAGAATGGGATAAACCCGGTCTTTCCGAATAACTCGCGTATATTTTAAATAAGTGTTACACAAACACAACATACGCCTCATTCCAATTCATTAGTCACTAACCGTAAATTAATCAAGAGAATAATTCCCCAAATATTAACCCCGAAGGCCGAAACCAACATCAGATCAATATCCAGAAAACCCTTCTGCTTGGCTAACCGACAGTTAGTTTCTAAATGTCACATTCATAAGGAAAGGTTCCCATTAATTTTATCCAAGATAAATTCCTTGAATTTATCCTTTATTCTATCTTTTGAATTTCGATTCAACTAGTCGGGATTAACGAAACTTACTGAAGTAATCATTTGTTTTAATTTCCCAATCCCAACCTATTAATCCCATGAAGTAAAACTGGTAATACTTCATATCTAACACCACAGTGTTATCGGTAAATTCAATTACCATTTCACGTTCAAATCTAATTAAAGATTTAACTATCGCCTGGAGTAAAACTGGTGATACTCCATTTCGATTATTTCAATCTAATTAAAGATTCATTAAAACTCCACTTAGTTTTAATCTTTGACTGGGTTAAAGAATCAGTGTCATTTAAAAACACAGTTCACGATAAACCCAAAATCACATTCCATTAATTATCGGGTTAAAGAACAAGTGTTATTTAAAACACCGTTCACGATAAACCCAAAAATCAATACCAATTCAGTTCCAATTAAATATAATTTAATTGGTACACTTCATTAAATCTAAATAAAAAGATTTAATCTTTTCTCAACTGGGTTCAAGAACAGTGTTAGTGAAGACACCATTCACGACAAACCCAAATCACATTTGATATTCAATATAAGGCTCTGAATAGAAAAAATATATCGGCTTATATTCAATATCAAATTCTACGATTAACAAATGTCGTATTGGAAATAACGATATAAATATATATCTTTCAAATTTCCATAACAACATCTGTATAATCACGAATTCCAACATCGAAATATTCCGAAGACAATTTCGATTCAAATCCACTCCAATGCAATCACTGGAAATTCTGGTTATTTTTAAAACCCCTTTCAAATTCAATTTATTTATTTAAAAATAAATAGAATTATATTTCTAGTTCAAAACTAGTTCATTTCGATAAAAATCTATTTTTATCTTTTCAAATATGGAGTTTTTCATCCCAAATCTTCACAAATCATTTCTTATGATTTTACACAAATTATTACTATTTTTAATAATTTTATCAAGGCCCGTACAGTCGATTTCCATCAATGGCCATCGAACTGCACTTACAGCGACCTTTTTCGAATTTGATTTGGACATGATTCCAAATCCAACCGTTAGATTTCAAATTTCTAACATTCGTTAGAAAGCTCTTTTCGATACGAACCCAACGGTTCCGGTTTTAGGAGAATCCGACGGTCGGATCTCCCGTAATGTCCGTTTGAAATAAATGGTCGAAATTCACGAACTGCCGCGGCGCGGCGCGTTCTATTCAGGCCATTATATTATATATATAATATATATAATATATACTTCGCCGATTTCTATTTAAAACGAATTATATAAATAGTTTTAAATTCGTTTCAAAAGCAATTTCAACTTCCTTTTCAATTTAAATCAAAATTGAATTCTTCTTTATAAATTCGTTTTAAAATTCATTTCTATTCAATTCAAACTTCAATTCAATTTTGAATTCATTTCAATTCGCTTTCAATTCAATTTGAATTCGTTTTCAATTCAATTCATTTCGAAATCGTTTTTAATTCAATTCATTTCGAAATCGTTTTCAATTCAATTCATTTCGAAATCGTTTAAAATCGATATAAATATCGTTCACGTCAAAATGGCGTCAATCTAATCAACACGGCTTCATAAATTTCTATTTTCAAATATTCTATTTCAAATATTTCTCTTTCTCAAAATAGTTGTTATTATCAAAATATTTCGTTCAACACATGACCAATCTCAATGGATGAGTACTGTCAACACATGAACCTTTATTTTATATTATAAAGATGTAAATTTTATTACTAAAATATTTCGTTCAACACATGACCAATCTCAATGAATGAGTATTGTCAACACATGAACTTTTATTTTATATTATAAAGATGTAAATTTTATTATCAAAATATTTCGTTCAACACATGACCAATCTCAATGGATGAGTACTGTCAACACATGAACCTTTATTTTATATTATAAAGATGTAAATTTTATTATCAAAATATTTCGTTCAACACATGACCAATCTCAATGAATGAGTACTGTCAACACATGAACCTTTATTTTATAATATTCTTTATTTTTTAAATTGGAATGAGGCCCAATCAATTACCATATAAAGTTAATTATATGGATTTTCATACAACACATGTATAATAGCATTGAAAAATAATCAACCATCAACCAAAGTGCACTACACTGTATAAGCATCAAATATAGATATCTAACGCTTATAACAGCCTGTCAATCAATCGATCGACATATTAAATCAATCAGGATGAGTGAACTTCAAATTTCATCCCAACACCCGTGTGGGGTTTCAAACAATCAAACACATATTTTATTCGTGCAGTTGGGCGATGTGTAAAATTTATCGTCCCAATCAATGTCCTTCAAATAGGTGTACATAAACAAACCGTTCGGTTTATAAATGAATATTTTATTTTATTCACTTCACGTTAAAAATTATATTTTTAACGATAAAACATTTTATTCCAACTTATGAATTTCTATTCAATTCATTTATTCAATAAAATGATATTTTTATTTTTCTAACTTATTTTAGAAAATTTCGGCGGCATAACGACACGATACTAGAAACGGGATAAGGCCTAGCCTAATCTCCGTTCTAGTGAAGGCCCACGCCATTCACACATCAATCAAATCAATTTTATTTCATCCAACAATTCAATTCAAACCAAATGAACTAACCAACTACACATCCAAACAATTTAACAAACAAGCCATCCATGGTCTGTGGATGACGGGTGTCGGGTGCTACTAAGCACCGTCTGCATCCTAGTATATATATATAACTAGAAAAGAAATTGAAAGGTGAGAAATTCTCACATATAGCTATCCTAGCTCCACGGCACTTCATTTGCAGAAACCTTCGTCGCTCTCGCCTTTTCGTCCTCTTCGTCGCCCGTAGCCACTACATATGTAAAAATCGAATTTTTAATTTGCTATTCAATATATAAAAATCATATTTTTATTTCGAAGTTCAATATATAAAAATCATATTTTTATTTCGAAGTTCTATATATAAAAATCATATTTTTATTTCGAAGTTCTATATATAAAAATCATATTTTTATTTCGATGTTCAATATATAAAAATCTCTTAACAAAGTTTATATTTTTCTCTTAACAAAGTTTATATATTTCTCTTAACAAAGTTTATATATTTTTCTTAACAAAGTTTATATATTTCTTTAACAAAGTTTATATATTTTTCTTAACTAAGTTTATATATTTCTTTTCACAATGCTATTTTATTTTCTAAAAACAATGCATATTTTATTTTACAAAACTATGCTAATTTTTAGAAAACAATTCAAATTTTATATTTATTAACATTTTCTATTTTCAGAATTTAATTACTGTTTAATATACTGAATTAATTAAACTAATATATAAAGAAAAGGAAAAAAAAATATAACCTTTCTTCCCAAAATTAACTGCAGGCGTTGATTTCTAGAGCTCAGAACCTAGGGTTCGATCTTGCGCTGACCACAGTGTACGAGAAGACAATTGGATTGCTTCACGGCCTCGACCTTCGCATGAGCTTCCCATCGATATGCTCCATGTCAAATTTGAACAGGCGACGGCCACGCAGCTCCAGGTGATGCGGCGGATCTTGGAGAGAGAAGTTCGAGCCAAAGTCTGAACGGCAGAGGACCAGACAGGTTTAGATTTGAAGGTGGCAAGGAGATCTTCAATAAGCACAAAAGAAGCAAGGATTTACTTGAGCGGATTAAGAGGAATCGAGGAGAGAGGCTGGGGGAGTTTTCCGCCGTGCATCGCAGGTTACGGGAAAGAGAAAAGGGGTTTTCAGAATTTTTAAAATAATGAAGAAAAAAAATATGATTGGCCGTTATTTATTCTAATTCGAAAAATAGTGTTTCTCTATGCGAACTCCAATTCAAACCCAATGACTGTCGACCCTAGCTAATTACCCCTATTCCAAACACAATGGGATATGCTTCGTAAGCCAATTCGATCGTTATGATCAGTTTCCGTTGAATTTACATTTAAATCACTATATTGAATTTTAAACGTACATTTCAAATTACCGGGGTCGCATATTAACTCTAAAAATTTTCGAAAAATATTTTCTAGCTTCGTATTGACGATATGGTCCTAACAAAACTAATTTCGTCGAATTCTGAGACCGTTGGAAAAATGGCCAATTTCCAGTCGATTAAAATCAACTGAAACTGGTCAAACGCGTTTTCCTTTGCCACGCTCACATATTGATTCGAAAAATTATGAAATTTGAAACCTAGCAATAACTTCACATCCCGGACCCAACAAAACTGGTTTCGTCGAAATCCGAGGTCGTTTGCAAAATGTCCTTTTTTAAGGGCCTGAATTCCATAGCGACTATTTAGAATTTTCAACTGGACATATCTTTTGATTCCCGCTACGAACTTTTGATTTTTCGGATTCGTTGGAAAGATATTCACTATTAGATTCCATTATTTTTGGTTTCACTAAAATCCGGATTGTTTTGCACCCGGTATGTTCGATTGAAGTTTGAAATCGAATTATCGAACTACCGCGCCATTTTCAATTCTATTTATAATTATATATAAATATTTATATTCTAACGACGACGTATATAATATATACGCCGAATTCTATTCAAAATAAATTTCTCGTTGATTTTATTTAAAATAATTCATTTTAAATAATCAAAATTCGCTAAAATTGCCAAAATAAAAATTTCAAATTGGCTCGCATTTTACGGGTTGTTACAATCTCCCCCACTTAAAACTTTTCGTCCCCGAAAAGAAACAAAGTCGAAAGTGGTTTGATTATTCAGCTCTACGATCGATCAGGCTTCCATTCTCCAACTCTTTAGTTTCTGAGAATTTTCAAAATTTCAAAAATTTGGCTAACACCCTAAATTTTTGAAAAATTTCGCCATAACCTCCCCTGCAATGGGAGCATCGGGGAATTTCAAATAGCTTCCCCGGTCCTTCAGATCTCAAAAAGAAAAAGAAAAAGCCAAGCGGCTAGCCAATAGGCTCATAAAATCATCATCACCCAAACAAAACAGTAAATTATGTAGTAAACATGTACCTATTTGTCGGGCAAACAAATTTTATTCTCAGCTCTAGCCTCCTTGCTATGACATGTTCAATGATATATATGTATATGCAAACAAATGCGACCAATTTTCAATACAATTCAATATTTGGTTCACTTAGGCATAATGGTTCAAAATTATCCAACAAATAAACAAACAACGCAAACATCAATCAATTAGTGAATTAGAGTTCCAAATTCATAATTTTGATACATGTACAAAAATCACGTTTTTGATGCCAATTCACAACAATGTGTTCTAACTATATAAGTTTTGGTTCTCACACCAGTCCAATGGAAATATATAGATATCACACCTTCGAAACACGAAAATAATTACTAATGATGACGCGTCAATCATCAGAATCAGGTCCGTGCGACTAGAGTGTGATTCTATATCTATCCAATATATTAAAATTTTGAATATACGTTTGCAAGGCGTATATGCAAATTCTTTATATACTGAATTGTCCAAAATCAATATAAACAAATAATCAAATACGAATAGTTGATTTAAATTTTTCAAAACAAAAATTGTTTTCATTTGAAAAATATACTCTTCACACTCGTTCTAGGATACTACTGATCTCATCTCTAACGAGTCATTCCCATTGGATATTACTAACCCAATATCTGATGAATTCTTTCGTATGGTTCTAATGTGCCTTGTTCTCTGCTTTGTAAACCAAAGCTCTGATACCAACTGTGACGGCAAGGAATTTCGCTCGGTCCGAACCAGTCGCTAAACCGATCCAGGCCGTTCGAAACGCCCTATCGTTCGAGAACAGGACAAAACAGAACGCATACAGAAGAACATTTCATTGTATATTACAACAATGCATCAGATTACCAGAATATACAGAGTATAAAGGAATAAATATTACACAGAAATAACAGAGATTTAAATTACATTTAAATACAACGCAGCGGAAAATAATACAATACACAACTAGAATGAGATATACGGATACAAAGCTTTCCGGATATCGTTCCAGCTGTAAACCAGGATCCTGTGAATATAAATCTGCAAAACCCAAAACTACTAGCTGCCCGTGTCAAAATAAGGGCACCCAGAGTTTAGGTTAAAACAATAAACTCCAGGTCAGTCATGTGACTGGTGTGAGAACTAAAACAGTTATCTTTATTTTTAAAGTTAGGTAAATCAAGGGACCACGCCGTATAACACGGAACGGGTTTCCTCCCAAGAATACCAGTGCATAAAACAAACAGCGCAATGCTAAATAAAGAAAAATGAAGCTGTTATAAGACCCAGGTCCCATCACACAATGCAACGCAGTCGAGGATAGGGTTTTCCCTTATAACAGCCAAAGAATGCTTGATACGTTTAAAACAAATCATTTGATACTATTATAAGTGCATAGTGTATAAAACACTTCAAATCATAAGTATCAATCATAGGCGGCATGAATGGCCCATAACACTATGTCGCCATATATAAGTTTACAATCAAAACCGCAAATGTCGTATTGGAAGTTGGGTTATCATTTATGGTATGAACCGAGGCTAGGGGCAAGATCCTCTACCGATTCGAGACGCTCTAGTCCGTGTCTCAGACAAGCGCGCAGACAAGCCTTGGATCGTCAGGGCCGGTCCACCGATGTGGATTATTATGCCTGAACACTACGTTTCCCCGCCCTTTGGGGCGTAAGCCTGGCCCGTCAGCCGACCAGAAGCATCGGCCGAAACCGATATCACGAGGCGCCTCGCTTTTCAGCAAGTAATAATAAGTAACATCCACATGAGTCAAACTCGTCAGCCAGTTCAAGCACTGACGCCACTCATAACTAGAAAGAAACGTAGGTCCTCCCTGATGTCCGTCTCCCGTTTTTGATTCATACCGGGTGTGATACTCGCGAATCAACGTTACACAAAGCTACGCCACAAAGGCTGTGCTTCGATCATCAACCACAAGACTTTGCTTTTCAACAGAAGCCTTGATCATTTGCCTCTTAGCATGCCACACAGGCAATTCACTCCATGCGATTGATATCCATCAATATATAACCCCTGAGCTCGCACGTCTCAGAGAAGGGCGTTAAGCAAGAGAATAAATTCTCCGCCGCCAAACAGATATATATTTAATAGAGATCAATCACACGGACTAAAATCCAATGTCAGACACACAGTCCATTTACAAGTCCGTTCTGGGTCTGAACGAAACCGGAGGCACCTAGTACCCCGCATATCCATCGATCTCCAAGTACGTCTGGACGATCACTAACTGTTTCCATCTTCTTGGGTGTACAGCCCAATCAAGATCATCAGTAATTACCCAAACGACGTGAAGACCTCCGGTCTTCGACCATCGTCTTCATCTTCGACTTATCGTCGTATCAGTTATTCAGAATGGGATAAACCCGGTCTTTCCGAATAACTCGCGTATATTTTAAATAAGTGTTACACAAACACAACATACACCTCATTCCAATTCATTAGTCACTAACCGTAAATTAATCAAGAGAATAATTCCCCAAATATTAACCCCGAAGGCCGAAACCAACATCAGATCAATATCCAGAAAACCCTTCTGCTTGGCTAACCGACAGTTAGTTTCTAAATGTCACATTCATAGGGAAAGGTTCCCATTAATTTTATCCAAGATAAATTCCTTGAATTTATCCTTTATTCTATCTTTTGAATTTCGATTCAACTAGTCGGGATTAACGAAACTTACTGAAGTAATCATTTGTTTTAATTTCCCAATCCCAACCTATTAATCCCATGAAGTAAAACTGGTAATACTTCATATCTAACACCACAGTGTAATCGGTAAATTCAATTACCATTTCACGTTCAAATCTAATTAAAGATTTAACTATCGCCTGGAGTAAAACTGGTGATACTCCATTTCGATTATTTCAATCTAATTAAAGATTCATTAAAACTCCACTTAGTTTTAATCTTTGACTGGGTTAAAGAATCAGTGTCATTTAAAAACACGGTTCACGATAAACCCAAAATCACATTCCATTAATTATCGGGTTAAAGAACAAGTGTTATTTAAAACACCGTTCACGATAAACCCAAAAATCAATACCAATTCAGTTCCAATTAAATATAATTTAATTGGTACACTTCATTAAATCTAAATAAAAAGATTTAATCTTTTCTCAACTGGGTTCAAGAACAGTGTTAGTGAAGACACCATTCACGACAAACCCAAATCACATTTGATATTCAATATAAGGCTCTGAATAGAAAATATATCGGCTTATATTCAATATCAAATTCTACGATTAACAAATGTCGTATTGGAAATAACGATATAAATATATATCTTTCAAATTTCCATAACAACATCTGTATAATCACGAATTCCAACATCGAAATATTCCGAAGACAATTTCGATTCAAATCCACTCCAATGCAATCACTGGAAATTCTGGTTATTTTTAAAACCCCTTTCAAATTCAATTTATTTATTTAAAAATAAATAGAATTATATTTCTAGTTCAAAACTAGTTCATTTCGATAAAAATCTATTTTTTTCTTTTCAAATATGGAGTTTTTCATCCCAAATCTTCACAAATCATTTCTTATGATTTTACACAAATTTTTACTATTTTTAATAATTTTATCAAGGCCCGTACAGTCGATTTCCATCAATGGTCATCGAACTGCACTTACAGCGACCTTTTTCGAATTTGATTTGGACATAATTCCAAATCCAACCGTTAGATTTCAAATTTCTAACATTCGTTAGAAAGCTCTTTTCGATACGAACCCAACGGTTCCGGTTTTAGGAGAATCCGACGGTCGGATCTCCCGTAATGTCCGTTTGAAATAAATGGTCGAAATTCACGAACTGCCGCGGCGCGGCGCGTTCTATTCAGGCCATTATATTATATATATAATATATATAATATATACTTCGCCGATTTCTATTTAAAACGAATTATATAAATAGTTTTAAATTCGTTTCAAAAGCAATTTCAACTTCCTTTTCAATTTAAATCAAAATTGAATTCTTCTTTATAAATTCGTTTTAAAATTCATTTCTATTCAATTCAAACTTCAATTCAATTTTGAATTCATTTCAATTCGCTTTCAATTCAATTTGAATTCGTTTTCAATTCAATTCATTTCGAAATCGTTTTTAATTCAATTCATTTCGAAATCGTTTTCAATTCAATTCATTTCGAAATCGTTTAAAATCGATATAAATATCGTTCACGTCAAAATGGCGTCAATCTAATCAACACGGCTTCATAAATTTCTATTTTCAAATATTCTATTTCAAATATTTCTCTTTCTCAAAATAGTTGTTATTATCAAAATATTTCGTTCAACACATGACCAATCTCAATGGATGAGTACTGTCAGCACATGAACCTTTATTTTATATTATAAAGATGTAAATTTTATTACTAAAATATTTCGTTCAACACATGACCAATCTCAATGAATGAGTATTGTCAACACATGAACTTTTATTTTATATTATAAAGATGTAAATTTTATTATCAAAATATTTCGTTCAACACATGACCAATCTCAATGGATGAGTACTGTCAACACATGAACCTTTATTTTATATTATAAAGATGTAAATTTTATTATCAAAATATTTCGTTCAACACATGACCAATCTCAATGAATGAGTACTATCAACACATGAACCTTTATTTTATAATATTCTTTATTTTTCAAATTGGAATGAGGCCCAATCAATTACCATATAAAGTTAATTATATGGATTTTCATACAACACATGTATAATAGCATTGAAAAATAATCAACCATCAACCAAAGTGCACTACACTGTATAAGCATCAAATATAGATATTTAACGCTTATAACAGCCTGTCAATCAATCGATCGACATATTAAATCAATCAGGATGAGTGAACTTCAAATTTCATCCCAACACCCGTGTGGGGTTTCAAACAATCAAACACATATTTTATTCGTGCAGTTGGGCGATGTGTAAAATTTATCGTCCCAATCAATGTCCTTCAAATAGGTGTACATAAACAAACCGTTCGGTTTATAAATGAATATTTTATTTTATTCACTTCACGTTAAAAATTATATTTTTAACGATAAAACATTTTGTTCCAACTTATGAATTTCTATTCAATTCATTTATTCAATAAAATGATATTTTTATTTTTCTAACTTATTTTAGAAAATTTCGGCGGCATAACGGCACGATACTAGAAACGGGATAAGGCCTAGCCTAATCTCCGGTCTAGTGAAGGCCCACGCCATTCACACATCAATCAAATCAATTTTATTTCATCCAACAATTCAATTCAAACCAAATGAACAAACCAACTACACATCCAAACAATTTAACAAACAAGCCATCCATGGTCTGTGGATGACGGGTGTCGGGTGCTACTAAGCACCGTCTGCATCCTAGTATATATATATATAACTAGAAAAGAAATTGAAAGGTGAGAAATTCTCACATATAGCTATCCTAGCTCCACGGCACTTCATTTGCAGAAACCTTCGTCGCTCTCGCCTTTTCGTCCTCTTCGTCGCCCGTAGCCACTACATATGTAAAAATCGAATTTTTACTTTGCTATTCAATATATAAAAATCATATTTTTATTTCGAAGTTCAATATATAAAAATCATATTTTTATTTCGAAGTTCTATATATAAAAATCATATTTTTATTTCGAAGTTCTATATATAAAAATCATATTTTTATTTCGATGTTCAATATATAAAAATCTCTTAACAAAGTTTATATTTTTCTCTTAACAAAGTTTATATATTTCTCTTAACAAAGTTTATATATTTTTCTTAACAAAGTTTATATATTTCTCTTAACAAAGTTTATATATTTTTCTTAACTAAGTTTATATATTTCTTTTCACAATGCTATTTTATTTTCTAAAAACAATGCATATTTTATTTTACAAAACTATGCTAATTTTTAGAAAACAATTCAAATTTTATATTTATTAACATTTTCTATTTTCAGAATTTAATTACTGTTTAATATACTGAATTAATTAAACTAATATATAAAGAAAAGGAAAAAAAATATAACCTTTCTTCCCAAAATTAACTGCAGGCGTTGATTTCTAGAGCTCAGAACCTAGGGTTCGATCTTGCGCTGACCACAGTGTACGAGAAGACAATCAGATTGCTTCACGGCCTCGACCTTCGCATGAGCTTCCCATCGATATGCTCCATGTCAAATTTGAACAGGCGACGGCCACGCAGCTCCAGGTGATGCGGCGGATCTTGGAGAGAGAAGTTCGAGCCAAAGTCTGAACGGCAGAGGACCAGACAGGTTTAGATTTGAAGGTGGCAAGGAGATCTTCAATAAGCACAAAAGAAGCAAGGATTTAATTGAGCGGATCAAGAGGAATCGAGGAGAGAGGCTGGGGGAGTTTTCCGCCGTGCATCGCAGGTTACGGGGAAAGAGAAAAGGGGTTTTTAGAATTTTTAAAATAATGAAGAAAAAAAATATGATTGGCCGTTATTTATTCTAATTCGAAAAATAGTGTTTCTCTATGCGAACTCCAATTCAAACCCAATGACTGTCGACCCTAGCTAATTACCCCTATTCCAAACACAGTGGGATATGCTTCGTAAGCCAATTCGATCGTTATGATCAGTTTCCGTTGAATTTACATTTAAATCACTATATTGAATTTTAAACGTACATTTCAAATTACCGGGGTCGCATATTAACTCTAAAAAATTTCGAAAAATATTTTCTAGCTTCGTATTGACGATATGATCCTAACAAAACTAATTTCGTCGAATTCTGAGACCGTTGGAAAAATGGCCAATTTCCAGTCGATTAAAATCAACTGAAACTGGTCAAACGCGTTTTCCTTTGCCACGCTCACATATTGATTCGAAAAATTATGAAATTTGAAACCTAGCAATAACTTCACATCCCGGACCCAACAAAACTGGTTTCGTCGAAATCCGAGGTCGTTTGCAAAATGTCCATTTTTAAGGGCCTGAATTCCATAGCGACTATTTAGAATTTTCAACTGGACATATCTTTTGATTCCCGCTACGAACTTTTGATTTTTCGGATTCGTTGGAAAGATATTCACTATTAGATTCCATTATTTTTGGTTTCACTAAAATCCGGATTGTTTTGCACCCGGTATGTTCGATTGAAGTTTGAAATCGAATTATCGAACTACCGCGCCATTTTCAATTCTATTTATAATTATATATAAATATTTATATTCTAACGACGACGTATATAATATATACGCCGAATTCTATTCAAAATAAATTTCTCGTTGATTTTATTTAAAATAATTCATTTTAAATAATCAAAATTCGCTAAAATTGCCAAAATAAAAATTTCAAATTGGCTCGCATTTTACGGGTTGTTACAAACACACCCTAATCCTATAAATACACCCTAATGCAAGCCTAATCCATACTAAAAATAGAATTGATACCATCATGCCGCCAAAATCAAACTTAGGAGGATCCTCCACTAGTTTATGAAGGAAGTTGCAAGCTAATCAACCTCTAATCATCATCTTCTTCAAATATAGCAACTAGTTCTACTTCATAAGTTTGCTAATCTTGGTTTTGGTGAGTTTCTATCACTTTAATGACCAATTGCTAAATTAAGTAGATGAGGTATGATGAGATCTATGGTCTTGCTTGTGGATAAATGGGTTTTAAGTCATATGATATGATGTTAGTTTGCTAATCTATGTTTAATGTTAACCCTATGTTTATGCAAGTTAAGTATATGGGTTTATGCAAGTTAAGTATGTGGGTTTATGCAAGTTAAGTATGTGGGTTTATGCAAGTTAAGTGGTGGGTTTTATGCATGCTAAGTATTTGATTTTATGCATGCTAAGTGTTTGGTTTTATGCATGCTAAGTATTTGATTTTATGCATGCTAAGTGTTTGGTTTTATGCATGTTAAGTATGTGGATTTTATGCATGCTAAGTGTTTGGTTTTATGCATGCTAAGTATTTGATTTTATGCATGCTAAGTGTTTGGTTTTATGCATACATTATGACATGCAAGTTTACCCTTTTGAAATAAGATGCATACATATGCAAGATGACACCTTTGTATGCTATGCATACATATGCATGTTTACCCTATTTATGATGCAAGTCACATATGCAAGTTCACCCTTTGTATAACCTATGAACACTTTTGCAAGTTACCTTTATATGACATATGTGTATTCATGCAAGTTTGGGTTAATGATTCATGCTAGTTGGGTTTAATGTTATGATGCAAGTTGACACCTTTTAAACCCATGTAAATGCCAACGTTGTGCTAAGATTGAACCCATTACATTTATAGTGAATCTTCCCATTTATATGGCATGTCATGAAACGAATTACGTGGGAAACGATGGGGTTAATATGCATGTTAATAGAAATGTGTATAACATAAAATGAATGGACATAATTGGGAATTTACCTATTAAGTTAGGTCTACCCATATTATGGAGTTGGGAATTTACCTATTAAGTTAGGTCTACCCATACTATGGAATTGGGAATTTACCTATTGAGTTAGGTCTACCCATATTCTTAAAATTGTGTAATTAATTAGGGATAATTAATACAAATTATGGGGGTGATTAATTAGGTGTAATTAATCGACCAAGACACGAGGTTGGACCCTTTTGTAGCATAAGACTGCCCGTAACCGCCCGGCAAATCCAGCGGCTACAAATGATTGGCCCAATGTGAGAGGTCTTAGGCATAAACTAAATACGTGACAAGTGTAAAGACACGAGGTTAGACTCTGTTATGGCGTAAGGCTGCCCGGAACCGACCGGCAAATCCAGCTGCCATAAAAGACAGTCTAATGTGAGAGGTCTTTACAAAGGTTACGTTTCTTAATTAATTAAGAAACACTTAACCAGATAAGCATGTAGTGGGGCATGAGGGGTTAAGTGGGTGCCTTGGGCGGCATGTGGAAATCTAGTGGGTTGCCTTGGGTGGCAATAGAAAATACGATTAGAATACTTAACCAAGTGAAAACATGTAATTAAACATGATTAAAGGGTTAAGTGGGATGCACTAGAAAAAGGGACAAGCTTAGGTGGGTAGCTTGTGGGGGCCCATTTCAACCAGTAACCCATATGTATCTTATTGGGCTCGACCCATGTCGAGGACGGGACACGCGTACTGGGCTTGACTATAAGAGGCCAAACGGGTTAGCGGTGACAACGCAAGTCCAACGGGTTTTATATGCGTGTGTGGACCCGGGCTAGTAGGTAAGACGTTGTTGCATCGTGTAGGTATAAGCCGTGCACCGTTGATTGTATCGGGTTGCCACTTTGGGGAGTGATACACCCCACTGTGGGGCCGGCACGGGTATCTACGGTAGGGAGCCGATCACTTGGGAGTAGTGGGTACACCTAGTGGAGATAGGGGCAGACGGCACCTATGTAGTCAGCTAGGGGTACACGAAACTACTGGGTAAATTTTCTAAGTCCTTGGGAGGGATCAACCTTTAAGTAGGAATGACTGGTGTGGTGCAGTGTAGTAATTATCCTTGGGTGGGTAGATGCGTCTTTACGGTTATCTTAGTTTATCCTAAGTCTACCAAGCTGCTTAGTGTAGCCATTCATCCCCAGACGTTACCGTATATCAAGCTTATATCTTCTCTGGTTACTTTAATGATTGTATTGTTAAAGTTATAGGACTCGCTCAGACTTATGTCTGACCCCGTTGTTTTTATCTTTTTCCCAACCCTCAGGTTCTCAGAGTGGGCCCAGCATTAGTGGACTTTGATCAGGCTGCTTTTATTACTCTCTTGGAGCTCGGACCCTAGATGTAGAGCTCAGCTTACCCTTTTCTTTTATGGCTATCAGTTCATGTATTGGGATTATGTCTTTTTATTTAGCAGGATGGATATTTGTACTTGACTCTTATTATGGTTTTGTGATGTAACCAGACATGTTTTACTTTCCGCTGCAATGAAATGATGTTTTAAATTTTCAGTATTTCTTATATCTGTCTTGCTGTAATTTCTCTGTTCTATATTCACTTAAAATACTCCACCGATGTTATGGCATTCCCTTAGAGAGTGACCATAGCGGGTGTGGGGTGTTACACGTGGTATCAGAGCCGAGGTTACCGTAACAGATAAAATTTTTAGAAAACTATTTTTCTAAAAACATTTTTGGAAGAGATATTTTCAAAAACATGTCTTTAAAGAGAAACGTTTTTGAAAGAAAAGCATAATCCCCAATAGCCATATCTTTATCTTTCGAATTCTCCGTTTTGAATCTTTTCTTTTTCCTTTCAGCATGGCTGAGGATCTTAACTTTCCGGAGGGTGTGACGATACCAGTATGGTATAGGAGATTGATGGAGGCTAGGGCCACCACTGCGGGTCCAGCAAATGTTCCTCCACCAACCGTAGCACCCGATCTTCCTCCTCCCCCTCCTCCTCGCACGGATACTTTTGCTAAGACTTGCAAGGAATTTAAAGCCATGGGAGGGAAACCTTTTCAAGGATCTGAAACTTTTGTGGAGGCTAGAGATTGGCTTAAGGAGGTGGAAGAGTTGATAGATATCTTTGAGATGGAAGAAGGAAAGAAAGTCAAGTTAGCTGCTTGGTTAATGAAGGGAGAGGTCTCATTCTGGTGGGAGGTCACTAATGGAGAACGCCCAGTTGATTCTTGGGCGGATTTTAGGCAAAGATTTGTGGCAAAATTTCTCTCAAGGGCGGAGGAGAACTTGTATATGGAAAGATTCTTGACTCTAAAGCAAGGAAATCTCTCAGTGAAGGAGTATGTCAACAAGTTTAATCAATTGGCAAGGTTTGGCCTAGACATGGTGAATACACCGGAGAAGAAGGCTTTGAGGTTCGTGAAAGGCTTGAATGAACCGATGCATGGGTTGGCTATGACTCATATCCCTATGGGGGCCACCTTCAAGAAGCTAGTTGACATGGCACTCATGCATGAAGAAGAGAAGGGTCCCAATGCTAATAGGGCACCCGAGAAGAAGGGAGATCAAAAGAGACCTCAGCAACAACAGCAAAACAAAGGTGGGAAAGGCAACGGTGGCAAGGGCAAGAAGAAGTGTTTCAATTGTGGGACACCTGGCCACCTAAGCAAGGATTGTCACAAGAAGAAGAAGATTGGCTGCTTCCACTGTGGCGAAGCAGGACATCTAGTGAAAGACTGTCCTAAGAAGGGGCAAAGGACGGGGTCTACCTCAGGAGGACAGGTGCAAGCTCTTGTGGCACCAGCTCAGGCAAGGGGGCCAAGTTCAGGCTCTCGCAGCTCCACCGATTCGAGAAAGAGGTAGAACTATTTCCGTGGAAAGTCTGGTTTTTCTATTTGATCATCATGTCCGTACATTGTTTGATTCTGGCGCATCGCATTCGTTTATCTCATCATCATTAGTTGAGTCACTGCACTTAGACACCAGTCTAGTAGATGATCCCTTGGTTGTTTCAAACCCAATTGGGGGCTCCACTTATTTGTCCATGATATGTTTGGGTTTGAAGATTTCTATACTTAGCATTGAGTTTAGATGTGATGCTTTTGTGTTGGGCTTCACGGGCTATGGGTTGATTTTGGGCATGGACTGGTTATCCAGTAATGGTGCCGTTCTTGATTGCGAAAGGAGAGTTGTTAGGCTCATGACCCGCTTGGGTAACACTCTCGAGATCTCTTGTAATCCCATGGATTCTGTTATGCTAAGTTATCTTGAATCGCTTGACGCTTCGGTCGAGAGTTTGCAATCTGTTAGAGTGGTCCGGGAATACTCGGATGTGTTTGAGGAGGTGAAGGGCTTACCTCCGAAGCGGGAGATTGACTTCCGAATATATCTGGTGGATAATGCTAAACCTGTATCTTTACCAGTGCGCCACATGGCTCCTCGTGAGAGGAGGGAACTCCATAAGCAAGTAGGGGAGTTGCTTGAGAAGGGGTTCATAAGACGAAGTATATCGGAGTGGGGTGCTCCAGTAGTTTTTGCTACAAAGGCGGATGGGTCCCTCAGACTTTGTGTAGACTATAGAGAACTCAATAAGCTCACAAAGAAGAATAGACACCCATTGCCGAGGATTGATGATCTTTTCGATCAGTTGGTTGGCGCTTCAGTATTTTCTCAGTTGGACTTAGCCACGGGGTTTCATCAGTTGAGGGTGGCTGAGGATAGCATAGACAAGACTGCCTTTAGGACTCCGGATGGTTTCTATGAGTGGCTGGTGATGCCATTTGGGTTGACGAACGCCCCTGCATACTTTGTTGATTTGATGAGTAGGGTGTTCAGGGAGTTCCTTAATAAATTCGTGGTGGTCTTTGTGGATGATATCTTAGTATTTTCTAAGAATGAAGAAGAGCATGCCCTACATCTTGGGGAGGTGTTGGAGACTCTTCGAGCGCATAGCCTTAAGGCTAAATTCTCTAAATGTCACTTCTAGAGGAAGGAGGTGCGGTTCTTGGGACACGTGGTCTCCAAGGAAGGGATAGCTGTGGATCCCGCAAAGGTAGTATCAATTCAAGATTGGAAGGTTCCGAAGAATGCTACCGAAGTAAGAAGTTTCTTGGGGTTGGCGGGTTACTATAGGAAGTTTATCAAAGACTTCGCGAAGATATCAGCCCCATTAACCCGCTTAACGAAGAAGAATCTTGTTTTCGCATGGGACGTAGATTGTGATGATGCGTTCCGACGGTTAAAGAGAGCTTTAACCACCGCTCCAGTTTTAGTGTTGCCAGATGGGAGTAAGCCATTTGTTGTCTATACCGATGCTTGTGGGACAGGGCTGGGCGCAGTCTTAATGCAAGAGGGAAGGGTAATAGCCTATGGTGGAAGGCAGTTGAGGGCACATGAGAAAAATTACCCTACCCATGATTTAGAGTTGGCCGCTATTGTTTTTGCACTTAAGATTTGGCGCCATTATCTTCTTGGTGAGAGATTCGAATTGTTCACTGACCACAAATCATTGAAGTACTTGTTTTCTCAAAAGGATTTGAATTTGAGACAGCAAAGGTGGATGGAGTTCTTAGCATCCTATGATTTCGAGATAGCGTATACCCCCGGCAAGGGTAACGTGGTGGCGGACGCCTTGAGCAGAAAAAGGTTGTCCTTGAGTCCATTGTTCGTGGAACAACGAAGCTTGGAATTTATCTCGATGTTTGATTTCAGACCTTCCATTGACTATATACCCGGTTTGCTAGCATCCTTGGAGGTCAGACCTACTCTTTTGGGGCGGATTGGAGAAGCACAGAGGGACGACCCACAGTTGGTTGAGTTGGTAGAGAAGCTCATAAGGGGGGAGTCATCCAGCCATTTGAGTAGGTACACCCTAGACGATAGGGGGTGCTTGGGTAGAGACGGTAGACTTTGTGTACCGCAAGACGAGGGTTTGAGGAAGGCTATTCTTGATGATGCACACCGTTCTAGGATGACCATTCATCCCGGTGGGGACAAGATGTACCAAGACATGAAGAGGGTTTTCTTCTAGGCCGGTATGAAGAAAGATGTGGCCGAGAATGTCGCTCGATGCTTGGTGTGCCAACAGGTGAAAGCGGAGCAAAAGAAACCAGGTGGGTTGCTTCACCCATTGGAAGTTCCGCAATGGAAGTGGGATAGCATCTCGATGGATTTTATTGACGGGTTACCCAGATCGAGAAAGGGTAATACGGGAATTTGGGTTGTGGTAGACAGACTTACTAAAAGTGCCCATTTCATACCTGTGAAGAGCAAGAGGACTGCTCCATGGCTAGCTTCAGTATATCTTCGAGAGATAGTTCGATTGCATGGGGTACCCTCTAGCATAGTGAGTGATCGAGATCCTATCTTCACTAGCGAGTTCTGGAAAAGTTTGCAAGAAGTAGTGGGGACTCAATTATGTCTGAGCACCGCATATCATCCTCAGACGGACGGCCAGACTGAGAGGGTGAATCGCGTCCTAGAAGACCTTTTGAGGCTTTGTATCTTAGATTTTGGAGGTACATGGGAAGAGCACCTTCCATTGGTGGAGTTCGCATATAATAACAACTTTCAGTCCAGTATTGGTATGGCTCCTTTCGAAGCTCTTTATGGAAGGCCTTGTCGATCACCTACATGTTGGTGGGAATCTACGGATAAGATTTTGCTTGGGCCTGATATGGTTAGGGAGACTTCTGAGAAGATTGACTTGATTCGAAGAAGGATGAAAGCAGCGCAGGATAGGCAAAAATCTTATGCGGACAAGAGGAGGACGGATCTTGAGTTTGAAGTTGGGGACATGGTCTTTGTCAAAGTGTCTCCGTTACGAAATGTGGTTCGCTTTGGATCTGTTGGGAAGTTAGCACCAAGGTTCGTAGGGCCGTTTCCTATTAAGGAAAGGGTTGGACGGATGGCATATAGAGTGGAGTTGCCCGACAGACTTGGTGGTGTACATGATGTATTCCATGTGTCACATTTGAGGAAGTGCCTACATGAGACTGCAGAGGTGGTAGAGCCGAGCTTGCTTAGAGAAGTGGAGGTAGAACGTGATGCGACTATTCGACGAGCTCCTACTCGCATCCTTGGGTCAGAGACTAGGAAATTGAGGAATCGAGAGGTTCGACTAGTCAAAGTACAATGGGGAGAAGATGAGGGCAACGCTACTTGGGAGACGGAAGCGAAGATGCGTTCATTGTACCCATTTCTTTTTGAGGGTATGTCTTTTAATTTCTCCTCTATCGTTTGTCTAGTACTTATCTTATCTTTAGTATGTCCTCTCGTTAGTACCTTTGACCTTTAGATAGGGTAAACCTATGGTTGAAACATGTGTTTGAGGCATGTTATGATTGGTGGATGCAAGTGGATGCAAGTGTTTGCTAGTGGTTGCTCGTGGGTGCATATACACACACTTTAGACACTAGATCGGCTCAGTCACTTCATATTGCATATTGCATATAATTGTGTGTAGGTAGCTATATTTCTGGATGTATAATGATTGTGTTATCATATGGACGATGCATTTTGGTGAATGATTGTGCACTCATGTAGATATTGTATGTGTCGATAGGGTTCTCTCGCATACGTAATGGATGCATGGCACTATCATGGTTTGCATATGTTCATACATTAGATAGGGAACATGTACACACACTTTTTGCATATGCTCATACATCATTAGAAATTGTTTTAAGGACAATGGATGCCCGTGTTTGATGGATGAGTAGATGGTTGTTTGGATGGTAGGATATGCATTCTCCTTAGCTTAGAGATTTCGGGGACGAAATCCTTTAAGGAGGGGAGAATGTAACACCCCGAATTTCAGTTAATACTAATATTCACTAAAAGTAAAATAAATAACTTCAGATGTAAGAATTGGGGGAAACGGGCTATGCCGTTACGTTCGTCTCGGAAAAATACGCAGAATAGAGTCCGAAATTTTGTAAATCGGAGTCCGTTTGACCCATTTAAGGCCCAAAGAAGTTTTCAGGAAATTCCATATTAAAAACAGATTTAAAATTCAAATTCAGATTTCGAAATATGAACCAGCGGGGTCAGGCGGGAAATGTCCCGCCCTAGCCATGTCGACAGGGCTGTCGACAGGCCTGTCGACATGGGCCACGCCAAGTCGACTGCCCTGTCGACTTGCCTGTCGACACAGGGTGTCGAGCCAATTGGCCTGGGTGCACCAGGTCTGGTTTTTCTGGCTGGTTTGGGCTGAGTTCTGCAAACTTCCTAAATCTGACGGACCTAATCTAACCTAGGGCTAATCCTATGGTCTAAAACACACCCTAATCCTATAAATACACCCTAATGCAAGCCTAATCCATACTAAAAATAGAATTGATACCATCATGCCGCCAAAATCAAACTTAGGAGGAGCCTCCACTAGTTTATGAAGGAAGTTGCAAGCTAATCAACCTCTAATCATCATCTTCTTCAAATATAGCAACTAGTTCTACTTCATAAGTTTGCTAATCTTGGTTTTGGTGAGTTTCTATCACTTTAATGACCAATTGCTAAATTAAGTAGATGAGGTATGATGAGATCTATGGTCTTGCTTGTGGATAAATGGGTTTTAAGTCATATGATATGATGTTAGTTTGCTAATCTATGTTTAATGTTAACCCTATGTTTATGCAAGTTAAGTATATGGGTTTATGCAAGTTAAGTATGTGGGTTTATGCAAGTTAAGTATGTGGGTTTATGCAAGTTAAGTGGTGGGTTTTATGCATGCTAAGTATTTGATTTTATGCATGCTAAGTGTTTGGTTTTATGCATGCTAAGTATTTGATTTTATGCATGCTAAGTGTTTGGTTTTATGCATGTTAAGTATGTGGATTTTATGCATGCTAAGTGTTTGGTTTTATGCATGCTAAGTATTTGATTTTATGCATGCTAAGTGTTTGGTTTTATGCATACATTATGACATGCAAGTTTACCCTTTTGAAATAAGATGCATACATATGCAAGATGACACCTTTGTATGCTATGCATACATATGCATGTTTACCCTATTTATGATGCAAGTCACATATGCAAGTTCACCCTTTGTATAACCTATGAACACTTTTGCAAGTTACCTTTATATGACATATGTGTATTCATGCAAGTTTGGGTTAATGATTCATGCTAGTTGGGTTTAATGTTATGATGCAAGTTGACACCTTTTAAACCCATGTAAATGCCAACGTTGTGCTAAGATTGAACCCATTACATTTATAGTGAATCTTCCCATTTATATAGCATGTCATGAAACGAATTACGTGGGAAACGATGGGGTTAATATGCATGTTAATAGAAATGTGTATAACATAAAATGAATGGACATAATTGGGAATTTACCTATTAAGTTAGGTCTACCCATATTATGGAGTTGGGAATTTACCTATTAAGTTAGGTCTACCCATACTATGGAATTGGGAATTTACCTATTGAGTTAGGTCTACCCATATTCTTAAAATTGTGTAATTAATTAGGGATAATTAATACAAATTATGGGGGTGATTAATTAGGTGTAATTAATCGACTAAGACACGAGGTTGGACCCTTTTGTAGCATAAGACTGCCCGGAACCGCCCGACAAATCCAGCGGCTACAAATGATTGGCCCAATGTGAGAGGTCTTAGGCATAAACTAAATACGTGACAAGTGTAAAGACACGAGGTTAGACTCTGTTATGGCGTAAGGCTGCCCGGAACCGACCGGCAAATCCAGCTGCCATAAAAGACAGTCTAATGTGAGAGGTCTTTACAAAGGTTATGTTTCTTAATTAATTAAGAAACACTTAACCAGATAAGCATGTAGTGGGGCATGAGGGGTTAAGTGGGTGCCTTGTGCGGCATGTGGAAATCTAGTGGGTTGCCTTGGGTGGCAATAGAAAATACGATTAGAATACTTAACCAAGTGAAAACATGTAATTAAACATGATTAAAGGGTTAAGTGGGATGCACTAGAAAAAGGGACAAGCTTAGGTGGGTAGCTTGTGGGGGCCCATTTCAACCAGTAACCCATATGTATCTTATTGGGCTCGACCCATGTCGAGGACGGGACACACATACTGGGCTTGACTATAAGAGGCCAAACGGGTTAGCGGTGACAACGCAAGTCCAACGGGTTTCATATGCGTGTGTGGACCCGGGCTGGTAGGTAAGACGTTGTTGCATCGTGTAGGTATAAGCCGTGCACCGTTGATTGTATCGGGTTGCCACTTTGGGGAGTGATACACCCCACTGTGGGGCCGGCACGGGTATCTACGGTAGGGAGCCGATCACTTGGGAGTAGTGGGTACACCTAGTGGAGATAGGGGCAGACGGCACCTATGTAGTCAGCTAGGGGTACACGAAACTACTGGGTAAATTTTCTAAGTCCTTGGGAGGGATCAACCTTTAAGTAGGAATGACTGGTGTGGTGCAGTGTAGTAATTATCCTTGGGTGGGTAGATGCGTCTTTACGGTTATCTTAGTTTATCCTAAGTCTACCAAGCTGCTTAGTGTAGCCATTCATCCCCAGACGTTACCGTATATCAAGCTTATATCTTCTCTGGTTACTTTAATGATTGTATTGTTAAAGTTATAGGACTCGCTCAGACTTATGTCTGACCCCGTTGTTTTTATCTTTTTCCCAACCCTCAGGTTCTTAGAGTGGGCCCAGCACGAGTGGACTTTGATCAGGCTGCTTTTATTACTCTCTTGGAGCTCGGACCCTAGATGTAGAGCTCAGCTTACCCTTTTCTTTAATGGCTATCAGTTCATGTATTGGGATTATGTCTTTTTATTTAGCAGGATGGATATTTGTACTTGACTCTTATTATGGTTTTGTGATGTAACCAGACATGTTTTACTTTCCGCTGCAATGAAATGATGTTTTAAATTTTCAGTATTTCTTATATCTGTCTTGCTGTAATTTCTCTGTTCTATATTCACTTGAAATACTCCACCGATGTTATGGCATTCCCTTAGAGAGTGACCATAGCGGGTGTGGGGTGTTACAGCTACCATATATCATGTCGCCATACTAGTTTTACAATTAAAACCGCAATACACATATTGGAAATTGGATTTCCGTCATGAGTCGAGGCAAGGGGCAAGCTCCTCTCCGCATTCGAGACACTCTAGCAAATGTCTCAGGACTACACACTCTGGGCAATCCTGGATTTTCAGGGCCGGTCCTCACTTACGTTAGAGGATTAGTTATGCCTGAACACACGTTTCCCGGTCCTTACAGATCTAAAATCGAGGCGCCTCATCCAACAACCACATAGGTGAAAAGTATATAAATGTCAGGGCTAGTAAGTCACTGACACCACCAAAGCTAGAAAGAAACGTCGTGCTCTCCCTGAAGTCCGTATCCCTTTTTGACTCATACCGAGGTGTGAGGCTCACGAATTTACGTTATACACAAAGCTGCCACGCAGGCCGTGCTTTGATCATCAACCACAAGACTTTTCTTTTCAACAGAAGCCTTGATCCATGCAACTCAGCATGCCACACAGGCAATTCATGCCATGCGATTGATATCTATCGATATATAACCTCTAAGCTCGTACGTCTCAGAGAAGGGCGTTAAGCAAGAGAATAAATTCTCCGCCGCCAAACAGATATATATTTAACAGAAATCAATCAACATAGAAGAAAATCCAATGTCAGACACACAATCCATTTACAAGTTCGTTCTGGGTCTGAACGAAACCGGAGGCACTTTCCTCGCATATCCATCGATCTCCAGGTACGTCTGGACGACCACCAACTATTTCCATCCTCTTGGGTGTATAGCCTAATCAGGATCGTCAGTAATTATCCAAACGATGTGAAGACTTCCGGTCTTCTACCGCCGTCTTCATCTTCGACTTATCGTCGAATCGGTTATTCAGAATGGGTATAAACCCGGCCTTTCCGAACAACCCGCGTATATTAAAAACAAATGTTACACGAACACAACATACGCCTCATTCCAATTCTTAGGGAAAGGTTCCCATTAATTTTATCCAAGATAAATTCTTTAAAATTTATCCTTTAATCTTCCTTTGGATGTCATTTCAAACCAAATTATGGTTTTCACAACTAGTCGAGATTAGCGAACCGTACCGAAGTAATTATTTATTTTATTTCCCAATCCCAACCTATTCATCCCATGAAGCAAAACTGGTAATACTCCATATCTAACACCACAATGTTGTCGGTAAAATTAATTACCATTTCACGTTCAAATCTAATTAAAGATTTAACTATCGCTCTAGAGCAAAACTGGTGATACTCCATTCTCGCTCATTTGCCAAATTTGATAATTTAGATTATCCATTCACATTTCAATTTAATTGCAAATTCATTAAAACTCCTTTTACTGGGTTAAAGAACTAGTGTTATTTAAAACACAGTTCACGACAAACCCAAATCATATTCTATTTATCACCGGGTTAAAGAACAAGTGTCATTTAAAACACCCTTCACGATAAACCCACAAATCAATTTTATTTACAACCCATTTCAAATCCAATTTATTTATTTGAAAATAAATGGGTTTTAATTTTAGTTCAAAATTAGTTCATTTCGATAAAAATCTATTTTTATCTTTTCAAATATGGAGTTTTTCATCCCAAATTTTCCCAAATCATTTCTTATGATTTTACGCAAATTATTACTATTTTTAATAATTTTATCAAGGCTCGTACAGTCGATTTCCATCAACGGCCATCGAACTGCACTTACAGCGACCTTTTTCAAGTTTGATTTGGACGTATCTCCAAATCAAACCATTAGATTTTGAATTTCAAATATTCGTTAGGAAGCTCTTTTCGATACGAACCCAACGGTTCCGGTTTTAGGAGAATCCGACGGTCGGATCTCCCATAATGTCCGTTTGAAATAAATGGTCGAAATTCACGAACTGCCACGGCGCGGCGCGTTCTATTCAAGCCATTATATTATATATAATATATATAATATATATTTCGTCGATTTCTATTTAAAACGAATTATATAAATAGTTTTTAAATTCGTTTCAAAAACAATTTCAACTTCCACTTCAATTCAAATCAAAATTTAATTCTTCCGTATAAATTCGTTTTAAAATTCATTTCTATTCAATTCAAATTTCAATTCAATTTGAATTCAATTTGAATTCATTTCAATTCGTTTTCAATTCAATTCGAATTCGTTTTCAATTCAATTCAAATCAAATTCGTTTTTTATTCAATTCAAATTCGTTTTCTTTTCAATTCAAATTCAATTCATTCTCTATTCAAATCAAATTCGTTCTCTATTCAATTCAAATTCGTTTTCTTTTCAATTCAAATTAAATTCAATTTATTTCATATTGGTTTTATATTCAATTCAAACTGGTTTTCTATTCGATTCAATTCAAATTGGTTTTCTATTCGATTCAATTCGAATTCGTTTTCTATTCAATTCGATTCTAATTCAAAAACGAATATAATCGATATAAATATCGTTCGCCTCAAAATAGCGCAACTCTAATCAACACGGCTTTATATATTCCAATAAATTCGTTATTCTATTCAACAAATGAATAATTACTCTATTCAATATGTGAATCTATATTTTTGTCAACCCACGACTAATCTCAACGAATGAGTACTGTCCACGTGTGACTATCTTTGTTATTTAATATATTTTATAAAAATTATGGTATCTATCGTTTGATATTAAATCAGACTCCAACCGTAAATTAGTAAGAGAATGATTCCCTGAATATTAACCCCGAAGGCCGAAACCAACATCAGATCAGTATCCAGGAGACCACTCATCTCATCTATTCTCCAGTTAATTTCTAATTTTATATGATAAAGATGTAAATTTTATTGTTAAAATATTTCGTTCAACACATGACCATTCTCAACGGATGAGTACTGTCAACACATGAACCTTTATTTTATAATGATCTTTATTTTCCCGATTGGAATGAGGCCCAATCAATTACCATATAAAGTTAATTATATGGATTCCATTCAACACATGTATATAATAGCAATGATAAATAATCAACCATCATCCAAAGTGCACTACACTGTATAAGCATCAAATATAGATATCTAACGCTTATAACAGCCTGTCGATCCATCATTCGACATACAACTAATTATTGGGATTAGTGTATATCGTATATTATCCCAATACCCGTGTGGGGTTTCAAACAATCAAACACAGATTTTATTTGTGCAGTTGGGCGATGTGTAAAATTTATCGTCCCAGTCAATGTCCTTCAAATAGGTGTACATAAACAAACCGTCCGGTTTGTAAATGAATATTTATTTATTCACATTCACATTAAAAATTATATTTTTAACGATAAAACATTTTATTTCAACACATGAATTTTTATTCAGTTCATTTATCAAATAAAATGATATCTTTATTTTTCTAACTTGTTTTGGAAAATTTTGGTGGCATAACGGCACGATACTAGAAACGGGACAAGGCCTAGCCTTATCCCCGGTCTAGTGAAGGCCCACGCCATTCACACATCAATCAAATCCATTCATTTCACCAAACAATTCAATTCAAACCAAATAAACTAACCAACTACACATCCAAACAATTTAACAAACAAGCCATCCATGGTCTGTGGATGACGGGTGTCGGGTGCTACTAAACACCGTCTGCATCCTAGTATATATATATATATATATATAACTAGAAAAGGAAATTGAAGAGTGAGAAGTTCTCACCAAAGCTATCCCAATTCCACGACTCTTCATTTATAGAAATCTTCGTCGTTCTCGCCTTTTTGTCACCTTCGTTGCCCGTATTTTCTACATAAGTAAAAATCGAATTTTTTACTTTGCTATTCAATATATAAAAATCGAATTTTTACTTCGCTATTCAATATATAAAAATCGAATTTTTACTATGCTATTCAATATATAAAAATCGAATTTTTACTATGCTATTCAATATATAAAAATCGAATTTTTACTATGCTATTCAATATATAAAAATCGAATTTTTACTATGCTATTCAATATATAAAAATCGAATTTTTACTTCACTATTCAATATATAAAAATCGAATTTTTACTTCACTATTCAATATATAAAAATCGAATTTTTACTTCACTATTCAATATATAAAAATTCTAATTTTTTTCACCGCTATTATATAAAAAGATTTCGCCTTTTCAAATGTAAAGATTTCACATTTTCAATTAAAAAGATTTCGCCTTTTCAATTTCAAAAATCTAATCTTTTCTATTTTAAAAATCTATATATAAAAAGGAAAAATCAGTTTTTATATAATCTAAAAATCATAGCTTTGCTTTAAAATGAAAGTCCTGTTTTTATATTTTTAAAAACCATTCCTTTTTCTAAATAAAAATCGTTTCTTTATGTAGCTAAAAATCTGAACGTTCTTATGTTAAAAATCCGATCTTTATTCACTAACCACTTATGTCAAAATCCAATTTTTATTCACCGATATCATGCATAAAAACTGATTTTTATATAAAAATAAATAAATAAATTACTTACAGTTAATCGAAGGAGGAAGAGGGGGTTTACTGCTGTTCTGAGGGGGCATCGACGCTGGGCGAGGTCGGCGTGGCCAGAGGTGATGGGGGGCCCACGATGGCTGGCGGTTCGGGTTCCAGGGTGCTAGGGCTTGGGGGTTTCGTGCGCGTCGAGGTTTCGAGGTGGAGAAGGGAAGAAGGAGGAGCACGGGGGCATGGTGGTGGGCGCGCCACCTGAAGCGGCGGCGCGGTGGTCATCGGGGAGGGAGACGATTGTCGCTCCCCCTTTCTCTTTTTTTTTTATTTTGAAATGATTTCAACGGGGTGGGGGCCTGAAGGATTAAAGGGGTGAGGAGAGAGATTTAATTTTTTTTTATTATTTTATTTTCAAAAAGTTGACTTTTACATACGACCTCTAAACGAGGCCCACCGCCTGTCGTCCATAGCGTTTCACCCCCATTCCGAACACAATGGGATATGTATCGTAAGCTGATTCGATCGTTTCGATCAGTTTCCGTTAAAATCAACATATAACTCTATACATTGATTTTGAACGCGCATTTCAATTTACCAGGATCACATACTAACTCGAAAAATTCCCGAAAAATATTTTCTAGCTTCGTATTGACGATACGGTCCTAACAAAACTAGTTTCGTCGAATTCTGAGACCGTTTAGAAAATGGCCATTTTCCAGTCGATTAAAATCAACTGAAACTGGTCAAACGCGTTTTCCTTTGCCACGCTCACATATTGATTCGAAAAATTATGAAATTTGAAATCTAGCAATAATTTGACATCACGGACCCAACAAAAGTGGTTTCGTCGAAATCCGAGGTCGTTTGCAAAATTTCCATTTTTAAGGGTCTGAATTCCATAGCGACTATTCAGAATTTTCAACTGGACATATCTTTTGATCCCCGCTATGAAATTTCGATTTTTCGGATTCGTTGGAAAGATATTCTCAATTAGATCCTATTATTTTTTGGTTTCACTAAAATCCGGAGTGTTTTGCACCCGGTACCTTCAATTGAAGTTTGAAATCGAATTATCGAACTACCGCGCCATTTTCAATTCTATTTATAATTATATATAATTATTTATATTCTAACGACGGCGTATATAATATATACGTTCGAACAATATTCAAAATAAATTTTCGTTGATATTATTTAAAATAATCTATTTTAAATATTCAAAATTCGCTAAAATTGCCAAAATAAAATTTTAATCTGGTTCAGATTTTCCGGGTTATTACAATCTCCCCCACTTAAAACTTTTCATCCCCGAAAAGGAACAAAGTCGAAAGTGGTTTGATTAATCAACTCTACGTTCGATCCGGCTTCCATTCTCCAACTTTTCAGTTTCTGAGAATTTTCAAATTTTCAAAAATTTGGCTAACACCCTAAATTTTCGAAAAATTTCGCCATAACCTCCCCTGCACCGGGAGCCACGGGAAAATCCCGAAATTGCCATACAGGCCTTCTGATCTCAAAAAGAAAAAGAAAAAGCCAAGCGGCTAGCCAATAGGCTCATAAAATCATCATCACCCAAACAAAACAGTAAATTATGGTAAACATGTATCTATTTGTCGGGCAAACAAATTTTATTCTCTGCTCTAGCCTCCTTGCTATGACCTGTTCAATGGATATACATGTATATGCAAGCAAATACGACTAATTTTCAATACAATTCAATATTTGATGCAATTAGGCATAATGGTTCAAAATTATCAAACAAATAAACAAACAACACAACCATCAATCAATTAGTGAATTAACGCTTCAAATTCATAATTTTGATACATATACAGAAAATCTTGATTTTGATGTCAAACCACAACAATGTATTCTAGCTATATTAGTTTTGGTTCTCACACCAGTCTAATGGAAATATATAGATATCACACCTTCGAAACACGAACATAAATACTGATGATGTCATGACAATCATCAGTACCATCTCCGGGCGACTAGAATGTGATTCTATATCTATCCAGTATATTAAAACTTCGAATATACGTTCATGACGCGTATATGCAAAATCTTTATATATTGGATTGTCCAAATTCAATACAAATAAATATTTAAATACGTTTAAAACGATTTAAATTTTCAAAACAAAATTGTTTTCATTTGAAAAATATACTCTTCACACTCGTTCTAGGATACTACTGATCCTATCTCTAACGAGTCATTCTAATTGGATATTACTAATCCAATATCTGATGAATTCTTTCGTATGGTTCTAATGTGTCTTGTTCTCGAGCTCTGTAAACCAAAGCTCTGATACCAAATGTGACGGCAAGGAATTTCGCTCGATCCAAATCAGTCGTTAAACCGACAAAGACCGTTCGAAACCCCTGATCGTTTGAGAACAGGACAAATCAGAACGCAGACGGAAGAACATTTCATTGTTATTACAACAATTCCATCAGAATACAAGAATATACAGAGTATAAATGAATAAATTACATTCGATAAAAATCAGAGATTACAATAAATTTCATAGCAGCGGAAAAATAATACAAAGTACAACTGAAGGTGATATACGGATACAGAGCTTTCCAGATATCATTCCGGCTGTAAACCAGGATCCTGTGAATATAAATCTGCAAAACCAAAACTACTAGCTGCCCGTGCGGAAAATAAGGGCACCCAGAGTTTAGGTTAAAACAATAAACTCCAGGTCAGTCATGTGATTGGTGTGAGAACTAAAATAGTTATTTAAAGCTTTACTTTAAAAGAGAGTAATTCAAGGGACCACGCCGTATAACACGGAACGGGTTTCCTCCCAAGAATACCAGTGCATATCAATAAACAGCTCAATGCTTTTCGAAAAATGAAGCTATTATAAGACCCAGGTTCCATCACACAATGCAACGCAAGCCGGAGGATAGGGTTTTCCCTTATAATAGCCAAACATGCTTGGTACGTTTAAAACAAATCATTTGATACTATAATAAGTGTATAGTGTCAAAACAATTTCAATCTTAAATATAAATCATAGACGGCATGGGTACCATATATCATGTCACCATACTAGTTCTACAATTAAAACCGCAATACACGTATTGGAAATTGGATTTCCGTCATGAGTCGAGGCAAGGGGCAAGCTCCTCTCCGCGTTCGAGACAATCTAGCAAATGTCTCAGGACTACACACTCTGGGCAATCCTGGATCTTCAGGGCCGGTCCTCACTTACGTTAGAGGATTAGTTATGCCTGAACACACGTTTCCCGGTCCTTACAGACCTAAAATCGAGGCGCTCATCCAACAACCACATAGGTGAAAAGTATATAAATGTCAGGGCTGGTAAGTCACTGACACCACCAAAGCTAGAAAGAAACGTCGTGCTCTCCCTGCAGTCCGTATCCCGTTTTTGACTCATACCGAGGTGTGAGGCTCGCGAATTTACGTTATACACAAAGCTGCCACGTAGGCCGTGCTTTGATCATCAACCACAAGACTTTGCTTTTCAACAGAAGCCTTGATCCATGCAACTCAGCATGCCACACAGGCAATTCATGCCATGCGATTGATATCTATCGATATATAACCTCTAAGCTCGTACGTCTCAGAGAAGGGCGTTAAGCAAGAGAATAAATTCTCCGCTGCCAAACAGATATATATTTAACAGAAATCAATCAACACAGAATAAAATCCAATGTCAGACACACAATCCATTTACAAGTTCGTTCTGGGTCTGAACGAAACCGGAGGCACTTTCCTCGCATATCCATCGATCTCCAGGTACGTCTGGACGACCATCAACTATTTCCATCCTCTTGGGTGTACAGCCCAATCAGGATCGTCAGTAATTATCCAAACGATGTGAAGACTTCTGGTCTTCTACCGCCGTCTTCATCTTCGACATATCGTCGAATCGGTTATTCAGAATGGGTATAAACCCGGCCTTTCCGAACAATCCGCGTATATTAAAAACAAATGTTACACGAACACAACATACGCCTCATTCCAATTCTTAGGGAAAGGTTCCCATTAATTTTATCCAAGATAAATTCTTTAAAATTTATCCTTTAATCTTCCTTTGGATGTCATTTCAAACCAAATTATGGTTTTCTCAACTAGTCGAGATTAGCGAACCGTACCGAAGTAATTATTTATTTTATTTCTCAATCCCAACCTATTTATCCCATGAAGCAAAACTGGTAATACTCCATATCTAACACCACAGTGTTGTCGGTAAAATTAATTACCATTTCACATTCAAATCTAATTAAAGATTTAACTATCGCTCTGGAGCAAAACTGGTGATACTCCATTCTCGCTCATTTGCCAAATTTGATAATTTAGATTATCCATTCACATTTCAATTTAATTGCAGATTCATTAAAAATCCTTTTACTGGGTTAAAGAACTAGTGTTATTTAAAACACAGTTCACGACAAACCCAAATCATATTCTATTTATCACCGGGTTAAAGAACAAGTGTCATTTAAAACACCCTTCACGATAAACCCACAAATCAATTTTATTTACAACCCATTTCAAATCCAATTTATTTATTTGAAAATAAATGGGTTTTAATTTTAGTTCAAAATTAGTTCATTTCGATAAAAATCTATTTTTATCTTTTCAAATATGGAGTTTTTCATCCCAAATTTTCCCAAATCATTTCTTATGATTTTACACAAATTATTAATATTTTTAATAATTTTATCAAGGCCCGAACAGTCGATTTCCATCAACGGCCATCGAACTGCACTTACAACGACCTTTTTCAAGTTTGATTTGGACGTATCTCCAAATCCAACCGTTAGATTTTGAATTTCAAATATTCGTTAGGAAGCTCTTTTCGATACGAACCCAACGGTTCCAGTTTTAGGAGAATCCGACGGTCGGATCTCCCGTAATGTCCGTTTGAAATAAATGGTTGAAATTCACGAACTGCCACGGCTCGGCGCGTTCTATTCAGGCCATTATATTATATATAATATATATAATATATATTTCGTCGATTTCTATTTAAAACGAATTATATAAATAGTTTTTAAATTCGTTTCAAAAACAATTTCAACTTCCACTTCAATTCAAATCAAAATTGAATTCTTCCGTATAAATTCGTTTTAAAATTCATTTCTATTCAATTCAAATTTCAATTCAATTTGAATTCATTTCAATTCGTTTTCAATTCAATTCGAATTCGTTTTCAATTCAATTCAAATCAAATTCATTTTCTATTCAATTCAAATTCGTTTTCTTTTCAATTCAATTTCAATTCATTCTTTATTCAAATCAAATTCGTTCTCTATTCAATTCAAATTCGTTTTCTTTTCAATTCAAATTCAAATTAAATTCAATTTATTTCAAATTGGTTTTATATTCAATTCAATTCAAATTGGTTTTCTATTCGATTCAATTCGAATTCGTTTTCTATTCAATTCGATTCAAATTCAAAAACGAATATAATCGATATAAATATCGTTCGCCTCAAAATAGCGCAACTCTAATCAACACGGCTTTATATATTCCAATAAATTCGTTATTCTATTCAACAAATGAATAATTACTCTATTTAATATGTGAATCTATATTTTTGTCAACCCACGACTAATCTCAACGAATGAGTACTGTCCACGTGTGACTATTTTGTTATTTAATATATTTTATAAAAATTATGGTATCTATCGTTTGATATTAAATCAGACTCCAACCGTAAATTAGTAAGAGAACGATTCCCTGAATATTAACCCCGAAGGCCGAAACCAACATCAGATCAGTATCCAGGAGACCACTCATCTCATCTATTCTCCAGTTAATTTCTAATTTTATATGATAAAGATGTAAATTTTATTGTTAAAATATTTCGTTCAACACATGACCAATCTCAACGGATGAGTACTGTCAACACATGAACCTTTATTTTATAATGATCTTTATTTTCCAGATTGGAATGAGGCCCAATCAATTACCATATAAAGTTAATTATATGGATTCCATTCAACACATGTATATAATAGCAATGATAAATAATCAACCATCATCCAAAGTGCACTACACTGTATAAGCATCAAATATAGATATCTAACGCTTATAACAGCCTGTCGATCCATCGATCGACATACAATTAATTATTGGGATTAGTGTATATCGTATATTATCCCAATACCCGTGTGGGGTTTCAAACAATCAAACACAGATATTATTTGTGCAGTTGGGCGATGTGTAAAATTTATCGTCCCAATCAATGTCCTTCAAATAGGTGTACATAAACAAACTGTCCGGTTTGTAAATGAATATTTATTTACTCACATTCACGTTAAAAATTATATTTTTAACGATAAAACATTTTATTTCAACACATGAATTTTTATTCAGTTCATTTATCAAATAAAATGATATCTTTATTTTTCTAACTTGTTTTGGAAAATTTCGGCGGCATAATGGCACAATACTAGAAACGGGACAAGGCCTAGCCTTATCCCCGGTCTAGTGAAGGCCCACGCCATTCACACATCAAACAAATCCATTCATTTCACCAAACAATTCAATTCAAACCAAATAAACTAACCAACTACACATCCAAACAATTTAACAAACAAGCCATCCATGGTCTGTGGATGACGGGTGTCGGGTGCTACTTAACACCGTCTGCATCCTAGTATATATATATATATATAATTAGAAAAAGAAATTGAAGAGTGAGAAGTTCTCACCAAAGCTATCCCAATTCCATGACTCTTCATTTATGGAAATCTTCGTCGTTCTCGCCTTTTTGTCACCTTCGTTGCCCGTATTTTCTACATAAGTAAAAATCGAATTTTTACTTTGCTATTCAATATATAAAAATCGAATTTTTACTTCGCTATTCAATATATAAAAATCGAATTTTTACTATGCTATTCAATATATAAAAATCAAATTTTTACTATGCTATTCAATATATAAAAATCGAATTTTTACTATCCTACTCAATATATAAAAATCGAATTTTTACTATGCTATTCAATATATAAAAATCGAATTTTTACTTCACTATTCAATATATAAAAATCGAATTTTTACTTCACTATTCAATATAAAAATCGAATTTTTACTTCACTATTCAATATATAAAAATCGAATTTTTACTTCACTATTCAATATATAAAAATTCTAATTTTTTTCACCGCTATTATATAAAAAGATTTCGCCTTTTCAAATGTAAAGATTTCTCCTTTTCAATTAAAAAGATTTCGCCTTTTCAATTTCAAAAATCTAATCTTTTCTATTTTAAAAATCTATATATAAAAAGGAAAAATCAGTTTTTATATAATCTAAAAATCATAGCTTTGCTTTAAAATGAAAGTCCTGTTTTTATATTTTTAAAAACCATTCCTTTTTCTAAATAAAAATAGTTTCTTTATGTAGCTAAAAATCCGAACGTTCTTATGTTAAAAATCCGATCTTTATTCACTAACCACTTATGCCAAAATCCAATTTTTATTCACCGATATCATGCATAAAAACTGATTTTTATATAAAAATAAATAAATAAATTACTTACAGTCAATCGAAGGAGGAAGAGGGGGTTTACTGCTGTTCTGAGGGGGCATCGGCGCTGGGCGAGGTCGGCGTGGCCAGAGGTGATGGGGGGCCCACGATGGCTGGAGGTTCGGGTTCCAGGGTGCTAGGGCTTGGGGGTTTCGTGCGCGTCGAGGTATCGAGGTGGAGAAGGGAAGAAGGAGGAGCACGGGGGCTTGGTGGTGGGCGCGCCACCTGAAGCGGCGGCGCGGTGGTCATCGGGGAGGGCGACGATCGTCGCTCCCCCTTTCTTTCTTTTTTATTTTGAAATGATTTCAACGCGGGGGGGGGGGGGGGGGGGGGAGGGCTGAAGGATTAAAGGGGTGAGGAGAGAGATTTAATTTTTTTTTCAAGAAGTTGATTTTGAACGCGCATTTCAATTTACCGGGGTCACATACTAACTCGAAAAATTCCCGAAAAATATTTTCTAGCTTCGTATTGATGATACGGTCCTAACAAAACTAGATTCGTCGAATTCTGAGACCGTTTGGAAAATGGCCATTTTCCAGTCGATTAAAATCAACTGAAACTGGTCAAACGCGTTTTCCTTTGCCAGCTCACATATTGATTCGAAAAATTATGAAATTTGAAATCTAGCAATAATTTGACATCACGGACCCAACAAAAGTGGTTTCGTCGAAATCCGAGGTCGTTTGCAAAATTTCCATTTTTAAGGGCCTGAATTCCATAGCGACTATTCAGAATTTTCAACTGGACATATCTTTTGATCCCCGCTATGAAATTTCGATTTTTCGGATTCGTTGGAAAGATATTCTCAATTAGATCCTATTATTTTTGGTTTCACTAAAATCCGGATTGTTTTGCACCCGGTACCTTCAATTGAAGTTTGAAATCGAATTATCGAACTACCGCGCCATTTTCAATTCTGTTTATAATTATATATAATTATTTATATTCTAACGACGGCGTATATAATATATACGTTCGAACTATATTCAAAATAAATTTTCGTCGATATTATTTAAAATAATCTATTTTAAATATTCAAAATTTGCTAAAATTGCCAAAATAAAATTTTTAAACTGGTTCAGATTTTCCGGGTTATTACATATTCACTACATATATAAAAGCACATTTTTATATTGTTGCTAAGTATATAAAAATAACATTTTTATCTACGCTATATGGATTAAATTTACATTTTTATACTGCTACTATATAGATAAAATTCTATTTTTATACCGCTATTCTCTATATAAAAATTATATTTTTATTCTTTCTATAATATAAAAATCATATTTTTATTCTCTCTATAATATAAAAATCATATTTTTATTCTTCTAAAAATTATTTCATATCTTTACAGTTCTAAAAATCGTATCATTATATGATTAAAAATCTAATCTTTCTTCGCTACATATATTGAAAAAAACAAATCTTTGCTATCATAAAAATATTGTCTTTTTTATTTTAAAAATCTCGTCTTTTCTATTTTAAAAATCTCGTCTTTTCTATATTTTAAATTCAAATCTTTCTATATTTTAAAATTCAAATCTTTCTATATTTTAAAATTCAAATCTTTCTATATTTTAAAATTCAAATCTATAATAAAAATCAGTTTTAAACAATGTTGTATATAATAAAAACTCAAAAGAAAATCCATGCTAACTCACTGTGTATCGCTCTGTACATTTTGAACTAGGCTTCGCCGCTAGGGCTTGGAATTGCCGCCGCTAGACCTCGTCGGAGCTGGATCCGAGGTGCTCACGAGGTGCGCCGGAGCGTGCTCCCCCATCGCCAGCAGTGGCTCGAGGTCCGGCGCCTCCAATCATCCCCAAAATTCCAAGCGAAGTCGGTCACTTTCAGCTCGATTTTTGAGCACCCCAAGCCACGAGGGTCGATCCCACTGGTAGGGAATTGAAGATCGGAGAGTGTACTTCGATTTTGTCTTCAAGAGGTTGGGAATTCATAGCGTGGATTTTGTGAAAATTTGGAATGAATTCCTGACTTTTTTTCGTCGTCCATTGAAGGAGAGGGCGCGATTTTGAAGACGTTGACCACTTGATGGAGTTTGACCACGGATTAGGGCTTGGACCTTGTTATTTATACCCTATATTTAATTTTATTTAATTCAAATATTCTTGTTTATCGTAACGAACTCCAAACAAGACCCAACGACTGTCGCCCCTAGCTAACTACCCCCATTCCGAACACAATGGGATATGTCCTGCAAGCCAATTCGACTGTTTCGATCAGTTTTCATCAAAATTAAAATATAATTAAATAGAACGGTCAATATTGATTTTAACGTACATTTCAATTTACTGGGGTCACATACTGACTCTAAAAATTCCAGAAAAATTATTTCTTGCTTCGTATTGATGATACGGTCCTAACAAAACTAATTTCGTGCAATTCTGAGACCGTTTGTAAAATGGCCATTTTCCAGTCGATTAAAATTGACTGAAACTGTCAGAACACGTTTAACTTCGCCACGCTCACATATTGACTTCAAAAATTATGAATTTTGAAACCTAGCAATAATTTGACATTCTGGTTCCAAAAAAAGTGGTTTCGTCGAAAACAAAGGTCGTTTGCAAAATAGCTATTTTTAAAGGCCTTTATATATATTAAAATATATATAAATTCCACAGCGACTTTTCTGAATTTCAAACTGGACATATCTTTCAACTTCTAAAGTGAAATCTTAGTTTCTTACATTCATTAGAAAGATATCGTCAAACAGATTTAGATATTTCTGGTTTTGTCCAATTCCGACTTAAAACAAATTCTGTATATTCATTTGAAATTCGAAATCGAAATTTCAAACTACCGCGCCATTTCAGGCTTGTTATATAATTAAAATATATTTATTCGTTTTAACTTCATCGAAAATAAATTTTTCGTCGTTATTATTTAAAATAATTCATTTTAAATAATCAAAATTCATTAAAATAGCCAAAATAAAAATTTTAAATTGGCTCGGATTTCCGGGTTATTACAGTGAGATTTACAAGGTCTATATCTTTCCGCTGTACCTCGACAATACTATCCGATAAGATACGTCGAGCTTCGATGTTGAATAATAATACGAGAAATATGATAATGGAGCACGATCTCGAATGTTGCAATAAGATCAAGACTCTAAAATGCTTCATTCAGCATCATGGAAATTACAGTTTGTTGATTGCAACTTAATTCATTTGTAACTTAATTCCTCCTTTCAGGTGTGTACTAGATATCAAAGTCATAATAGGCAAGGAATTCGAGCTAACGTTGTGGCTGCATATTTGGCTCCTATTAGGTGAATAGATACTTGAAAGACTTATGATCAATGTAGAGAATAAAATGCTTACCCAAAAGATAGTGACTCCATATCTTTAAGAAAAGACAATGGTGGCTAACACCAAGTCATGGTTAGCATACCGAACCTCATTCAGACGCAATTGCTTAGAAACTAGGGAAAGTACCCGGTCTCTCTACATTAGCATGGCACTGACGTCAAATCTACTAGCATTGGTGTAAACAATAGGGTCCTTATTCCCTTGGGAATCACCAAAATAGGAGCATGTGTGAGAAACTCTTCCAATTTATGGAAAAAATCCTCAAACTTATCAAACCAAATAAATTGAACGCCATTGCAATAAGGCTCGTAGGAGGAAGAATAATGCAGGAAAATCCATTAATGAACCGATGGCAAGCACCTACCAATCCAAGGATGTTACAGAACTCAGAAAGGTTTTATGGCATTTTCCAATTCTAAATGGCTTCGATCTTTTATAGATCGACAAAATTCCTTCAGAAGATACGACATGGCCTAGAAACTTCACCTTATTCTCCTAGAAATGGCACTAGGAGAATATGGTCTTAAACTGATGGTGATGAAAAATACACAGGATGATCCTCAAGTGCTAAGCATGATTAGCTTCAGGTTAAGAATATATGAGATTGTCTTTGATTAAAACCAAGAGGAACTTATAGAGTTATCCTTGGAATAATCAATTCATCAGAACGATGAAGTAGGCTAGAGCGTTCATCAAACCAAATGGCATAATGATCCTTTAATAAGAACCATATCAAGTGCGGAATGTTGTAAAAGGAATGATGTCCTCCAAAATCGAGCTGGGAAAGACATTGGCGCCACATAGTTGATCGAACATATCGTCGACCATAGGCAATGGAAGTCGATTCTTGATGGTTAACTCATTAAGCTTTCGGTAATCGACGCAAAGTCTAATAGTTCCATCAAGCTTCTTTACGAATACAACTATGACACTCCACGTTGAAGAACCAGACTAGATATATTGTTTGGCTTTGAGTTCTAATAATTATTTCTTGATTTCCTCATTTTCTTTAGTAGACGTCCTCGTGCGAGGATGACTAACTAGTTCTCCCCCCGGAATGAGATCGATGCGAAACTCAATCGCCCGCTTGGGTGGAAAACCCGAAACAAATTCGAAAAATCACAAATGATAGGAAACTAAGATATATCATCTCATCTTGAGATTCGAGAGAAAATAAAGATGCTTTAGAATCGTAATCGACATCTCGAAGAATAAGAAATAACTGACAAGGTGAATTAGGATGCCTAAGGTAAATAATTATCCTGGAACAAAAAATTCAGACCTCGTAGCGAACGAGCCATTTCATACCCATTATCATATCAAATCCATTATAATGTATAACGTGTAGATTCACACAAAAAGAATAGCCACATAGTAAAATCTCAACATTTTCACATAACATGCTAAGAGTTGTGGAACCCCTGATAGGATTTGCAATCCTCAAAGAATTCACAAGACAGGTCACATCCAAAGAGATAACATCTATAAGTTCCTTCGATACGAATGAATGTGATGCAACTGTATCAAAGAGAACCCGAACAGTATGATTATGAAACAAGATAGAACTTCGAGGATAGATGGGAAAGTACCTTGGCGCTGAAAAGTTCAACTAGAAGCATCTACCTCAATATGTTTTCTGTAACAACCCAAATTTTGATAGACCGATTTTTTCTCCAAAATCCCAATATATTGAAGCTCTTGTTAGCTCGTCTGGTATCCAGCAGAAAAGATAGAGATAATAAATATATCAAAGCTCGACAAAACATCTCACAGCGGAATGGATAAAATAAAATAATAAAATATAGCCTTACGGAAAGAATGACAATTCCTAACAAGTGTCCAAAGGCTACCAAAATCTATGCCAAAAGTCTAACCTATGAGTATGTTACGAGTAGGGAGTAAGAACACAAGTTCTGGTGAGAGGATAAATCATACATTCTGAAATAACCATACATATATCGTTCAGTTACCTTTTTTTAATTATTAGGCTATTCAGGTTAACATCACTCTAGGCTCTACACTCACATCATACGTATCTGCTCCCTAGTAAATTAAACCTAATATAATAAATATGTAGCTATGCCCAACATCTCAAGGTATTACCATAGTACCCCCTCGTACGGTCTCCACTATCGTACACTGGAAGCATGCACAACCTTCATCCCACACTGGACAACATGTGGAAATCTTCATGGTTACGCCACGTAATCGCATAGAACCACCATCATTATGCCACGTAAGCGTACAGATCCTCATATCTGAGCCCCTCGGTCGAACCTCGTTTCAATATGGAGGAATCCCCTAACGTTTACAATACACCACCCAATACGTGTATTCAAACCCTAGTAGGAACGTACTTCCTACGACAACCCGAGTTCCGTAATAGGGTTGCATCCAATGCACGAAACTCGATCGGGAGCTTTCAGTCTCTATAAAGGACAACTTCGTTAGGCCTATATTACATATATCCACATATGGTATGTATCTTTTCACGATGGCTATGTCCCCACCCTAGGCCCTCCCTCAACTAATGAAAGATTACATCAAGAGCTAATGGCATGTCCCTATCAACCAATCTAACATCCAATTTGGTGTGTCTCTCAACCAACGCCTCGAGAGTGAAAGATCATTGGTCTAGTGGTTTAGCTCTTAGTCTTTCTACATCCCGCTGATTGTCGATGACAGGTATCCGATGATTACTATCCTTAATTTGATTCTGACCGCCTCCTCCCAGAGCGAGGTAAACAACTGAATCACCTAACGCCATCTGCCATAGCCTTCTAACTGCAACTCCTCAGATGCAGTCAAGGTATACCTTAGATGGTGCAACAGACCTATCTCCGAGTGATGGCTTCATCCGATTGTTCCTCGAAGGGCTATGTCAAAGTACCTTACCACGCATGCTTCCCTCCTGTCCCATACAATAATTAGTTGGACGTGCTCCTCTCGTGTCTCTAAACACCACGATGATTTACCCCATTGGGTTCTTCATCTCCATATGTACGGACTAATCCAAGCGCATCACGCCATCGCGTTATTAGATACTATGTATAATCTTTTAATCACGCCCTAGCTGTAACTTATCACATTGTTAACTAACTTGATTGTTTACAAGTTCATTTTCTATTCAAGTTACTGGTTTATTAGCTTCTATTTGGCCGCTTACTTTCCCTAATCATCCCTACGCTGGTTGAACGGACTTCCACTTATTATTACATTCATTAAACTTAATCCTCCCAATTATAAGTCTACCAATAATAAGCCTACTTTATTCTTTCTTATTTAATTATAACCTTATGTTATACTGTTACCACAACCGTTGATGCGGGTTTGCTTATTAACTTAGCTCCCTTAGCCCCCTTAGCTAAGGTTGATTAATAATTTCTTTGTTCAACATTAATTATAATCTGTGTTTCCACTTGTCCCTGGGTCAAGCCTACCTATTATATTTCGTTCCCATTCATATAATTAATTATAATAGGTTATATTCCCCATTCATTACATTTTCCTTAGGTTCCTTATTATTTTGCCAAACCTTTGCCATTGTAACTTTTTTTATTTACCATCTTGTGCTTTTTTACTATTATAGGAAAATATTTCATACACTTTATTAAATTGGTTTGTGGAAATGTATAAAAATCTATTTCCATAGTATACATCAACTAAGATCCGTAGTTGCAAGCCATTTCTTTTATTTACATCACGTGCATATATATATATATATATATCTGATTAGTGTGTAATACGATAGAAGAACCCCTATTTCATACTAATCCCTATTACTTTTCTTTTCTTGCAACTAAGTTCTTTGTAATTTACCGTAATGCTAATTACTGAAATATATCCCTTTTTCCACCCCAACTAATTCAGTCCACTACTAATTCCCTTTTTCTAAGTTGTATATTATTTCTTATTTTTCATACGCAATTTCTAATTAAGGGAAATTCCTATGTGAAATTAGGCATAGTAATTCTTTTTCCACTATTTCCATAATTTATTGCAATATTTTTAAAACATATTCAATTTACCGTATAATTACAATCTTAAGACTATATGCATAATCACTATCAAATTCACTATTTTAATATTACAGTCGTTCTCAAATGCAAATAGTGGGAATAAATTTATACAACACTAACACTCTTAATGTACGTAGGGAATGAACTACATCACAATTATCACAATTTCAGTTATTCATTACATTAAGAGTTACGAGGAAGTTAAACGATAAATATAGCGTTACCAAAAGGTATAAATTAAATCCACTCACCTGACTTCTTTGCAATTCTTGAATCTAATTCACATCTATTACCCCGTGGTCTTCCTAATTGAATCTAATATGAAATAACCACGAATTTACAAATCTGACGCTAAAAGAATGAAAGAAATCATATTAATTCAAATTCATAGAATTTACCTCACGCAAATGAGAAACCTGAACACATATAACATAGATCTATATTCTTAATCTTCAAATCTTGAATCAAAATTCCTAAAACTAATATATTCCTATTTCCGAAATATTCGGAGAAGAAAGAAAATGGCAGAGCCTTGGCGTCATCTCAGAAAATTTGAGTCGGAGGCTAGGCGCTGCTAGATAATTTATAGGTGCACGGAAGATTCTTGTTCGTTGGATCAAATATAATGAAATTCGAGCTATTTAAGTCAAAAATTGATGCCACTTTACCCAGGTTACGTCGACCTGGACCCCTGGTGGGTCAGCCCCTGGGTCAACCCATTAGTAGCATGGGTCGACCCACTACATGGGTCAATTACGGTTATTTTGCCTTTTATTAATTTCTTGTTTAACGTTGTTGTAACGTTCATTTTCTTACTAAATAATATTATGTTAATTAATTTCTTCCATTTATAAGTACATTTAACGTTTCAAATTCAAATTTGCATGTATATATTTGCACATAATTTCACAAACTTTTATGCTGCGCATTAAACAATATTATTAATGTTATCAGTTCATCGATTTCTTCCTTTTTAAAATATGTTCAGATTTCAAATGCAGCTATTTTCTTGAATATTTTTCATTCATTTCAAATTTATTACTCTACTTTTTAAGTTTACAATTAAGATTTCAGTTTTGAATCTGTGCGTATATATTTATGCACAACTCCATTTATTTTCAAAATTCAAAGTTTTTCCCGATATTTATTTCTTACTTATTTTGATTGATTGCATGTTTTAATTGAATTTAATATTGATATATATACAAACACATACACATACACATACACGTATATTTTTCTCTTAGAACATGCATCCTTCTAGTTGGCCCTCTTAAAGTTAAAATGGTGGGACTCAAACTCCTGACCTCTACCTTGTGAAGTGCATGCTCTACTAATTTACCTAACTTATCTTTTATTCATTAGACTAAAAACATTGGTAACTATTGTGCTTATTTGTGTTTGTCTTATATCTTCTTTTTCATGTTTGTTCTAAAACTTCATTTAATGATATCTTCTTCGTTTTAAATCCAATTTCTGCAAACATAGGTCTAAATTGATCAGAAAATCATCGCGACGCTAGCTCCATTACCAAATTTAAAAAAAAAAATATTATTTAATTTTAAAATGCGGGTTGTTACGTTCTCCTATGCTTAGGAAATTTCGTCCTCGAAATTTGGTAAGGGTAAAATTAAGTAATTCCTCGCATAATTTACAACCATCATGTGTACATCCAACTTTGCAACCATTTGTGCACTTGTGCAAAGTGTAACCCAACATAATAATGCATGAATGCAATGAATGCGTAACCGTTACCTCATATATGAATGCAAATTTTCTTGAAAACCTTTTGAAACATGATGCACACACCCTAAATATATTAGAAATATATATATATGTATATATATAAATGAAATATTTTGAAAATCAAAAACACTTTTTCATCCAATTTTTCCTACATTTTTACAGAGTAAGAGCGTAGTTCATCCAATTTTGCATCCAAACCTTACCAACCAACTTTAAATTTGCAAATTACAGAACAGTCTTATTTTCTAAATTCGATTTCTTATGTTAGAAAGAGGTAGAAAATTAAAATTTTACATATTCACAATCCACTTTTACGTACCTTTTTTCCCTAAAATTTTAATTGTTAATTTTACACAAATTATTATTTTCTATTCCAAGCACGTTTGCATAAGAAATTTTTTCTTTCTATTTTCCAAACTTACTTTGGAAGAATTCATTTTTTATTTGTTCTCTATTTTTGTAGTTGTCATCATTGCTTGTTTTCTTTTAGTTTCTCATATTTTACCTTCTTTTAATTTAATTTACAACATCCTATGTTTTTGTTCTTATCTAGCGATCATTACAAACATCTAGGAAGAAAATATTCAACTAAACGATTCTATTTTTCTAAAATAGAACACTACATAGGAATGTAAGTCTGTACTTAAAGAAAACTTTCCTATTTCCTCAAGGGATGCTAAAAAGAATTTCTATTAATTACTAACCTTGTCATTCATTTACTATTAAAAATTTCAACTTGCTTTTTTTAAAAGCAATAACCACTTGAAACATCTTTTCAAAATTTCCTCAAACCTTTACTAACTTCCATGCACACTAATGAGCACTAAATTATTTCTAGTTAAATAAGATTAACCTTTCACCTATATTTTGTACATCTCTTTCACTGTACATTTTCTTGTCACTTTAACAAAACATGTTCACTTACAAGTCTATTGATTCATAAGAACTAATCTAATAATTCTTCCTATCCTAACAAGTCAAAGTGTGTCACAATCCATCCTTTAAAAAAAAAATTTTTTACTCAAGGTCACTTATGCACACCATAATGCCAATTCATTTATTCATGCTTTTTATTGACCACTTATATCGCTTGACCCCACAACCTTCTTACGCATTTAATACTTTGAAAAAAAATTTGCACAATTACCTCAAAAATCCGTTTAATGCAACTATTAACATTGCAAACCAATAAATTTATAAAATTGTAAACTTTTAAATTTCTGAAACTTGCAAACTTTTTCTAAAAGACTTTTTCTACACTTAAAATTTTGTTCAGTTCTTTTTAAAAGTTCTAACTATTTGGCTAATTACAAAGCGGTAGTCTCTAACTTTTGCATTTTCCAAGATCTTTGCATGAAATTACATTTCTTCATCCTAAATTTCTTCCTTACATAAATTTCTTTCAAACTATGTCTGAACTGAATAATAAGACTAGCGCCTCTTTTGCGCCAAATATATATGTATATATATATTCCTAATCCATTTTCTCCTTTTTAATATTTTCTCAATTTACGAGGCCTTACTACCCAATGCACTAATTTAAATACGAAAATTTCAAATATTTACACATGGAAACTTTTTTCCAACATCGTGTATACTTTCCACCCACCCTAACCACTCATGGGTCTATAATCCTCAAACTTCCATAACCATTTCCTAAGTATACAAAATCAACATCCAATTTCCTACATGTGTCATTCACTTAATTAGTGAATTCCTCAATGGATATAGGTATATATAATATTTATATTAAAAATACAAATATGCTCACTTATTATCTGTATAGGAATCCTAAACCTGATATCTGATACCAGATATAACAACCCAAATTTCGATATACCCAATTTTTCTCAAAAGTCTCAATCTATCAAAGCTTGAGTTGGCTTGTTTGGTATCCTACAGAAAAGATAGAGATAATAAATATATTAGAGCTTGAAAAAACATCTCACAATGGAATGGATAAAATATAATAATAAAATTTAACCTTACCGAAAGAATGAAACTACTTAACAAGTGTCCAAAGGCTACCAAAATCAATGCCCTAAGTATAACCTGCGAGTATGTTACGAGGAAGGGGTCAGAACACAAGTTCTGGTGAGAGGACAAATCATACATTTTGAAATAACCCTACATATACCGTTCAGTTACAATTTCTTAATTATAAGTTATTCGGATTAACAACACTCCAGGCTCTGCACTCATGTCGTATCCATCTACTCCTTAATAGATTAAACCTAATATAATATATATGTAGCTATGCCCAACATCTCAAGTTACTCACCATAGTACCCCCTTGTACTGTCTCCACCGTCACGGCATGGAAGCGTACACAATCTCCATCCCACACTGGACCGCATATAGAAATTTTCATCGTTACGCCACGTAATCGCATAGAACCACCATCACTATGCCATGTAAGTGTACGAATCCTTGTATCCGAACCCTTCGGTCGAACCTCGCCTCGACATAGAGGAGTGCTCTAACATCTATAATACACCACCCAGTGTGTGTATCTAGATCCTTACACGAACGTACTACCTACTACAACACGAGTTCCAAGATAGGTCTGCATCTAATACACAAAACACGGTCGGGAGCTTTCAGTATTTGTGAAGGATAGCTTCGTTAGGCCTACATCCCAGATATCCACATATGGTCGGTCTTTTTTCGCGGTGGCCACAGCCCCACCCTTGCCCCTCCCTTAACTAATGAAAGACTTGAGCTACTGATGTACCCCTATCAACCAATTTAGCATCCAATTTGGCGTGTCCCTCAACTAACGTCTCTATAGTGAAAAATCATTATTTAAATGGTTTAGCACTTAGTCTTTCTGCATCCTACTAATTGTCGATGATAGGTATCTGACGATTACTATCCTTAATTTGGTCCTAACCACCTCCTTTTAGAGCGAAGCAAATCGCCGAATCACCCAACAATATCTGCTACAGCCTTTTTGACTGTCAGTCCTCGGTTTGCAGTCAAGGTATACCCTAGATGGTGCAAATAACCTGCCACTGAGCAATGGCTTCATCTAGTTGTTCCTCAGAGGGCTATCTCCAAGTACCCTACCACGTCCCGCAGAAGCCTTATGCTTCCCTCTAGTCTCGTAGAATAATCAATTGGACGAGCTCCCCTCTTGTCTTCAGACACCACGATGACCTACCCCATTGGGTACAAACTGGTCCAAGAGCATCACATCATCCCATTAATAGATCCTATGTCTAATCTTTTAATCATGCGCTTGCTGTAATTTATCACATTACTAATTAACTTGATTATTTACACATTTTTTTTCTATTCAATTTTCCTAATTCACTTTTTTTAATATTACAGTAGTTCCTAAACACAAATAGAAAGTTATGGGAATAGATTTATACAACGATAACATTCTTTACATGCTTAGGGAATGAATTATGTCACATTTACCACATTTTCAATTATTCATTACATTAAGAATTACAAGGAATTTAAACGATAAATATATTGTTATAAAAGGTATAATTTAAATCTACTCACCTGACATCTTTCCAATTCTTGAATCTGATTCACATCTGCTACCCTATGGTCTTCCTAATTGAATCTAATATTGAATTAACCAATAATTTACAAATCTGTTGCTAAAAGAATGTAAGAAACCTTAATAATTCAGATTCACACAATTTAACTCATACGGACGAGAAACCTGAGCACCTATATCGTAGATTTATGTTCTTTGTCTTCAAGTATTGAATTAAAATTCCTTAAACTAATATATTCCTATTTATGAAAGATTTGGTGAAGGAAAAAAATGGTAGAGCCTTGGCGTCGTCTCAGAAAATATGAGTCGGAGGTTAGGCTCTGCTAGTCTATTTATAGGTGCATAGAAGATTCTAGTTTGTTGGATCGAACATAATAAAATTTGAGTCGTTTAAATCGAAAATCGATGCCACTTTGCCCAAGTTAGGTTGACCTGGACCCCTGGTGAGTCGACCCTTGGGTCGACCCGCATGCAGTCAGGGTTGACCCATTACCTGAGTCAATTACGTTGATTTTTCCTTTTACTAATTTATGGTTTAACATTGTTGCAACGTCGATTTTCTTACTAAATATTGTTGTGTCAATTAATTTCTTCCATTTGTAATGTACTTTTAACGTTTCAAATTTGTGTATATATATTCAAGCATAATTTCGCCAACTTTTATTCATTAATGGTTGTGTGATAAACGTTATTATTAACGTTGTCAATTAATTGATTCCTTCCTTTTTAATATATGTTCAAATTTCAAATGCATCTATTCTGTTGCATATATTTCATTCATTTCACATTTATTACTTTTCGTTTTATGTTTATGCTTAAGATTTCAATTTTGAATCTGTGCGTATATATTTATGCACAACTCCGTTGATTTTCAAAATTCAAACAGTGTTTTTCCAACATTTATTTCTTACTTATTTTGATGGACTTCATGTTACTTTTGAATTTCATATTCATATATACACAGACACACACACACACATAGAAATACACATATATTTTCTCTTAGAAGATGCATCCTTTTAATTGTCCCTCTTAAAATTAAAGATATAATGTTTGCAGGACTCGAACTCCTTATCTGTACCTTGGGAAGTGCATGCTCTACAAACTCACCTACCTTAGCTTTTGTTCACAAGACTAAAAATATTGGTAGCTATTGTTCTTATTTGTGTTTCTCTTATATCTTCTTTTTCACTTCATTTAAAGATATCTACTTCATTTTAAATCAGTTTTCTGCAAACCATAAGTCTAAATTTATCAAAAAATCGCCGCGAACACAATGACGCTTGTTTCATGACCTAATTATGAAAATTTAACAAAATTTTATTTTATTATTTAATTTAAAAACGCGGGGTGTTATATTTTCTTGATCTAGCAAGCTTACTATATTTGGGGCACTTAGAAGACTAGTGTGCCTCGTGCTTGCAATTGCAATGAATAATAGGCTTGGGACATTCCTGAATAAGTTGATCATGCAAACCATAGTTAAAACATGACTTATGAAAAGGATTCGTTGCAACAGAATGAGAGCTAGAGCTAAGAGGCTTCTTTTTCTTTGTTTATGTGGGAAAGACTGACTTATTGAAAGGGAAATATTTCTTGTTTGGATTTTCATGAATCTTAGTTTCATCGCTACTATCTTTCTCCTTTTCGGCAGCTTTAAGATGAAGTGTCAAGTTAATAAGCTCCTCATAAGATAACTTACCTTGGAGCATTAAAGATTTCTTCAAGTGCTTCTTTAGGCTACATACATACTTGAAATTAGTCTTATGAGGAGTACTAAAATGCTCGGGACCATATTCAAATAAGGCCTCGAAGTAAGCTACATATTACAAAACTGGCGACTTTCCTTGCTTCAATTCAAGGAAATGATGGACTAGAATTGCTTCTTCTGACTCAGGAACGAACTTAAGCTCAAAGCGCTCCCTGAGCTATTTCCGATCAAGATTAGGCTCATCAACCTCAGTTTTAAGAAGCTCATACCAATCCAAAGCACGTTCTTGCATTATGCTCGATGTTACAAGAATTCGATGGTGGTCATATAAATCCATGACAGAAATGATGATCTTGCATGTACGCAACAATGCTTGAACCTCTAAAACAGTCTTAGAGCCCTCGAAAGGCTTGCCTCCTAAATGGGCTAAATTGCTACACATACACGCAAAGGTAGACTTAAGCAGAGGAGAAGATCGAGCAAGAACTGGAGGCTGAGTACTTCGGAATAGCTCTGCAAACTTTTTGGTAGACATGTAGATGCTCTTTGGGTGTGGGCCGCTAGACTGTCTAGCACCAGAGACGTCGTCACTTGTTTTCCTTCCATAAGCTGAAAGGATAATGGAAGATAAGGATTATTATATGGGTAAAGTATTATTAGATGAATTTAATATGGAATACTACGGAATCTACAATGCATTCCTAGACATATTCCCGACTAAAATCTACGCTTAAAGGACACAAAAGTTTAATGGCATGATTCAAGATAACATCGATTAGGGACTATGTTAACCTTTATATTATACTTCGATGCATTGCATTACATGATCTGTTATGTTTTCATCATACTTTGTTCTGAATTCAGGTCGAATACCAAGCTGTGGCGCCCTTCCTCGAGACTTACACTAACAAAGAGTATTATTAAGTAATAATGTCTGCTAGTGCAGAGAAAAGGGTTGGTTATAAGCGACCGTCCATGAGTCTTATATTAAATAGATATTGAATGCATTGATTTGTTGCTCTCTTTTTTTCTTACCTCATGTGGATTGAAGTACTCAAGTCTATATTAATACAATACAATACTATAGTGGCTAACTGATCTATCAAGAATAAAACATAATATCATCCAATAATATATATCATAGAACAATAGACACAACTATATACAAATACAACAAGGATAATACAAAGTGATAAACAAGTGAGTGGTTATACAACCATACATATACATCAAGTCCAAAATAATATGCACATATCAGGGTTACATAAATAACCACAAGGCGACTACCCAAAACATGCCTGAGTGTCGAAATCAAATATATTAGGAGAAAACGAGTTTTTAAATTGGTTTCAAAAAATATTCCGAAAGCATTCTTTAAGAATTTAACTATTGTATAGAAATATATAAATAAAATAGTTTTGAGTAAATTATATGTTTATAAATTAGTTTTGCAAAATATTTATCTTAAAAACAAAAGTTTTATATATTAAAATTATTTCAAAAACAAGTTATAAACAGATGCACTGTGTAAGCAAAATCATGAAATTGTAACACCCCGCAATTTTAATAACAAAATTATCAAAATAATTATATTAATGATATGCGTTTGAAATTTGAAAACAAAGGCATGTTATAGAAGAGCAATAAATAAAAAAATTGCCCTTGTACAAACTAAGTGTGCATAGGTATATATAGAATTAAATAAAAAGAAATAGAAGAAAGAATGGAAAAAATGGTACGCACATTAATTGTATAAACAATATGCATTTGAATTTGAAAGCGATTAACATTAATATTGCAACATTCCTTTTAATTGACAATGCATGCATAAGTAACATTAAAAGAGAACAAATGGGAATAACATCAAAATTTGAAATAGACAATCAATTTTGGAATGTTCACTCATATGTTGATATAATTATAATTAAATATGTAGATATAAGTTATAGAAATAATGCGTCTCATAAATAGCATGAAACCAAGAAATAAAAGAAAGTTCAAATGGCTCTAATTAAGCAATGTTTCAATTTAATATGCGCATATTAATAAGTGTGCATTTGAAATGAGAATTAATCGTGTGTTAAAAGTGTGAAAACTAAATAAAAACAGGAACAAAAATAAAAAGGAATAAAAACGCAAGAATTTGAAGATAGAAAAATTAGTAATGTGCATACATTGATTACGCATTTAAAATTTGGATGCGCATTAAAACAAGAAACTAGGCAATTAACATTGAAGGCAACGTTCAAAGAAAATTTATGTGCATATTAAATATGCGTTGAATTTGAAACTAATGGGCATAAAACCGAAAATAAATAAATTTAAAACGTTAAGGAAATAATAATGTTTAAATAGAGAAAATCACGTAGAAAAAGAAGACCTGATATACGATTTTTAATTATATATGGGTCAACCCACGCTAGAAGTGGGTTGACCCAGTGGTCGACCCATTTTCAGGCCAAGATAGCGTGTTTTCTTCTTTATGAGTGGTCCAATTTAATCTTTGTAAATGGGTGGATGTTGTTCTTCTGGGAAGTTACAAATAATCCTACATGGCCTAGCTTCCAACGAATATTTTTTGAGAGGGCGCCAGAGTTGTGCTATTTTCTATTCTTCTCCAATCTCTTCAGAAGTAAATTATATTTTAGATTTAGGATTTCTAATTCAAGAACTGAAGGAAAATATAGTAGATTCAAGATGTAGGTACCCAGATTCCATAAATCTATAAAAGTAAACACAAATTCAAAACATAGACCTAAATCCCAGGTGAGTGGATTTAAATTATATTTTCAAATAATGGTATGTTATATTATTTGATTCCTATAAAAATTTATAATATGTTCTCTTTTTCTTTCCCCACTTTCTGCGTCGGAATATATAGTTTATATTGAATTTTTATTTAGTGCAGAATATACATGAACTTGAAATGTTGGTTTGTATAATTGAATTGTTCGCCTAATATCTACGACTGATTATAATCCCGTTTGTTTACACATGTTGGAAAATATAGTTTAATTGGAATTATGAACATAGAGGGAAAATTTGATGATTTGGGGCTAAATGAATGTATAATGCCAAAAATTAAAATGAAAGGGGTATCTGGATTGGAAGTAAGCAAACTTGATATAATTAAGATTATGCACAATAAATTTCGTGGTTAAATGGTAAATATAACCATTTCCTTATTATTTGTAAGAAATCACCTTTCAGATCTAGAATGTAATGAATATAGGAATTAATGGGATTGAAAGAGAAAGGGAATAAACTCAATTGTCCAAATTTACTGTAGTCATGTCAAAAAGGAGGAAATAAGTTAAGAGAGGAACCAATATATACTACTTAAAATAGGAAATTTTAATGGCCTAGATTGGTTGGTTTGGAAAAAGAGGAATGTATTTCCATACTTTAGTATATAAAAGAACCAAAAAAACATAATTGCAAGTTTAAAAATAAATAAAGGCGTGGATTAGTGAGAAATAGGATTTTGCCATATTGCGCACAATTCAATAACCTAAAAATAATTGAAAGAGATGTCTTGCACTTATGGGTTTCTATTGAAGTAATTACCTTAAGCTATGGAAATAGATTTTGTATAGTTTTAATATCCAATCAATTAGGAATAAATCTAATTTCCTAAAGAATAAATTATAAATACGGAAGAAGGGGTAACAGTACTGAAAGACGTTATGTAGAGAAATAGGATTAAAAAAAAGGCTTATTGTAAACTTAGTTCAATAAGAAGAATTTTATGATGATGGTACTATTGTGAAAAATGAACTACAACCAATATTTTCATAAAAATCATGATAATCAGACATAGTTTGTTTGCAAATATGGATTTGATAGGAAATGATTGAGAGAACAATTAGTCTTTAATATTTACATATTGATTCACAGTGTGTGGGTAAATTATAAACCTAGAACTTTTGTCTGTTAGGCTTTAACAGGAACGTATTGACTTAAAGAAGTTAAGTTATGCTTTAGAACTAAAATTCTATGGTAAATATTAAAGTTGATTAATGAAAGAAATAATATTTAGACTAAATGGATTAGTGAATATAATAAATGTACGAAGAGGAAGGTAAGTGAAACACATAATGGTAAATTAGACATAGAGTCTAATTATTATAATGAAATGCATTTGGTCCAGTTCGAAAGAATGAAGTGCCTATCAGGGCAAATCATCGAAGGTGTTTGGAGACGTGATGGGAGCACATCTAACTTATTTGAAGGGACGAAAAAAAGTGCGGGACTTCCACGGGACGTGCGGATACTCCGTGATGGTCCTTGTGGTAGGTTCAGGCTTGTACCCAAAGAGGCATAGTCTGTACGGTACCATCCGATGAGTATCCTTGGCTGCATTTTTGTTGTGTGCAACCTATAAAATGATTGGGGTGATTTTTAGGATGATTCGGCGGCTTCCTCAGGGTGGGAGGCTTCGAGGTCAGGACCCAACAAAGGATAGTTGGTCGTTGGACGCCTGTCATTGTCAGTCGGAGCGTATACAAGAAAGACCGGGGCTAAAGCAAGAGGCCAATGATCTTCGCTATCGAGTCATTGGATGAGGGACTACATGTTTGTTTGTTAGGTTCGTTTACTTAGCTCTTTTTGAACGGTCTTTCATTTTTCAGGGGAGGTCGATGGGGCCTAGAAGATCCATAAAAGAGAAAAACTAAATTTTGATATCTTTATTGTGGGCCTAACGAAGCCAATAGTTTGGGCTTAACATAACCATTTTAGACAGATATAGAAAAGCCACCGACTAAGTTCCGTGGAAGAACTAAGGTTTTGGATACCTTTATGGCTCAACGGTTAGAGCCTATTTGCTTTTGTGGCGTAGTGATGAAGACATGGTGCGTTTTCACAGCATGGTCTAGTATGCTTTCATAGTGTGACGTTGGAGGTCTTGTATGTTTTCATAGTACAACGATGGAGATCGCTCGAAGAGGGTATACCTCAATGTATTGGGCGTATAGCTGCATATATATGGTTTATTAGGTTAATCTACATGGGAGTAGATGGGTACGATTTATGTGTGAAATCGAAAATGTAATGTGTAATAAACGCAAAACAGCTGAATACTATAAACAACGATAGAACTGCATATGTAGTGTTATTTATAGAAAGTATAATTTGTCTATTTGCCAGAACTTTTGTTTTGACCTCCTCCTTATAATAATCCCGCATGTTAGACAGAGATTATACAACTTAGAGACACTTGTTAGACAATATCATTATTGGGGTAAGTATTTACTTACTAGTGTATTTTATTCATTCTGCTATGAGATATTTCATTGTGATCTCTGATATATTTTATCTTTGCTTTTCTGCAGGATGCCAGACAAACCAAGTCGGGTTTCAGTGGAGAGATTTTAGCATTTTGCGAAAAATTCGTGTTTGCTGAAGTTTTGGTTGTTACAGAAATGTTCATGAAATTAACACACAAAATTCAGTTGAAAATTCATCGACCCGAAACATGGATCAACTATAATGTTGCCTTTCCACTTTATAAGATTAGGTCCACTAAAATATCTTAAAATAGAGTCGCAAAGCCATTTGGAAATCACTGGAAATCAAAAGAGTCAATAAGCAAAACATACATAAGAAAGGAAATTGACTTGTCATAAATGCACTAGGCCAGGATGGTTAAACACTAGGTGAATCGACCTATGCTACTTAAGGTCGACCTTAAAGTTGACCCCAAAAAGCTCAAAGTCGACCTGAAGGTCGGACCTGCTATAGGAAATTTTTCCTAATTCAATTACAACTTTGAACAGAAAATTGAACTAGTTTTAGCTAGATATCAGGCTTGATTTTAAGCGTAATCAAAGTGTAACAAATTGACTTAATACGAGATAGTTTTGGCATGGGTTCAACACATAATCAAAGAGTTGTAGGATCACAATATTAGACATAGAGAAATTGAGTTGCTGTGAACATAAAATTAAGTTTTAGATTTATTGGTAAACATAATTTACATAAGAAACTTACAACAACCAAACAAGAAACTTTTTTAAAAGCTAGAAATTGTGAGATAAACTTACCATTAATTGAGATTGAAGCTAAATTTTAGCGACTAAGCAAGTTGATAGAAGCCTTTTGTCTTGGGAAAGGTCTCAGCTACCCGTAGAAGCAAATACAATGACATGCAAAAAGAAATACAATTATCGTAAATAGAAAACTTCTCCAATTTGAGAAATTGGGAAATAAATCTTGGTTTTTGCTGTAGATTACCTATTAGAGTAGGATTAGCAAACTATTTCTCAATTTTTGAGTTTTTTTAATTTGAGAAGAGGATTTATTAGTGTTGATGTCAAAAGTTGGTCACTAGTGACATTCAACCCCCAATCATGTGAAGACCGCACGAATAATAATCACAAAGTACAATAAAGTAAAGATAACAGGGAACATGCAAGACTTTTTACAGTGGTTCGGCGAAGATGGTGCCTACATCCACTTTATATATACTAATTTGGCTTTTATTACAAGTATAATGCCTTTTCTATTTGAGAAAAGAAGAGGATTTGGCTCTTTTGGGAGTTAGCCGTATAGAGAACTTAGAATTAGAAGTCTTAATTGGAGATCAGAGCGTCCAAAAAAAAGCTCCTTTCCTCTTTGAGTTTGGATGTATTTACAGATGGAGAAGTGGAATGAGCGGGCAGCCACGTGGCTTGCCTCTTTAGCGGAGCTCGGACATGTAGAGCTCAATTATTGGAAGTAGTTGCGGCGGTGGGTCCCATCTACTGCTGATTAATAGTATCCTCGAAAATTATGGCTTATGTGGCACTCGAGTCGAGGTGTATTAAAATTATAGCTTTGTCCGAAAGTGGTTGATGCCTTGAGAGTCGGGCCGAGTGTTGAATGACTCGGCTAAATTTTCCATGTAGATCCGGAGATATCTAGTCGATCCGAATTTCATGGGAGTGTTAGACTCGTTTGGTCTGGAAGAGCGAATGGCTGGGGTACGAGACGCAATTGCTCATAGGATATTAACTCAGGCCAAATCTTTCCTAGGCTTTCTGAAGTATAGACTGTCCTATTGGTCGACCGACCGATGCTGAAAAGCATGCTTCTTGACATTGAGCTTCGGTTCGTTTAGCCGCGACAGCTTTTGCCAAAAAGTTTGTCAACACTTTGCCCTTCAAAATACATCTTTCTTGGTAAAGGAGGTGTGTTCTGAATCTCATATCGAAGTTTAATGTGCGGGTAGTGATGGTTACGTTGAACCATATTAAGGCCAGAAGTCCGACGGTCTCGATAGTTGTATTAAGACCAGAAAACCAACGATCGAAGTGGATCGTATTATGGTCAGAAAACCGACAACCACTGAGGACCGTATTAAGGCCGAGAAAGTAATTGTTAGCTTTAGTCGTGAGATTCAACACCTACAAAGGCTGTATGGGCCACTTTCAGTCTAGAGAAGGATTTGATTTTTGGTCGGGTGAGTATTAACCACACTCGGCTTAAAAATATGGGCAAGCAGTAATCACTTGGCTTAAAGAGGTAGCGATTATTATCCATACTCGGCTTACAAAGATGGCGAATATCATCAATACTCGGCTTACAGAGATAGCGAGCATCACCCATACTCGGCTTACAGGGATCGCGAGTATCATCCATACTCGGCTTATGTCAAGTGTTAATTATGCTCGACTTATGTAGGATCATTTGTGAACTTCAACAAGTGAAGAGTGCACTTGGTTCAGAGAAGGGGCGAGTATAATCCATACTCGACTTGGGGAAGTTCTACCAGACTCAGCTCAAGGAGTAGGTTTAGTTATGGTGGCAAGCTTTGATCGTGCGTTACAGATGATGGCTTAGCACTGACCATATTCGGGTCAGCGAGCGTCAGTCATGCTCAATTTAAATCATTCAAACATAATCCATGTTTACGAAAGAAAGTTCATTATTGTTAAAGAACTATTATAAGAAAGCGGAAATAAATACTAAGAGGACGGTTACTGATTCTAAAGCATGCCTAGGAGCTAAATCCTAATCTCGAACATGTGTACATTAACATGTCCATTTTATTGAAAGAAATAAAAGTACATCGAAAATAAGAAATCTAAATCTTATTAATTGATGAAGATGTCGTGAGTGCTTAGCTCAGGGTCCTTTTCGTTTCTAAGAGCTCGAGGGCAGGCCTGAGGAGCTTGGGTAGTAGATTGTGTGTAACGAACCTGTTTTTTTAACATTTTAAATTTATGGAAACAGTTTGGATTGATATTCAGGAAATTTATATTTTGTAAAAAAATCTGAAATTTAGGCTATTTCTAATTTGGTTTTAGAAATTTTAATTTTAATTTATATGAGTATTCTAATTGGATTTAAGTAGATTTATTTAGTCTTTTTGGGTTTTAAAACAAAATTTTGATATGTATTTGAAATTAAATTAAAAATATGTTTGGTGTTGTATACAACTAATGTATAATACACGAGTATACCTTGAAATGTTGTTTAAAATATGGATTGCCACTTGTTGAAGTAATTCGGCGCGTGTTCGTTCGTTTCTGCTATTCTCCACGCATGCCTTTTTTTCTCTCTTAACGCGTGTCCATTGTTTGTTTTTCCACCATCCACCCTTTTCTTTATCTCCACCATTCCTTTTAGTTTCCTCCTTCATTCAGAACTTGTTACCCTCTTCCATCCCAAACATTTTCCCAAATCTTAGAATGGCAGCCGAGAAGCTAATCCATAAATCAAATATTGTCTCTTCCCAAAATCGTTCATGCTTAAATCAATGGCCATTGTTTGTTCTCATCGCCTCCATTCCCCTATGGCAATGGCCGTCACGCCTGCCACCTCATTCTCCTCCTCCGCTGTCACCAATCGGAGTCGCACCACCTTAATCCTGACCACCGAAGTCACCTCACCCCTCTTCGCTCCATCCAGCGCCACTCGAGACCCCCTTCCACCGTAAACCAAACCGCGCCACCTCTTGTTAACCGCTGCGAACCTTCACCCACACCTTTCCAGTGCCTTGCTCCGCTCCAATTGAATTTCCGTTCTCCGCTTTCCCCTGTTGACCATCCCTCGCTCCGATTTTTGCATGCCGCACCAATTCGCTTCCTCCGCGAACTCATACCCGCTGAGCCACGTGAAGCCGCTGCGTCCAGGCACAACAACCGCGAAGACCGCCTCCTGTATTGTTCGCTCCTCCGCTTCGACATTTCGTGAGCTACCTGCGCCTCTGGTCTCCTGTAGCCACGCTGCAGCCCCTCTCGTCTATCACTGCTGTTTTGCTTCTTTTGCCTAAGCTTCGTCGGTTTAAGGTAAGTTTTGCTTACGGTTAGACTTGTTTCAGGCCTGCTATTTCGGTTTCTAAGTATAATTGTTTCGGGTTGTCTTGCTACTACACTTTGGGTACTTATATTCATATTGCCTGGTTTCATTTTGGCTGTTATGTGAAGCACAACCTGCCTTGTTTTCAATATTGTTGTGCACCTTGAGTCAGTGACTTACCCTTGCTTACAAAAACATTGACCTGCCATGCTATGGTGCCTTATGATTTGCTTAAAAATTTACACTGAATAGTGCATTTCCATGTTGGACACTTACTGAATGTAGAGGTAGGACTTACCATTATATTATAACGTTTGTTAACCCTGAAGTATGCACACCCACATCTTTATTTTTAACAAGTACTTGTTGTTGCATGCATAAGTTATCAAGTAGTAGTAGTTCAACGTTTTTAGTTGGAACACAAAGCTTATAAGTGCATGTGAAACTCCAGTAAGCTATTCTGCACATGCAAACTGAATGGTGTTATAAGGTTTATATGGTTTGTTTGGAAGATTTAAAATTCCAAGATGGGTTATGTAATAAAATGCATTTGGGTACATTAACGTTAATAGCACTTATCATTTAGATTGCTGGCATTTACTTTTCCTTCCTATCATGGATCCAACATGTGTAAAACTTAACTATGGTGATATACTTGAATTTCCACTGGTTAGATCAATCAAATTTGTCTATATACTATTATACCTTGAGGAATTGACATCACTTATATTGTATTTTGGACATAAAAGTGAAATAAGCTAGGTTCATAAATTTGTCAGTAAGTTGATGTTTATTTTCGCACTTTTGATTTTTGAGGACTTATTCTTCTAGCATTAACTTTTGGTCCATACCTCTTTGCATTGAATTGGCCTTTTTTCGCAAGCAAATATTGTGAGTCGTTTCCAATTTGTTGGTGCATGCTTTTTACTTGCTGTATATTTTGATTTTGGACATACTTGCATTGTTCTTCTAGTTGAGTAGCGAATGGAGTCCTTACCTGCTAAAAATTTCACATAGTTGTCCATATTTGTATATGATTCCAGTTGGCACCACTTGAAATTTGATTTTTCCACTTGAACCTGAGACTAGAATGCGGCACAAATTGTTTCCATACGTGGCTGTCTGCATATACTTAATGCAAATCTTGAGTTGGTCGTCCTTATTATGTTAAAATGGTTACTTAGCATTATGATGCATTGTTAATACTTGGTTTGTATAAAGAACCCTTCCATGCTTCAAATTTTGTACGCATGGGCCATCCACACATATATGGTTGCTGCATATTTTAGGTTGCCAAGTACCTGTCTTCCCCATACCGGATGGCTATGCCTTGTGTCGTTGTTGTTGCACCTGTCCGAATGTGATGTATGCATATGTTCGATCCACTTAGTTTCTTATTCAACTGTTTCATGGGTTTTATATACTCGAATTATTAAAATATTATCAAGATTAAACAATTATATTTATGTGTTTATTCGAAATAACCGACTTGAAATAAGTTTAATCCTGACTAGGGTGTTTTGTGTATTTTGCATGGGACACTCGGGTCAGGCCCCAAGTGTTCCTGGTTTTAGATATCCACTTCTAAAACTGGAGAGGAACGAAGACGCAAGACGCATGTGTGTGCGCAAGCCCATCAAAGTGTAAACTTTAACTTTAAAATCCATGTACATTTCATATTTATTCTTCCGCTGTATAGTAAAAATTTTGTAAACTCTGATATGTGTACAAATTTTTTTTATTCCGCTGCATATATTTGTGCATTGTGATTCCGTGTTATTTCTATTAAACTTGATAAGCTAATAACAAACTGTCATTTGAGAGTTCTGAGTTGGTTTAAATACCGACTTGGAGCGGTCAAAAAGGCAGGTCGTTACATTGTGGTGCCATGGCCGGTGTGTTTTTCTTGACATACTCGGAAAGTTCTCCTCGCCTGACCCTATCCTTGATGAGATCGCGTAAGCGCCTGCATTCACCGGTACTGTGATCGACTATGTTGTGAAACATGTAGTGGTTTCTAGAATAAGCTCTTTCTAGGTTAGCTCTCTTGGAGGAGGTTTTGTGAAAGGTAGGGATCCTCGTACGTCGAGGTAGATGTCGAGCAGGGAAGAATTAAGCTTGGTATATTAATCGTACTTGTTTTCTCTTCAGGGTCGTACGTTGCGTTTGTTCTTTTCCAATGCCTTTCCTCTTCCTTTATTCTAGCCATTGGTGTTGGATGGACCTCCTTGTTTGCTGGCAAGGACCTTGAGGCTCTCCATCTCAAGGCTGGCATCTTCTTGTCAGAGGAAACGTTCGGCCTCTACATAGATACCCTCAATGTCCTTGGGGGGATCTCTAGTCAAAGAGATTGATAATTCTGACTGGTTCTGGACACCTGCGATGGAGGCCATATGTAACACCCCGCATTTTTAAGTATAATTAAAAATGAAATAAAATACATGAAAATATGCTTATAATAGGTAAATAATGGTGATGCATAAGGAGAATTAATCAATACATGAAAGAGAAGAAAAATTAGTTCGATAACGGTGTGTGTAACGGAAAAGATAATAAAATGAGGATAATTAATTTAAGAATCAGGAATTAGGTAAAATGGACATCACCATTGCGTTCCTCTCGAAATTTTACATGAAATAGAGTCCGAGTTTTCGAAAATCAGAGTCCGGATGAAGAAGTTATGGCCTGTAGAAGATTCAGAAGGTTTCAGTCAGCACAGAACTGGGCAGGTCGACCCGGGGGTCGACATGGGGCCCAGGTCGACCAGGGGGTCGACCTGGGAGTCAAACCCCCCATGGGGATCGACTATATTGTCGACCCCCCCTACAGGTCGACCTGGTCGGCCCGTTTCGGTCCAAAACGCATTTTTGAAGCCCTGGGACGATTTTTGATGGTCCGGATTGGTTTTAGGGTTAATCTAATGGCTGAAATGAGTTCCTACACCTATAAATACACCCTAAGACCTAGCCTCCTCTACACACAATTCTATTCTTCTTCTTCTCTGCCTCTGTTCTAAATAAAAATAAAAATGGCGTCGCTACTCTGCTGGAATCAAAACTAGAAGCTAATCAACATCAACCTAAGCAATTCAATTCAAATTAGAGATTAAAGCTTCTGCAACAATTCTGCAACAACTAAAGTTCTTTCTTTAATCCAATCAAGGCAAGTGCAGTTATTTTCCGATATAAACGTTAATTCTGATTGTGACATGAATTATAAATCTGAATCTGAGGTTATATCTGTTCTGTTCTATTTGGATCTATCTTATTTTGTATTTTTTCCTCTTTCTGTTCTATAGCCAGGCTACTACGAGCCTGAGCCAATCTCATAAGAGATTAACCTACGCTAAAATATTTGGGACAATAAAATGAATGATGCATAATTTGGGCATGACCAATAGGTGACTGATTTGAGGAAAGAACATGGACTGTAGCTAGAACATAAATCTGAGACATATGACTGGACATGTTTATAACATAAATGGGTATTGAACATATGATTTGTGATAAAAAGAATATGGCTTAGGTATGAAGATTTACACGAGAGTAGGGCATCTATTAATGTAAATAAACACCTAAGTAAGGGATCTTTGGGATATATGACATGCATAGTAATAGATGTCTATATTTGGTATATAATCATATTGTGAATCATGACAATTATTTATGCATGTGAACTTAGGCAAGATTTATAATTAGGCAACATATGTTTGTGAAACTTTAAGAAATGATTAAATCTGTTATATTTGTCTAATTTGCTAGTTTTGTTACATTGCCTAATCTGCTAGTTCTGTTATATTGCTTAAACTGCTAGTTCTGCTCTACTGCCTAGTCTGTTAGATTTGTTCATCTGCCAAATCTGTCATCTGCTAAGTCTGTTGAAAGTGCTAAATATGCTAGTTTGCTTAATCTGCTAAATTCGTTAAGTTGCCTAATCTGAAACATCTGTTATCTACTATATCTGTTGAGTTGGTATAATTAGTCCGCTATTGACATAATCTGAATTGGCTATAGTTATGAATAATTGACATATATATTAGGCGTGGGTATAAATGGTGAATCATTAATTAATTGGCCGCAAAGATAAACATGGCTAACTCGAGGTTAGAATGAGTTTGCGGCGTAATTCTGCCCGGAACCGCCCGGCATATTCCAGTGGTCGCAAACAATAGGTTTAAATGTGAGAAGTTAGTCATAACGTGCTTGAAACCTGATGTTAGACTCAGTTTGTGACAGAAACCTGCCCGGAACCAACCGGCCTAACCAGTAGCCGCAAACTGTCAGTCTAATGTGAGAGGTTTGGGCATTAATATTTAATTAATGAAAATCTGAGATAATTATGATATCTAAAACGTGTTGGGTAAGGTTAAACCAATTGGACCAATGAATCTGATAAACCCGTTTCGTGAATCCGTAGGCCCAATACAAAGTTAGATAATCTGTAACCAGTTAATCTGTAAGTCTGTTAATCTGAAACCAGATAATCTGTAAGCCCGTTAATCCGAACATCTGATCCGTTAGTCTGAAAACCTGTTAATTTGATTGTCTGATCTGTGAACTAGTTAATCTGAATTTTGTATGTCTGAAACTTGTAGGAATCTGTTAGTCTGGGGACACAAGGTTAGGAGGGGAATCACTTGTGTCATCTGTTGTTTGGGACCCATATTAGTCAGTAACCCTTTCTGGTATCAAAACTTTGACCCAATAGTAAGTAGGGTCCGGGCACGCTTACTGAACTAATTATAAGCGGTTCATTATGATAATGGCGAGGGGTGTTGATGGTGCGTTCCAACCGGGTCATGTGCGTGCATGGATCCCGGTCTGCCTCTGAGGATGTAAGACGCCGTGACATCTGTATATAGGTCTGTGTCATTCAAAGGTTGCCATTTTAGGGAATGATACACCCTTCGGTGGGGCTGGCATAGGGTATTTATGTATTAGGGAGCCGATCGCTTGGGGTAGGGTTTTAGGGTACACTTAGTTCTGTCTGTTTCTGTTGGTACCGTCTGTTTCTGTTGGGTGGCAACACCTGTCTGTTTCTGCGTGGTACCGTCTGTTCGGGTGGTAATGGCCCAATTACTAGTGTACACCTTATGCTACATTCTGCTTCTGTCTGTTTCTGATCGGGTGGTAAAGGCCCATTACTAGCGTGGAAATTATTCTGTACCTGTTTCTGTTTTAGTTTAGACATTAGGGTGACACCTAATTCTGTTATACTAGTATTAGTGCAGAGAAGTGTAAAGCAATAGCTTATATCATTCTGTTCTTTTGTCATATCTGCTACATCTGTTACAGTTATCTCTCATCCAGTTTTATTTTCATGTCATGTTATTATTATCTGTTCATAACTGAAAATCACTGGACTTGCCAGACTTTTGTCTGACCCTTGTTGTTTCGCCTCCTTTCTTCCGTTTCTCCCCCCAGGTTTTGTAGAAGGGAATACTTTAGCTTGATCCGGATTTCTTCCGCTTGCAGTGCTTAAAGTATGGCGTGTCTTCTTCTGTGGGGATTATGATTTTAAACTATGCATTCTGAAGGCTTTTGTGCAAGACTGATATTTTGTACTTGAATTCTGATATTGTGATTTGAAAGGATGTAACCAAGCTTCTGTTGAAATAAAGTTATAAATTTTTCAAGTACTATTTTATCTGTGTTGTAAGTTTCTGTTCTGTTTACTAAAATGCTCCACCAAAGTTAAGGCATTCCCTTGTGAGTGACCTTAACGGAGGTGGGGTGTTACACTTGGTATCAGAGCTGAAGGTTACCAGATTGGGTAAAGTTTTTGGAAAACTATTTTCAAAAAAAAGGTTTTGAAAGGAAGTTTTTTCAAAAATAAAGCTTATTTTGAAATACATGATCCCCAAGAGCCATATATCTTTCCTTCAGTCCTTTTTGTATTGAATCTTTCCTTTTTTTTCGTTTCAGCATGTCTGAAGCATCTGAGATACCAGAGGGTGTTCATGTACCCGGTTGGTTTCGTCAATATCTTGAGGCTAGGACCGCCGCCGCAGGTCCAACAAATGATCCCCCTCCTCCTCCGCCCCCTCCTCGTGCAATTGCTTTCTCAAAGATCTGTAGAGATTTTAGGGCCATGGGTGGAAAGGATTTCAAGGGAACTGAATCATTCGTCGAAGCGAGGAACTGGCTCAAAGAAACTGTGGATCTATTCGTTATCTTCGAGGTGGACGATAGGCAGAAGGTACAGTTGGCGGTATGGCTGCTCAAAGACGAAGCTTCCTACTGGTGGGAAGTCACTAACGCCGAGAGGCCGGTTGAGACATGGATGGATTTCAGAACAAGGTTTGAGACAAAATTTCTCTCACAAGCTGAACGGAGTTTACAACTGGAAAAGTTCTTATCTCTTAAGCAAGGAAGTATGACGGTCAAGCAATATGTCAACTAGTTCAACCAACTAGCTAGGTTCGGATTGGATTTAGTCAACACCCAGCATAAAAAGGCTCTCCGCTTTGTTAAAGGATTGAACGAGCCACTGCATAGCCTAGCCATGACCCACGTACCCATGGGAGCGACTTACGATAGATTTGTGGACATGGCACTACTGCACGAGGAAGACAAAGGCCCGAAAGAGACAAAGAAGGAAGAACCACAGAATAAGAAAGCAGGGCCCAAAAAGAAAACGCAAAGAAAGGATAAGAAGTCTGAAGATAAGAAGGGGAAAAAGTGCTTTACTTGTGGAAGCTCGACTCATCTGAACAAGGATTGCAGAAAAAGGAAGGGCGCTTGCTTCAACTGTGGGGAGATGGGACACTTCACTAGGGACTGCCCGAAGAGACGAGGACAAGGAGGGCAGGCGAACACTCTTGAGGCTAGTGGCTAGGATAGAAGTAGGAAAATTCCTATAGTAGGTTTAATTTCTTTATCTGATTATGGAGTTAAGACTCTTTCTGATTCTGGTATTTTGATTTTGTAATTGATACTCTGCACTTTAATACTAGTATTGTTTCTGATTCCGTTGTAGACTCAAACCTATAAGGGTTATGACTCATCTGATTATGGTTGATTGGGGTTTGAGGGATATCTGTGTTAGACGTCAAGTATGACGCATACATTCTGAGGTTTTGTGGGATATGATTTTATCATGCTTAGCTTCCTAAGAATCATTATGGAACCTGATCTGTATTAGTAGTCTGTAAATATCTGAATAATTCTGATTTCCAGTTTTGACATTGTCTAAAGAGGGTAATCCTCTGAGTGTCAATCTGATATTGATTTTGGTATTTGGGGTTGATACTTAGGGGAATTATTTTCTCAACCAATGTCTACTGGGAACCAAGTCTTCGTTCTATCTGTACTCGCTTCCATCATTTGACTGTATCCTATCGATCGAATCTTCGAACTTTAGGTAGAAACTAATGGGTGTAAACATGTGTTTGAGACATGTTATGTTTGATGGTTGCAAGTGGATGCAAGTGGTTGCCCGTGGATGCATATACACACACTAGGCACTAGATCGGCTCGAAAACACTCTCATACTGCATATTGATGTGTGAGCATTTTCAATTTTTGTGGATGCAAAATGATTGACTCGGCACATGGATGTTGCATATGACTGAATGGTTGTGCACTCATATAGAAATGATATGTATCGAGTAGGAAAATTGCATACATGTTGGACTCATGGCACTGGCATAATTCGCATTAAGGAGGTCAACTGAATCAGTGGACCGCCTGATCTTTGCATTAGACAAGGAACATATATACACACACTTCTTGCATATGTTCATACAGCATTAGAAATCTCTTAAGGACAATGAATGCCTGTGATTGGTGATTGAGTAGATGGATGATTGGATGGTAGGACACATTCTTCTTAACTTGAAGATTTCGGGGACGAAATCCTTTAAGGAGGGGAGAATGTAACACCCCGCATTTTTAAGTATAATTAAAAATGAAATAAAATATATGAAAATATACTTATGATAGGTAAATAATGGTGATGCATAAGGAGAATTAATCAATACATGAAAGAGAAGAAAAATTAGTTCGATAACGGTGTGTGTAACGGAAAAGATAGTAAAATGAGGATAATTAATTTAAGAATCAGGAATTAGGTAAAATGTACATCACCATTGCGTTCCTCTCGAAATTTTACATGAAATAGAGTCCGAGTTTTCGAAAATCGGAGTCCGGATAAAGAAGTTATGGCCTGTAGAAGATTCAGAAGGTTTCGGTCAGCACAGAACTGGGCAGGTCGACCCGGGGGTCGACCTGGGGCCCAGGTCGACCAGGGGGTCGACCTGGGAGTCGACCCCCCCATGGGGATCGACTATAGTGTCGACCCCCCCTGCAGGTCGACCTGGTCGGCCTGTTTCGGTCCAGAACGCGTTTTTGAAGCCCTGGGACGATTTTTGATGGTCCGGATTGGTTTTAGGGTTAATCTGATGGCTGAAATGAGTTCCTACACCTATAAATACACCCTAAAACCTAGCCTCCTCTACACACAATTCTATTCTTCTTCTTCTCTGCCTCTGTTCTAAATAAAAATAAAAATGGCGTCGCTACTCTGCTGGAATCAAAACTAGAAGCTAATCAACATCAACCTAAGCAATTCAATTCAAATTAGAGATTAAAGCTTCTGCAACAACTAAAGTTCTTTCTTTAATCCAATCAAGGCAAGTGCAGTTATTTTTCGATATAAACGTTAATTCTAATTGTGACATGAATTATAAATCTGAATCTGAGGTTATATCTGTTCTGTTCTGTTTGGATCTATCTTATTTTGTGTTTTTTCCTCTTTCTGTTCTATAGCCAGGCTACTACGAGCCTGAGCCAATCTCATAAGAGATTAACCTACGCTAAAATATTTGGGACAATAAAATGAATGATGCATAATTTGGGCATGACCAATAGGTGACTGATTTGAGGAAAGAACATGGACTGTAGCTAGAACATAAATCTGAGACATATGACTGGACATGTTTATAACATAAATGGGTATTGAACATATGATTTGTGATAAAAAGAATATGGCTTAGGTATGAAGATTTACATGAGAGTAGGGCATCTATTAATGTAAATAAACACCTAAGTAAGGGATCTTTGGGATATATGACATGCATAGTAATAGATGGCTATATTTGGTATATAATCATATTGTGAATCATGACAATTATTTATGCATGTGAACTTAGGCAAGATTTATAATTAGGCAAGATATGTTTGTGAAACTTTAAGAAATGATTAAATCTGTTATAATTGTCTAATTTGCTAGTTTTGTTACATTGTCTAATCTGCTAGTTCTGTTATATTGCTTAAACTGCTAGTTCTGCTCTACTGCCTAGTCTGTTAGATTTGTTCATCTGCCAAATCTGTCATCTGCTAAGTCTGTTGAAAGTGCTAAATCTGCTAGTTTGCTTAATCTGCTAAATTCATTAAGTCGCCTAATCTGAAACATCTGTTATCTACTATATCTGTTGAGTTGGTATAATTAGTCCGCTATTGACATAATCTGAATTGGCTATAGTTATGAATAATTGACATATATATTAGGCGTGGGTATAAATGGTGAATCATTAATTAATTGGCCGCAAAGATAAACATGGCTAACTCGAGGTTAGAATGAGTTTGCGGCGTAATTCTGCCCGGAACCGCCCAGCATATTCCAGTGGTCGCAAACAATAGGTTCTAATGTGAGAAGTTAGTCATAACGTGCTTGAAACCCGAGGTTAGACTCAGTTTGCGACAGAAACCTACCCGGAACCAACCGGTCTAACCAGTAGCCGCAAACTGTCAGTCTAATGTGAGAGGTTTTGGCATTAATATTTAATTAATGAAAATCTGAGATAATTATGATATCTAAAACGTGTTGGGTAAGGTTAAACCAATTGGACCAATGAATCTGATAAACCCGTTTCGTGAATCCGTAGGCCCAATACAAAGTTAGATAATCTGTAACCAGTTAATCTGTAAGTCTGTTAATCTAAAACCAGGTAATCTGTAAGCCCGTTTATCCGAACATCTGATCCATTAGTCTGAAAACCTGTTAACTTGATTGTCTGATCTGTGAACTAGTTAATCTAAATTTTGTATGTCTGAAACTTGTAGAAATCTGTTAGTCTGGGGACACAAGGTTAGGAGGGGAATCACTTGTGTCATCTGTTGTTTGGGACCCATATTAGTCAGTAACCCTTTCTGGTATCAAAACTTTGACCCAACAGTAAGTAGGTTCCGGGCACGCTTACTGAACTAATTATAAGCGGTTCATTCTGATAATGGCGAGGGGTGTTGATGGTGCGTTCCAACCGGGTCATGTGCGTGCATGGATCCCGGTCTGCCTCTGAGGATGTAAGACGCCGTGACATTTGTAAATAGGTCTGTGTCATTCAAAGGTTGCCACTTTAGGGAATGATACACCCTTCGGTGGGGCTGGCACAGGGTATTTATTTATTAGGGAGCCGATCGCTTGGGGTAGGGTTTTAAGGTACACTTAGTTCTGTCTGTTTCTGTTGGTACCGTCTGTTTCTGTTGGGTGGCAACACCTGTCTATTTCTGCGTGGTACCGTCTGTTCGGGTGGTAAAGGCCCAATTACTAGTGTACACCTTATGCTACATTCTGCTTCTGTCTGTTTCTGATTGGGTGGTAAAGGCCCATTACTAGCGTGGAAATTATTCTTACCTGTTTCTGTTTCAGTTTAGACATTAGGGTGACACCTAATTCTGTTATACTAGTATTAGTGCAGAGAAGTGTAAAGCAATAGCTTATATCATTCTGTTCTTCTGTCATATCTGCTACATCTGTTACAGTTATCTCTCATCCAGTTTTATTTTCATGTCATGTTATTATTATCTGTTCATAACTGAAAATCACTGGACTTGCCAGACTTTTGTCTGACCCTTGTTGTTTTGCCTCCATTCTTCCGTTTCTCCCCCCAGGTTTTGTAGAAGGGAATACTCTAGCTTGATCCAGATTTCTTCCGCTTGCAGTGCTTAAAGTATGGCTTGTCTTCTTCTATGGGGATTATGATTTTAAACTATGCATTCTGAAGGCTTTTGTACAAGACTGATATTTTGTACTTGAATTCTGATATTGTGATTTGAAAGGATGTAACCAAGCTTCTGTTGAAATAAAGTTATAAAATTTTCAAGTACTGTTTTATCTGTCTTGTAAGTTTCTGTTCTGTTTACTAAAATGCTCCACCAAAGTTAAGGCATTCCCTTGTGAGTGACCTTAACGGAGGTGGGGTGTTACACCATAAGCACCATTGATGGCTCCATGCCGATCGACTGATGCTACGGCTGTGTTAAGTCTTTTGAGGAAAGATTGAAGTGTTTCTCCCAGTCGTTGCTTGATGGAGGTTAGGAACATGACACTTTTTGGTCAGAAGATGTGAACTCTGATCTGCTCGATGAAGCGGGTGACCAACATGTTCCATCTGTCGATCGACTCCGTTGTTAGCTGCCGAAACCACATGCCAGCTCTATCTGTGAGGAAGAGTGGGAAGCACTTGGCTATAACATTGGTCGATGCGCCAAGGACATCTATATGGCGCATGTAATGCACGAGATGGATGGTCGGGTCGGTTCGACCATTGTATGGTTCAATGGCTGGAAACTTGAAGTCCGGAGGATTGCGGGGGTTTCTAATTTCCCTGGTGAATTGGATTCGGTGGATATTATCTATATCCTACTGAGAAGTACCTTGGGTGAAGCGTCGAATGATGCTTGCAAGCTAGCTTCCATCTCTAAGGAGTCACTGCCATGAATCTAGATCTGCATTTGGGAGAGCTCCAGCACTGGGGTCCAACGAAAGCATGCTCGGAAGGGTGGTCGCTGGCAAGGTTTTAAATCTCGGATATCGGTCGCGTTTTGTCTCGGGGATTTTATAGACTCGGTCTCGTATCGGGGGAGATCTCGGATGAGATGACTCTAATTCGGGAGTTCGTCTCAGATTTTCATCTCGGGTCTGAAAGATCATATCAGAACAATCTCGAGGTACTTGATATGTTAAAAATGATATTTTAACTAAATGATTTTTATGAATGCTATAGAAAACATAGTAACTTAAACTTAAAATGAAAAATAGCTTTATTATTCTTTGTTTTGCAAAAGATCATTCATGCTCTATATCGTAATATGTTTAAAATAGGAATATTGTTAGACATGAAACATTAAAAGGATCCAAAACATTAAAAAATTCAGCGTAAATAGACCATAAAATACATAATTTCATAAGTAACATGTATGTAAAAAGACGAATATGAAAATCGTAAGCATTGTGAAACATATACGAACATACATTATAGTCATTTAGCATGCAAAATATAAAATAACAAAAGATTGATATGGCTAGATTTGAGTTTTTTTATTATAGTTCTTGTTTAGGCACAAATTTAAATTTTAACCAAAAAAACTAAGATCTCGGACGATGTTCCAGTATTTCGTCTCGATTGATATATCGTTCGATATTGCAATTTCTTGGACGATATATTCGAAAGGAGATTTAGAGTGATATTTGTTGTTTCGTTTCGGAAGGAGCCCAAAACGAGATCTCGGAGGAGATCTCGGGCGATATTTGCGAGATTTGAAACAGTGGTCGCTGGTTGGGCTTGACCTCCGAGAGTTGAGTGAAGATGAGGGCGAGGGTCCATTGCAGTTGTTGGTTCTGGGAAGACTGGTTCCTCTTGAACCTGATGAGAATTGGTCTGAGTCGTGCCTACGATGGAAGTCCGGGTTGATCCAGCGTAGCATGTGATGTTCGGGGCTTCTTGGTACCGCCTCCCGAGGCGATGTTAGAAGGATCTACGGTAGCGTTTTCCTCTGCTAAGGTGAGAAACGAGTCTGTTGTAAGATGCTGGGTTGTAATGGGAATGGCATTAATCCTGTCTGACCCAGCGGTTAGTTGATTGGTCCCGGTGGGCAAGCTGGTCCCCAGAGTGGAGGCAATATGGTCGAACAACCTAGATCTTGATCGCGGGCCTCCTGTTAATCTGTAGCTGCGGCTGCGCTGGTTGCTGGAAGCGATACTCCTGGCTGTGGTTGGTTGGGAGGTGGAGCCGAGCCAGGAGGAAGCAAAGGTGTGACCCGTTCTGGGGCTTGGATTTTCGCAGACCAAAGATCAGTTCAGTTATTGCCCCAGTCCCATTCGATGGAGGAATTGATGTTGAAGCATTAAATCCCTTCTCCATTCGATCAAGAAGGTGATCCATCACCTGTTGTTGTCGTTCGAGGAGTTTACCCTGAGATGTCATCTGGCCTCTGAATTTGGCTATAATCTTATCTATGTCATCCCTGGTAATATCTCGGGACACGTCTTCATGAGAGGAGGCTTACAGACTTGCTTCTGCAGCGGTTGTGTCGGCTGTATCTGCATTTGTGGGGCGGGAAGATGTTTCATCTTTCTTCCGCTTGTTCGCCATGGATCGGAACTTGCTGAAGGTCTTAGAGTATGTCAGTGTGTTCCCCTTCCTGGCATGCCAAAGTGTTGACGTCAAAAGTTGGTCACTAGTGACAGTCAACACACAATCGCGTGAAGAGCACACGAATTATAATCACGAAGTACAATAAAATAAAGATAGAAGGGAACACGCAAGACTTTTTATAGTGGTTCGGCAAAGATGGTGCCTACATCTATTTCATATGTATTAATTTGCCTTTTATTACAAGTACAATGCTTTTTCTATTTGAGAAAAGAAGAGAAGTTGGCTCTTGCAGATAACTTATAATCAGAAGTCTTAATGGAGATCAGAGCGTCCAATAAAAAAAGCTCCTTTCCTCTTTGAGCTTGGATGTAATTATAGATGGAGAAGTGGGATGAGAAGGCCGCCACGTGGCTTGCCTCTTTTGCGGAGCTTGAACATATGGAGCTCGATTATTGGTAGTAGTTGCAGCGGGGGGACCCGGTCTACTACTAATTAATAGTATCCTCGAAAATTGTGGCTTATGTGGCACAAGAGATGATGTGTATTAAAAGTAGAGCTTTGTCCGGAAGTGGTTGACCGCCTGTAATACCTTGAAAGTCGGGCCGAGTATTGAATGACTCGGCTGAATTTTCCATGTAGATCCGAAGATATTTGGTCGATCCGAATTTCAAGGGAGCGCTAGACTCGGTTGGTCTGGGAGAGCGATTGTGCTGGGGCACGAGATGCCGTTGCTCGTAGGAGATTAGCTCGGGCAAAATCATTCCTAGGCTTTTTGAAGTACAGACCGTCCTATCGGTAAACCGACCGATGCTGAAAAGTGTGCTTCTTGACATTGAGCTTCGGTTCGTTAAGCCACGAGAGCTTTTGCCAAAAAGTTGGTCAACAGTTAGTTTGTTTTCTCTGTTTATGTTTTCGAAAGAAAGAAGAATTTTACTAGTAAAAATGTACCTCTTTTTTTTTTAGAATTTTCTTTATTAACTGAATTAGGTAATGTGCTTAGTTGAGGTCCAATTAGCTTAAGTGCAATTAAATTATGCTTATTTAGGTAATTATATTTATATTATCACTTATTAACTCAAGTTTTACCCACGTTACACTATTTTAACCCAACATGTTTACACTATAACATTATTTCATCTTATAAAATTTTTGCAAACATGTTTAAGACCTTTTTAAACATTTTTTATCATAACCATATAAAAATTTACATTCTTATTAAAAACTCTTATTTTACATTTAATTTGTACAAAACTTGCATTCTTACCAACTAATTTTTTACGAAGTACATTGTTTTAGCCAAATAAATACCCAAATCATTCTAAAGGTATTTTAATGCTCAAATATTCATTTTTAATCAATATTTTACATTATGTATCTTCATTTGTAATTAAATAAATTTAAAAAACATAATATTTATACTAACATTCATTATTCAACTTAAATTGCAATTTATTGTAATAAGGCACATAAAAAGTCTTTAAACGCATGTTTATCATAATTTCACATTATAAAGTTCCCAAAACTTTATTTTGTCTATGTTTAAATTTATCTAATAAATTAATGTTGAATTGAATCCTTTTATTGTTCTATTCAATTCAATTCAACCTTAAATCCGACATTTTTTATTTCATTATACAAAACTCATTATTTAACTAACCTAATGATTAAATAATTTATTTCCTCCAAATCTTTTTTTTTTTGGATTAAAAAGTTAATTTTGAATTCAATTGCTTACTTCAATACAATTCAACTCAGCCCGACGTACGTGTAGATTGTTAACTCTAAAATCATTGGCTTATACAATTTAAAGGATTCTACGAGTTATCTTCCCCAAATTAAGTTTAGTTTCAGTTAAACGATTTCAAATATTGTTTAATTAGCTTATGCAGTTTTCACAAAACAAAGGTTATTACATTACATAAACGAGAAAGTATATAACAATTCTAACTACAACTAAATATTGGTTTCAGTTGTTGCTTTACTTCAAATGCACATGCATGTATATCCGCTCACGCACATATACACACACGTACATTCAAATCAGCGACCAACTATTTCTAAATCAGACATTACTTTCATCTATTAATCTTTCTTATAGGAGTTAAACATCTCTTTATCATTTTGTATATACCGATTAAGACTAACCGGTTCTCTAATCATTTTAATAACGGGTGTATAACTCCTAAATCATTTAGTTAGTTTACTAACATTTTTATAAGCTAATTCAAATATATTAACAAGTTGGTGCTAATGATATACACATCGTTACACCATATGATTAGCCCTAAACGAACAATAAGACGACAATCAATCACCTATTTAGCCCACACCAATGTTAGGGCTTAGTAGTTACCCTGATAACATAGTATTAGGGTCTCAAAAAATTATTTAGCTAAGGAAAACATATTTATAACATGAATACAAGTCTAAACATTAGCATAGAATCTCCAAATTACTTCATATGATTTTATGATTATAAATAAACGAAAATATAAAGCATAATATATAAATTGATAAGGAGAATCATCCCACTCGCTGCTTCTTCTCTAAAACAAGCTCCAAATCAGCAAAACCCATTCTTACGCTCTCTTGGATGTTGAGATCTCCCTCCAAAATCTGATTTAAATTAATTTATTTGTGATTTCTGTTAAGAATCCCATGAGAAGAGTTCTGATGATTTTTCTTTGATTTTAGGAATTTTATTTAGAGGGTTTAGGGATTGGGGATTAAAAAGTGATTAAAAAAGACACTAGAGAGTAGGAGGGAAAAAAAGTGGAATGAAAATTATGAATGGGTTAGCCTCTTATAGGCTAAAGGGCTAAGTTCAAAGTTCACTTTATCCGACACTATTCATTCCCGAAATTTCGGACTCTAAATATACAAGACTATATACTGAAAATAAATATTGAAAATCATTCCAAATCAAATGGAAAATATTTCGGGACCAAATTCCATCATATGAAAAAGTTAAAATTTTAGATTGATTTACAAATTGACCACAAGCAAAAACCCATCTATGGAAATATACTGATGCTTCTCAATGGAAGTGGTCTTAAATCCTAATTCGATTATACGAAAAATTCGGGTATAAGAGGCAATCTACAACTTAACGATTAAATAATTAATTTAACTATTTGATCGTTAAAATTACGGCTTTTACATTCAGTCCATTGTTTTCTCTTTAAATAAAGATGGGAAAACAAAGTTATGTTCTAATATGTAAGTATATATAAACGTATACTGGTTAGAGTTTAAACTAAATAGAAAAAGCTAACAAGTTAGAACTAGTGGTTTAATCTATATTAAAAGGCAAATGAGTGGATTGGTCCGTATAATGGGCTTGGGCCCTGTAACAATTGGGAACTTCGCTCGGTCCTGATCAATCGCTAAACCGACCAAGACCATTCGAAACCCCTGATTGTTTTGAGAACACGACAAATCGGAACACAAACAGAAGAACATTTCATTGTTAATTACAACAATTCCATCAGATTAAAAGAATATACAGAGCATGAATAAATATTATATACATTCGATAAATATCAGAGATTTACAATACATTACATAGTAGCGGAAAATAATACGAAACGCAACTGAAGGAGATATACGGATACAAAGCTTTCTGGATATCGTTCCAGCTGTAAATCAGGATCCAGTGAATATAAATCTGCAAAACCAAAACTACTGGCTGCCTGTGCGGAAATAGGGGCACCCAGAGTTTAGGTTTAAAACAATAAACTCCAGGTCAATCATGTGACTGGTGTGAGAACTAAAACAGTTATTAATTTTTATTTTAAAGTTAGGTAAATCAAGGGACCACGCCGTATAACATGGAACGAGTTTCCTCCCAAGAATACCAGTGCATAAAACAACAGCGCAATGCTAAATAAAGAACAATGAATCTATTATAAGACCCAGGTCCCATCACACAACGCAACACAAACCGGAGGATAGGGTTTTTTCCTTACAATAGCCAAAGAATGCTTGATACGCTAAATTTCATCTTTTATTATTACTATAAGTGTATAGTGTCAAAACAATTTCAATCATAGGTATTAATCATAGACGGCATAAGTGCCCCATACTACTATGTCGCTATATATAAGTTCTACAATCAAAACCGCAAGGTCACGTATTGGAATTTGGATTTCCATCTATGAACCGAGGCAAAAGATAGTCCTCACTGGTTCGAGACTGTCTAGCCCGAGTCTCAGGCAAGTACTCTGTCAAGCCTTTGGATCGTCAGGGCCGGTCCACCGATGTAGATTAAAATGCCTGAACACTGCGTTTCCCCGCCCTTTGGGGCGTAAATGAGCCAAATGACTCCATCGGCTCCACATAGTCACCGATATATCCAAGGCACCTCGCAATCCAGCAACCACACAGGTGAAAATAATATAAATGTCAGGGCTGGTAGGTCACTGACACCACCCTAGCTAGAAGGAAACGCATGCCCTCACTGAGGTCCTCTCCCGTTTCTGGTTCACAACCGAGGTGTGAGGCTCGCGAATTAATGCTACACAAAGCTATGCCACATAGGCCGGGCTTTGATCATCAACCACAAGACTCTACTTTTCAACAGGCGCCTTGATCATTTGCCACTTAGGCATGACACACAGGCAATTCACACCATGCAACTGTTGTCTATCGATATACAACCTCTGATCCCGTACGTCTCAGAGAAGGGTGAAGTAAGGGAATGAATTCCCCTTCACCAGGCGGATGTATATTTAATAGAGATCAATCAACACAGAGCAAAATCCAATGTCAGACACACAGTCCATACAAGTTCGTTCTGGGTCTGAACGAAACCGGAGGCACCTTGTACCTCGCATATCCATCGATCTCCAAGTACGTCTGGACGATCACCAACTGATTCCCTCCTCTTGGGTGTACAACCCAATTAAGATCATCAGTAATTATCCAAACGATGTGAAGACCTCCGGTCTTCGACCACCGTCTTCATCCCCGACACATCGTCGAATCAGCTATTCAGAATGGGATAAACCCGGTCTTTCTGAATAACTTGCGTATATAATAAAAAAGTGTTACACAAACACAACATACGCCTCATTCCAATTCAGAATGTTCTTTTATTCAAATATTCACATCTATAGGGAAAGGTTACCATTAATTTTATCAAGGATAAATTCTTTTAAATTTATTCTTTTAATCTTTCTTTGGGTTTCAATTCAAACCAAATTATGGTTTATCCAAACTAGTCGGGATTAACGAACCTTACCGAAGTAATCATTTGTTTTAATTTCCCAATTCCAACCTATTCATCCCATGAAGTAAAACTGGTAATACTTCATATCTAACACCATGGTGTTATCGGTAAATTCAATTACCATTTCACGTTCAAATCTAATTAAAGATTTAACTATCGCCTGGAGCAAAACTGGTGATACTTCATTCTCGATCATTTCTTAAATTTGATAATTTTAATTATCAAATTCACTTTTCAATCTAATTAAAGACTCATTAAAACTCTAATTCAGTTTTAATTTCCAAAAATCATTACTTAATGATTATTCAAATCTAGGAAATAAATCCTATCTTTAACTGGGTTAAAGAACCAATGTCATTTATTACACGGTTCACGATAAACCCAAAATCACATTCCATTAACAATGGAATTTTTAGGGAAAACAAATCGATATGTATAATCGATACAAACTTCCATATCCGACTAACAATATAAATGGAATAACGACCAAGCCTTTTAAATTCCATATATATTAGCAGTCCTCATCAACAGAAATTCACTTCGATTATCACCAAATCGAATTCCATTCCATTCCAATTTATTTTATTAAATTGGAAAACTTTACTTTGGAAGATCTCCTTTAAATCTTAACAAAAGATTTATAAATTCCAAATCACATTTCACTGTAAATCGGGTTAAAGAACGAATGTCGTTAAAAAACAGTTCACAACAAACCCAATTCACATTCCATTAATTATCGGGTTAAAGAACAAGGGTTATTTAAATCATCGTTCATGATAAACCCAAAAATCAATTCCAATTCAATTCCAATTAAATATCATTTAATTGGTACACTTCATTAAATCTAAATAGAAAGATTTAATCTTTTTCTCAACTGGGTTTAAGAACAGTGTTAATGAAGACACCATCCACGACAAACCCAAATCCCATTTGATATCAAATATAATGCTCTGAATAGAAAATATATCGGCTTATATTCAATATCAAATTCTACGACCAACAAATATCGTATTGGAAATAACGATATAAATATATCTTTCAAATTTCCATAACAATATCTGTATAATCACGAAATCCAACATCGAAATATTCCAAAGACAATTTTGATTCAAATCCATTCCAATTCAATTATTGGAAATTCTGGTTACTTTTAAAACCCTTTTCAAATCCAATTTATTTATTTCAAAAATAAATGGATTATAATTTAGTTCAAAACTAGTTCATTTCGATAAAAATCTATTTTTATCTATTCAAATATGGAATTTTTCATCCCAATTCTTTCCAAATCATTTCTTATGATTTTACACAAATTACTGCTATTTTTAATAATTTTATCAAGTCCCGTACAGTCGATTTCCATAAACGACCATCGAACTGCACTTACAACGACCTTTTCCAAATTTGATTTGGACATAATTCCAAATCCAACCGTTAGATTTCAAATCTCTAATATTCGCTAGAAATCTCGTTTTGATACGAACCCAACGGTTTCGGTTTTAGGAGAATCCGACGGTCGGATCTCCCGTAATATCCGTTCGAAATCAATGGTCGAAATTCGCGAACTGCCGCTGCGCGGTGCGTTCTATTCAGGCCATTATATTATATATATTGTAACACCCCACCTCCGTTAAGGACACTCGCAAAGGGAATGCCTTAACTTTGGTGGAGCATTTTAGTAAACAGAACAGAAAATTTCAAGACAGATAAACAATACTTGAGAAATTATAACTTTATTACAACGGAAAACAGAGATCAGTATGGTTACATCTTTTAAAACCACTTTAGTACATAAATATCAGTCTTGTTCAGAAAGTCATCAGAGTACAAAACTTTAAAATCGTAATCCCCGCAGAAGATGCCATAAGATGTTAAGCCATACTTTACGCACTTCAAGCAGAAGAAATCCGGATCAAGCTAAAGTATTCCCTCCTTGGAAAACTTGGGGGGGGGGGAACGGAAGAAAAAGGGGCGAAAACAAGCAAGGTCAGACATAAAGTCTGGCAAGTCCAGTGACTTTTAGCATATGAACAGATAATAATAATTATGACATGGAAATAAAACTGGATGCGAGATAACAGTAACAGGAGTAGCAGATATACTTAGGTTAAACAGAAAAAGAACAGAATGATGTAAGCTACTACTTTTCACCTCTCTGCACTAATACTAGTATAACATGATTAGGTGTTACCCTAATGTCTAAACAGAAACAGAATAATGGGCTTTTACCACCCTAACAGAAGGTACAGAAACATAATGCTAATAATGGGCCTTTACTACCCGAACAGGAAGTACAAAAACCGAATGCTAGTAATGGGCCATTACCACCCGAACAGAGACAGAAACAGAAACAGAATAATCCCTACGGAAACAGAATGTTAGAATTAGGTGTACACTAGTAAATGGGCCTTACCACCCGAACAGACGGTACCACGCAGAAACAGACAGATGTTACCACCCAATAGAAACAGACGGTACCAACAGAAACAGACAGAACTAAGTGTACCCTAAAACCCTACCCCAAGCGATCGGCTCCCTAATACATAAATACCCTGTGTCGGCCCCACAGTACGGTGTATCACTCCCTAAAGTGACAACCAATTGGCACAGACCTATTTACAGATGTCACGACGTCTTACATCCTCAGAGGCAGACCGGGATCCATGCACGCATATGACCCGGTTGGAACGCACCATCAACACCCCCTTGCCATTATCAGAATGAACCGCTTATAATTAGTTCAGTAAGCGTGCACGGACCCTACCTACTGTTGGGTCAAAGTTTTGATACCAGAAAGGGTTACTGACTAATATGGGTCCCAAACAACAGATGACACAAGTAATTTCCCTCCTAACCTTGTGTCCCCAGACTAATAGATTTCAGATTAACTTGTTTACAAGTTCAGACATACAAAGTTCAGATCAACTAGTTCACAGATCAAACAAGTTTTCAGACTAACGGATCAGATATATGGATTTAACAGATTTACAGATTTGTCCAACTTTGTAATTGGGCCTACAGATTCACGAAACGAGTTTGTTAAATTCATTAGTCCAATTGGTTCAATCCTATCCACCCAACACGTTTTAGACATCATATTTATCATATATTTGTATTAATTAAAAATTTATGCGCAGACCTCTCACATTAGACTGACAGTTTGCGGCCACTGGTTAGGCCGGTTGGTTTCGGGCAGATTTCTGCTGCAAACTGAGTCTAACCTCGGGTTTCAAGCACATTATGACTAACTTCTCACATTAGAACCTATTGTTTGCGGTCACTGGATGTGTCGGGCGGTTCCGGGCAGGATTACGCCGCAAACTCATTCTAACCTCGAGTTAGCCATGTTTCATGTTTAGCCAATGCATTCATTCACAGACTATGCTAATATCAGACTAATCATGCTAATTTAACAAATTAACTTCTGTACAAGTTACAGCAGATTATTCGAGATTCTATTAACAAGTTTTGCTCAATTTTAAATCGAGCCTACAGATTTACATAATTCAAATTTCAGCATTTCAGTTCCAACAGATTACGCCATTCAACAGATTAAACAGATAACAGATCTTGCAGTTTAGGCGATATAGCAAATTTGGTAGATAAGGCAATTTAACCTAATTAGCAGATTAGGCAATATAACAGAACTAGCAGATTAGGCAATATAACAGATTTAATCATTCCTTAAAGTTTCATATACATATCTTGCCTAATTATAAATTTGGCTTAAGTTTGCATGCCTAAATAGTTGTCATGATTCACAATATGATCATATACCCCACGTTTGCATTGAATTTACATGGCACAGATTAGGGTCATAATTTACCATATAACACATGTCCCAAATTTAGTTAAACTTTCCTAGTACAAAAGATTCACATATAAATTATACCAAATATAGCCATCGATTTCAATGCATGTCATATATTCAAAAATCTCCCACTTAGGTGTTATTCACATTTAATAGTTATCAAATCTTAATATAGATCTTCACACCTAAGTCATATTCTCTTTTTATCTCAAGTCATGAATCGGTATATAAAAATATACCCAACAACCTAGAACTTTAAATTATAACAGATCTTAATTCAAAATATGCGTTATGTCCAATGTCTCAAGTCACATGCTAACATACAATGGTTCCTCTTCTTCAAATTCACAGAATATGCATAGATCTAAATCTAGTTTACAACATCAGTCACAGATTAGCCATGTCCAATTATGCCATCATTCATTATTTGTCCCAAAGTTTAGCGTTCGTGCATTAATCTCTTATGAGATGTGGCGCAGGCTCGTGGTAGCCTGGCTATCGAACAGAAAGAAGAAAGAGATACAGAATAATATATACCAGAACAGAACGTACACAACCTCAAATTCAGATTTACAATCATGTCACAATTATAATTAAAGTTTATATCGGAAAATAACTGTACTTGCCTTTCGTGGTTTTAAGAAAGGAAAATAAACTGTTGTTGATGCAGAAATGCTGAATTACTCCTCTTTAATTGTTGTTGTAGCTCTAAACTTTGATTTGAGATTTGATTTAGCTTTTAATTCTATTCAGGTTGGAAGAAGATGCATCAGTCCAAGTTTTGATTCCAGCAGAGTAGCAACGCCATTTTTTTATTTTAAATTAGAACAGAGACAGAGTATAGACAAAATGAAATTGTGTAGAGAAAATGAGGCTAGGGGGGCTGTATATATAGGATTAGGCGGACGAATCTAGATGGAAAACGAGACCAGATACATCAGAATGAATCAGGTTCAAAAACTGGTTTTCGGGAGCAGGTGGACCCCCAGGTCCACTCCCCAGTCGACCTGGTCATAGGGAGGTCGACACCCCAGTCGACTCCCCAGTCAACCTGGTTGGGGGGGTCGACTCCCCAGTCGACCTAGTTATATGGGCGGGAATTTTCCCGCCAGCCTTCTCTGGGTTTGAATTTCGAATTTCTGGCTTTATTTTCGAGCTGTTTTAATTTATTTAAATTCCTGAAACTTCGGAGGGTCATATCTTGGTCATACAGACTCCGTTTCTCAAAAACTCGGACTCGTTTCCAAGCAGAATTTCGAGACGAACGCAATGGCACAACCCGTTTCCCTTGATTCTTATTTTAAAAATTAATTATTCTCTGATTTTTTACTTATACGTTTATAGAAAATACGGGGTGTTACATATATAATATATATTTCATCGATTTTCTTTTAAAACGTATTTTATAAATCGTTTTAAATTCGTTTTCAAAATGATTTCAGCTTCCTATTCAATTTCTAATCAAAATTGAATATTCCATATCATCGATGTATGTATATATATATATATATAAATGATAATATTTTCAAAACGTCATATTTTGAAATTACTTCCTTTTCTATATTCATTATAAAAACGAATATAATCGATATAAATATCCTTCGCTTCAAAACGGCGCAAATCTAATCAACATGACTTTATATCTTTCAATAACTTCGTTATTCTATTCAACAAATGAATATTTTCTTCAACACATGAATTTTCTCTTATTCAACACATGAATATATATTTTATTCAACACATGAATATATATTTTATTCAACACATGAATTTTCTTTTATTCAACAAATGAATATATATATTTTATTCAACACATGAGTTTTCTTTTATTCAACACATGAATATATATTTTATTCCACACATGAATTTTCTTTTATTCAACACATGAATATTCTTTTATTTTCCAAATTGGAATGAGGCCCAATCTATTATGATATAATGTTAATTATATGCATTCCATACAACACATGTATAAAATAGCAACGATAAATAATCAACCATCATCCAGAGTGCACCACACAACTGCATAAGCATTAGATATAAATAATTAACGCTTACATAGTCGGTCAACCAATCGATTGACATACACCTAAATAATTGGGATTAGTGTACGCCAAATATCATCCCAACACCCGTGTGGGGTTTCAAATCAACAAACACAGAATAGTGTTTGTACAGTTGGGCGATGTGTAAAATTTATCTTCCCACTCAGTATCAGTCAAATGTGTGTACATAAACAAATTGTCCAATTTGTTTATAAATATTTATTTTATATACACGTTAAAAATTATATTTTTAACTATAAATTATTTATAACGATAAAATATTTTATTTCATTCCACATCACATAATCAACTTTCACAACACGTCAATTATACAAACAAGTCATCCATGGTCTGTGGACGGCGGGTGTCGGGTGCTGCTAAGCACCGTCTGCATCCAAGTATATATATTTTTTACTAGAAATCAAAATAAAAGAGAGGAGTTCTCACCTATTGCTAAACCAAACACCGCGACTCTTCATATGTAGAAAACCTTGTCGTGCTCGCCTTTTGTCACTTTCGTTGTCCATATCCACAACATATATAAAAATCGCTTCTTTATATTGTTGCCATGTATATATAAAAATCATATTTTTATCCTCTCTATTGTATAAAAAACATATTTTTATTCTCTTTATAATATAAAAATCATATTTTTATTCTCTCTATTATATAAAAATCATATTTTTATCATGTTAGAATATATATAAAAATCTAAATTTTACTTATTCAAAAATCCTACCTTTCCATTATCAAAAATCCGACCTTTCTACCTATAAAAATCTTGCCTTTAGATTAATAAAAATCTCATCTTTTCTATAAATTGAAAATCATATTTTCATTAAACTGAAAATCATAAAACTGAAAATCATAAAACTGAAAATCCTAGATTCACTAAACTGAAATCAAAGAAGGAGAAAGAAAGAAAAGGAAAAAAACTTACGGTGAAAAAAACTAGGGTTTCATTGGGTTTGGGGAGGTTTGCGGGCGAATTGAGGTTTAGAGAGGGTCGGAGGGAGAGAGGGGGTCATAGGGAGATCGCTGGTATTAGCAGGGGTGGCACCGGTCTAGTGGTGGCGCCAGGGGGGTCTTACGTCAGCTGGAGCGGCGGATTGGGGAGGTGGGGTTCGGGTTCTCTCGAACTGGAAGAAGGAGGAAGGGGGGAGGGTTCGTCGGAGAGGCCACCGATCGTGGGGGGGGGGGGGGGGAGGGGGAGTGGCAGAGGTGCGACGTGGAATGGGGAAGGAGGCGGCTGAACTTCGAAGAGGTTTTTTTCTTTTGAGGGGTGGAGAGAGAAAGTGAGAGAGGGAGGGGTTTATATATTAATTTTATCTTATATTTTTAAATTTATTTTTGAACAAAAAGTTACTTTTTATATCGAACACCAAACCGATCCCGACGACTATCGTCCCTAGCTAATTACCCCCATTACGAACACAATGGGATATGTTTCATAAGCAAATTTGCATGTTTCGATTAGTTTTCGTCAAAATTTAAAATATAAATCTATATATTGAATTTGAACACACATTTCAATTTATCGGGGTCACATACGGACTCTAAAAATTCCCAAAAAATATTTTATAGCTTCGAATTGATGATACGGTTCTAACAAGACCAATTTCATCGAATTTGAAGACCGTTTGAAAAATGGCCATTTTCCAGTCGATCAAAATTGGCTGAAACAGTTAAAACACGTTTTACTTCGCCACACTCACGTATTGCTTTTAAAAATTATGAATTTTGGAATCTAGCAATAATTCGACATCCTGGATCCAACAAAAGTGGTTTCATCGAAAACAGATGTCATTTGCAAAATTTCCATTTTTAAGGGCCAAAATTCCATAGCGACTTTTTTGAATTTTCAACTGGGCATAACTTTTATTCCCGCTATGAAATTTCAGTTTTTCGGATTCGTTGGAAGGATATTTTCAAATAGATTCAAATATTTTTGGTTTCGCTAAAATCCGGTTTATTTTGAATCCTGTACATTCATTTGAAATTTGAAATCGAATTTTCGAACTACCGCGCCATTTTCAATTCCTTTTAAAATTAAAATAAAATATTTATATTCTAACGTCGATTCAAATAAATATATACGTTCCAATTCTATTCAAAATAAATTTCTCGTCATCATTATTTAAAATAATTCATTTTAAATCTTCGAAAATCATCGAAATTGCCAAAATAAAAATTTTAAATTGGCTCAGATTTTCCGGGTTGTTAGAATCTCCCCACTTAAAACTTTTCGTCCCCGGAAAGGAACGAAGCTGAAAGTTGTTTAACAAACCAACTCAACTTCCATTATTTTATTTACGGCTTAAGTTCTTCAACTTTTCAGTTTCTTAGAACTTTTCAAATTTTTCAAAAATTTGGCTAACACCCTAAATTTTCGAAAAATTTCACCATAACCACCCCTGCACCGGGAGCTTCGGGATATTTCAAATAGACTCCCATGGCCCTCACCAATCCAAAAGAAAAATAAAAAGCCAAGCGGCTAGCCATTCGGCTCATAAAATCATCCAAAACCCAAGAAATACAATAAACATGTACCTATTTGTTGGGCAAACAATTTTATTCCTCTTCTCTAGCCTCCTTGCTATGACCTGTTCAATGTATATACATGTACATGTATGCAATTTCGCACAATTTTCAATACAGTTCAATATTTGGTACAATTTGGCTAAATGGTTCAAATTTTAATTAATCAACCAATAATCAAACAACACAACCATCAATCAATTAGTTGATTATCTTTCAAATTCATAATTTTAATACATCGTCCAAAAATCAGATTTTTGATGCCAAGTCACAACAATAAGCCTATCTAGTTTTGGTTCTCACACCAGTCAATTGGAAATATATAAATATCACACCTTCGAAACTCGAACACAAATACTGATGATGTCGCGACATCACCAGAATTATCCCCAAGTGACTAGAGCGTGATTCTATATCTATCCAGTATAGTAAAACTTCGAATACCCGTGGATAAGACGTATATGCAAAATCTTTATATATTGGAATGTCCAAATTCAATACAAATAAATATTCAAATACGAATAATAAAGTTTAAATTTTCAAAACAAAATTGGTTTTCAATTTTATTTTTCAAAACAACACTCTTTACACTCGTTCTAGGATACTACAGATCCTATCCCTAACGAGTCATTCTCATTGGATATTACTAATCCAATTTATGATGAATCCATTCGTTTGGTTATAATGTGTCTTGTTCTCCGAGCTCTATAAACCAGAGCTCTGATACCACATGTAACAATTGGGAATTTCGCTCGATCCTAATCGATCGCTAAATCGACCAAGACCGTTTGAAACCCCTGATTGTTTTGAGAACACGACAAATCGGAACACAAACAGAAGAACATTTCATTGTTAATTACAACAATACCATCAGATTACAAGAATATACAGAGCATGAATAAATATTACACATTCGATAAATATCAGAGATTTACAATACATTACACAGCAGCGGAAAATAATACAAAACACAACTGAAGGAGATATACGGATACAAAGCTTTCCGGATATCGTTCCAGTTGTAAATCAGGATCCTGTGAATATAAATCTGCAAAACCAAAACTACTAGCTGCTAGTGCAGAAATAGGGGTATCCAGAGTTTAGGTTTAAAACAATAAACTCCAGGTCAGTCATGTGACTGGTGTGAGAACTAAAACAGTTATTAATTTTTATTTTAAAGTTAGGTAAATCAAGGGACCACACCGTATAACACGGAACGGGTTTCCTCCCAAGAATACCAGTGCATAAAACAACAACGCTATGCTAAATAAAGAACAATGAAACTATTATAAGACCCAGGTCCCATCACACAATGCAACACAAGCCAGAGGATATGGTTTTTACCTTATAATAGCCAAAGAATGCGTGATACGCTAAATTTCATCTTTTATTATTACTGTAAGTGTATAGTGTCAAAACAATTTCAATCATAAGTATTAATCATAGATGACATAAGTGCCCCCATGCCACTATGTCGCCATGTATAGGTTCTACAATCAAAACCGCAAGGTTACGTATTGGAATTTGGATTTCCATCTATGAACCGAGGCAAAAGATAGTCCTCACCGGTTCGAGACTGTCTAGCCTGAGTCTCAGGCAAGTACTCTGTCAAGCCTTTTGATCGTCAGGGCCGGTCCACCGATGTGGATTAAAATGTCTGAACACTGCGTTTCCACGTCCTTTGGGGCGTAAATGAGCCAAATGATTCCATCGGCTCCACATAGTCACCGATATATCCGAGGCTCCTCGCAATCCAACAACCACACAGGCGAAAATAATATAAATGTCAGGGCTGGTAGGTCACTGACACCACCCTAGCTAGAAGGAAATGCATGCCCTCCCTGAGGTCCTCTCCCGTTTCTGGTTCACAACCGAGGTGTGAGGCTCGTGAATTAACACTACACAAAGTTGTGCCACACAGGCCGTGCTTTGATCATCAACCACAAGACTCTGCTTTTCAACAGGCGCCTTGATCATTTGCCACTTAGGCATGCCACACAGGCAATTCACACTATGCAACTGATGTCTATCGATATACAACCTCTGATCTCGTACGTCTAAGAGAAGGGTGAAGTAAGGGAATGAATTCCCCTTCACCAGGCGGATGTATATTTAATAGAGATCAATCAACACAAAGCAAAATCCAGTGTCAGACACACAGTCCATACAAGTTCGTTCTGGGTCTGAATGAAACCGGAGGCACCTTGTACCTCGCATATCCATCGATCTACAAGTACGTCTGGACGATCACCAACTGATTCCCTCCTCTTGGGTGTACAATCCAATCAAGATCATCAGTAATTATCCAAAAGATGTGAAGACCTCCGGTCTTCGACCACCGTCTTCATCCTCGACACATCGTCGAATTTGTTATTCAGAATGGGATAAACCCGGTCTTCCTGAATAACTCGCGTATATGATAAACAAGTGTTACACAAACACAACATACGCATCATCCCAATTCAGAATGTTTTTTTATTCAAATATTCACATCTATAGGGAAAGGTTTCCATTAATTTTATCAAAGATAAATTCTTTTAAATTTATTCTTTTAATCTTTCTTTGAATTTCAATTCAAACCAAATTATGGTTTATCCAAACTACTAGGGATTAACGAACCTTACTGAAGTAATCATTTGTTTTAATTTCCCAATTCCAACCTATTCATCACATGAAGTAAAACTGGTAATACTTCATATCTAACAACACGGTGTTATCAGTAAATTCAATTACCATTTCACGTTCAAATCTAATTAAAGATTTAACTACCGCCTGGAGCAAAACTGGTGATACTCCATTCTTGATTATTTCTTAAATTTGATAATTTTAATTATCAAATTCACTTTTCAATCTAATTAAAGATTCATTAAAACTCTAATTCAGTTTTAATTTCCAAAAATCATTACTTAATGATTATTCAAATCTTGGAAATAAATTCTATCTTTAACTGGGTTAAAGAACCAATGTCATTTAAAACACGGTTCACGATAAACCCAAAATCACATTCCATTAACAATGGAATTTTTATGGAAAACAAATCGATATATATATAATCGATACAAACTTCCATATCCGACTAACAATATAAATGGAATAACGACCAAGCCTTTTCAATTCCATATATATTAGCAGTCCTCATCCACAGAAATTCACTTCGATTATCACCAAATCGAATTCCATTCCAATTTATTTTATTAAATTGTAAAAATTTACTTTGGAAGATCTCCTTTAAATCTTAACAAAAGATTTATAAATTCCAAATCACATTTCACTGTAAATCGGGTTAAAGAACGAATGTCGTTAAAACACAGTTCACAACAAACCCAATTCATATTCCATTAATTATCGGGTTAAAGAACAAGTGTTATTTAAATCACCGTCCACGATAAACCCAAAAATCAATTCCAATTCAATTCCAATTAAATATCATTTAATTGGTACACTTCATTAAATCTAAATAGAAAGATTTAATCTTTTTCTCAACTGGGTTTAAAAATAGTGTTAATGAAGACACCATCCACAACAAACCCAAATCCCATTTGATATCAAATACAAGGCTCTGAATAGAAAATATATCGGCTTATATTCAATATCAAATTCTACGACCAACAAATATCGTATTGGAAATAACGATATAAATATATCTTTCAAATTTCCATAACAATATCTGTATAATCACGAAATCCAACATCGAAATATTCCAAAGAAAATTTCGATTCAAATCCATTCCAATTCAATTATTGGAAATTCTGGTTACTTTTAAAACCCTTTTCAAATCCAATTTATTTATTTCAAAAATAAATGGATTATAATTCTAGTTCAAAACAAGTTCAATTCAATAAAAATCTATTTTTATCTTTTCAAATATGGATTTTTTTCATCCCAATTCTTTCCAAATCATTTCTTTTGATTCTACACAAATTATTGCTATTTTTAATAATTTTATCAAGGTCCGTACAGTCGATTTCCATAAACGGCCATCGAACTGCACTTACAACGACCTTTTCCAAATTTGATTTGGACAAAATTCCAAATCCAACCGTTAGATTTCAAATCTCTAATATTCGTTAGAAAGCTCTTTTCGATACGAACCCAACGGTTCTGGTTTTAGGAGAATCCGACGGTTGGATCTCCCGTAATATCTGTTCGAAATCAATGGTCGAAATTCGCGAACAGCCGCTGCGCGGCGTGTTCTATTCAGGCCATTATATTATATATATATATAATATATATTTCATCGATTTCCTTTTAAAATGTATTTTATAACTCGTTTTAAATTTGTTTTCAAAACGATTTCAACTTCTTATTCAATTTATAATCAAAATTGAATATTCCATATCATCGATATATATATATAAATGATAATATTTTCAAAACGTCATATTTTGAAATTACTTCCTTTTCTATATTCATTATAAAAACGAATATAATCGATATAAATATCGTTCGCGTCAAAATAGCGCAAATCTAATCAACTTGGCTTTATATCTTTCAATAACTTCGTTATTCTATTCAATAAATGAATATTTTCTTCAACACATGAATTTTCTTTTATTCAACACATGATTATATATTTTATTCAGCACATGAATTGTCTTTTATTCAACACATGAATATATATATATTTTATTCAACACATGAATTTTCTTTTATTCAACACATGAATATATATATTTTATTCCACACATGAATTTTCTTTTATTCAACACATGAATATTCTTTTATTTTTCAAATTGGAATGAGGCCCAGTCTATTACCATATAATGTTAATTATATGGATTCCATACAACACATGTATATAATAGCAACGATAAATAATCAACCATCATCCAGAGTGCACCACACAACTGCATAAGCATTAGATATAAATAATTAACGCTTACACAGTCTATCAACCAATCGATCGACATACAACTAAATAATTGGGATTAGTGTACGCTAAATATCATCCCAACACCCGTGTGGGGTTTCAAATCAACAAACACAGAATAGTATTTGGGCAGTTGGGCGATGTGTAAAATTTATCGTCCCACTCAATATCAGTCAAATGTGTGTACATAAAAAAATCGTCTGATTTGTTTATAAATATTTATTTTATATACACGTTAAAAAATATATTTTTAACTATAAAATATTTATAACGATAAAACATTTTATTTCATTCCACATCACACAATCAACTTTCACAACACATCAATTATACAAACAAGTCATCCATGGTCGGTGGACAACGGGTGTCGGGTGCTGCAAAGCACCGTCTGCATCCTAGTATATATTTTTTTTTACTAGAAATCAAAATAAAAGTGAGGATTTCTCACCGATTTCTAAACCAAACACCGCGACTCTTCATATGTAGAAAACCTTGTCGTACTCGCCTTTTGTCACTTTCGTTGTCCGTATCCACTACATATATAAAAATCGCTTCTTTATATTGTTCCCATGTATATATAAAAAATCATATTTTTATCCTCTCTATTGTATAAAAATCATATTTTTATTCTCTTTATTATATAAAAATCATATTTTTATTCTCTCTATTATATAAAAATCATATTTTTATCATGTTAGAATATATATAAAAATCCTAACTTTACTTATTAAAAAATCCTACCTTTCCATTATCAAAAATCCGACCTTTCTACCTATAAAAATCTTGTCTTTAGATTAATAAAAATCTCATCTTTTCTATAAATTGAAAATCATATTTTCATTAAACTAAAAATCATAAAACTGAAAATCATAAAACTGGAAATCCTAGATTCACTAAACTGAAATCAAAGAAGGAAAAAGAAAGAAAAGGAAAAAACTTACAGTGGAAAAACTAGGGTTTCATTGGGTCTGGGTATGCTTGCGGGCGGATTGAGGTTAAGAGAGGGGTCGGAGGGAGAGAGGCGGTCGGAGGGAGATCGCTGGTGGTAGCAGAGGTGGCGCCGGTCTAGTGGTGGCGCCAGGGGGGGTCTTACGTCAACTGGAGCGGCGAATTAGGGAGGTGGGGTTCGGGTTCTCTCGAACTGGAAGGAGGAAGAGGGGAGGGGGTTCGCTGGAGAGGCCGCCGATCGTGGGGGGGGGAGTGGATGAGGTGCGACGTGGAATGGGGTAGGGGGCGGCTGAACTTCGATGAGGTTTTTTTCTTTTGAGGGGTGGAGAGAGAAAGTGAGAGAGGGAGGGGTTTATATATTAATATTATATTATATTTTTATATTTATTTTTGCCTCAAAAGTTACTTTTTAAATCGAACACCAAATCGATCCCGACGATTGTCATCCCTAGCTAATTACCCCCCTTCCGAACACAATGCGATATGTTTCATAAGCCAATTTTCTTGTTTTAATTAGTTTTCGTCAAAATTTAAAATATAAATCTATATATTGAATTTGAACACACATTTCAATTTATCGGGGTCACGTACGGACTCTAAAAATTCCCAAAAAATATTTTCTAGCTTTGTATTGATGATACGGTTCTAAGAAGACCAATTTCGTCGAATTTGAAGACCGTTTGAAAAATGGCCATTTTCTAGTCGATCAAAATTGACTCAAACTGTTAAAACACGTTTTACTTTGCCACGCTCACATATTGCTTTCAAAAATTATGAATTTTGGAATCTAGATATAATTTGACATCCTGGATCCAACAAAAGTGGTTTCGTCGAAAACAGAGGTCATTTGCAAAATTTCCATTTTTAAGGGCCAAAATTCCATAGCGACTTTTCTGAATTTTCAACTGGGCATAACTTTTTATCCCCGCTATGAAATTTCAATTTTTCATATTCGTTGAAAGGATATTTTCAAATAGATTTAAATATTTTTAGTTTCACTAAAATCCGGTTTATTTTGAATCCTGTACATTCATTTGAAATTTGAAATCGAATTTTCGAACTACCGCGCCATTTTCAATTCCTTTAAAATTAAAATAAAATATTTATATTCTAACGTCGATTCAAATAAATATATACATTCTAATTTTATTCAAAATAAATTTCTCGTCATCATTATTTAAAATAATTCATTTTAAATCTTCGAAAATCAACGAAATTGCCAAAATAAAAATTTTAAATTCGCTTAGATTTTTCAGTTTGTTACAGGCCCAATTTCAAATAATAATATGAGATATATATGATTATATATAAAATTGAATGTTTGCCACTTCATAAAACCATAACTTCCCCTTTTGAAATCCGTTTGATGTGCAATTTCTTACATTGGACCTATATTGATTTTTGGATACAGTTAATTAATCACTTGATCCGTATATTGTAGTATAATTTAATAATAAATCATTACTGACTATGTATTATTATAATTACTTTTAGTAATTTTAATTTATCCTGGAGATCTGCTAGTAAAATATAATATGTTCCATAATAATCAAGTTTAGTTAAATACTTGGGTATCTTTCAAACAAAGTAAATCACTATTTTGCTATTATGCCGAATTTGTCATGAGATTATCTACTGGTTGATTATATTGATTTATTATCTATTGATTGATTGTATGGATTATTTACATATCTTTTATTTATGTAAAATCTGTGTAGCGACTTGAAAGCTGTTGTGGAATTAAATGGTAACTTATTTAAGTAATATTATGTTCGTTAAGTTGGTTTCAAGAATATGATAAGTTATTAATTATGGAATCAATCTAAGTGTTGATTTCAATTTGGAAAAATTATTAGTTTGTTAAGAATACGTCAAAATTGTTGATTTTTTGTTTGAAAGTTAAATCACGAGTAATCAATAAATGTTTTAGATTGTAATTTTTATCTAATTAATACTTGTTTACAAGGTTATTTATTATTTAGCTATTTACTTTTTTATTTTTGATTAATTTGAGTTAATAAATTTTGAAATTAATAAAGGTTTAGAAGTTAATTAATGGGTCTGTTGGGCACAGGTCCCTATTAAGTTTTAAAATTTGGCTCACACCCGGTCATAAACTTATTGTAAATTTAGTCTCTATTTTTCGAAAATTCACTAAAAAAATTACGTAAATTCATATTTAAATTAAACATGCACTCGACAAAAAATCCAGATAAAAGAACATCAAACAAGGCATCAAAAGCGAAAAAACAACGAAAATGCATAATGGTATGCAAGTATTTGAAATTTCTTGCATACATCTGTGCATGTTTTCAAGTCATGCATATGTGTTTGATTTACTTGCATATAGCTGTGCATGTATTGCATAACTCTTGCATAAAAGTGTGCAATAATTCGCAAGCTAAATTTCACTTAGGTTTTCTTTATGCAAATGCATGCATACATGTGTGCAAGTATTTCAAATATTTGCACACATATGCAAGTTTCGGTCCAGATTTTCAAGCCAAAATAGCTTATGCAACAGTTGCACACATGTATGCAACTATTGGTAATAGTTGCATATATGTATGCAACTTTTTTTTAATTTGCGTGGACTTCCGAGAATATTTCCAGATTTTAGAATTTTTTTTTTGCACGAGCGCTTTTTTTTGGCCAAAAAATGAAAAAGGCGGAAATATAAAAATAGGGGGCCGTACATTTAAAACATAGGAGAGATGTGAGCCTAATTAAGTTTCAAAATAGGGATGTGAGCCAAATATTCACTTAATTGTTTTTAAGATAACTATTTTGTTATTTAACATTATGTAATTTAATTTTGAAAGGAAAGTATTATTTTATTCACACTAGAATCAATTACAAGAGTTACAAATGACAACACAAGCTATATAATATTGATCAGACACTCTAGCCACTCAAGAATGCAGTATTGGGAAAAAACCATAAACATTATTACAAAATGAAATCTAAAAAAAAACTCAATACTGCAAACATTACAAGTATATCACTGTTACTCTTAACTAATTACACAACGTCAATACCATCTTCTCTATTACTCCTGAGCTTCACTTAACCCCATACTAAACAACACTTCTGACTTCATTCTGTAGATTAATAAACTTAACATGCTCGAAACCGAGAAGCTTGACAAACCAGTAGAATTATACGTTAATCATGCTCTAAAGTATCCTTTTTGAATCACCATTATAGAAAAATCATTACCAAGAATCTTATCTGAAACTGATACAACATCAAAAACTCAAAACTGATACACCATTCGACATGCACCACTATACACTATTATACAACATTATACTTGCACCACTATACATGCACCAAACATGAAACCGCATTATACACTATTATACAGCATCAATCCTGCTCGAGAGTGGTTTTTAGCCAGAATCCTTTGCAACAAAACCAATGACAAGAATTATATACGAGCACCAAACTTGTTATAGATTGGATTTCTCCTAGTATGTCTAGGAGGAAATTTCATTGAATTTGGAAGAAACTACTCTAACGAGTAATCGATCCCCTCATCCAAATCATTATTGACACTGTTGGTAGCTTCTTCTTTTTTCGAGCACGCCTCTTTACATTCTTTAAAGTCATTTTAGTTTGTGCTGAAGAAGATGGCAAAGAAGTTGATGGTGAATTAGAAGGTGGTGGTAAAATTATATGAGGAGGTATATCTAAATGCGAATATGGTGAAGAAGCAAATGAATTTGAAATACTAAAGGCAGAAGTGTTAGCAGTGACCGCTACATTACACTTAGAGGACTCTTCAGCTTTTTTAGCATCATTTCTATCATCAGCATCATCCCAGAATTTCCCTTTTAACCTTGATAATGGGGATGTTGAAGGATCAGAAGATGATGATTTAGAGAGAGAGTTACCCGGAGCTGAAGAGGCTACTTGTTTATCCTTCTCAATAGCTAGCATAGACTCATTTTCACTATTTACTTGATTGCTATCTATATTATTAACATTGTTACTATCAAACAAATTCTTTAGACATAAATCCACTACATCTATCACAAAATTATTAACATAGTTACCATCCTTAGTAACATTAACATCAAAATTTGAACCATTTACCCGAAAACTATCCTCACCCATAACATTCTGTTGACTGGATTGTTCAACTGTGACCCCTTTATTACTTTCAACGTCTTTATTAACCAAACCATCACTGATAATATTCTTCATAGCACCATTTTGCTTTGTACTATCATTTGCCAAAGAGCCAAAAGTATTAGCATTCACATTTCTAACTCCAGTTACACTATCAACGTTATCTGTATTAACACTAACATCCTTCTTCCTCCAAAACTGCCTTTTATTATTATTTAAAGTTGTCGACTTATTCATGTTAACATGATCATTAACTTTCTTATTATTATTTACCATATGAACAAGTTCCTCTTCACTAAACTGATTAAAATTTTGCATATTAACCTTAGAAGACAACTCACAAGCAGATGTAACATGCCCAAAAACCCTACAGCCAGTACATATCATACGTCTCTAGTCATATTTTATTTGCATTGAAGGACATTTATCTCCCAATTCATCAATTTCAATAAAATTAGGAAGCTCATAATCTGGAGTTACCTCTACTAACGCCTTAGCGTATCTGAATCTATTCATCCTCTCAGTACTAGTGTCATAGCAGGTTAATCTTCCAATGTGATTAACTAGCCAATTTATACCTACCAATGTCCATAGTATCATCGGAATTCTAACCAATTGTATCTAAATCGGTACTTTCCTGATTTGAGATTGCGAACATCCAATTGATGGATCCCACCTTGTAATGATAAACATTCTTCCCCGTATGAATATAGGGTCAGATGTTAGAATTTTCTCTCTGTCAGAATCATTTGAAAAATTAAAGTAGAAGTGCTAGCCATCTGATTTAATGTCGACCTCACCACTTAAACGCCAGTGCCTTTTTAAGTAATTTGCAATTGAAAGATAGGATAACGTACCATAAAGAAAGAATCCAACCAAAAATTTTCTCCAGTATTTGATTCCTTCGTTCTTGACCATCTCAGGGATTATGTGGAAGTGATTTGAAGAGTAATGCATAGTCCGATTTCACGAAAGAAGGAAAAGAAGCTTTTGATATACTGAAATCAACATTAGGGTTTTCATGACTAAACGGGACTCCCCAACCAAAATTAACATCGGAATTATTGCTAGAAGTGGAATTTGCATTGGAGGAGGAGTATCTGGGGGTTTAGAGAGCGAAGGGCGAGATGGAAGAGGAGGAAATGTTGAATCGAAGGCGAAAGAGGAGGACGGAGAAGAACGAGAGATTGACACGACTGCTATTAACGATGGTTCTTGAAAGAGTAGGAATGATTATGTAAATTAATTAATTACTTTGTTAAGAGAGTTTTCAATTGATAAATTATTTGTAAAGGATGTTTAAACCTTAGTTAATCATTTTATAAATTGGAGTTTAAGTAAAGTGATTTACCAATTGTATTTTAAGTAAATTTAATTAACTTAAGAAATGCTTTAATAATTAGTAGAAGCAAATGATTAAGTTTTATAAAAAGGTGTTTTACTTATTGATTAAATTAGGTAAAAGGTTTTAAAATTTAAAAGGAATTTTTAAAATCCAGATGGTTTATAAACCTTAATTTAAAAATAAATAGTATATATAAGTTGTGAAATTTATATTTGAGATTAAAAAACTTCTACTTATCTTAAAGGTAATAATGTTTTCAACTCAAGATATGAGGGACAATAATACCATGATTTGAACGAATTCGTTGTTATCTGCTGGATAGTTTCAATTTGAGATCAAAGATAGATGTTTGGAATCTAAATATTGTTTCATTTACCAAATTTTTGTACTTGAGAAAGAGAAGTATTAGCAAATAAATTATCCTTATTAAATTACAGTGGTAAGAAAATGTAAATTCCCACTTAACACCGAGTGATAAACGGTTTGGGTTTTGACAATTGATGTTTTGAATGAGATATGTTTTGACCCATTATCGATCCAAATTATGAACATGGGCGATCCAACCCATGCTTTGCTGACTTCGACATACGCACTACCCTGGTTTCTCAATGGAATTTTGAGCCGATCCAATCCAAACTGCATCTATAAATTGGAGGTCAAGGTATTCAGAAAAGGAATTATTTTACGCTTCTCTATGCAGGGGATCTACAAAACTAAAAACTCAACCACTTTCCCTAACATTCTTATACTCAAATTAGAACTGTATTGTAATCTAACAACATAAATAATAGATTACCTCAAAGTCGACAAAAATACATTGCAAAACCAGTATAATTTTGTTGTGTTCCTTATTGCTTTTGGTTATTTTTTGTGGATTAGTCTGTGTTTTTTGTGATTTGGATCATATGGGGTGTTAGTGAAAAATATGTCACTACTTATACCAAAGGGTAAAAAGTTTTGAACAATTTTAGGAAATAGTTGAAAAGATTTAATAAATAAGAAATTGAGTAAATGAAGTTCTGAAATGGACCGACTTTCGAACACTTCGGAAGTCGAGTCACTATTAAGAAAAAGAAGAAAAAGATAGAAAGATAGAATTAAATAAAAATCAGTATCTCACGGCGGAATTGGATAAAGTATATTATATATAATTTATATATCCTAATAATTTTACATCAGAATCTTTCCAATACACAGATATTACATACATATGATCTCATGGCCTGTTCACTATAAAACCATAATATAACATAGGTTTTTCATAGATATACTAGCTTGATCGTTAATATAGCAACCTTCTGCCAAACTTCTCTAAAGGGTAGTGATTCAAAACCTGGATCACTTGACTACTCATAATAATTATTATGCAACTGAAAAATAAAATATGGGTCAGACATAAGCCTGTTGTGAGTAAACAGTTTTATATAAATATAGTTGAGAAATCAGGGGAATCTTATAAAACAATGCTAAATATAAATGACTTGTTTAAATTTTAGAAATACTTTTAAAAAGAACGGATTTCTCGTAAGACACGACAATAGATAAATATGGCATGTGTTTTTTCCTTATGATAGCCAAATCACTTTTATATAAAATCCAATGATATTACAATAATGTCTATCAATCAACAAATAAAATAAGAATATAGCCAAAAAGGTTGCATCTCACTTTTTGACATAGTTGGTTTACATCTAAAACCATATAGATCATATTGGAGTTTGGATTTCCAACATGACTAGGTATGGAAACACCTTTCGATCAGTGTTCTTTAGAGATGAGACACTGAGGTTTAAGAAGAACAACTTGCAACCTGGCCACACAGAACCGACCACTCATTCAACTTGAGTGTACCGAATATATCATCACCACGGTTGGTAGTTAATCAACCGTATTTATTCTGAAGCATGCAAAAAGGGACAACCGATTTCTCTATATTAGGTGATGATATACCCTAATGGGACTGACCCACATAGCCTTACTGCCTACCCGATTTAAATAATTTCCACGTTGATAAGGCATGAGGCTACAATTACCTTTTTTGGACATTCACGTTCAACTTTGAATGCTACATTGTCAGATCCATCCATCACTAATTGATTTGTATAAAGATACTCTGAGTGTTATGCTAAAAGAAATTGCCTTCTTTGCCACCATTCTCGGTATGTTTGTAAAAACCAACGTACGTAACTATTGGAAATACACCATCGGATATTTATCCATATAAATTCATTTCGGGGCTGAACGAAACCGAAATCACTAACTCTACTACATCCATTTTGAAATCACCCCCAGGATTAGTAGCAGTATCCCTTGCTTTTCAATGTTTTCAACTTGACTTCAATTTAATCGAATGCCTAGGTCAAAACAAAGTGGTATTCAGATTTCTTATTGAAAATCAATCTCAGTTTCTTTGAACCGATAAGCATTAATATCCTTTATGGTCAATGTGTGTTTAAAGAAAACATGGTATAATTATTTTATAAGGAATTTACTTCATATTTAATTATCATGACCTATCCACCAAAATTAACTTATTTGTATAAATAAATTTTCTTGTTTAGAACAGTGATCGATACAAGACAATGTAATTTCAATAAAATATGTCACCATTTTATTTTAACTAATTTCAAATTCGTTTTACCGCTTCATATCATAACGGAGAATTCAATCAACATTCAACCATCACAACACGATCAATCAACAACGATTTTACAAGTTCGAGTTCGAGCTAATTGTAGTTTCCAAATATTTGACTTCTGATAAACAAATTAAATTCATTTTATATTAATCTAAATTTCTTCGATAATACCCATTTTATTTTATTTAAACTTCTATTTTGCTTTGAACTTTTATTTTTCTTTAATAGACTATACACACACATACACACACACACACACACACACACACACATATATATATATATATATAGTGGAGATTCGAACTTAAAACTTCACGCAACGATTTATATTTGAACGTCTATTGTGTCGTTACAAAATAATTTAATAGCTTCTCGATCCTTCCTTCTATTTTTATATTTATTTTTACATTTCTTTCTATTTAAAATCAATTTTACTAAAATTGATTAAGTAAAAATAAGCTTAGTAGTCTCACTACAGCCCAAACTCGCACACAACGATTCCATGAATCCAATATACATCTATAGACCCCTTAACCAAATTTATTTTCTTCTTTATTTATATAAAAAGTGTTTTAATTTTTCCATGAAACTTTAAATTTAATAAACAAACATTGCTTCTTTTACTTTTCTCTTCTAGGCCCAACCCGGCCCAGCTGCACGAATAAGGCTCATTCCCCTATTCCCTTCCCAGGCATGGTTCAGAAGCTCACACACAAATATATGTCTTGGCTCTTCTCTGATGCTGCCAATACCCAGTCACACTGCATCAACAGTTGCATCATTACTCCAAGTTCACAAACAAAAGGACATGATGCAAAGTGGGTTTGGCAAGTTAATTACTCAACAAAATATGGATCAACCTGGAATAACCCTATTTTCTTCTCTCCTCCGTTCTTTCTTTCCCTTCCTTTTTCCTTTCTCCTTTACAGTTTCTATTCATCAGTGCACAGCGTATGTTTGTCTTGCATTTTTCTAGCATATATTTATTGGATCTTCTGTATTATATTGCATAAAGCATAGTCATATCTATTTACCTACTAATGGTATTTATCTACTAATGGTACTCATATTCTGTATTAACCCATTGATTTATTTTAGTATGTCTCTAATGAAATTTATTTGGGGCACTAATTATAAAATCATATCTTGGTTAAAGATTATTGCTGATATTGCACGTAGCCGTGGATCGTTAATGTTTTCTACTAAGGCCAAATTCAGATATGTGCACTATTCAAGAGGTCGTTGGTACACAAAGACTTCATTTCTCTATAGCATTATGTACATTTTTAGCTTTATGGTTTTGTGTTGTATCTTATTTTAGAATGGTCACTATAGTATGCGTTAAGATTATGTGTATGAATTTCATGTTTTAATATTCTAGAACTTTGAATGTAACTTTAACTAACCTTTCCAAATGTCTGTTATAATTTAGTGAATCTGATTTTACCTTGTTTGTGTCTATTGGAAATGTATGTTTACATGTTTCTTGGTAATATATGCTTTCATTATTAAATGCAGATGATGGTGAGAATTATAGTCGATAAATGAGTTTTTTGAATATTGCAATGGGCATGTAGTGTTGCAAATAATCAAATTGCAACTGTCCTAAACAGTTGTAGTTGAGTCATTTGTAACTGTCAGAAATAGTTATAGTATCTCACTTTTCCAACGTCTATTGCAGCTTCGCAACTGACATTTATTGTTGCAAATGGATCTGTTGCAGCAAGGCCAGTTGCAAAAAAGTCTGCCGCAACTTCTTATTGCAACTGGCAAAAACAGTTGCGAAAAAAGACCGACCTATTACAACTTCAGCTATATAGACGGGCGCAGGTCTGTTACAATAGGCTGACTGCAACGGATATTACCTATTGCGAAAATGGTTTTCTGTTGCAGTGATGATATTGAGATCCATCTGTTAATAAGGTTAGGTGTGAACCCCTTTTTTATGTTTAGCCTGATATCACTAAGGAACTATTGATTGTTGCTTGGAAGAGACCAAGATAAGATCAAGTTATCTAAAAACCACTTCAGTCCGAGTTAATTGTTCGAACTATAAAGATGTCTTGAAGAAGTTGGAAATATAGATGAATCCGTGGAAGTGCAAGGACTTCAATATTCGTTACTAATCATGAAAATGATTCCAAAACAGGTGTAATAGGAGTTACGCCTTTGGTTTCATTTAGTACCACAACAAACTAGTATGGATGAATGCAATCAGCATATTGTTATTAGAGAACAATGTAGAATTCAAGGTTAATATGCCAAGGAAATGTGATTGCAGCCTCTAGCATTATCAACCAGAAATGTCCAAAATAGGAATATGCATCAGGGGTTTGTGGGCCGCTCTCATTAGTAGCATCATTCCCTAATCTAGATTCGATACTTACAGTTTGGGATGCACACAAAAAGAGGCTAGGCAAAGTGCATAACGGTTAGCCTTGGTCCAGGAATGATGTAATCCAACATGCCATGTTAACGGGACAACCGGTGATGTGTAGGCAAGGGTTGTGGAGTGTAACACCCCGTAAAATTCATAAGGACTAATAATAATTAAATAATAAAAAATAAGCAATTAAATAGTACGGTTGAAAAATGAGATTTTCCGGCTTTAGGAATTTGGCTACGAAATTCTTTTATTTTGATTCGTGGCGAAACTCTACATCGTTTTCATATATAATATGCTGAAAACGGTTAATGTATGAAGAAGTTATGAATAAATGAATTTGGAAAGTGAACGCAGAATATATATATATGTATATAATTATTTGAATTTGTATCACCTTTCTGGAGCTAAGAAACTTTAGATTGTTGCTTCAAACCACTGAAATAAGATAATTGTAAACTCTGAAAATTTCTTTTAGCTTGCAGATAATCATCATAAACTTGGACATCATCTGGATTAAGATCTGCTTCTACTTCCAATTGAGAAAATAGCTGTTCTGCATGCTCAAGTTTGTTGTATTCCTATTCCTAATTTTATTCCAACTTTTCAATTCTCTTTTACAATTTCAAAGTTTTTGTAAAAATTGATAACTATAAAAACCCCAACAAGTCCCATTCATTCCTTTTTTAATTGCATCTTGATAACCTTCTATGTTTAGCCAATCATTTCTGTATCTAAAAGGGAATCCTTTAATTTCTGGAGTAGGAAGTATATCTAACAAAATAGGGTTATGATCACTGGACTTTTGGGGAAAAGAGAGAGCCTTCATGTTGAGGAATTGATGCATACATAAATTATTCACCAAAATTTTATCAATAAGGGTTGCTATTCCTCTTTTATGCCAAGTATATTGAAAACCCAATGGTTATATTTCAGACAAACCAGTTTGATTTTTTTTTTTTGAAATTCTCTGATTTGACTATAAGGAACAGGAAGCCCCCCTTTATATATCATGTGGTGATAACACATTATTAAAGTCTCCCATTAATATCCATGCATTTGAGAATGAACTTGATTCATTAACCAATTGATTCCATAAATTTATTCTGTCTCCAAAAGTGTTGCTACCAAATATCACAGTAAATGTCATTATAAATCCTCCTCTATTAACTGCATTAACTGTCAAATGTTGAGGGGACAAAAACAGCACATTCAAATCCCATACATTAGAATCCCATATCAATAAAATTCTTCCAGATGATATAGATGAATTATTAGTAAGGAATTTCCAATCATTTGGGAGAAGAGAAGAAAATAAACCTAGATTAGCTGAATTTAACTTTGTTTTTACTAAACCAACAAGAGTTGATTTAGTAGTATTAAGGAGTTTGATCACTTCCTTCATTCTAAAAGAAGTGTTCATTCCCCTTACATTCCATGCTAATAAGGTCATTTAATAGATGAAGAACTCCTTGTATTTCTTTTAGGAGGAGTAGGGATTTTTGATTTTGCAGCCTGTAAATAACTTGTGTTTTGAGTGATAAAAGAAGAAACATCCACTTGTTTGCCTTTATCCATATTTTTGACTTTATCATTCTCAGCAATAACATCAACTATGTTATTAATATCATCAGGAATAACCTTATCAGGAAGCTTAGAATTTAAAAAGTCTAAATCATCCTGAGATCTTGAAGTTGATGGATCTGGATTATTTAAAGAGATATCAGCTATATCTGGCTCCTTAGAATAAGATTGATCATTTGAAGAAAAAATTTCTACATCTGATTTTTCTTCATTTTCAGATTCTTTATATCCATCATTATTAACTTGATTTTCTTCTTGTGAATCAGGAGGAATCCATCTTGCATCTTTTACAACTTCATGATACTCATCATCATGTCCAAAGAGATTACATTGAGAGCACTTTAAAGGTATAAATTCATACTCTACAGATATGTTAATCTTCTCTCCATTATGAAGCAAAATAAGAATTTTAGTTTTAAGATCTATTTTAGTATCAATTGAAATGAGTACTCTCGCATATTTAGTGAACTTTTTCTCTGCTGTACTCTCATCAATTAGAAGAGGTTTTGAGATAAAACTAGCAAGTAGCTGAATCGCTTCTTTTGTCCATAATTCTAAAGGTAATTCAACTAATCTAATCCAGATCTGAACCAAATTGCTTTGTTTACCTTTAAAAACAAAACCAGGATGCCATGGTTCAACATAAAGTAATCTCCCAAAATATGAGTGTGTAGTGCTTTCAATTATACGCTGAAAATCTTCTTTGCTTTCAAACTGAATAATAAAATCATAACTAGGTGAAACATGGATGTTAAAAAAACCCAATGGTTTCCATACCTTTGTTATATATTCCTTTAATTTGATCGTCGATAGTCTGAATAAAATAGGAATCAAAGCTATCGTATTAACCCATGAGGACTCTGATAGATTGTATACCTTTTCAGGAACAAAAACGTATTCCAGAGAGGGTTTTATGAATTTGAGTTTTTTGCTATTCAAGCTTGACGACTGATTTGGAATCGGCTTTGGATTTGAAGCTGCATTGGATCTGTATTCACAGATCTGGAATCAGATCTAGTAAATTGATTAGGATTAGAAAAAGTTGGTTGAGATCTTGTATTTGAAAAAGTAGAAGATGATGTATTTTCTTTGTCCGCCATTAAGATGTAAATCTCATGAATTTTTTTAATCATATCAGAGCTCTCATTGATTCAAGTGGAAACCTGCTGTTTAAACCAGAAGAGATTGAAATAGAGGCAATCAACTATTTTTCATCAATGTTTAATGGTCCATGTGCAACCAATTTCCCCAATTTTCAGCCAATATCAACAATTAATGAGCAAGGACAAAAATTTCTTCTAAGAGACATTGATTTGTCTGATATTAAAGATGCAGTCTTCTCTATTCATGATGATCTAGCCCTGGACCAGATGGTATGAGTGAAAAAAAAATTAAATTTCATTGGGATGAGTTAAAAGATGATTTACATGCTGCAATATCTGATATTTTTCAATCTGGAAAACTTCCTAAAGCATTAAATCATGCTTTTATAACTTTAATTCCTAAGGATGATAAAACATCTGAAATTGCACATTACAGACCAATCTCATGCTGTAATGTCTATTATAAAAAAAATTCTAAAATTTTATGTAATAGACTTAAGCCATTTCTTTCATCACTGATTTCTTTAACTTAGAGTGCATTTATTCAAGAGAGGTATATAGGGGATAATATACTTTTGGCACATGAATTGTTGAGAGATTTCAGAAAAGTAGGAATGTTTAAGATGTGTGTGAAAGTTGACTTACAAAAAGCTTATGATAAAGTCAATAGGAGACTATTTCTTGATGTCAAAGATGAATTTTCCTATTCATTTTATCAATTTAATTTTTAAGTGCATGGCTACTACTACTTTTTCTGTTATCATACAGGGAGTTCCTAAAGGTTTTATATCATCTACAAGCGGTTTGAGGCAGGGAGATCCACTATCTCCATATTTGTTTGCTATAGCAATGTAGTATTTTACTTTTATGATGGATGAAGCAACTTTTTCAAAAGAATTTCAACCAAGTAGTCCAGTGCAACCTATGATTTCTCATCTATTATATGCAGATGATCTAATGATCTTTGGCAAATCTTCAAATCAAAATGCAAATACACTCAAGGTAATCTTTCATAATCTAAGTAAATATGCTGATTTAAATGTGAATGCAACTAAAACAAAGATATTTTTTAGCAAATCAGTGGAGAACGCATCAGAAATACTAAGTATTTTGAGGTATGAGCAAGGATCACTCCCAATTAAATATCTTGGAGTTCCTTTGTCATCAAATTATTTGCATTATTCAGAATGTAATTCCTTGATTCAGAGGGTGCAAAGTAAGATTCAAGTGTGGGAAACAAAGCTTCTTAGTTCTTCTAGTCATGCAGAATTGATAAATTCAGTAATAACCCCTGTAGTTTTGTATTGGTTATTTATTTATCAAATTCCAGAATATACTTTGAGCAATTTACAGACATTGTGTGCTGATTTTTTCTGGGGTGGGACCTCACATAAAGTTGCATGGGACTCTTTGTGTAAACCTAAAGATGAAGGTGGTATTAGTTTAAAGAAGTTTAGTGACCTCAAGAAAGTTGCCTGTATTAAACTGATGTGGAATTATCTTTCAAATTCTTCTCTATGGAGCAAATAGGTTCGAAATAGATATTGCAAACAATTTTTTTTCTGGACTATGGCAATGGATGTAAATGCATCTAGTACTTGGAAATCTATACTAAAACTTAGATCTAGATCCAAACAACTGTTCAATAAAATAATATCCAAAGGTCAAAACACTTATCTTTGGATGGAGCCTTGGATAAATTGTAAGTGCATGGTAGATCTGCTTGGATTTCATAGATTGCATATAATTGGCCATCCTAATGAGAAAGTTGCTGAAATTATCAGAAATGAAGTCTTCCATCCCCAAGTTCATCCTGCAACAAGAGAATTACTTGATGAAATTAGTTCAATTAAATCTTATCCTGATTTAAATCATGATAGATATGAATGGTGTGAAGGTGGTGCTTTTTCTTTTCATAAATTTTGGGACTTTATTCGAGTTCATGAAGTTTCAGATCCAATCTTTTCAGTCATTTGGCACAAAAAGAACAGTAGAAGAATGTCATTTATATCATACCTTGCGGTTTTAGGGAGATTGAATACTAAAGATAGAGTCTTGTGTTATAATTCTGATGTAAATCCTCTTTTCCCTCTTTGTGAAAATCATCCAGAATCCATAAACCATTTGTTTTTTCAGTGTGATTTTGTAGCCTTCATCTAGTTGTCCTTAAAGCAAAATTGGAACTTCCACTATCTATTTCATTGGATTTGAAGGAAGAAGCTAGATTGTTATTCTTAAATTTCTCAGCAAAAGATCAATTGAGGGATTTATCGTTTGGATCTTTTGCAACAGCCATTTACTTCATAAGGAGAGAAAGGAATTTGAGGGTTTTTCAGGGAAGGAGGAGTTATTCAGCATCAACCCTCTTTAAAACTGAATGAGAAATTGTTTTGCTTGTTCAAAACAATGGTTCTAGATCTGTTCGGAGTTCGAGGAATGAGCGTGTTCCAAAGAAGTGGGGCATCGAGTTAAATGACACAGGTTGAAGAGAATATAAGTTTTTTGAAGTGGAAGTGGATGATGGGCCTGTTTGTTTGGGCCAAGAAGAGCTGGTCTTGGTTTTAGTTTAATTTTGAAGCTTTTTGTTGTATTTTCTTTTGAATATGACCTTTGTCATTTTTATGTTGTATACCAACCTTATGAGTACTCTTTTTCCTTATAAGGTACCCACTAGGGGGATTATAGGGTTTTAACGAGGCTCATAAAGGCGGTTTTATTGGTTTTAAGCAATAAAGTGAACCAATTTTCAAAAAATATATATATAATTATATGAATATTATACATATTGTCCAAATTATGAAAAAAAAGAGGGAGACTCAAAATTTGAATTAGACATAAGATCTGGTGGACAACATATATTGCATATATGGAATAGTATAAAGAGATTAAGGAACATATTAAATAAAATAAACAGCTCATCAGCGTAGCCTCACTGGGCGTTCAAGCCCCGAGGTGGTCGACTATCGGTCTACCGCTAGGGGTTGATCGCTCGGCAGTTGAACAGCCCAATAAAGCTAGTTGGTTATGGGTTTTCTTAGAGGATATATATATAAATCAAAGGCTCGGATTAATTCTAATTAATCCAATAGTCTATGCTTACACGGACAGTTATATATACCCCTCCTATCACTCTATGAAAACCCTAATCATTATTCATCTCTGCCTCCATGCTGCTTCTCCACCATTGTTAAATTCCAGAGGAAAATAAAAGAATGGGTTAAGGTTTTTTCTAATTCTCACTACAAGAAAAAGGGTTATCTACAATTGCAAATCACAGCGTTTTGGTCTCCATGTTGTAAAAATTAAGCAGGAGTACGTTGTTTTTAGCTTAAAACGTTGAGATAAATTAAAGTGGGAATTAATTTTCACATCCCTTCACTATCACTAAAATCGGCCGCGAATCCATAAAATTTCCTCAAAATATTAAATTCTCAATTACAAATTTTCCATCGCATTTTCGTCGTCAGCCTGGTCTCCGTATTACTTTCGAATCTCCAGTCACTTTACACTGTTGCTCTTGGTCTCTCGGTTGTCATAGTGGAAGGTAATCGGTTCCAGTGGAGGAATTTCCATTCCAGTGGAGGTCGCACCCATAGATTCTGTTCGGTTTTCGTCGTCCTTATGTTAATGTAAGAGTCGCCTTGATTATTTTATATTTTTCATTGATTAGTCATTGTTCAGTTTTTTTTTAACATCTGGTATGCCTGCTGAATATGTTGGTTGTGCTATTAGCAATTATAAGTTGATGTGTCTCATTTAGTATCACTATTTTATTTAGGTAGTTATGTTAATTTTCTTGTACTCAACAATAGACTATTACTTCAAATTTTACAAATTTGCTTGCTTATGTAGTTGAAGATGATGGATAAAAATTGGGTGAATCTACACAGGTAACTACATAATTCTCAACATAAATGTAGTTTTGCAAATTGTATCTTATTTTTTGATGAAAGCTAAAAGATAATTTTTTTTCCAAAGAATTAGTAGTGAGTATCAGCAAGGAGCTCGGAAGTTTGTGCATACCGTTATGAAAAATTCTGGAAATGTAGAAAAAATTCTATGTCCTTACTTAGATTGTCGAAATCTTAGTCATCAATACGAGAAGGTGGTAGTTGAGCATCTGATTATAAGAGGAATGGATCGTGTATATAAGACAAGTAGGTGGTATAGTCACGGTGAGCACATAAATATAAGCATAGATGTTAAGTTCGATGAAATATATGATTTATTTGAAGCTATCGATTATGAAAATGAAGATTTCATCGATTATACTTTTTTCGATGATGATAAAGATGAAGATAACGCACAAAAACGAGAGGGTGATTTGTTAAGGAACTTGGAAGAAGCAAAATCCCTGTTGTATCCTGATTGTATTGATAAAAAAAAATTGTCTGCCGTCCTCGCCTTGTATAATCTTAAATGTGAGACTGGTTTGTCTGATACCGGCTTCGATAAACTTCTAAATGTGCAACAATTATTATTTCCAAAAAATAATGTACTTCTAAAAACATTATATGAGGTAAAAAAAAATTCTCAAAATATTCGATATGGGTTTTGAAAAAATTCATGCTTGACAAAATGATTGTTGCCTTTTTAGAAATGAGTACAAAGATTTGGAAAGTTGTCTTAAATGTGGTGTATCAAGATGGAAGAAGAATGAACGTACCAATGAAATTATGCATGGAATTCTGGTTAAGGTTATTTAAGATGGCATTTTAGTAACAAAAGCAATGATGGGAGAATGCGCCATCCTGTAGATACAATAACATGGAATGTAGTAGATGAGAAATGGGAATCGTTTGCAGCTGAGCCACGCAATATAAGACTTAGTCTTGCTACCGATGGTGTTAATCCTTTTGTGACACTAAGTTCCAAATACAGTTGTTGGCCTGTGATGCTTGTGACATACAACCTCTCGCCAATGTTATGCATGAAAAAAGAAAGTATCATCTTAACATTGATTATTCCTGGTCCAAAGCAACCAGGAAATGATATTAATGTATATTTGGATCCATTAATTGAAGACTTGAAACATTTTTGGAGTAATGGAGTTCAAACTTATGATGCCTTTAGTAGATCGCTTTTTAACACGAGAGCGATTTTACTATGGATGATAAACGACTTTCCAGCGTATGGAAATCTTGCTGGATGTTGTGTGAAAGGTAAAAATGGTTGTCCATTATGCGGTATCAATACTCACCATAGATGGTTGAAACATAGTCGGAAGAGCGGTTATATGGGTCACAAGAGATTTTTACCCTCTTCAGATTCGTTGAGAAAGCAGAAAACCTGTTTTGATAATGCTGTAGAAAATGGTTGTAAACCTAGAGTTTTGATTGGAAGAAACATCTCTGCTATTTTGAAAAACTTTCAATAATTTTGGAAAAGAAATCAAAAATGAAAATAATAATAATAGCAAGAATGGGATGGGTAAGAAGAAAAAATTAAGCAGGAGAGCAGGAAGAGAAAAAATACTAATAAAAAAATAGAGGTGAAGATGGTGGTCTTGTGAATATAGAGCTATCAAAGTGGAAAAAACGATCAATCTTCTTTGAGTTACCATATTGGGAGGTTAGCTTTTTATTTTTCATTGATCAATAATATAGTTCTGTAGTAATGAAATTTAACATTGTTGATTTTTGTAGGAACTGCCAATGCGTCATAATTTAGATGTAATGCATGTAAAAAAATGTTAGTGAAAGCGTAATAAGCACGATGCTGCATGATAACAAATCGAATGATGGAATTAATTATAGAAAAGATTTAGAAGAGTGGGGAATTCGAAGTGGCCTTTGTGCACAATCTCGTGGAAAAAAAGCATATCTCCACCAGCTCCATATACAATGTCCAAATCTGAAGAATTTTTTTTTGTACAAGGTTGTATGATTTTAAGGGACCTGATGGTTATTGCTCGAATTTCATGAGCTCTATATCGTTGGAGGATTGTAAAATTAGTGGTTTGAAATCACATGACTATCATGTTCTAATGCAATAGTTGTTTCCGGTTGCAATAAGAGGATTGTTACCGAAGAAGCCAAGGAAAGCAATAATTAGTTTATGTTTGTTCTTCCATAAATTATGCCAATGTGTTCTGGATAGAGAAAAACTAAAATATCTTGATGATGAGATTATTCTAATTTTATGTGAACTTGAAAGATATTTTCCACCTTTGTTCTTTGATATAATGATACACTTGACGGTTCATCTTGGAAAAGAAGCCAGATTATGTGGATCGGTTCATTTTCGTTGGATATACCCTTTTGAAAGATACACGAGGACACTAAAACATTATGTAAGAAACAATGCACGTCCTGAGGGGTATATTGCAGAATCATATTTTGCAGAGGAGTGCATGAAATATTTTAGTGAATTCTTAAAGAAATCAGGAAAAATAGAAGAGAAGGAAGTCCGAAATGAAGATTCTGAAAATGATGTCATACTTGAAGGACGACCAACTTCAGCTTGCAAAATAATTACCCTGTCCGAGAATGAGAAACAAGCTACTCATTTGGCTATGCTAATGAATATGGCTATAGTGGAACCATTTTTAGAGTAAGTGACTAGTGCATTTTGTTCTATTGTTCAATTTTTTGTATAGTGCAACTTATCTGTTTTTTTTTCCTTTTACAATAGTTTGCATCTTCAGGAGTTGCAACACTCAAACAAGCGCATAAAAAAAAATGCTACCTTACTTTGGAAAACCCACACAAATAACTTTGCCGATTGGATTAAGAAGAATGTGAGTTGAATTTTAAAACATATTCTCATTAATTTTGAATATATTATTATCGAGATCTAACATAAATAATATTTTTATTTATAGATACCTTATGATGCGAACGATCATGACACAATGTTAAAATGGATTGCCTATGGTCCAAGGAGTAATGCATTGTCTTGTACATGTTATATCATCAATGGAGAACGTTTTCACACAAAAGACATTGAGAGAAGAACTCAAAATGGTGGAGTCACTTATGATGCAACAACCATGTGTAGGGCTAGCGCAAAAGATATTTCCCAAGTGGTTGGCGTGATTACTTATTATGAGATGTTGACCTATATATTTTTGTTATACTATCATGCCTTTTATATTCCCGTCTTTAAGTGTCATTGGAAAAATATAGGAAATGGTGCGAAGGTAGAAGATGGATTTACCCTTGTCAATTTACAACAAAATCAAGCTTCATTTTCAAAAGATCCATATATCCTTGCATCTCAAGCACAACAAATTTTCTATTCAAGCGAAGATGGCGATTCTAATTGGTATGTTGTGATGAGTTACCTTCAAGAAGTTGTCATGAAATAGACGTAGATGACTCGTTTGAGGAATTTAGCGTGGATACTAGAAATTTTGAAGAAATCGATATAGAGATTGATGATTCTGCTGAGGATCTTAGCTATGCTAGGGAAGATTGCGAAGGAATACTTGAGTAGTATATAACTAGCTATGTTACGGAATGCTATGTTAGGCAAGATTGCGCTTTGTAGCTATAACTTCATTATAAAATCCAACACTTTATTATATTTTTTCTGTTTGCATTCCTGCTAGATTGGTGACAAACTGAAAATAACAAATTATTTAGGCTAACTCATATTTTGTTGTAGCTATAACTATACTTCTATGTTTTAAAATCTCCTAAACTTCCGTTATTTGCTGTGAAAAGCACTGTTGTTTTCCTGTAAATGACATATTGAGGTGTAGCTGATATTATGTAGTGTTTTGCATATTCAGGATGGTCTTAGCGAATAAGTGTTTGGATTGTATAGTTCTGCTATATATTTTATGTTTTCCTCATGTTTTAGTAATAGGAAATAAGGCCAACAACGTGGCAATAGCAAAGAAGCAAAGCAGCCAAATGTATATTGCACAAGCGTAATAAACGGAAGAAGCATATTGAAGACAACAACGTTCAAAGCGAGGGAAATCCACAAGTAGTAGTAGAAGATAATCCACAAATTGTAGTAGATAATCGAGAATAAGCAGTAGAAAATAATCCACAAGTAGTAGAAGATAATCAAGCACATTAGAAAATAATGCACAAGGAGTAGAAGATAATCCTAGTGCATTTGAGAACCGTACAATGCAAAACGAACAACAGTGGAAGCTGATAAACCAACTGAAAATGTAAATGAAAGTCGACCAAAGAAAAGAAAGAGTAAAGGTCCTACGAAAATGAAGAGATTTCCTTCAAACTTAACAAATCGTGTTGAAGTTGAATTTAATAAGAATGTTGAACCAGTAGGTCAAGGATCAATCCATTTATCGTCTTTTTTAGGACCACTTGTACGAGAGCATGTTCCCGTCGCACTTAGTAATTGGAGACACCTTGACGCTGGTCTGAAAGCCATTCTATGGGATTGCATTTAGGTATATATTGTAATTTTTATCTAGTTGTCTCTATTTAACTCATTGTTTTATGCCAAGAAAAAATCCAGACATCTGGATAAAATATCTGACGTCTGAATACATATTCAGGCATAATATTATAGGCCCAGAGAAATATAAGACGTCTGGATAAAATATCCAGACGTCTGAGTACTTCTTCCAGCATAATATTTTAGGCTAAGAAAAATCCAGACGTCTGGATAAAATATCAGACGTCTGAATTCTTCTGCAGATATATTTCTCTAGGCTGAGAAAACTATCAGACGTCTGGATAAACTATCCAGATGTTTGGATATTTATTCAAGCATATTAATTTAGGCCCAAAAAAATTCCAAATGTCTGGATAAAATATTAGACGTCTGAATTCCTCTACAGACATATTTCTTTAGACCGAGAACACTATCAAACGTCTGGTTAAAATATGCAGACGTCTGAAAACTTCTTTAGGCATTTTACTTTAGGCCAGGGAAAAATCCAGACTCCGGATAAAATTTCAGACGGCTGACACACTTGTTTAAGCTGTGCATATCTTCCTTGTTGTCGAGCTATAGCCATATATAATTAAATTTCCATATCCACAATAATGTACCCGAATTACATAACAATAGCATATCCGAATTACATAACAATAACATACCCAAATATCATAACGAACATAGCAACAACATGTCTGAATTGCATATCGAACATAACATATCCAAGCTGAAGATTTTAACATAATTTCTGGTTAAAATCTACTCGGTGATCCACTAGGTGGATGCATTTTAGCTCAAGGACCTATTCGGTATTTCATGCTTGTTAACTTTATTCAAGTGACAAATGCTGCTTCACTTAACGTAATGAAAATTGCAAGTCCTTGCAGTTTAGCAATTTATTTTGAAGCAACCTTTACTATATTTGAAGCGAACTGTGTAGTGCAAGTAATATACATTTGTGTTGCTGTACATGGGAAATGTTTTCATGGGGTTGTCTATTTTTCCCTTGCAGCAAAAGAAAAGGAGATAACCTCAGGAAAACACTTCCCTACAGCAGCACAGATGTATATTACCTACACTACATAGTTTGCTTCAAAGATAGTAAAATTTGCTTCAAAATAAATTGTTGAACTGTAAGTAGTTGCAAATTTCATTACATTACGTTAAGCAACATTTGTATCTTGAATAAATCTATTAACATATGAAAGCCCAAATAGGTCCGTGAGCTAAAATGCACCACCTAGTGGATCACTAAGTAAATTCTTCAGCTTGGTCACGCTTCGTCTGCTTCATAGTCTGTAAACAGTTAAGATACATGCATTAGTACATCACTCAATCAACAAATACACAATTAAATATGGATAACTTGAACTTTAATCACAAGTTTAATTTTAAACATACACATACAAACTTTATACAACAAAGTTAGGCAAACTTAATAGTAGGAGGCAATTGAACTTAAGAAGACGCCATTGAAGTTAATTTCAGAGGAAAATTTTGATTTTTGATCATTGAAGTTAGTTTTAGGAGGCCACTGAAGTTTATACCCAAATGAGGCCTAAACCAGCAATTTATATCTGCTATAAGTTCTCAGAAGAGGGCTAAATGCAAATTTTCCTTTTTTTAATTACAGGCTAGATTTATGTTGGATGAGGAATGGAAAAAGGTCCCAATATTTTGACAAATGGGGTGTATTTTTAGGTGTTTAAAATGCACGTTAGTTAATAAATTGATCAAAGCGAAGTCCAAGGAGGAAAGACTTCAAATGAAATCAGATAATATCAAAACTATGACGGAGTGGAATGATTTTATCAACTTGAAAACTAGTGCAAAGTTTAAGGTAAATTATGTATAAATGGTCATCTTCGTATATGTGAATTAACTAGTCAGTAAATTTTAATTTTTTATTTCAGCAAAAGGTGAAACATTCAAAGCCATCAGACGCAGACAGATGCCACATACATGCAGCCGTAACGGAATGGCACGCTTAGCTGCTGATATGGTCAAAAATAATTTTAATGTTGTGATATTGTCAGGCCATTTATAGAGTTATGATAAATTATTTTATTCAAATTTTTAGTACCATAGAAAAACGAGAGTCCAAATTCCATTTCTATATGTCGATCTGATGTTTGGATTAAATCTCACACTCGAAAAAATGGTGAGCTGACGAGCTCGGTTGTTGAAGAAACTATTGTATGTGATTTAATTTCAAATTGACATATTACAAATGATTTTAGAATGCAATAATGTTGAAGGTTACAATGTATGTTGTCTTTTACAGGAGAAGATTAAAAAGTTTAACGCTAAATCATAAGCTACCACAACAACTTCTATGAGAGAAGATGCTCTTTCAGCAGTGCTGGGAAAAGATAGACCAGGATGATTAAGAGGAATGGGAAGAGGTATGACCCACACCAAGTTTGTTTTGTCACAAGCTAATCAAAAACAAACAATGCAACTACAAAACAAAGTTGTGGATTTGGAGAAGATGGTTTAAATGCTGGTATCACAAAACCAGGTGTTTCTAAAACGAATGGCAATAAGTTATAGCTTGTATGTAGCAATTAGTTATTTGCATTCTGTGAGTTTTGAATTGTAGTAAATCATTGAATAAACTCTTTATTGAGTAAAGACTACATAAATAATTCATAATAAAATTCAAGTTGTCATATAAACCCAAAGATAAAATAAAGATTGAGTACATGCAGCAGTTTCATACTTCACTTTTTGCAAAAGCAAAAGATGAATCCAGAGATAAAATAAATTCAAGTTGGACACTGCTTGCATGTACAGGCTTGACACTGCTGCATGTACAGACTTGACACTACTGCATGTACACATGGTTTCTATGTTATGGTATGCTCAAAAGGTGAATCAATGAACCATGTCTATATGTCAAAACATAAAAAGTTGGACCCTGTTCATGAAAGATGACTCAATATGCATACATACACGTATCTCCTTATCTGGAACTTATTAAAATGAGCTGCATGTACACGTTGTTCCTTATCAGAAATGAGCTGGCTCTTTCATCCCTATATTTATATATATACATACATATATATATATATATATATATATATATTGTGACGGTCTAGAAATTTTGACAAGTTAAATGATAGATTTTATATATGGCAATGATTATTTAGTTTGTGATTTGTTAATACTATTTGTCATTCGATCGGATTTGTCAACGATAACATGAATTAGTAACACTAGAATTAAGCGTTGCTCTTAGTTTCCATAACGTTTTAAGGTAAATGCTACTAAAAACACTTACCTTCTCCTTATTACAAGTGTTAAGACACTTGTAATTTTGCATGCCACATTCCATGCATGATTTACACATGTACTAAGAGCTGTCATTACCATATTCTTCCATTCCATGTATAAATATACCTCCTTTCCTCCCTTAAACACCATTCCACTCTTCTCTTCCATTTCTCCTCCTTCTTTACCTTAAATCCATGGCTTCCGAAGCCTTTCTTCCTTACTCCTCTCCTTGTTCTCCTCCCTCTTTCTCCCTAAATTCGGCCAAAGTTGCCTCCTCCTCCTCCTCCAAAATTCTGGCCTTTCCTCCTCTTAAAAAGGAAAAGAAAAAGAAGCTTAATAATTATTTTAGTTTATAAAGAGTTGGAAAGGAAATTCTGTTAGTCCGGGATAGCTATAGTCGGTTTAGTGATCCTACAATAAAGTTTTGTGGAGTGAAACCCTAAGGTGGGAACTCGACACTTATATTTGTTCACTCTTTATGCAATGTGAATTGTTGTTGATGATATGGTTAATTAGTAATTATTGCAATATAAGTGTTTAGTGGAAAACGCTTGTACATACACTGTTAAATATATACCCATATATCCTCGTGTGATGGATGAATGGATGCTTTATGGTTGTTATTAGTGATAATATGTGCATTAGACTTGTTACACACAAATATGTGGATTTATTTGGATATCAAATAAGTCTCGAACCAAATGAATATTTTATTCAATTTGAAGTTGAAAATGGTTTTCTAAATTGTTTTGAAGAAATTTATATTATGGTCAAAATAGGGTTTGTCAAAATAAATACCGAAACATTCTAGGATGACAAAGAGGATAGTGTCTAGGCTTAAGTTTGGAAAATATAGTTTCTCTCCCTGGCTATCCTTAACTGATCCAACGGACGGGATGGTTAATTCAAAATTTAATTCGAAATTTAATTTGAAACTATTTGAATTTATAGTAGAATTTAGCATACTTTTGTTAAAAACTTTAACCGCTTATAACTTTTGCAAATAAATCAGATTTCCACAAAACGAAAAACGTTTGATTTTCAACAACAAGAGGTTTCAAATGATGAAAGCAGATTTTAATTTCAACTTATAATTTTCAAGTTATGTTTAAAATAATTTAGAAAAGGCCACTATAAATGGAGTTAGTTAACTATAATTATAAAATGGCTGCTATAAATTATTTAAAAATACGAAAAATTTGCTAAATCATAATTAATTATTTAAAAATGATTTATGGTAAAATCATGAAGTTTTAGACAACACAAAATTCATTTTACTTAAACTAGCCAATATTAGTATTTTGAAACACTTAGAAACGCTTTTGTAACGTAGTTTGTTAAATATTGAGTTTTAAGTGATCTAACTTTATAAATCTTTTCCAAACCTTAGTAAATGATTTCCAACAAGTAATAAAGTATTTTGAACTATAATTTGAGTTTGCAAACATGAAGTATGAGTTGAGACTTGATTTGATCCTATATACCCACATGGTTTTAAAGTTGTGTTTATTATTTGGAAAGACCAGGATTGGATTTATGTCTGAAAACCATTCCAAGTAATAATACGACGTTGTGGATAAACTGAAGGCATTGAAGATGATAATGAAGAGCAGGACACTTCATGTCGTAAGGATGACTTACTGAATGTCTCAAATGGGTAGCTCCCATTTGTAGATGGATTTTATATCAGCTAAGTGGCAAGAAGCCCGAAGGTATGTGAAGGAATTCCGGATTGTGGTTTCGTTCAGACCCAGAACGGACTTGTATACATTGGATCTAGATTAACCCTAGAGGGGGGTGAATAGGGTTTATCACAAATTATCGTAGAGTTTCAATACTACGGGATATTAAAATGTTCACAGATCACAGAATGCAGCAGAACTAAAAATACAAAAAGTAAATAACACACGATTTACCCAGCTTCGGCAAAATCCTACCTACTGCTGCATTCCTAAGTTTTCTACTAGGAGTTAATAACAGATCCCACTTACAAACACTGTAAACTCGCACTCCCTGCTCCTGTACTTACCCTGTGCTTAAAACCCTAGACTAATATAATCCCCTAGATCAGATTTCCCCTAGTTTTACAGACTCTAGTAATCTGCCTTGTTTTACAGACGAAACTAGGAAACCACTTAGATTTTACACACTCTAGCAACTGTCAGTTAATCCCCGACTGAATGACCCATATTTTACAGACCTAGAAAACTGTTCAGACGATTTACAACAGAAAATAAAAACAATACAAAATAAAAATAAAAACAAAGAAACCCTAGGAGTTAAATTAAAAAGGTCATCCCCTTTTTCATGGAAAACATGGCCGACCCTCCTTTGTTAATTGGTTGCACCCATTTTCCTTGGTCCCGTTCTCTTTGGTCTCTGAAGAAAAAAATATGGCGGCTACTATGGGAAATTCCTAGGGTTTTTCTTTGTTGACTCCAAATCGATCGTCGTTGTGATGAATTGCTTCTGGCGATGATTCTCCTCGTCTTCTATGATTACACCGTTGCTTCCTCTGTCTTGCTCGATCAATTTGGTGTTGATTGAATCCTTAAAAGATTGTGAGTTTTTTGAAATTACTTTATGCTTGAAATTGTTGTTTTGTTGGATTCGATTCACATGCCAGTGATGTAAATGGATGTCAATATATAAGGTAATCGGAAACCCTAAAAAAAATTCTCTTATTTCGTTAAAATGCCTTGACTGAATTTCGAGTTTCCCCTTTTGATTTGTAAGGTTTGCCGTGAATATTATTGATGAACCTAGCTTGATTTTTGTCCTTCGATGAAACATATAAATCTGGAAATTGAATTCCCCTTTGATTAATCCTATTGTGAATTTACTCGAAAAAGAAACCTTGCTTTAAATTCCAGAAATGAATCTTTGACTCAAAAATGGAAAGGAATGATTTTTCTCTTGCCTAAAATTATTCATTGAATTTCTGGAAATGTTTATTTCATTTTTGTCGAGTTTGTATTTGCAATACACTTTGCAATATCATTCACCATTTGAAAAACTTGCCAAATATGAATTGTTTTGGAAACATGCCGTGAATGAAAGGAACCATGCCACTTTGAAAATCCATTGTTAAAAAATTGATTGGGTCTTTTGTATAATTTCTGGAAACACAGAAAACATGCCAGTTATGATACTGTCCAAAAATAAGAACGATTTTCTGCATGATTTCCCTTGAGTTATGCTTGATTAAAACAGAACTCAGATTTAATTCCACTTTGAATTTGCTGAGAATATTGATGAAATTCTGGAAAGAATTTGAAAACAAATAAATGTTTTCTTTCCCAAAAAATAAACCGTGACTTCTATGATTTTCTGGAAAGTTTTTTTAAAAACTTTTTAATTGATCTTTTCCAAAAAATAAAATCATGCTTGCTTAGAGTGCTGCATGCTGACTTGTATCACTGATTATTTGTGACTGCACCACCTTCTTGAACCATAGAAATATGTCCACACAATGTAGTGTGCATCCTTGGTTTAATTTATTTTGTCTTGAACAATTTACTGCTGATCCATCATTTCCATTTATCATTGAATGTGCTAGATCAAGTTGTGTCTCCTATATAATGTTGAACTGTGTAGACAAGCTCTGCCTTGTATTCACATATGTACATCACCTTCTTTATATTGCTCCATGCAAGTTTGAATTGATGATTGATTTCTTGAACATGTGTAGATCCACTTGAGTATATCTATATTGTTGCTTTGAACATGAGCTTGTGACGGACCTTATGCACCTTGTATTAGAACATGTTTAACCATGCTAAAACATGCATCATTTGTTTCACTTGTATCCTTGTTGTTATGACCATTCATGTACCACAATTGTTGTGTGCACCTTATACGTAAACTGCACATATGCATTGCTATTTTGAACATGTATTTGCGTGCAATAATTGAGCATATGTTCACTGCTCCATTTTGTCCCATATTATCCATGCTACTATGATATTCACTTGAGCCTTCATTTTAAAAGTTGCTGAACCATTTTGGTCACCACTTTGAACAATGTGTTGCTGTGTGTACTTGCATCATCCTTGCATGTTAAAATATGAAATGCTTGTTGTTGTACCACTGTTGGCATGAGCTTTATTATGCCAAATCTGAAATTATATCATACTGCCATGAATGTGTTATTGCTACTCTTGTACTCGGCCATTTGCTTTTGCACCATGCTTGTTTAATGCCTCGGCAATTCTGCTTTGTACTTTGAGATGTTGTAACAACCCGGATTTTTCGACTATTTTATTCGAATATTTAAATATATTTTTTTATATTTTATTTGGGATATTTGTGGATTTTTAATATAGGAATCGTTAATTAAACGACGACTAAATGTTTATATTTATATTTAAATTATAAAACGAACTTGGAACTGCGCGGTAGTTCGTAAAATTTAGTTTGAACTTCAATTGATCATACAGAATCTTTTTTAAGTCGGATTTCTGTGAAATAAGAAGCATCTGAATCTAATTGATAATATTTTTCTATTGGAAGAGAAAAATCGAGTTTTCGTATTGTAGATTTTATTTTATGTCCAAATCAAATTCCGAAATAGTCGCTGTGGAATCGATTATAAACCATAACGATTATTTAATATAATTAAATATTGATTTCGAAATTGGACAAGATTTTCTAGACGTTGTTATAATTTAAATTTTTTTTTTTGAATTTTACCGTAATTTTTAATTTGGAAAATGACAACTTTTTATTTGGAGTATTTAACACCCTATATCAGCATTTTGAGATTTCACAGATTTAGTTAACTTGTCTATTTTATTATATGTTTGTGATCGTGGCGCACTGCTGAGCGCGACGGTATGTTTATTTTTGTCAATAGCAAGTCATATGTGGACAAATTTTTATATTAGCAGGGTACATTAACTCTAAAACTAGAAATCTTTAGTCTCTTTTCACCATTATCAAATAAAAATAAAAATAAAACAAACATCAATACATGATCATATCTTGTCTGTACATCCACAAATCCTTATCTAAATCTTTAAAAGGATTCGTCGCCCTATGCTAAGATTTGCGGTGATATATATATATATATATATATATATATATCGTGATCTTTTACAATCTCTGGAATATCGGTACGTACCCTTTGGAAGTAGCTGAGTCAAATATTTAGAGCAGAAGGAAAATCTCTTCAAATCTTTTGAATTTATGGCCGACTTTTTCAGGAAAGTACAACACAAATCCTGAAAAGAAAACCATGGTATAGGATTCAATTGGTTTTGTCAAACTTTTCGACTAACAATATAATAAAAATATGATATTATATCAAATCTTAGGCAGGCAAATCCTTTTGCAAGCCTGTAGACGCCTTGCCGAAGTATTCGTGATAGGACTAGCAAAGTCTTAAAGATACAGTAACAAATCCTAATAAATTAATAAGTTGTACTAACTAAAATCCTAAACCACTACCGATTCAATTTCACCATAGCCTGGCATGTTACTTTGGGTCCTAATGTCAGAGAATTCGACTGTACACCAGCTGTAAGGATATATATATATATATATATATATATATATAATATATTCACTTGTTCTTTGCAAACCTGTATATAAACAACAAACACATGCTACCCTGTACAATTGAATACTTTTTATGTCTGAAACCCTTTCTCCTTGTACCAGCCTATCCGCACAACTCCCACCCTCAATGTTAGACTTGCCTGGAAATAAAATAGCTAGTTATCGTTCTCTGCTTCTTTTCAATCTTTCTCGTGAAATAGACAAGTGCATGCAGGCCTATCAAATCTTTTCCCCTCCGCACCGTAATCTTCCTTGAGCCAACCCATCAATACAGCTACTGAAGAGAAACAACATGCCAGCTACCCTTCAGCTAGCCTACTGCCTATCGTCGTGTTCTTCAAACCAATTCTGTGATTGCCAAGTAGTCCAACCTGCGCCAACCAAGTCTTCGCGGTGTATAAATACATCTCCAAATCGTTCCATCTTCAAAAAGGCAATATAGAAAGAATAAAAAATGGTGACTTCCCCTTTATATAATAATAATAATATTCTTTTATCCTCCTCACTGCTATTACAACTCTCCAGAAATGTTTTCATTCGAATTAAAACCAGAAAGGAAACCCAATTGTTAAACACCAAAAAGCAAGTTCGAACAACAATATTTAAGGCTGATGAACGGGATCTGTTCATGGTCAAACTGTTGGGACATGCAAGGGATATAGGCGAGCTGAGGGTATCTTCGGCTGAGGAGTACTGACTAGGGACGTGGTGGGCTGGAACCAAACGCGAATAGAACAGTGAGATGGCAGAAGAGGTTGGCGGTGACTTTATGAAATTTCGTGAAGCATTGGTAGTGGGAAGAGCAGGTTAAACATTCGGAAATGGGTAAGCTACAGGTATGTTTCGTATATACATATAAAACGTGGAAGGTATAGAAGAAGTATGTATGAGAAGTTTGGGTAAGCTGTTACTATAATAAAGGAAAGAAACGTGGCTAGTGGAATGGGTAGGTACAATAGTGGGGCATTTGAAATGAAGGGACTGGAAGAAGACAGCAGGCGTTTGCATGGTGTATATTGTGGAGGCTAACACGGTGAGTTGTAGCGTGAAGCATTGGTGTGGCACTTGCGTGGAAAATGGTGAACGGACTGGAATGTTACCGGAGCGAGTTACGTTTGTTTATGAGGGGGCTTCATGGGTTTGCAAGGAGCAAAACAGTGGACGTGTGGACTACAGAAGATTAGAATGGGAGAGGAGGAAATAGAGTTTATGTTGAGAAAGAAGTTTATAACATGGGCTATACTTTTCGCATGGGCTTGGGCCGTACCAACGAAATTAGAAAAAGAAAAGAAGGGAGAACAGTAGGAACGGATTCATGTTTGCCTGGTAAGACGATGTCCGGATTTTTGAAGAAGGCCGGTTAGTTTAAACCTGGTTATAACCTCTAAGTAAGAATCGCGTAATACTGGACTTTGCTAGAATCGTAGAGAAGCGAACTACGTTGCTAAACAGTTTCAAACAGAACCGGGAGCAATCAAACTTTCAACGGCTGCTTAAAATTACATGAAACAACGCGAATCGGTCTTCGAAATAAGGTGAGTTAATTCTCACACATTTCTGAAATGCTATGATGTGCTAAATTCATATAATTAAATTTAATTGGTTGATTGAGTGCATTGAATGCCTATGGTTGATTTAATGGTTGACGTTAATTATATTATCGTCATTTCCATATGTTGTTATGAAATATTATAATAATCTGTGATGCAGGGAAGAACAGGTAGGAGGAATCAAACCGGATTCCTCAAATATTTAGTATACTGTTATTTCATATTTAATATGAACTGTTTAAAACCCGTTGACTTTAAAACCCTATTGGTTGTTGATTGTGGTTGCGCTTTCAATCAATGCTGTAACAACCCTGAAATTCTGAGCCAATTTAAAAAATTTATTTTGGAAATTTTAACGAATTTTGAATATTTAAAATGAATTATTTTAAATAATAGCGATGAGAAATTTATTTTGAATAGAATTAGAACGTATATATTTATATAGATCGTCGTTAGAATATAAATATTTATTTATATATATAAAAGGAATTGAAAATGGCGCGGTAGTTCGACAATTCAATTTCAAAGTTCAAATGAATGTAACGGGTGCAAAATTAAACCGGATTTTAGCAAAACAAAAAATATTAGAATCTATTTGAGAATATCTTTCCAACGAATCCGAAAAATTGAAATTTCATAGTGGGAATCAAAAGTTATGCCCAGTTGAAAATTCAGAATAGTCGCTATGGAATTCTGGCCCTTGAAAATAACCATTTTGCAAACGACCTCGGTTTTTGACGAAACCACTTTTTTTGGATCCGTGGTGTCAAGTTATTGCTAAATTCCAATTTTCGTAATTTTTCGAATCAATATGTGAGCATGGCAAAGTAAAACGCGTTTGATCAATTTCTGTTGATTTTAATCGACTGGAAAATAACCATTTTTTCAAACGGTGTCAGAATTCGACGAAAATAGTTTTGTTAGGACCGTATCGTCAATACAAAGCTAGAAAATATTTTTCAGGAATTTTTCAGGTTGGTATGTGGGCCCGGTAAATTGAAATGTGCGTTCAAATTCAATATATAGAGTTATATTTTGATTTTGATGAAAACTGATCGAAACGATCGATTCAGCCTACATGACATATCCCATTGAGTTCGGAATGGGGGTAATTATCTAGGGACGACAGGCGGCGGGCTTTGTTTCGTGTTCGAAATAAAAAGTTACATTTTGGTGGAAAATAAAATATATAAAATTCTCTCCACTCCTTTTCTCTCTCTTCCTCTTTGCCTTAACCCCCCCCCCCATTTTTTCCACGTCGTTCAACAGAAAACCAAATAAAAAAAAGGTGAAAAAGGGGCGATGGAGGGGGGGATCGCCGCCGCACCCCATCGCAGCCCCCCCTAGGTGGCGTGCCGCCCACGACAAGCCCCCCTCATCTCCTCCAGCCTCGCCCCCCCCTCCTCCTCTAAAATCCGCGCCCAGACCCCCTCTTCCACCTAAAACCCGCCGCCCTTAGCCATTTGGCCACCACCGCCTAACACCACCGCTCTTGCTCCTCCGCCTCTTCTTCTCCTCTTCCTGAAACCGACGTGAAGCCCCTCCACCCTCAAAGATGCGTTTTTTTCAATAAAAATGTGAGTTTTTATATTTATTTTTATTTATTTATGCGTATAAAAATAGGATTTATATATATGATAGCATGTTGATGATAAAGTTTTGATTTTTAATATGGGAAAAATACGATTTTTATATTATTTAGATAATAAAAATTCGATCTTTATTATGTAGGAGATATAAAAATATGATTTTTATTCATGTAGAGTAAAAAAAATATAATTTTTATCATGGAAGTAGCGTTGTAAAGGAGTGATTTTTACATATGAAGCCGTGATATAAAAATACGATCTTTATATATATAAAAATATAATTTTTATATAGAGGATAGCGTGATAAAAATGTGATCTTTACTATATGAACACCGTTATGAAAATAGAATTTTTATCTTTATGGTAGCGGTGTGAAAATAGAGTTTTTATCTATATAGTAGCGGTATAAAAATAGAATTTCTATTTATAAAGTAGCGGTGTAAAATGTGGTTTTTATATACATAGCAACAATATAAAAATGTGATTTTTATATATGTAGTGGATACGAGCAACGAAAGTGACAAAAGGCGAGAACGGCGAAGACTTCTACATAAGAAGAGTCATGGCGTTTGGATTAGCTAGTCGGTGTGAACTTCTCACTTTAAATCTTCATTTCTAGTTAAAAAATATATACTAGGATGCAGACGGTGTTTAGTAGCACCCGACACCCATCATCCACAGACCATGGACGGCTTGTATGCTTGTTTGTTTGATTTTGATGTGTAGTTGATTGTGTGATGTGGAATGAAATAAAATATTTTATAGTGGAAAATATTTTATAGTTAAAAATATAATTTTTAACGTGTATATAAAGTAAATATTTATAAACAAATCGGACGATTTGTTTATATACACTGATTTGACTGATATTGATTGGGACGATAAATTTTACACATCGCCCAACTGCACAAATAAAAATCTGTGTTTGATTGTTTGAAACCCCACACGGGTATTGGTATGATATTTGGCATACACTAATCCCAATTATTTAATTGTATGTCGATCGATTGGTCGACAGACTGTGTGAGCGTTAATTATTTATATTTGATGCTTATGCAGTTGTGTGGTGCACTTTGGATGATGGTTGATTATTTATCGTTGCTATTATATACATGTGTTGTATGGAAACCATATAATTAACATTATATGGTAATTGATTGGGCCTCATTCCAATTGGGGAAATAAAGAATATTATAAAATATAAATAACCATGTGTTGAAAATAACCATGTGTTGAAAATAATCATGTATTGAAAGAAATATTTTAACAATAAAATTTACATCTTTATCATATTTAAAGTTAGAAACTAACTAGAAAATAGATAAGATGAGTGGTTTCCTGGGTATTGATCTGATATTGGTTTCGGCCTTCGGGGTTAATACTTAGGGAATCATTCTCTTACTACTTTACGGTTGGAGTCTGATTTAAAAATCAAACGATAGATACCATAATTTTATAAAATATATTAAATAACAAAAATAGTCATGTGTTGACAGTGCTCATGTGTTGAGAATATTCACGTGTTGAAAGAAATATATATTCATGTGTTGAATAGAATAAATATTCATTTGTTGAATAGAATAACGAATTTATTGAAATATATAAAGCCGTGTTGATTAGAGATGCGCTATTTTGACGCGAACGATATTTATATCGATTTTATTCATTTTTATAATAATTATAGAAAAGGAAGTGATTTCAAAATATAACGTTTTGAAAATATTATCATTTGTATATCGATGATGTGGAATATACAATTTTGATTCGAAATTGAATATGAAGTTGAAATCTTTTCGAAAACGAATTTAAAACGATTTATAAAATTCGTTTTAAAAGGAAATCGACGAAATATATAATATATATATATATTATATATATAATGGCCTGAATAGAACGTGCCACGCCGCGGTAGTTCGTGAATTTCGACCATTGACTTCGAACTGACGTTGCGGGAGATCCGACCGTCGGATTCACCTAAAACCGGAACCGTTGGGTTCGTATCGAAAGGAGCTTTCCAATGAATATTAGAAATTTTAAATCTAACGATTGGATTTGGAATTATGTCCAAATCAAATTTAGAAAAGGTCGCTGTAAGTGCAGTTCGATGGCCGTTGATGGAAATCGACTGTATGGGCTTTGATAAAATTATTAAAAATAGTAATAATTTGTGTAAAATCATGAGAAATAGTTTGTGAAGAACTGGGATGAAAAATTCCACATTTGAAAGGATAAAAATAATTTTTTATCGAAATGAACTAGTTTTGAACTAGAAATAAAATCAATTTATTTTTGAAATAAATAAATTGAATTTGAAGTAGTTTTAAAAATAATCAGAATTTCCAATACGCGAATTGGAAATGGATTTGAATCGAAATTGTCTTTGGAATATTTCAATGTTGGATTTCGTGATTATACAGATATTATTATGGGAATTTGAAAGATATATTTATATCGTTATTTCCAATACGATATTTGTTGGTTTCATAATTTGATATTGAATATAAGCCGGTATATTTTCTATTCAGATCCTTGTATTTAATATCAAACGAGATTTTGGGTTCGTCGTGAATGGTGTCTTGAATAACACTGTTCTTGGACCTAGTGTAGAAATTATTAAATCTTTCTATTTAGATTTAATGAAGTGTACCAATTAAATGATATTTAATTAGAATTGAATTTAAATTTGTTTTTGGGTTTATCGTGAGCGGTGTTTTGAATAACACATGTTCTTTAACCCGATTAACAATGGAAAGTGATTTTGGGTTTATCGTGAACCGTGTTTTAGATGACATTGGTTCTTTAACTCAGTTAAAGACAAGTTATTGATTTTTGAGAAGATTAAAACTAAGTGGGATTTTAATGAATCTTTAATGAGATTGAAATGATCGAGCATGGAGTATCACCAGTTTTGCTCCAGAACGATAGTTAAATCTTTAATTAGATTTGAACATGAAATGGTAATTAATATTTACCGATAACACTGTGGTGTTAGATATGGAGTATTACCAGTTTTGCTCCATGGGATGAATAGGTTGGGATTGGGAAATAAAATAAATAATTACTTCGGTGTGGTTCGCTAATCCCGACTAGTTTGGAAAACCATAATATGGTTTGAAATGATATCCAAAGGAAGATTAAGGAATAAATTTAGAAGAATTTATCTTTGATAAAATTAATGGGAACCTTTCCCTAAGAATGTGAAATTTTGAATAAAAGAATATTCTGAATTGGAATGAGGCGTATGTTGTGTTTGTGTAACACGTGTTTATTATATACGCGGGTTATTATTCGGAAAGGCCGGGTTATACCCATTCTGAATAACCGATTCGACGAAGTCGAAGATGAAGACGGTGGCTGAAGACCGGAAGTCTTCACATCGTTTGGGTGATTACTGATGATCTTGATTGGGCTGTACACCCAAAATGAGGGAATCAGTTGGTGATCATCCAGACGTACTTGGAGATCGGTGGATATGCGAGGAAAGTGCCTCCGGTTTCGTTCAGACCCAGAACGAACTTGTAAATGGACTGTGTGTCTGGCATTGGATTTTATTCTGTGTTGATTGATCTCTATTAAATATACATTTGTTTGGCGGCGGAGAATTTATTCTCTTGCTTAACGCCCTTCTCTGAGACGTACGAGCTCAGAGGTTGTATATCGATGGACATCAGTCGCATGGAGTGAATTGCCTTTGTGGCACGCCTAAGTGGCAGATGATCAAGGCTTCTGTTGAAAAGAAAAGTCTTGTGGTTGATGATCAACGCACAGCCTGTGTGGCATAGCTTTGTGTATAGCGTGAATTCGCGAGCCTCACACCTCGGTATGAGTCAAAAACGGGATACGGACCGTTGGGAGAACAAGACGTTTCTTTCTAGCTAGTGGTGGTGTCAGTGCTTAAACTGGATGACATTTATATATACTTTTCACCTGTGTGGTTGTTGGAATGCGAGGCTCCTCGAATATATGGTCGCTAACTGGCACTATGTGAGTCAACGTACAGACCATTATATAGGTCCTATAGGACCGGGAAACGTGTGTTCAGGAATAACTAATCCTCCAAAGTTAGGTGAGGACCGGCCCAACCGATCCAAGGATCATAGTGGGGTCCTGAGACATTTTCTGGAGTGTCTCGAATGGAGAGGAGCTTGCCCCTTGCCTCGACTCATGACGGAAATACAATTTCCAATACGTGATATTGTGGTTTTATTTGTAGAGCCTAGTATGGCGACATGATATATGGTACCCATGCCATCTATGATTGATATTTATGATTGAAACTGTTTTGACACTATACACTTATAATAGTATCAAATGATTTGTTTTAAACGTACCAAGCATGTTTGGCTATTATAAGGGAAAACCCTATCCTCCGGCTTGCGTTGCATTGTGTGATGGGACCTGGGTGTTATAATAGCTTCATTTTTTGAAAAAGCATTGCGTTGTTTATTCTATGCACTGGTATTCTTGGGAGGAAACCCGTTCCGTGTCATACGGCGTGGTCCCTTGAATTACTCTTCTTTAAAGTTAAAATAATAACTTTTTTAGTTCTCACACCAGTCACATGACTGACTTGAAGTTTATTGTGTTAACCTAAACTCTGGGTGCCCCTATTTTCGACACGGGCAGCTAGTAGTTTTGGTTTTGCAGATTTATATTCATAGGATCCTGATTTACATCTAGATAGATGCTCGGAAAGCTCTGTATCCATGTATTACTTTCAGTTGTGTTTTGTATTGTTTTTCCGCTGCAATGTAATTTAAATCTCTGATATTTTCTATGTAATATTTATTCATACTCTGTATATTCTTGTATCTGGTGGAATTGTTGTAATATACAATGAAATGTTCTTCTGTTTGCGTTCTATTTTGTCGTGTTCTCAAGATAATCCGGGCTTTCTGTAATGACCCGCATTGGCAGAGGTATTATAATTAATTTATTTAATTATATAAATAGTGATATAGTGAATTAAATGATCGCGGAATTAAATAATGGTGAATATTTAATTAAAATAATAAATTAAATAATATATTTAATTCTGAATAATCAAAATTGGCTGAAATGGCGATATGGTGTGAACTAGATCATCTGTGATATTTAATTCAGCTTGGAATTGAATTTGAATAACGAATATATTATATAAACGACAGTTTGAACGTAGAGTTATAATATAATTATAAACGAGCTTGAAATGGCGCTGCAGTTCGTAAATTGGCGATTCAAACTTCAACTGAATGTACATGATTCGTTTTAAGCCGGATTTCTGTGAAACAAGAAACGTGTGGAGCTGGTGGAGTATATCTTTCTAGTGGAAGAGAAAAATCGGGATTTCGTCATGTAGATTTTGATTTATGTCCAAATCAAATTTTAGAAAAGTCGTTGTGGAATTCCTTTATAATTTATAAAGGAAATATTTATATTTTAAAAAGAAATTTCAATATAAATCGAATATCGGGTTGACCCAAATTTGAAATATCAAGTTAGAAATTCATATAGGAATATTCTAGAGCTGTATGGTATTCCACTGTGAATATAGACGATAATATTTATTTTTAAAATATTTAATTTAATTATATTTAAATATATTTATATATTTAAATGGGTCATTCGGAGCTTTAAAAATAGCCAGTTTTGCAAACGAAGTTGGAATTCGACGAAACTAATTTTGTTGGATCCGCAATGTCAAATAGTTGTTAGATTTCCAGTTTCATGATTTTTAGAGTCACTGTGGGGTCGTACGGATTTTTAGAGTGGAAAACAGTCAGTATTTTGACGGTTAAAAATACGCTGTGTGAGCAAACGGAGTCGGAATTCAACGAAACCAGTTTTGTTGGGTCTGTAACGTCAAACTCTAGCTGCATGTCCAGTTTCGTGATTTTTGAATGCTGTGTGTGATCACACGGATTTTTAGAGGGCGAAAACAAATATAAAAGGAATATAAAAACCAAATTCGTGAACAAAAACGAGCCACATCATCAAATTATTTTCAGCCACATGTTTACACTATATATCCACCATCTCTAAACCTAATTCGGGTTTTTCACTGATCAAAACATGAGCCGCCAGTTTGTTTCCATTTTTCAAAAACAAACGAGAAAAGAAAAATCAAAAAAACAATACAAATAAAATCAAATAAATTCCAATGGTCATCTAGATCGAATCAGTAAGCAAGGAGCTCCACGCTGATACCCTCTTTTCAGCACTCGACACAACCTTTTTGTTCGATCCTTTTCAACAGCAAACTAGGGTTTCGATGGGAGGTCATGGCGAGGGGATTTAGGGGAAATAGAGGGTGGCGTTGGCTTTGTCGAGGAGAGGCGCTGCTGGTGCGTGATTCCGATGGGTCTCGGTGACCGAACAGTGACGCGGTCACGACAACACTAAAGGACATCGCACCAAGTTTTGGAGTTCGAACGCAGTCTGGTGATGAAGAAGCTGCAGAGGGAACGGAGGGAAGAAGTTTGGTACACTGATTTTTCGATTCAACGGAGTATGTAGGCTTTGTGGAAGGATCGAATAAAGGGAAATGGCCATTTGCTGGAACTGTGTACTTCGTTTTGAAGAAGAAAGGGGTACGGGGTCCTTAACGTGAGCAGGCTTGGATATAGAAATGGGCCGGAATTGTTGGGTAAGGGCCCGAGTCTTTTTAATTAAAATAAAATTCATTTAATTGCTAGTTCAAACTTGAAAATATTTTATCTCGGTCATACTTAATCAAAATTGAGCGAAACAAGATCCGTTGGGATCGTATGGACGAGAGCTACGCACTGGAACTGACCGGGAGTGGAATGAAGCTCGTTACAATTTATGACGAAATAAACTGTTTGATTCAAATCAAACAACAGTTTATCGTTCTTTAACGATGAACTGCCAATGTGAGTAAATCTCACTAACTCTAAACAGTTAAATAATTTCATGTTGTATTTTTAGAACTATTAAATATTGGCTGATTAACTATGTGTTGACTGTTTGATTGAACTGCAAGTCAGTTAGTTGAATTTCTATAGTGATTCTATTTATCAGAATAAATCATATGGAACTGAAAGTGATGTTATCTATATTGTTTAACTTCTGTGATGCAGGGAAACAGGTTGGAGGAATCCGACTGGATTCCTCAACATTTATTTTACTGTGATTCATATATTGTGATATATGATGTGATATATAATCTGTTGTTGATTATGTGGGTTGGACGATATTTATCGTTGTTATATGGTATGTTAAATACCATAAGAAACACTGGATGTGGGAAAGGGGATTTTCAAAGTGTATTTTGAAAATGAATTATTTATATAAAATCGATGGATTTTATATAGAAAAGAAAAAGGATTTTTTTTATAAAAGAAAATATTTATAAAATCAAAGGATAAGTTATAATAAAGGAATATTTATTTGTTAAGTAAATAGAATAGAGAAGGGGTTATATTTGTAAACCATTTACAAATAAAATAGAATAAAGGAAATATTTGTAGAACATTTACAAATAGATTAAAAGGGATTATTTATTTATTTAGGAAATAAATAGAATTAGAGTAAAGGAAATATTTATTTAGAAAATAAATACGATATTATAAAAGGAATTAGAATTAATCAGTTAGAGTTAAAGGAGTTAATCGAATATAATTTATTCGAATAGAGTTAAAGGAGTAAATCGAATATAGTTTATTTGAAAGGAGTTAATCAGTTAGAGTTAACCAATTAGAGGTAATCAAATAGAGTTAATCGATTAGAGTTAAAAACGAACTAGAGTTAATCAAATAGAGTTAAAGATATAGAGTTAAGCAAAATTAGAAACTGACTAGAATTAGTAAGTTGAATGGGTTCCTGAGTATCGATCTGATGTTGGTTTCGGCCTTCGGGGTTTATACTTAGGAAGTTATTCTCTTGTTAGTTTATAGTTAGAGTCTGATAGATGTGGAAGAATAGTGATACATAATTAAGCCATGGAAATGTTTTCCAGTGTTAATAACGTATATTTTCTAAACATAGAAAATAGGGAAATATATATATATATATATGATTGATGATTGATTGATAGAATTTCCATTTGGAAATAATATCGTTGTTTGCACACGTGTTTTCCTTTGATAGTTAACTCACAGACTATCGAAGTTTTGACCATTTTAACGTTGTTAATATGGAGAGACCGGTTGGATTATTATCCAAAGAACCACTCTGTATTGGCATAAGTGTTGCGAATCATATATGCCAAAGATAATTGAAGACAGAGTATTTCCAGACGATCACGTATATTGATTTCTCCAACCATACCAAGAGTGAAAGCGGAGAAGGAACTTCTTTTAGCTAACACATAATGTATTGTTGAGGATGTCCATCGGTGATTTGATGGATGTGACGATGTGGCATTCGAAGTGAATCTGATGTGATGATAAGGGGTAGCTTCTAGCCTCATCAACCGGTAAATGACAGAAATCGGGCAGGCAGCATGGCTAAGTCGGTCGCTCCGAAGTAGGGTGCATAATCACCTGATCTAGAGTTTCATTTATTTCTAAAAATCTATTGTCGATACTGTCCCATTCGGGAAACGGTTGCTGATCCCAACCGTTGGTGATATATATTCGATACACTCAAGCGAAATGAGTGGTCGGTCATGTGTGGCCGGGTTGCAAGATGTTCTTGTTGAATCCAGTGTATTCCTTTCTAGAGGTACATTAGCGAAAGGTGGTTCCATACCTTGTCATAGTTGGAAATCCATTAACCAATACGTGCTTGCGGTTTTGATTGTATACTATATATGTAGAACGTGAGATGAAAGCGTTTCTGCTAGATGATTATTATATTGTGGTTGATAGACATTATTATAATATTAAAAGGTTTTTGATATAAAGATAATTTGGATTCTCATAAGGGAAAAACCCGTTCTGTTATACGGCGTGGTCTTATGAGATATCGTTTACTTGTTCAAACTATTTTAAACCGTTTTACTCATATGTAATAACCCGCAAAATCTGGGCCAGTTTAAAATTTTTATTTTGGCAAATTTAGCGAATTTGAATATTTAAAATAGATTATTTTAAATAATATCGACGAGAAATTTATTTTAAATATAATTCGAACGTATATATTATACGCGTCGTCGTTAGAATATAAATATTTATATATAATTATAAATAGAATTGAAAATGGCGCGGTAGTTCGATAATTCGATTTCAAACTTCAATTGAATGTACCGGGTGCAAAACAATCCGGATTTTAGTGAAACAAAAAATAATGGAATCTAATAGTGAATATCTTTCCAACGAATCCGAATGATCAAGATTTCATAGCGGGAATCAAAAGATATGTCCAGTTGAAAATTCTGAATAGTCGCTATGGAATTCAGGCCCTTAAAAATGGACATTTTGCAAATGACCTCGGATTTCGACGAAACCAGTTTTGTTGGGTCCGCAGTGTCAAATTATTGTTAGATTCCAAATTTCATAATTTTTCGATTCAATAAGTGAGCGTGGCAAAGGAAAACGTGTTTTGACCATTTCAGTTGATTTTAATCGACTGGAAATTGGCCATTTTTCATACGGTCTCAGAATTCGACGAAACTAGTTTTGTTAGGACCGTATCGTCAATACGAAGCTAGAAAATATTTTCCTGGAATTTTTCTAGTTAGTATGTGACCCCGGTAATTTGAAATGTACGTTTAAAATTCAATATAATGTTTTAAATATAAATTTAACGGAAACTGATTCAAACAGTCGAATCAGCTTCCGATACATATCCCATTGTGCTCGGAATGGGGGTAGAACGCTATGGGCGACAGGCGGTGGGCCTCGTTTCGAGGTCGTGTAGGAAAGTCAACTTTTTCCGATTAAAATAAAAAAAATAAAAAAAAAGGGAAAATATATTTTCCCCCTTTATCATTGGCCCCCCCCCCCTTTCACGTTTCATTTCAAATCAGAAAACAGATAAAAAAAAAAAAAAAAAAAAAAGAAAGCCCTAGCTACCGATCGACAGCCGCCCTCCCCCCCCCTGAAGCGTCGCCGCCCATCACCGAAGCCCACCCTCCCTCGACGACACCCACCGTTCGAAGACCGCGCCCCCTCCATCTTCTCCTCCCGCTCCTTCTTCCCCGCCTGCCTCTCCCCTCCTCTGGCCAAAGACCGCACACCCCCCCCCTTCCTATCGCGATGAACGGAGAACCCCCCCCCCCCCCCCCCCGATGGCCACAGCGCCGCCTCAGCGCCCCCCCTGTAAGTTATTTTTAATTTATTTATTTTATTTCTTTTTTATTTTTATAAAACAGAAAATGTTTAAAAGAAAAAAAAATAATAAAAACTGATTTTTAATTTTAGTTTATAACTGTTTTTTTTATTTAAGTTTAAAACTGTTTTTTTTATTTGATTTTTAAAACTGAATTTTTAATGATTTTAAAAACTGATTTTATTTTAAAAGGTTTAATCTTTTAATAAAAAAGATTGTTTTGAAAACATATATGAAATTATTTTGAAAATATATGTTGTTTTTAAAAATAAAAACAACTTTGTTTTTAAACAAAAGATATGAACTTTAAAAAAAATGAAAAGGCGAGTTCTTTAAAAATGAAAAGGCGTGTTCTTTGAAAGTGAAAAGGCGAAATCTTTATTTTAGAAAAGGCAAAATCTTTAGGTGGAAAATAGCGTGATAAAAATATAATTTTTATCTATATAACATAGTAATAAAAATTCGATTTTTATCTGTTGAAAAGCAAAGTAAAAATAGAATTTTTATATATTGAACTTCGATAGAAAAATAGAATTTTTATATATTGAACATCGAAGTAAAAATTCGATTTTTATATATTGAATAGCGAAGTAAAAATGTGATTTTTGCGTATGTAGTGAAAGCAGCAACGAAGGTGACAAAAAGGCGAAACGACGAAGACTTCTGCAAATGAAGAGCCGTGGAGCTAGGATAGCTATATGTGAGAATTTCTCACCTTTCAATTTATTTTTCTAGTTATATATATATATATACTAGGATGTAGACGGTGCTTAGTAGCACCCGACACAATCGTCCACAGACCATGGACTTGTTTGTTTGGTTGCATAGATTAGTTGAATTATTTGTTTGAATTGTTTGGTGAGATGAAATTGATATGATTGATGTGTGAATGGCGTGGGCCTTCACTAGACCGGGGATAAGGCTAGGCCTCGTCCCGTTTCTAGTATCGTGCCGTTATGCCGCCGAAATTTTCTAAAATATGTTAGAAAATAAAAATATCATTTTATTGTGTAAATGAATACTAGAAATTCATATGTTGGAATAAAATGTTTTATCGTTAAAATTATAATTTTTAACGTGAATATGAATATAGTGAAAGTGAATAAATAAATATTCATTTACAAACCAGACGGTTTGTTTATATACACTTATTTGAAGGACATTGATTGGGTCGATAAATTTTACACATCGCCCAACTGCACAAATAAAATATTTGTTTGATTGTTTGAAACCCCACACGGGTGTTGGGATGAAATATGAAGTTCACTCATCCCGATTGATTAAATATGTCGATCGATTGATTGACAGACTGTTATAAGCGTTAGATATCTATATTTGATGCTTATACAGTGTAGTGCACTTTGGTTGATGGTTGATTATTTTTCAATGCTAATATATACATGTGATGTATGAAAATCCATATAATTAACTTTATATGGTAATTGATTGGGCCTCATTCCAATTTGAAAAATAAAGAATAATATAAAATAAAAGTTCATGTGTTGACAGTACTCATTCATTGAGATTGGTCATGTGTTGAACGAAATATTTTAGTAATAAAATTTACACCTTTATCGATATAAAATAAAAGTTCATGTGTTGACAGTACTCATTCATTGAGATTGGTCATGTGTTGAACGAAATATTTTGATAATAACAACTATTTTTGAAAAAGAAATATTTGAAATAGAATATTGGAAAATAGAAATTCATGAAGCCGTGTTGATTAGATGGACGCCATTTTGACGTGAACGATATTTATATCGATTAAAACGATTTCGAAATGAATAGAATTGAAAACGATTTCGAAATGAATTAAATTGAAAACGATTTCGAAATGAATTGAAAACGAATTCAAATTGAATTGAAAACGAATTGAAAACGAATTCAAATTGAATTGAAATTTGAATTGAATAGAAATGAATTTTTAAAACGAATTTATAAAAAAAAATTCAATTTTGATTTAAATTGAAATGGAAGTTGAAATTGCTTTTGAAACGAATTCAAAACTATTTATATAATTCGTTTTAAATAGAAATCGACGAAATATATATTATATATATTATATATAATATAATGGCCTGAATAGAACGCGCCGCGCCGCGGCAGTTCGCGAATTTCGACCATTTATTTCAAACGGACATTACGGGAGATCCGACCGTCGGATTCTCCTAAAACCGGAACCGTTGGGTTCGCATCGAAAAGAGCTTTCTAATGAATGTTAGAAATTTGAAATCTAACGGTTGGATTTGGAATTATGTCCAAATCAAATTCGAAAAAGGTCGCTGTAAGTGCAGTTCGATGGCCATTGATGGAAATCGACTGTACGGGCCTTGATAAAATTATTAAAAATAGTAATAATTTATGTAAAATCATAAGAAATGATTTAGAAAGGATTGGGATGAAAAACTCCATATTTGAAAAGATAAAAATAGATTTTTATCGAAATGAACTAGTTTTGAATTAGAAATATAATTCTATTTATTTTTAAATAAATAAATTGAATTTAAAAAGGGTTTTAAAAATAACCAAAATTTCCAATGATTGCATTGGAGTGGATTTGAATCGAAATTGTCTTCGGGATATTTCGATGTTGGAATTTGGGATTATACGGATGTCGTTACGGAAATTTGAAAGATATGTATTTATATCGTTATTTCCAATACGACATTTGTTAATCGTAGAATTTGATATTGAATATAAGCCGATATATTTTCTATTCAGAGCCTTATATTGAATATCAAATGTGATTTGGGTTTGCCGTGAATGGTGTCTTCACTAACACTGTTCTTGAACCCAGTTGAGAAAAGATTAAATCTTTTTATTTAGATTTAATGAAGTGTACCAATTAAATGATATTTAATTGGAATTGAATTGAAATTGATTTTTGGGTTTATCGTGAACAGTGTTTTAAATAACACCTGTTCTTTAACCCGATAATTAATGAATGTGATTTGGGTTTGTCGTGAATGGTGTCTTCACTAACACTGTTCTTGAACCCAGTTGAGAAATGATTAAATCTTTTTATTTAGATTTAATAAAGTGTACCAATTAAATAATATTTAATTGGAATTGAATTGATATTGATTTTTGGGTTTATCGTGGACAGTGTTTTAAATAACACTCGTTCTTTAACCCGATGATTAATGAATGTGATTTTGGGTTTATCGTGAACCGTGTTTTTAAATGACACTGATTCTTTAACCCAGTCGAAGATTAAAACTAAGTGGAGTTTTAATGAATCTTTAATTAGATTGAAATGATCGAAAGTGGAGTATCACCAGTTTTGCTCCAGGCGATAGTTAAACCTTTAATTAGATTTGAACGTGAAATGGTAATTGAATTTACCGATAACACTGTGGTGTTAGATATGAAGTATTACCAGTTTTACTTCATGGGATGAATAGGTTGGGATTGGGAAATTAAAACAAATGATTACTTCGGTAAGGTTCGCTAATCCCGACTAGTTTGAATTGATATTCAAAAATGGATTAAAGAATAAATTCAAGGAATTTATCTTTGATAAAATTAATGGGAACATTTCCCTATGAATGTGAAATTTAGAAACTAACTGTCGGTTAGCCAAGCAGAATGGTTTTCTGGATATTGATCTGATGTTGGTTTCGGCCTTCGGGGTTAATATTTGGGGAATTATTCTCTTGATTAATTTACGGTTAGTGACTAATGAATTGAAATGAGGCGTATGTTGTGTTTGTGTAACACTTTTATAATATATACGCGAGTTATTCGGAAAGACCGGGTTTATCCCATTCTGAATAACTGATACGACGATAAGTCGAAGATGAAGACGATGGTCGAAGACCGGAGGTCTTCACGTCGTTTGGGTGATAACTGATGATCTTGATTGGGCTGTACACCCAAGAAGATGGAAACAGTTAGTGATCGTCCAGACGTGCTTGGAGATCGATGGATATGCGGGGTACTAGGTGCCTCCGGTTTCATTCAGACCCAGAACGGACTTGTAAATGGACTGTGTGTCTGACATCGGATTTCATTCTGTGTGACTGATATCGGTTGCATAGGATGGCTTGCCTGTGTGGCATGCTAAGATGCAAATGATCAAGGCTTCTGTTGAAAAGCAAAGTCTTGTGGTTGATGATCAAAGCACGGCCTTTGTGGCGTAGCTTTGTGTAACGTTTACCTCGCGTGTTTCACACCCGGTATGAACCAAAAACGGGAGACGGACCTCAGGGAGGACTTGCGTTTCTTTCTAGCTAGAAGTGGCGTCAGTGGTTTTACACGCCCTGACGAGTTTGACTTATGTGGTTGTTGCTGTTGCGAGGCGCCTCGGATTGATCGGTCGTTCTCGAACCGATGGAGTCATTTAGTTGGCTCGTTTACGCCCCAAAGGGCGGAGAGACGTATTGTTCAGGCACTATAATCCACATCGGTGGACCGGCCCTGACGATCCAAGGGGCAGTTGCGGCTGTTCCGGAGACATGGGCTAGATTGTCTCGAATCGGTTGAGGACTATCTTTTGCCTCGGTTCATAGATGGAAGTCCAATTTCCAAATACGAGACTTTGCGATTTCGATTGTATAACCTATATATGGCGACATAGTGGGATGGGGCGCTCATGCCGCCTATGATTGATACTTATGATTTGAAGTGTTTTATACACTATGCACTTATATTAGTATCAAATGATTTGTTTTAAACGTATCAAGCATTCTTTGGCTGTTATAAGGGAAAACCCTATCCTCGACTGCGTTGCATTGTGTGATGGGACCTGGGTCTTATAACAGCTTCATTTTTCTTTATTTAGCATTGCGCTGTTTGTTTTATGCACTGGTATTCTTGGGAGGAAACCCGTTCCGTGTTATACGGCGTGGTCCCTTGATTTACCTAATGATTTAAAATAAAGATTAATAACTGTTTTAGTTCTCACACCAGTCACATGACTGACCTGGGGTTTATTGTTTTAACCTAAACTCTGGGTGCCCTTATCTTGACACGGGCAGCTAGTAGTTTTGGGTTTTGCAGATTTATATTCACAGGATCCTGGTTTACAGCTGGAACGATATCCGGAAAGCTTTGTATCCGTATATCTCTTCTAGTTGTGTATTGTATTATTTTCCGCTGCTATGTATTTAAATGTAATTTAAATCTCTGATGTTTCTGTGTAATATTCATTTTTACTCTGTATATTCTTGTATTCTGATGCATTGTTGTAATATACAATGAAACGTTCTTCTGTATGCGTTCTATTTTGTCGTGTTCTCAACGATAGGGCGTTTCGAACGGTCTGGGTCGGTTTAGCGACTGGTTCGGACCGAGCGAGATTCCTTGCCGTCACATCATACCAGTCCCATGACTGACCCGGAGTTTATTTGTTTGTTTCCCTAAACTCTTGGGTGCCTAAATTGTACGGGCAGTCAAGTAGTCGGGATTTTACAGATATACTGGAAGAGCTTGGAGCAGGAGGCTTCAGGATTATATAGCTATAGTTTTTCCGCTGTGTTGTAAGTGTTGTACTTTGATAATGATATGTATATTCAAGTACAAAGTTGTATTTCAAAGTTATGTTATGAAATATATTTATTCGTTCCGTTGTGAGATTCGTGTTACTCTGATATTGTGTTCTTCTTCCTCTTCTTTTCTATAAGTTTCTATCTTATCTTTCCTCACCCTCTGTTTTCTTTCTATAAATTTCCTGATTTTCAGTTTAATTTGGGATTGGACTTGTGTTTTTGGTCAGCTCAAATTCTACCGGATTTTCGGGTCATTACACTTTCCTTACAGGGGAAGTTACAGGCTATCACAAATACATAGTATTGATCGTAGAATAAATACCAGATGGCCCAGATATACACCGTTTTATAGAGATCGATTCATCGTCAGGTGAATCGGTAGAAATGAAGTTTTGAAATTATTTTATAATCGAATATAGATATTAAAATATATTATTTTATTTTAAATGAAGTTTTAAAAAGAAAAATAAATCGACCATATATATACATTAATTGGTGTAGCTACAAATTACCATTTTTGTACAAAATCTACTATGTGCGAAGCACGTGCTTATTGAGTGATTTGTAAACAATTGTATTTAGCTAATTCAAGCGATCAGAAGTAACATAACAATTAGAACGGGTTTACATTGATATTAATTTAATAAAAATCAAAGTAAATAAAATTATTTAGATTAATTAATTTAAAAGGCAATAACAATTGACTAACGGGACAATCATGTTTAGAGTTGAACAAGTTAACGACGTTAACTGAAATTGTTTATTAAATTTGTTCATTTAATTAAAGGGGGAAGTTAATGGTTAAGAAACCCAGTTTTTATTTTAATAAATGTTGAAACTTGGTTATTAGTCATTTAATAATAATCAAAGAGATAATTTGGAATGAAAATTATAGTAAGGAAAGTTTGTAAAGTTTAAAGCCATGTTGATAGTAAATGAAGCGATTTAGTATTTAAAATGTGAAATCGAAGTTTTAATTTGATTCTAACTAAGTTATATTTGATTGGATTCTATGAATCCAAATTATAAGGTGTAACACCCCGTATTTTCTGTTAACATTAAATTAACAAATTAAAGTCTTAATTCAAAATGAAAGAATTAAGGGAAACGGGTTACGCCATTGCACTCGCTCGGAATTCTGCTTGAGATAGAGTCCGAGTTTGCGTAAATCGGATTACGTATGAAGGAGTTATGACCTTCCGAAGTTTCAGAATTCAATTTAAAATTCAAATAGTTCAAAATTCAGTTCAAAATTCGAAAACAGACCCAAATTGGGTTGGGCGGGAAAATTCCCGCCCAGGAACCAGGTTGACCAGGGGGTCGACCTGGGTACCCAGGTCGACCAGTGGGTCGACCTACCCAGTCGACTTGGTCAGGTCTTGGCTGGCCTGGTCGGGTTCTGAGCGATTTTCTGAGTTCTAGTGTGTCACTAGGGCTGATTTGTCACTTTCTGATTGGCTCCTCTTGGTGTGTATGGTCTGGATTCACTCTATGATCATCTAACAGCTCAGATCAATCTGAAATTCTATAATTACAACCAACACTCAACCTAAATTTACACAAATAAAATAGAGCTAGAGCCGTCATGCTGCCGGGAGGAAACTAAGAGTAGCCGTCAGTTGGAGAAAGCTTAGAGACGAGCAAAACTAAAGTAAAAACAAGATTCAAACAACGTTTATCTACCCAAAGGAAAGCATTGCAAATTCAGAACTCAGAAACCAGAAATCAAGATCATCGTTTGTTGTAAGTATAGTGATTTTTCCGATGAGAATAAAATTAAGACTTGATTCGATGTAAAATGGAAATGGAATTTTACTATTGTATAACGACGATGCTAATTCATATTTGTGTATTGCAATGATTGTATTGTGAATGGTATTGGGATGTTTGTGGTATAATTGACTTGATGTTGGTCCTATTGTACATTTAGAATGAAAGCAATATCACATACAAGTATATGGTTAATGTTGGAATTTACACCTATATGTTTAACATAGGTTGTATACATTTTTCTAAGTCCAAGTTAAGACTTATATACACATGTTCTATGTTAAGACCATTATGCCTACATGATTAAATCCCATGTATATGTTCTTATATTCTTTGCAAGTTTGTAATTGGGTCCATGCCAAGTACCATTCAGTTTCACACGATTATTACAAGTTTCATGTTATAATAGGACACATGATTTGATCTAGTTCACGCTTTTGGGTTAATGCCAAAAATAGACATTTTTATGGACATGTAATAACTTTGTCACATGCTAGTTTATGTTTGAAGTTATGCCTAGATAAAAATATGTTTAGGCTTATGTTTTATGCAAGTCTAAATTATGCCATTTCATGTGAAACCTATTTAATTAGATTCTTATTTGAATGCAAGTTCACATGACAAGTTGAAACCCATGATTTATGTTAATTAGATCGCAAAGTTGCGAGTTCATATGTCACACACCCTTTATGTCATTTAGAATATTTCATGTTCTTGTCTTTCCCTTCTATGTTTATAAGTTGGGCTGAAATATCTAGCCCAACATTCATTGTAACCTTGCGAACGTACAAACGAGGGAATATCGTTGGGATTAAACACGAAAAATATATGTGTTGGCATGTTTGGCACATGCCAATAATTGGTGACATTTAAATGGTATGAATTGCCATGCCTAAAAAAAATAACGAACTTGGAAAATGGGCCATAACATTTACATATAACAAGTAAAAGAGACAAATATGTAAATTTAGAAAATACGAATATGCTTAACCCGAGGTTGGATTGAGTTGTGATGTAAACCTGCCCGGACCCGCCCGGCTGTCCAGTAATCACAACAATACCTATCCAATGTGGGAGGTTAAGGCATTAAGCCCAATAAGGACCCGAGGTTAGACTGAGTTGCGGTGTAAACCTGCCCGGACCCGCCCGGACTCGCCCGGTTGTCTAGTAACCGCAACAATACCTGTCTAATGTGAGTGGTCGGTGCTTTAATGAATAAATTAAAGCTAGAATGAGGATGGTAGGGTTAAGTTAACTAAAACACTTAACCAATTCAACATGTTAACTAAACTGATGGGTGGGGTTAGGTTAATACAGACACTTAACCACTTAACATGTTTGACTAGAAAACCCTAGTAACGGGGACCCATTTCAGCAGTAACCCAATTAGGTATCATGGTACCCTGAAACTAGGCAGGGTGGGGCACGATTACTGGGCTGATTGTAAGCAGTCAATAGCGACGGCGAGTGGTGCAGCAGTGTAGGTTCTAACGGAGTGCGGGCGTGCACACACTTTGGAGCAGATAAACAGGGCACTGGGCACCAATAGTATACACTATGCATTCTAGAATTGTGTCGGGCCGCCACCATGGGACTTGATACACCCCATGGTGGGACCAGCATAGGTATCTACAATCATTGGGGGGTCGTATGACACATATGATTTTGCGAGTAGGAGCCGATCTTTAGAAAGGGAATCACTTCGCCCCGATCATGGGGCACCAATCGGAACAAATACAAGTAGGTGCAGAGATATAGTGTGGGGGTGCGATAGTATATTCGGTTCAAAACTGCTTTATCTTAGTTTATGATACTTTCCTGTTTCCAGTTTATACCTATCATGCCCTTTTTTTTATTCTCATACTGAAGAGTCATTAGACTTACCAGGCTTTATGTCTGACTCTATTTTTCTTTCATCTTCTTTTCTTCCGTCCCCCCCCCCCCAAGGTCCACAGGGAGGAAACAACCCAGCTTAGTCAGACTCTTTGCAAGCTTCAAGATAGTAGATGTATGGTTTGGACTCTATTTCCTTAGCTATGGCTATTGGACACGTTCTATGGGGATTTATGCAGCTTTACTTATGTTTTATGCCTCTTTATTCAATAATCAAGACAGAAATGATGATGTAATGTTTTGGAAGTTATTGTGAGGCAATTATGGAAATGTTTTGTATGAACATGTATTTATGAAATGAAAGTCTGTTTGTTTTCCACTGCTAATATATATATGTTTATATCTGTCTTGTGTTTTATCTGTGACTTTTATTTATAAACCTCCACCGAAGTTAAGGCATTCCCTTTGTGAGTGACCTTAACGGAGGTGGGGTGTTTCACTTGGTATCAGAGCACAGGTTTACCAGATTAGATAAACGTTTTTGAAGCTATTTTCAAAAAGAAGTTTAAAGAAACATTTTTTTTTCAAGAAAAAACGTTGTTTTTAAAAGGCATAATTTCCTAAAGCCATGTGCACTATCTCTCTATCCTTTTGTCTTGAATACTTTCCTTTTTGTTCCAGCATGTCTGGAGATCTTAACCTTCCAGAAGGAGTACTGATACCTGGCTGGTTCCGAAGGTACCTAGAGGCTAGGGCCAATGATGCGAGCCCACCATACATTCCTCCTCCCACAGTGGTAGCAGTTCCTCATCCTCCTCCTTCTCGTGGAAATGCTTTCGCTAAGCCATGTAGAGAATTCAAGGCTATGGGCGAAAAGGACTTTTATGGAACTGAATCCTTTGTGGTAGCAAGGAATTGGCTGAAGGAGACCAAAGATTTGTTCGTCGTCTTCGAGGTTGACGACAGGCAAAAGATACAGCTAGCAGTGTGGTTGCTTAAAGATGAAGCTTCTTATTGGTGGGAAGTTACCCATGCTGAGAGGCCAGTGGAAACTTGGGAAGATTTCAGGATGAGGTTTGAGATGAAATTCCTCTCCCAAGCTAAAAGAAGCCTGCAGATGGAGAAGTTCCTAACTCTTAAACAAGGAAGTATGACGATCAAGGAGTACGTCAATCAGTTTAATCAGCTGGCCAGATTTGGGCTGTATTTAGTAAACACCCAATATAAGAAGGCCCTTCGCTTCGTCAAAGGTCTGAATGAGTCTCTACACAGCCTTGCTATGACCCATATACCCATGGGAGCGACTTCTGAAAGCTTAGTTGACATGGCGCTGCTACACGAGGAAGATAAAGGCAAGAAAGAGGCAAAGGTGGAAGTGCCTCAAGAAAAGAAAGAGGGTTTACAGGCTAAGAAAACAGACTTCAAGAAGGGCGGGAAGAACAATAAATCCCGTGAAAAAAGAAAGTGTAATTTCTGTGGCATTGTTGGACATATAGTGAAAGACTGCAGAAAGAAGAAGGCGAAGATGAATGGTCGTTGTTTCCATTGCGGCGAGACTGGACACATGGCTAAGGACTGTCCAAAGAAGCGGGGGCAGGGACAGAGGACTGGATCCACTTCGGGGGGACAGGTTCACGCGCTGGTTGCACCTCCTCAGGAACGAGGTAGAAATATTTATGTAGAAAGTGTAGTTTATCTTTATGATCATCCAGTTCGCACTTTCTTTGATTCTGGCGCATCACACTCCTTTATTTCATCTACTTTAGTAGAATCTCTGCACCTAGACACTAGTATGGTAGAAGATCCCTTGGTTGTTTCAAATCCAATTGGGGGCTCAGCTTATTTGTCAATGGTTTGTTTGGATTTAAAAATCTCTATTCTAAGTGTTGAGTTTAGATGTAGTGCCTTTGTTTTGGGTTTCTCGGGATATGGATTGATCTTAGGCATGGACTGGTTATCTAGTAATGGTGCCATTCTTGATTGTGAGAAGAGAGTGGTTAGACTCTTGACTCGGCTCGGTAACACTCTAGGAATTTCTTGTAATCCCTTGAATGCTGTTATGCTTAGTTATCTAGAGTCGCTTGATGCTTCTGTTGAGAATTTGCAGCCGGTTAGAGTGGTCCGTGAATATCTGGATGTCATTGAAGAGGTGAAGGGCTTACCTCCGAGGCGGGAAATAGACTTCCGCATATATCTTGTCGATAATGAAAAGCCCGTAGCTTTACCTATTAGACACATGGCTCCAAAGGAGAGAAAGGAGCTCAGTAAGCAAGTTAAGGAGCTTCTCGAGAAGAAGTTTATAAGGCGGAGTATCTCAGAATGGGGTGCTCCAGTGGTGTTCGCCACCAAAGCAGATGGCTCACTACGTCTTTGTGTGGACTATAGGGAGCTAAACAAGCTGACTAAGAAGAATAGACACCCGCTTCCCAGAATAGACGATTTGTTTGATCAGCTTGTAGGTGCGTCGGTTTTCTCCCAACTTTATCTGGCTACTGGGTTCCATCAGCTAAGGGTAGCTGAAGATAGCATTGATAAGACGGCGTTCAGAACCCCAGACGGTTTCTTCGAGTGGCTTGTCATGCCTTTCGGCTTGACAAACGCACCCGCTTATTTCGTAGACCTAATGAGTAGGGTGTTCAGAGAATTCCTCAATAAGTTCGTGGTGGTCTTCATAGACGATATTTTGATCTTCTCAAAGAATGAGGAAGAACATGCTCAGCATCTGAAGGAGATCATGGAAACTCTTCGAGTTCATCAGTTGAAAGCCAAATTCTCCAAGTGCCACTTTTGGAGAGAAGAAGTAAGGTTTCTTGGACATATAGTGTCCAAAGAGGGGTTAGCTGTGGACCCTGCGAAAGTAGTGGCAGTGCAAGATTGGAAGACACCAAGAAATGCAACCGAAGTCCGAAGCTTTCTCGGGCTAGCAGGTTTTTACCGAAAGTTCATTAGAGATTTCGCGAAAATCTCAGCTCCACTCACAAGGCTAACAAAGAAGAATCTATTGTTCGCTTGGGATTTGGATTGTGATATTGCTTTCCAACACTTGAAAAGGGCTCTTACAACAGCCCCAGTTCTGACTTTGCCTGATGGAAGCAAGATGTTCACAGTATACACGGATGCTTGTGGTACGGGACTAGGCGCTGTTCTGATGCAAGAAGGGAAGGTAGTAGCTTATGGTGGAAGACAATTGAAAGTTCATGAAAAGAACTACCCAACCCACGATCTTGAGTTGGCCGCCATCGTCTTTGCGCTTAAGTCTTGGCGCCATTATCTCCTAGGTGAGAAGTTCGAATTATATACTGACCATAAATCGTTGAAGTATCTTTTCTCGCAGAAGGATCTTAACTTAAGATAGCAAAGGTGGATGGAGTTTCTTGCCTCGTATGATTTTGAGATTTCCTATACTCCTGGCAAGGGCAACGTAGTAGCAGACGCCCTGAGCAGAAAGAAGCTGACCTTAAGCCCTCTCTTTGTAGAAAGGCAAAGCTTGGAGTATATAGCCAGTTTTGACTTTAGGCCCTCCTCTAATTTTGTACCTGGTTTGTTGGCATTACTAGAAGTATGGCCCACTCTTTTAGACTCAATAGGGGCCGCACAACGTGAAGACCCTCAGCTTGTGGATGTTAATGATAAGCTAATTAGGGGTGAAACTTCCAGTCACCTCAATAGGTACTCCATCGATGATAAGGGTTGGCTGAGACGAGATGGAAGATTATGCGTCCTACAAGCAAGGGATTTTGTAAAGATGGTTCTCGAGGAAGCACACCATTCCAAGATGACAATACACCCAGGTGGAGACAAGATGTACAAGGACGTAAAGCGAGTTTTCTTTTGGAGCGGCATGAAGAAGGATGTGGCAGATTTCGTTTCTAAGTGCATGATATGCCAACAGGTCAAGGCGGAACGAAAGAAGCCTGGAGGACTTCTTCATCCTCTAGAAGTCCCGTAATGGAAGTGGGATAGCATTTCAATGGACTTCATTGATGGGTTGCCTAGGTCAAGAAGGGGCAATACTAGCATTTGGGTAATAGTGGAAAGGCTCACAAAAAGCGCCCACTTTATACCTGTCAAGAGTAGAAGGACTGCCTCATCTCTAGCATCTCTTTATCTCAAGGAAATAGTTCGACTCCATGGAATACCCTCCAGCATAGTGAGTGACCGAGATCCTATCTTTACAAGCGAGTTTTGGCGGAGTCTGGAAGAAGCTGAAGGCACACAGATATGCTTAAGCACGGCCTATCACCCCCAAAGCGATGGTCAGACGGAAAGGGTGAACATAGTATTAGAAGATCTTTTGAGACTGTGCGTTCTTGACTTTGGAGGGACATGGGAGGATCATCTTCCTTTAGTGGAATTCGCCTACAACAACAGCTACCAAGCCACCATCGGCATGGCGCCCTTCGAAGCTTTGTATGGAAGACCATGCCGATCACCAACTTGTTGGTGGGAGTCTACAGACAAGCTTATACTTGGGACAGACATGATTAGAGAGACTTCAGAAATAGTGGACTTGATACGAAGGAGAATGAAGACTGCCCAAGATAGACAGAAATCCTACGCGGACAAAAGAAGGACCGACCTTGAGTTTGAGGTTGGGGACAGGGTTTTCCTTAAGGTATCTCCCTTAAGGAACGTCATTCGCTTTGGATCTGTAGGAAAGCTAGCACCAAGATTTGTAGGACCGTTCCCTATCATCGAGAAGATTGGGAAGATGGCTTATAGAGTAGAGCTACCCGAAAGGTTGGCTGGAATTCACAATGTCTTTCACGTTTCCCACCTACGGAAATGTTTACATGAATCTGCGGAAGTGGTGGAGCCAAGCATTCTAGAAGAAATTGAAATAGAACGAGAAACAACTATGAGGAGAGTTCCAACTCGAATCGTAGGAACTGAAATCAAAAAGCTACGCAACCGTGAAGTCAAGCTTGTTAAAGTTCAATGGAGCAATGCCAAGGAAGACGCGACTTGGGAAACTGAGGACAAAATACGCGCTGCCTACCCTTTTCTTTTTGAGGGTACATCTTTGACCTCTCTTTTTCCATAAGTTTATGCTTGTATCTACCTTTTAGTGTATCTTCTCGGTCCTTTTTCTCCTAACTCCATAGATAGAAACTAATGGATGTAAACATGTATTTGAAACATGTTATGATTGATGGCTGCAAGTGGTTACAACTGGTTGCTAGTGGTTGCTCGTGGATGCATATACACACACACCCTAGGTATTAGATCGGCTCAATCATTTTCATATTGCATATGCATATATGTATTCATAGTTGTATGTGGTTGAAAATTGATATGTTGTCATATGGATGTCGCATTTGTATGAATGGTTGCGCACTCATGTAGAATTATGAGTAAGGAAAATTGTTTGCATACATAATGGATTCATGACACTTACATGATTTGCATTAAGGAGGTCAACTGAATCAGTAGACCGCCTGATTTTGCATTAAATAAGGACATGTACACACACTATGCATATGATCATGAAGCATTAGAAGTCTTTTAAGGACAATGGACGCCTGTGTTTGTTGGTTGAGTAGATGGACGATTGGATGTTAGGATACGTTCTTCTAGACTTGAAGATTTCGGGGAAGAAATCCTTTAAGGAGGGGAGAATGTAACACCCCGAATTTTCTGTTAACATTAAATTAACAAATTAAAGTATACTTAATTCAAAATTAAAGAATTAAGGGAAACGGGTTACGCCATTGCGCTCGTCTCGGAATTCAGCTTGAGATAGAGTCCGAGTTTGCGTAAATCGGACTTCGTATGAAGGAGTTGTGACCTTTCAGAATTCAATTAAAATTAAAACAGTTCAAAATTCAGTTCAAAATTCAAAAACATACCCAAATTGGGTTGGGTGGGAAAATTCCCTTCCAGGACCCAGGTCGACCTGGGGGTCAACCTACCCAGTCGACCTGGTCAGGTCTTGGCTGGCCTGGTCGGGTTCTGAGCGATTTTCTGAGTTCTGGTGTGTCACTAGAGCTGATTTGTCTCTTTCTGATTGGCTCCTCTTGGTGTTTATGGTCTGGATTCACTCTACGATCATCTGACGGCTCAAATCAATCTGAAATTCTATAAATACAACCCAACACTCAACCTAAATTTACACAAATAAAATAGAGCTAGAGCCGTCATGCTGCTGGGAGGAAACTAAGAGTAGCCGTCAGTTGGAGAAAGCTTAGAGACGAGCAAAACTAAAGTAAAAACAAGATTCAAACAACGTTTATCTACCCAAAGGAAAGCATTGCAAATTCAGAACTCAGAAACCAGAAATCAAGATCATCGTTTGTTGTTAGTATAGTGATTTTTCCGATGAGAATAAAATTAAGACTTGATTCGATGTAAAATGGAAATGGAATTTTACTATTGTATAACGACGATGCTAATTCATATCTGTGTATTGCAATGATTGTATTGTGAATGGTATTGGGATGTTTGTGGTATAATTGACTTGATGTTGGTCCTATTTTACATTTAGAATGAAAGCAACATCACATACAAGTATATGGTTAATGTTGGAATTTACACCTATATGTTTAACATAGGTTGTATACATTTTTCTAAGTCCAAGTTAAGACTTATATACACATGTTCTATGTTAAGACCATTATGCCTACATGATTAAATCCCATGTATATGTTCTTATGTTCTTTGCAAGTTTGTAATTGGGTCCATGCCAAGTACCATTCAGTTTCACACGATTATTACAAGTTTCATGTTATAATAGGATACATGATTTGATCTAGTTCACGCTTTTGGGTTAATGCCAAAAATAGACATTTTTATGGACATGTAATAACTTTGTCACATGCTAGTTTATGTTTGAAGTTATGCCTAGATAAAAATATGTTTAGGCTTATGTTTTATGCAAGTCTAAATTATGCCATTTCATGTGAAACCTATTTAATTAGATTCTTATTTGAATGCAAGTTCACATGACAAGTTGAAACCCATGATTTATGTTAATTAGATCGCAAAGTTGCGAGTTCATATGTCACACACCCTTTATGTCATTTAGAATATTTCATGTTCTTGGTTTTCCCTTCTATGTTTATAAGTTGGGCTGAAATATCTAGCCCAACATTCATTGTGACCTTGCGAACGTACAAACGGGGGAATATCTTTGGGATTAAACATGAAAAATATATGTGTTGGCATGTTTGGCACATGCCAATATTTGGTGACATTTAAATGGTATGAATTGCCATGCCTAAAAAAAATAACGAACTTGGAAAATGGGCCATAACATTTACATATAACAAGTAAAAGAGACAAATATGTAAATTTAGAAAATACGAATATGCTTAACCCGAGGTTGGATTGAGTTGTGATGTAAACCTGCCCGGACTCGCCCGGCTGTCCAGTAATCACAACAATACCTATCCAATGTGGGAGGTTAAGGCATTAAGCCCAATAAGGACCCGAGGTTAGACTGAGTTGCGGTGTAAACATGCCCGGACCCGCCCGGCTGTCTAGTAACCGCAACAATACCTGTCTAATGTGAGTGGTCGGTGCTTTAATGAATAAATTAAAGCTAGAATGAGGATGGTAGGGTTAAGTTAACTAAAACACTTAACCAATTCAACATGTTAACTAAACTGATGGGTGGGGTTAGGTTAATACAGACACTTAACTATTTAACATGTTTGACTAGAAAACCCTAGTAACGGGGACCCATTTCAGCAGTAACCCAATTAGGTATCATTGTACCCTGAAACTAGGCAGGGTGGGGCACGATTACTGGGCTGATTATAAGCGGTCAAAAGCGATGGCGAGTGGTGCAACAGTGTAGGTTCTAACGGAGTTCGGGCGTGCACACACTTCGGAGCAAACAAACAGGGCACTGGGCACCAGTAGTATACACTTTGCATTCTAGAATTGTGTCGGGCCGCCACCATGGGACTTGATACACCCCATGGTGGGACCAGCATAGGTATCTACAATCACTGGTGGCCGTATGACACATATGATTTTGCGAGTAGGAGCCGATCTTTAGTAAGGGGATCACTTCACCCCCGATCATGGGGCGCCAATCGAAACAAATACAAGTAGGTGCAGAGATATAGTGTGGGGTGCGATAGTATATTCGGTTCAAAACTGCTTTATCTTAGTTTATGATACTTTCCTGTTTCTAGTTTATACCTATCATGCCCTTTTCTTATTCTCATACTGAAGAGTCATTAGACTTACCAGGCTTTATGTCTGACTCTTTTTTTCTTTCATCTTCTTTTCTTCCATCCCCCCCCCCAGGTCCACAGGGAGGAAACAACCCAGCTTAGTCAGACTCTTTGCTAGCTTCAAGATAGTAGATGTATGGTTTGGACTCTATTTCCTTGGCTATGGCTTTTGGACATGTTCTATGGGGATTTATGCAGCTTTAATTATGTTTTATGCTTCTTTATTTAATAATCAAGACAGAAATGATGATGTAATGTTTTGGAAGTTATTGTGAGGCAATTATGGAAATGTTTTGTATGAACACGTACTTATGAAATGAAAGTCTGTTTGTTTTCCGCTGCTTATATATATGTATGTGTTTATATCTGTCTTGTGTTTTATCTGTGACTTTTACTTATAAACCTCCATCGAAGTTAAGGCATTCCCTTTGTGAGTGACCTTAACGGAGGTAGGGTGTTTCATAAGGAGTTATAGAACCCAAGCTTTATTAAATATATAAATGGAACGAGTATTAGAAGGGACGTTTGAATAAGGTAACAGCCAGGATTGGAAACTTAAGAATTCGAACTTAACTGGGAATCAGTTGGAATAACTGATGTTTTGAATATTGATCTGAGGTTGGTTTCGGCCTTCGGGGTTAATATTTAGAGAATTATTTTCTAACTGATTTACGATCAAAACTAGTGGAGATATGAAATAGGAAACCAAACGTAAACCCGAGTTTGAATTAGAATAGTTGAACGAGCTAAATTATAAAGATGCGATATAGAACCGCTATTTTAAAGAAGAGATGATATTTCATCAAGATGGAATTAAAATGGGGTTGGGTTTGGTATTGGGAATGAGTATCGGTTTTTGTATTACAACTGATATCTATTTGACGATAAGAACGTTGTTGATCAAGGTCTGAGAGGTAATTAAAATACCCCAACTTGGATGACTTCAGGATTATCAAAGGTTGATATTAGTCGTAATGGCGAAGATTTTAGAGTAAATTATTTTTGGGGAAAATAACAGTGTAAAGCTATTTGAAGAATATGGAAATATATATATAATGAGATTCTGAAATAAAAAGAAATATAAGGGGCTTGAGGATGTGAAATGATATTTCCATAATAGAAATATATAAAAGGAGATTGATGAGAATATGATGACATTTTCAAAATTAAGAAATGAGATTTAGAATGAGTTCATTCTAAAAGGATAAGCGACGTTTATTGTGTTCAAATTACGAAGCCAAGGAAGATGTCATAATGACTGTTTTACAAATGATAAGTGAATCGATGAGATGAATAAGAAATTTATAGAAATGTTTTGAAATGTTAGTTGAAGGATAAATTAGTTATGATTAAGATATTTTCTAGGTATATAAGTAACAAGGTTTGAGAATATTAACATATTTAAACCAATATAATATTTTTGGGTATTTCAACTGAAGTACTATTTCTAATGGCCAAGTGATGCTGTGTATAAACCAATGGATCTATTTATTTTTATGGTTGTTTATTTTGTTAGTTAAATAACCGACTATCAAAATCTGACCCAACGTTATTGGTATGGAAAGACCGGGATCGAATTTATATTCGAAAACCATTCCGACCAATTAATACGAATACGTCAAAGATGCTGATCGAGTTGGAGCAAGTGAAGACCGTAGATCTTCATAAAATGAAAGAGTTACTTACAATCTCTGGCTGATCACCAGGGATATACTATGATTCTTTCATGGTTGAAATCTATGGATTTCAAGGACTACTCGCTACTGATCTATAGGGTGATTCCTAGGATGTGGTAGGAGAGTGCCTTCGGTTCATCCTATTCCTGGATGACGTGTATGGATGATGTGAACGATGTCCAGATATTAAAAAGACGATTATAACCTCAAGCCCCACAACCAGGGAATGACAAAAATCGGGCAGGCAGCATGGCTATGTGGGTCGCATCCATTAGGGTGTATTGTCACCATCTAGAGAATATTCATATTTGTTACTTCTTTTCATTTCTGTATCTCCCAGGAAAACGGTAGTTGCGTAGTCGTGAGGTGACAATATATTCGATACACTCAAGAGAAATGAGTGGTCGGTCATGTGTGGGCCGGGTTGCGAGACCTTCTTGTTGAACCCAGTGTATTCGTCTCTAGAGATATACTATCGGCATGTGGTTCCATACCTTGTCATAGTCGAAATCCAATCTCCAATAAGCACCCCCGGTTTTGATTGTATACTATATATGTGGAGCGTGAGATGCAAGCGTTCCGCTAGAATCTATCTATTTGTTTTTAGACACTATTATAATATCAGAAGAAGATATTGATTTCAAAATGTTATGGGTTATCGTAAGGTAAAAACCGTTTGTGTTTATGTGTGGGCTGGTCTTACTATTATCCTTTTCTTTCAAAAGGATTTTCAAAGTTAAACAAGTTGTTTGCTATATGAACTTATCACTGAAAAGTAATCCAGACTGATCTGGGTGAATTTTGCTTTGCTTCAAATGTGCTCGGGTCGGACCGAATATATTATCAGGTTAGGAATCGCTTGGAGCTTCAGAAGAGGAGTTGAAGTCGAGTCGTATTCCATATATACTGGTACTAGTTATTTCTGTTGTGTGTATTGATTGTTATGAATGTATACTCTGATATTGTAATCATATATATAAAGTTTCTTTGTATAAAGTATTATTGATTATTATACTTTGTCCATTCCGCTGTGAGACTCTGATCTTCTTATTCTTCTATTTTAATATATTTTTCTTTCTTTTCTGACCCTCTAACTTCTTTCGACTAGCTTTCTGGGGTTTTAATACTTGAATTTTGGATACGAGAGGTATTAGTGTCGAGATTCTAGTGTCGAAATTTCCGGGTCGCTACAGATGCGTTGACTTTGTTGCTGGACTCATGGACTTGCTGGTTTTACTCTGACTTGTATATTTGAGTGTATTTATGCAAGCTCGACCATGTCTATATAGCTTGAGTTACACTAAGTCGAGTTGATCCACATGGCTTCTCCTTAGTTGCTCGCTACTACATTCTGATTGGCGAGGAAGTGTACACATGTATATCTATACACGTGTGTATATGCAGCCATCAGACAAGGTTTCCTGACCCTGCAATGTAATATGTGTATATACATATACATGTGTGTGTGTGTATATGTATCGTGCGCGTGCTATATTTACATATCAGATCATGTCATGAAAAATGATGAGAAACACACCGAAATTCTGAGGCAAATAAAATTTATATTCACATTCATTCAGTATTATTTCTATTGCAGTGTACTGTGTGTTTCTGTTTCATGTGACAGGTATGAAGACTGGGCTGACTGAAAGAATGTTGTGAAGACAGAAGACTGATGACAGTGAATAAAGCAGTGTCAGTATATGTGTCTGTATATGAAAGTGAAAATGTATGTATATATGATTTGTATAGACAGAGTGACTGTATGAATGTTGTAGAGAGAATTTTACAGATATTTGTAATAAACAAATTTTGTTTGAAATAAAATAATATTTTATTGTGTTCAAACGAATTTGTCTATTGTATTCAAGTACAATTTCAAGTGAAGTGTTTAAATAGTGGAGTTATAAATAGTTGTACTGTTTGAGTGTTTGAAATATAATATTCAATTTAAATACAATACTGTATGAATATATGAATGTTTGTACAGTCGTATTCTATTTAAATATAAATATTATATTCCTGTCTGTGATGTAGATAGAACAGTACAGTAACAAACACATTTAAAATAATATTTATTTGGTTGTAATCATCAAACAAAAATCATATAATTGTGTATACAACTACGTTATATACAACAATCTCCCCCTTTTGATGATGACAAACAAATAAAAGATTTTTAGCACAATAAATGTGTTTGACAATGAATTTTGAACTCCCCCTATTTATTATCTCCCCCTACAACAGAAGAACTCCCCCTATAACTTTGCATGAGTGAAATGAATGAATTTAATGAATTTTCAAAATTATAAATATTTATAAAATATTCACTAATAAATCAAAATCTCAACCCATTCTCCCCCTTTTGTTATCATCAAAAGGATACTGAATTTCAAAATATAGATGAAAAATGACTAAAAATATAATTTTAACTTAAGAGGAAGAACGGTCATCACAAATCTCAATCAGTCAAACAAAAATCATAATAAACTGAGAACTGGTGTTATATTTCACATTGTAGATAATGACAGATTTACGATGAAATTTATAAAAATGGGGAGAGTTAAAAAAATGGTTTTCAATTATTTTCAAAGGAATTTTATAAAATTGAGCACAAAAAACAGTGATGGACTTGGACTATAAATAATAATTCAATTTAAGTGACAAAATCGTGTAATCTCAAATCCTAATAGCTATCAATCAACAAATCATAATACTTTATAAGATTTCAACACATTCCACATATTAGAAAGATGGATGGATAGGCTAGTTTTTATACACTAAGGAGAATTTCAGATAAATTTCAATTAATAGCACAATTTTTTATTATTTAAGAGCACATTGACCACGCATAACAAGAGCTTGGATATTTAAATGAGATCAGTCGCAGCTTAAATTATAAGTTGTCTCATAACCATGCATGACCAGAGCTTGGATTTTTAAATGAGATTAGAGACATACTTGTGTACTAATTATATATTTATCGTTTTCAGCTTCAAATAGAAAAACTCCTCGGTATATACAACCAATATGAATGATAGAAATGTGGTAGGTACAGAAATGGACTGTGAAATAAATTTCTAAATTAATTATATTATGAAATATGCTCCACTGTATCGGGATCATTGAAAATTTTCAATTGTCACTAATTCTGAAAAATAACATAGTCCCATTTCTATCACAAATAATTCCACTGTTTATTCAAAAGGATTTTAAAACATATTAACTCTCCACATTAATATAAAATTATCATGGATGACAGAAAGAAGGTAGATAAAGGAGATGATCGTGAAATAATTGCCAATTCAAAGATATTATAATAAATGTTCAACCATCATGAAATTTTTTAAATAAAATCTCCTCTTGTTGTGAAGTATACTGCAGTCACAGTTCATCACAATTTCAAAATCTGATAATAATTTTGATGAATTATAAATACAGTTCAATTTGGATATTGATTTCAATTTCTGAATGAATAGTCAATAAATAATTTTAAAATTGAAAATCAATTACAAGAGTAAATTGAAAAGATCTATACAACACAAGAGGGATTAAAAAATATATACAAAAAAAATTCAGCACTACTAATACCAATTGGTGTCTCTATTAATGAGGGTTATAAAATGACACTGGAGACAAAACAGGATATCACTAACAATAGAATTTTTTTTAATTAGAAAGCACAAGCAGACAAGATTAACCAATCAAGCAAATTAATTCCATCTATCAGAGCATGGTAAACCTTTGATACCAAATCAAGCAGTAATCAAAAATATTTACAAATCAATTTCTTTTAATCAGAGCAGCAGATGATTCCAAAACAAACATTTTCCAAAATAGTTTCAGAGCAGCACAAGCTTAGTTTCAAAGCAGACTTGTCAAGATGATGGTCACATAAGATCATTTATGATCCAAGATTAAAAATACCGTTTATTTGAAATCATTTGAGGAATATGAAAAACTCAAGATTCAATGAATCGATCACACTAGATTATAAATTTTAAATTCATGATGTGTGTGAGATTCAAGAAATCAATATTTTCAAATGATTTTAAACAAATAAATATTTAAATCAAAAAATCATGAAATAACACTGAGTTTCAAGATTGAATTTTCAAAGAATTTTTCCAAATAAATTCTTACAAGCACAAGAGTAATTTTCAGATCATTTACATCAAACTTGAGAAATATTCATGATCTAGAAAATTAGAATAATTTATTTGAAATCACTTGAATCTATATCAAGTTTTGGGATATAATGAATCGGTCACACAAGATTGATAATTTTAAATGTAAGAGATGTGTGATACAAAAAATATCAAGAATTTCAGATGATTTCAAACAAACAAATTTCAACCATAATGATCATCAATATAAGGTGAATTTCTAGATGTATCACTGTAATTTAAGACATTTCAAAATACCCGAGCTAATCTGGAAAATAATGAAATTTTCACAACTGAGAAGTAGAAATGTGCTGTAATGAGTATAATATTTCAAGCTTTTCTAAATTGAATTAGAAAAAACTCAAAACAGCAGAGGTGTGTGAAACTTCATCAAATTTTCAAATCCTCAAGAATTTAGAATTCTAATTAACAATGTTCAAGATATGACAAGAATACATTAACACTGTTATGAATTTAGAAATCAGAAAGAAAACTTCAAAACAATTGCAGATATTTACAAGATTAAATTCAAGATCTGGAAATAATCAAAACATAAGAGTTCTATTCAACTAAAGCGAATTTCCAGGAATATGAGTTCTATAATTGGAAGTCAATGAAGCCCAGAAGAAATTGCAATGATATGACAGTGACAAAACAGAAAACAGAAAAAGAAAAAGGGGTAGAAGGAATACATAAAAAAAATATTTACAAAGATGAATTTAGAGATTATACCTGAAATCGATGTAAGCAAATGAATCTCTAACTCAACAAATCTTGGCTAAAGGAACTGTGAATGATATATAAGTATAGACAGCTTTGCTTCACATTTCTTTTTGCACAACAGTTCCTCAGCCCCCTCTAGTACTTAATAGTTTAGGGGATTGAGTGGTCTAACAAAATTAGTAAAACCACTCACAGTTATGTTAACATCTTTTGGTACCCGGATTTGTTTGTATAACAAACCATTAGAATTAACTTTTGTACCCTTAGGAACCCAAATCTGTTTCAATTTAGTCCAAGTTGTTTTATTTCCTTTTGGGATTCAAGAATGTTTAAATGGATTGATACAAAACAAATTCTCATCTCTATTATGATTTAAAAATCCTTTAAATTCATCAGTATTCAAATTTTCAAAGCGATTCTTACCAAAGCAGTTTGAGGGATTTTTCAAATCATTTGAATTTCGTTTTCCAAGAACATTATTTTTCCCAAAACCAAGACCATGTTTATTTCCAACAGAAATTTGGTTTTTCAACAACATATTCAAAGATTTTTCTCCATCAAAAAATTTACTCAAAATTGTTTCAAGTTGTTGAATTTCAGTTTTAAGATCACCGTTTTCTTTCATTAAATCTGAACAACGATTTTTAATGATCTTACATTTTTCAAAACCACATTTTCATCATTGAGCAATTTAATTTTGGTTTGAGACTCAGCAATTTCAAATTCAAAATGTTTTTGTTTTTCAGACTCAAATTTCTTGGATTTTCCAATCTCATTTTCAAGCTCTTTCAAAATCAAATCACTTTTCACCAAATTTTCATTTTCAGCAATTTCAAGTTTGGAATTTATAGCAGTCTTAAAATTTTCATATTCCTTTTGCAGAAAATTGTTCGAACTTGATAACTCAATCTTGTTCTCTTTTAAGATCAAAATTTCATTTTCAAACTTTTGAATATTTTTTTTGAGATGAACAAGATCGGTTTCCAATTTCAAACAATTTTTGCACTCTGAATTTGAAGAGTTTTTAAAATATTCAAGTTGTGATTCCAAATCATTAATTTTGCTGGTCAACTCAAGATTTTTCGATTTCAAAAATTTGTTTTTAGATCGGAGTATATCAACAAACTTGGTTAGATCAGCACACATATAAACTAAATCTTCGTATGAGAAATTTCCTGTCTCATTGTCTGTTGACTCTCCATCGACTGATCCATCTGAATTTTCATTTTTAAATCCTGTTAAGCAGAACTTTGAATCTGAGTCGACTTTCTCGGGTTTTTAGCTGCAGTTGTCAGATCTTCCATACTTCGTATTGAGAGTATCCCAAATTTCCTGTGCAGATAAACAATGACAGATAAGATTAAACTGTTCAGTATTAAGATAATCATATATAATTTTTATAGCACGAGCATTGAAAGTAATATATACACTATCAAAGCCATTGATAACAACATCCCAACATTTAATATTAACAAATTTTAAATAAAATTCCATTTTGGATTTCCAGTTTAAAAAATATGTTCCAGTGAAAATAGTTGGAGATGAACTGGACTGACTTTCACTAGACAAACGACTGGGATTACCCATGACTCTAGAGTTAAAGAAATACCTGCTCTGATACCACCTGTTGGATCTAGATTAACCCTAGAGAGGGGTGAATAGAGTTTATCACAGATTATCGCAGAGTTTCAATATTACAGGATATTAAAATGTTCACTGTAACACCCCACCTCCGCTAGGGTCACTCACAAAGGGAATGCACTAGGTTTGGTGAAGCATTATCGAGGTAAACATGCACAGAAATATTACAAGACAGAACATATATAAAACAGCGGAAGTAAAACAAATTTCATTACCTTATAAAATAAGGTCTAAAGCCTTTTACATCAGAATACATCAAAACCTGTCTTGCAATAGTAAAGAAGCATAAAACCTTTTCATAAATTATTCCCCAAAATAAAGCGGTGAAGCAGTTATAGCCAAGAGAAGACCAAGCTATACATGATGACCTTCAAGCATAAGAGGTCCGAACTAAACAACATCATTTCCTCCCTGAAAACCTGGGGGGGGGGGAACGGAAGACAAAGAGGCGAAAGAAAACGGGGTCAGTCATAAAGACTGGTAAGTCCTATCTACTTCCAGCATAAAAACAGGTAAAGGTAACATGACATGCATAAACTGAAAGTAAACATAAGGATGACGACAAGATAGATAAGCTAAACCAAGATAACTGGATGAACTACTGTAGCAAGATAAACTAAGGTATCATGATAAACTACGGTGTCAAGATAAATCAAGGTATCAAATCGTCAGGTTTCTATCAAGTATACTACCCCAAGGTATCTATCATGTCTAACATCCCCTGGTATTTATCATGTATATTTGCTCTGCACCTCTCGTACTAGTATCCCAACCCGCGTCATGTGTTAACTATGAATGTCCCTTGCCCAATGTCATGTAATGGTCCATGTCAACCTAATATATAGCATATGTAGGTTTTCCCAACTCGTATGTTTCTTTCCATGTATAAGTTCAGTCCTTTGCCGTAGGCCGTACGGGCTTTCCCATGTAAATCTATACCACCTCAACGTAGTACCATTTTATCCTTGAAGTTGTTTTGGACTGCTATCCTTGATCTGGTTATGTTTTCTTACCATGAACTATCGCGTGTTCACTTAGGATTTATGCCACCCAGGACCACTAGGGATTATGCTACCTAATGAACGTTTCCGTGTCTCGGTTTGGGTTCAAGCCACTTAGGGCCACTAGGGATTATGCCACCCGTCAACCACGCCCTTTATCCCACCACTACACCATAATGGCCATTTGGCAACTCTTATTTTTTTCAACTGCCAACACTTATATGTGTTATAGACTAGCGACACTAATATGTGTTGCCATAGCAAATATGTGTCACCAAAAATGTGCTAACACTTGTATATGTTGCTAGGCCTAGTCAACTCTTATTTTCTAAGGACAAAAGGGTAACTTATCACACATAACCCTAATCTTACCTCAACACTTATTCCTCAACACATATTGAACTCACGGCCACATCAAATGTAAATAAAAAATGGGCTTAGAAGAAATTATATCAGCGATTAGTTAATCCTCTCTCCACTACTTCGATCCTCTCAAATCCTCTCTCCACTTCTACGATTTGGGGCTTCTACGAATTGGGGGTTCTACGATTTGGGACTTCTACGAATTGGGGTTCTATGAATTGGGGCTTCAGGTAAAAAATTCGATTTAGTAGATTAAACAAATGGATCTCTTTAGTAGATTATAAAAAAATGGATTCTCCGTGTGTAAAATTGTAAAATGGATAAGATAGATGCTTAATATAAAAAGCTCAAATGTGAAATAAAGGATTAGAACCAGGAAAGGTTTGAAGTTTTGTTAAAATTTTAGAACATCGGTAATTGTTGCTTTGGGCTACCGTTATTTGTATTAGTTGTCTTTAACTAAACTACATTTTTTACATATATTATTTGTTTGTTCCCGTGCCTAATCAGTCTAGTTTGCTATGATTATTACTACCCAAGACTTTGAGACATTACGAAACCAAGGCTTTTTAAATGAGCAAATACTATCAGAATCCATTTATGCGATTCAGATTTGCAAATAATTATAGAACATTCATTGGTTGAATGGGTGGAACAGGGTAAGAAAGAATCTGGTAAAAGACTGATCGGAAGACCAAAAATCTAGAAGAGGAAAGTTCTTAACATGAGTTCTTTATAAGTATTTATCCTAATTTCAAAAATGGAAAGCTGGGTTGAACGGTTGATCTCTAAAACCTTTGCAGTTGGTTTTCTTTGATCCAGAGCATAATCCAACTTATATGAATGTTTCTGCTGTTTGTTATTTTCTTGAAAAATATGCTTCACTTATAGAAACTGTTGGTGATATTATTTCGAAGAAATGCAACGTTTTATACCCCATAATTTTTGTTGTGCCAATCCAACACAACTTATTTTATACAGAGGCAATCATTTTTTTCCCAAAAAAAAAAGGTTTGAAATGTTGAAGCTATATAAAAATAGTTCCAACTATTATACATCTACACATATATACACATACAGATGGATTGGTGGGTTTTCAGTAACCAACAGACCAAACTCCATCCTCAACTCCTGAAGAAGTGTCATAAACCTTCACATTTTGGACCATTAATATTATACTTAATGATGTTGTTCAATGTGTTCAATACCCTGGTTAGATGAGCTGCCTTGTGTGTTTTCATGGATTATCAGAAAAATATGGATACATGTATTTAATTTGCAATGCTTGCAGATTATTTAGGTTTTTTTTCTCAATTCTAAACAATTTTAAACAATCACTAGCTACAATTAACCTGTTATCACTACCATGCATGTATATATACAAGCACTTGAACATTGTCTTACATACTCGAACAAATTGAAAGTTGCTCTCTCAGTCAAACCAAACATGAATGATGTGTTTTTGGATGCAAACATGAATGAAAGCGCATGCAATTTTAAGATCAAAGGGGACTACTTCAACTGTTATAGTGTGATATATCTTGGTGACACCTCAAAAGTGGTTGCCGAGGTAATATATGTTTCCTTTTTACTGAAAATTGCAACTAACTTATGTGTAGTTAGACTTCCACATATATGCAAGTTGTTTATGTAAATTCAGTTTATTTATTTTTCATGCACTTCCTTTTTTTTAGATGATCAAAGAGTCAGGAAGTGGAAATGGAGTCCAGGTGAAAGAGGCCTTTTAGAACTTCAATCCATTTCGGCAGCCTTGTGCATGCCAAAACCTATGTAAGTTTACACCAATCCAAATTTTTATCAAGGTGAAAACTTTTTTATTGGGCACTTATTATGATCGAGATGTTTAAAAGAGAAAACAATTTTTTGTGCTTAGTTTAATTCTCTCATTTTCGAAAAAAATATATGAAATAACGATCTTCGCAATGTTCAGTTTCAGTTTCGAGAACTCGAAACTGAAACTGAGCAATGTTCAGTTTCAGTTTTAGTTTCGAGTTCTCGAAACTGCGAAACTGAAACTGAACAATGCGCAGTTTCGAGTTCCGAGTACTCGAAACTGCGCAATGCTCAGTTTCAGTTTCGAGAACTCGAAACTGAAACTGAGAAATGTTCAGTTTCAGTTTCGAGAGCAGTTACGAAACTGAGCAGTTTCAGTTTCGAGTTCTCGAAACTGCGAAACTGAAACTGAGCAATGCTCAGTTTCGAGTTCCGAGTACTCGAAACTGTGCAATGTTCAATTTCAGTTTCGAGTTCTCGAAACTGAACAATGCGCAGTTTCGAGTTCTCGAAACTGAACAATAACATGCATGGTCGGACATTTTACTGAGACGACATGCTTTTTATTGAGAAAGCTGTTGGTTTACCGGTCCATGTCGAAGTCTTTGAACACACTTGCTAATTAGATTAGAGCGTAAAAATTATAATCGGGTTTTGAGTCGGCAAGATTACTTAGAAGTGTTAGGTTATGAAATTACAGTTTTACATCGTTATGTCTAAAAATGTATTAAGATGATATTTTTGGGGATCTAAGACTTCACCGAAACATGATGTTTTCATTTAGATACTAATGCTTGAGCCTTGGTATAATAGGTTGACTGGGTTGCATTCCTAGAATTTAAAAATATATTGAGTTAATATATAAGTCATACTTTGAGGTTTATGTCAAGACAGCGTACTATAAATCTATGAGTGTTTCATAATTTGATTATTTCATGTGAAAAATGAAGAAAGGGTTGAACTGCTCTCTCAAGTGCATGACCCCCGGTCCAATGCGCTTAAATTATACTACTGCAAAAATTCTTATGCATAGAAGTTCATATGTTTTGATACTTCTGTTTACGACATTGTAGAGAATAAATGCAAGAAGTTGTCCAGACGTGCATACTCATATGTTTTTGTGACATTTCATGATTTATTCTTTACTTGCTCTTCGCATGCACATCAAAACATATTCTCAGTTGTTAGCGATGGCAGGTTAACCTATCCGCCAAAAGCACACCTAAACTACTGTACTTGGTATCATTCAGTAAATAAATAATAATTTTCCTATTTTGCTCTTTATAGAGCATTTGTCAGTTTGTTCCTTAAGTACTTGCTTATGCCTGTCCTGTGGGTTTTTCATTTGGCTTAAAACCGTAACTTTGTGAGACATTGTGCAGAAATTTTGGACTGATTCGAGAACTCGAAACTGAAACTGAGCAATGTTCAGTTTCAGTTTTAGTTTCGAGTTCTCGAAACTGCGAAACTGAAACTGAACAATGCGTAGTTTCGAGTTCCGAGTACTCGAAACTGCACAATGCTCAGTTTCAGTTTCGAGAACTCGAAACTGAAACTGAGCAATGTTCAGTTTCAGTTTCGAGAACTCGAAACTGAAATTGAGAAATGTTCAGTTTCGAGAACTCGAAACTGAAACTGAGCAATGTTCAGTTTCAGTTTCGAGAACTTGAAACTGAAACTGAGAAATGTTCAGTTTCGAGAACTCGAAACTGAGTTTCGAGAACTCGAAATTGAAACTGAGTGCAATTTGTTATTGTTTTGCAATTTGTTATTGTTTTGCAATTTGTTATTTTTGTAAAACTGAGTGCGTTTATATTTTGTAGGCACTTGTGGAGGAGGGAAAAAAAAACAGGATTTGGAATGTAATAGCAACGAGCATGCAAACATGTTTGATCTTGACAATGATCCTATCGCCAAAGTTGAGAGATAGTGCCAGATGTTGAGAAAGTTGTTTGGATAACATAAGTTTTAGACCCGGAAGCACCAATTTACGATGGTCCTCAAAACGGACACTACAAGCTTTGTGAATTTTCAGATGGCGGCTTTGTGATATGGTCCCTGTTTCTCCTTCATAATATCTAAAATTCTATGTATCTTTAGTAAAACTTTGTATTGTTTTTTGTAATTTGAACTTGATATTATGGTATTTTGAAATTGAAAGCATTATGCAAAAGTGACATTATTGAATTTGAAATATGGAAGTGTACTTTTATTTGAATTGATATGTTGAATTATATATGTGATTGAAAATCATAAAAACATGTTATATAAGTGTTAGCAATTTATGTATACCAACATTTATAAGAGTTAGTAGGATTATGATACTGACATGTATAAGTGTTACCATATCTTATAGTTCCAACATTTTTAAGTGTTAGCAATGAATATGTTTGTAACTCTTATAAGTGTTACCAAATCTTATGGTTCCAACATTTATAAGTGTTAGCAATGAATATGTTTGTAACTCTTATAAGTGTTACCATATATTATAGTTCCAACACTTATAAGTGTTAGCAGTTACTCTGCTTGTAACACTTATAAGTGTTAGAAGTTACTCTGCTTGTAACACTTATAAATGTTAGCAGTTACTCTGCTTGTAACACTTATAAGTGTTACAGGAAATTCCTCACAGGCCGTTGGTGACATATAAAAGTGTTACAGAAATTATTTGTAACACATATACTTGTTGGGAATCCACCGTTTTGGTGTAGTGCACGTATGTATCATGAATCGTTTTCCATGTCTAGACGCACATGTATCTCAATGTGCCATCAGAGTTCCGTGCCAGGGCAAATCGAGAAATACGGAACTCGGTCGGGAGCTTTAAGTCGTATGCTGATGTAGATATCAAGGTCTGTTTTTGTATCCGTGGCTATGGTCCCACGTGACCCTTCCCTCAACTACTGAAAGGCAATCCAAGAAAAATCATGTATGAGAACTACATCCCGGCCCCACTATGCCCCACTTACCTATTGGCCAACCTCACCCATAACTCGATAGCAAGTATATGGTCTGTTGGGAGTTCTCTGCCTTTCCGTACGTACACGATTGACTAAAGATGGTAGGTAGTCGACGACGCGCTATCCAGGGCAAAAACAAGAATCGTCGACTCCACGTTAATCCATCCCAGTCTTTAGGTCGCTCGCTTAGCAACCAAGGCATACTCTTGGTTCTTCTACCGCAGACCTTAACCTCTTGTGAGCCCAGGCGGATCATCTGCAACCTCACAGAGGGATACCAAGAGTATCCTCACGTCCCCCGAAGCTACTGCTTCGTTACCCAGTTCGTTGGAGCCTTTATCTAAGTCAGATAATTCGCTCTTCCACGTGTGTTCATGCGATGACCTACCGTATCGGGTTACTCATCTATATGTGAACTGGTCCAATTTCCTTGACTAAGAATTATTACTTAGTTATCCTTAACTAAGGTTTACCACTTAGCTTCTCTTCCCGCTACCCTTGTTAACTACGATTTTCAACCTAGTCCCCTGAGCTAGGGTTTTGTCTAATGGGTTAAGTGTTGTCATTCAAGTTCACGACTTAACCCGCCTACGAATCATGTCAAGCATTGGCTAAGTATTCGAGTCCAAGACTTAGCCCTACAAGTTGGTTAAGTATACCAAGAGGCTCATGACTTAACCCTATTCAATCATCAAGTCAAATTGGTTAAGTATTTATTTATCTTAACCCTATCAGATTATCGTGTTAGATTGGTTAAGCAAAGATTATCTTAACCTCATCAGATTATCGAGTCGGATTGGTTAAGTACAGGTTAACTTAACCCTATCCACTAATCGTATTAGAATGGTTAAGTATATTTAAATGGTCTTGTGACTTAACCCTATCAAGTTCTCATATTAGATTGGTTAAGTATGGTTGCTTAACCTCATCAAATCATCATGTATAATTGATTAAGTATAAGTTACTTAACCCCATTAAATTATCATGTTAAGTTGGTTAAGTATTGGTTACTTAACCTCATTGAATTACCAAGTTTAGATTGGTTAAGTGTTTAACTTAACCCCATCGAATTACCGTGTTTAGATCAGTTAAGTGTAGGTTACTTAACCCCATCCAATTACCGTGTTTAGATTAGTTAAGTGTAGGTTACTTAACCCCATCCAATTACCGTGTTTAGATTAGTTAAGTGTAGGTTACTTAACCCCATCAAATTACCGTGCTTAGATTAGTTAAGTCTAAGTGACTTAACCCCATCTAATTACCAAGTCGGATTAGTTAAGTGTAGATTACTTAACCCCATCCCCTAATTGTCTTATATGGTTAAGTGTCATTAAGAAATCGAGTCCGGTTCCACTTAACCTACCCATTCGTGTCATATTGGTTAAGTGTCATTAGTCAAAATTGCTTAACCTTTTCATGTGGCATTAATTAGATTAATGCACCCCAACCTCTCACATTAGGCTTTGTTGTGGTTACTAGTTAAGCCGGGCGGGTCCGGGTAGCTTTACACCACAACCAAATCTAACCTCGGGTTTTAAGTGCTATATGACCAACTACTCACATTGGGTCCTATTGTTTGTAGCCACTAGTTAAGCCGGGCGGGTCCGGGTAGATTTATGCTACAAACTCAACCCAACCTCGAGTTGGCCACTTTCATGTTTGGTCTAGTGTCATATTACACTTATAACCCATATGTGTCTAGTTTCAAGTCCCATGTTTACCCCACATGTCATGTCATGTCTAGTTTCATGAAATCCCATGTCAAATTATCATGTCATAATCACGCTCGTCTAACCTACCCCAGATCGTGTTTCCAACCCAAGTAAAAGCAAGTCAACATAGTAAGGATACTATGCTACATATTGGCCCCAAAACATGCACGATGTCAAAAAGGGATTGGCCACAAACATGCATGGTATCATAAGGGGTTTGGCCTCAAAATATGCATAGCATCATAAGGGGTTTTTGGCCTCAAACATTCATAATGTCACAACGGGATTAGCCACAAACATGCATAGTATCATAAGGGAATTTGGCCACAAACATGCATGATAACATAAGGGGTTTGGGTTCATTTACATGCATAAGCCCCAAAGTCAAGTCTTTGCCAATGTTTCACAAGTCAAATGGTTCCCAAAGGTTCATGCTAACATTCCATAGATAAAGATTCAAACTTGCAAGATAAACTAGGTTAAACATAACATGAGTGGCATGATTAAGTCGCTAAAACTTAGCCCAAGGTCATAGATCATAGAAAAAGGGCAAAATTAGGTTCACATAGGCTAGCATACTTATGTTTCATCGCATTTTATTCCATGTCACATTAGAACCACCGTTAGAATCTACAAGTAGCTAGAACTTACATAGCGAGGCTTAGGGAAGGATCATGCATCGTCTTGACGAAGAAAGGTGGCTCCTTTGTTGAAGAATCGTCATGAAATTTGTGTAGCAACGTTGATCCACTCCCTTGATTTGATGTATCAAGCTAGCACCTTTGATTCGGATCCGATTTGAATGCATAAGCTCTTGGAGTTGGAGATGGAGGCCATGATCAAGAGGGATTTGGGCAGCACTTCGTTGTTAGATTGATTTTGAGTGATTTAGGTTAGGTCCTAGGGTGTTTTTATAGAGATTAGGAGTAGTTTAGGCCATAGGATAAACCCTAGGATAGATCTGAGCCCTCAAAATCCGTCACAGGCCTTAAAACATGTCTTGAGGAACAAGTCAGGTGCACCCAGGCCAAACTGGCCGACCACCCAAGTCGACAGGGGTGTCGACTGGGCAGTCGACACCACCTTGGGTGTGTCGACTCCCAAGTCGACTCCCCAGTCGACTTGGGGCTGGCGGGAATTTTCCCGCCTGTCCTGCTGGGCCTATATTTGAATTCTGAATTCAAATTTGAACTGTTTTTGAACTTGAAATTCTCTGAAAACTTTGACGGGCCATAACTTGGTCATACGGACTCCGATTTCCAAAAACTCGGACTCTATTTCGCGTATTTTTCCGAGACGAACGCAATGGCGCAACCCGTTTCTCCTGATTCAGATTTTACAATTAAATTCTGCCTTGATTCTTGTCTTAGCATGTTGTAAAAATCCGGGTTGTTACATTCACAGATCACAGAATGCAACAGAACTAAAAATACAAAAGTAAATAACACACGATATACTCAGCTTTGGCAAAATCCTGCCTAATGCTACATTCCTAAGGTTTCTACTAGGAGTTAATAACAGATCCCGCTTACAGACACTGTAAACCCGCACTCCCTTTTCCTGTACTAACCCTACGCTCAAAACCCTAGACTGATCTAATCCCCTAGATCAGATTTCCCCTAGTTTTATAAACTTTAGTAAACTACCTAGTTTTACAGACGAAACTAGGAAACCACCTAGATTTTACAGACTCTAGCAACTGTCCGTTAATCCCCTACTGAATGACCTAGATTTTACAGACCTAGAAAACTGTTCAGACGATTTACAACAGAAAATAAAAACAACACAAAATAAATATAAAAACAAAGAAACCCAAGGAGTTAAATTAAAAAGGTCATCCCCTTTTTCAAATGGAAAACATGGCCGACCCTCCATTGTTAATTGGTTGCACCCATTTTCCTTGGTTCCATTCTCTTTGGTCTCTGAAGCAAAAAATATGGCGGCATTTATGGGAAATTCCTAGGGTTTTTCTTTGTTGACTCCAAATTGATCGTCGTTGTGATGAATTGCTTCTGGCGATGATTCTCATCGTCTTCAATGATTACACTGTTGCTTCCTCTATCTTGCTCAGTCAATTTGGTGCTGATCGAATCCTTAAAAGATTGTGAGTTTTTCTAAAATTACTTTATGCTTGAAATTGTTGTTTTGTTGGATTCGATTCACATGCCAGTGATGTAAACGGATATCAATATATAGGGTAATCGAAAACCCTAGAATTTGTTCTCTGATTTTGATAAAATTCCTTGACTGATTTTCGAGTTTCCCCTTTTGATTTGTAAGGCTTGCCATGAATATTATTGATGAACCTGGCTTGATTTTTGTCCTTCGATGAAACATATAAATCTGGAAATTGAATTTCCCCTTTGATTAATCCTACCGTGAATTTACTTGAAAAAGAAACCTTGCTTTAAATTCCAAAAATGAATCTTTGACTCAAAATTGGAAAGGAATGATTTTTCTCTTGCCTAAAATTATTCACTGAATTTCTGGAAATGTTTATTTCATTTTTGTCGAGTTTGTATTTTCAATACACTTTGCAGTATCATTGACCATTTGAAAAACTTGCCAAATAAAAAATTGTTTTGAAAACATGCCGTGAATGAAAGAAACCATGCCACTTTGAAAATCCATTGCCAAAAAATTAATTGGGACTTTTGTATAATTTCTGGAAACACAGAAAACATGCCACTTACGATACTATCCAAAAATAAGAAAGATTTTCTACATGATTTCCCTTGAGTTATGCTTGATTAAAACATAACTCAGATTTAATTCCACTTTGAATTTGCTGAGAATATTGATGAAATTCTGGAAAGAATTTGAAAACAAATAAATGTTTTCTTGCCCAAAAAATAAACCTTGACTTCTATGATTTTCTGGAAAGTTTTTTTTAATTTTAGAATTGATCTTTTCCAAAAAAAATAAAATCATGCTTTCTTACAGTGCTGCATGCTGACTTATATCATTGATCATTTGTGACTGCACCACCATCTTGAACCATAGAAATATGTCCACACAATGAAGTGTACATCCTTGGTTTACTTTATTTTGTCTTGAACAATTTACTGCTGATCCATCATTTCCATTTATCATTGAATGTGCTAAATCAAGTTGTGTCTCCTATATAATGCTGAACTGTGTAGACAAGCTCTGCCTTGTATTCACATATGTACATCACCTTTTTATATTGCTCCGTGCAAGTATGAATTGATGATTAATTTCTTGAACATGTGTAGATCCACTTGAGTATATCTATATTGCTGTGTTGAACATGAGCTTGTGACATACCTTATGCACCTTGTATTAGAACATGTTTAACTATGCTAAAACATGCATCATTTGTTTCACTTGTATCCTTGTTGTTGTGACCATTCATGTACCATAATTGTTGTGTGCACCTTATATGTAAACTGCACATATGCATTGTTGTTTTGAACATGTATTTGCATGCTATAATTGAGCATGTGTTCACTGCTCCATTTTGTCCCATATTATCCATGCTACTATGATACTTCACTTGAGCCTTCATTTTAAAAGTTGCTGGACCATTTTGGTCACCACTTTGAACTATGTGTTGTTGTGTGTACTTGCATCATCCTTGCATGTTAAAATCTGAAATGCTTGTTGTTGTACCACTGTTGGCATGAGCTTTACTATGCCAAATCTGAAATTGTATCACACTGCCATGAATGTGTTATTGCTACCCTTGTGCTCGGCCAATTGCTTTTGGACCATGCTTGTTTAATGCCTCGGCAATTCTGCTATGTACTTTGAGATGTGTTAACTTTGTTGCTCGACTCATGGACTTGCTGGTTTGACTCTGACTTGTACATTTGAGTGTATTTATGCAAGCTCGACCATGTCTGTATAGCTTGAGTTACACTGAGTCGAGTTGGTCCATGTGGCTGCTCCTCAGTTGCTTGCTACTACATTCTGATTGGCGAGGCAGTGCACGCGTGTATATTTGTACACGTGTGTATATGCAGCCATTAGACAAGATTTCCTGTCCCTGCACTGTAATATGTGTATATACTTATACATATACATGTGTGTGTATACATGTATCGTGCACGTGCTATATTTACATATTAGATCAAGTGATGAAAAATGATGAGAAACACACCGAAATTCTGAGGCAAATAAAATTTTAAAAATAAAATTTATATTCGCGTCTATTCAGTATTATTTCTATTGCAGTGTACCGTTTGTTTCTGTTTCATGTGACAGGTATGAAGACTGGACTGACTGAAAGAATGCTGTGAAGACAGAAGACTGAAGACAGTGAATAAAGCAGTGTCAGTAAATGTGTCTGTATATGAAAGTGAAAACATATGTATATATGATTAGTATAGACAGAGTGACTGTATGAGAGTTGTGGAGAGAATTGTACAGATATTTGTAATAAACAAATTTTGTTTGAAATAAAATATTATTTTATTGTGCTCAAACGAATTTGTCAATTGTATTCAAGTACAATTTCATATGAAGTGTTTAAATAGTGGAGTTATAAATAGTTGTATTGTTTAAGTGTTTGAAATATAATATTCAATTTAAATACAATACTGTATGAATATATGAATGTTTGTACAGTCGTATTCTGTTTAAATATAAATATTATATTCCTGTCTGTGATGTAGATATAGAACAGTACAGTAACAAACACATTTAAATAATATTTATTTGGTTGTAATCATCAAACAAAAATCATATAATTGTGTATACAACTACGTTATATACAACAATATGGATTGTGTGTCTAACATTATAATTGACTGCGTAGCACTGATCTCTGTTAAATATATATTTGCTTGGTGGTGGAGAATTTATTCTCTTGCTTAACACCCTTCTCAAAGATGTATGAGCTTAGAGGTTATATATTGATAGAAATTAGTGATGCGTTGTGAATGGACAATGTGGCATACTTAAGTTATGTGGTGAGCTATGGATGATCAAAGCAGGGCTTGTTTAAGCGTAGCTTTATGTATATCATGACCTTAGCAAGCCTCACAACTAGGTAAATGGATAAAACAGGAAAGATGCAGCGAGGTTAAGGTTAGTCATTTCCTTCTAGATAAAAGGTGTACTATGGTATGGAGCCCAGGCATTAACCTATGTGGATAACTTCTATTTTATATGGATGTTGATGTTGCGAGGCCACGGTTCAAAGGTTGGTAACGACCGGGAAGTGATATACTCAGGCGTGCTCTAAATTACCTAGTTAATAGGTAACCCGGCCTCGTGTTGGTAGAGAGCCCGATTTGGTTCTCGGGGCGTCCCTCTAGAGGCGTACGTACCCATCGGTTCGGAAAGGAAGTTCCTTTGCCCGGTCATTTGTTGGAAATTCATTATCCACTACGAGCTTTTTCGATTTCATTTGTATAGCCTACTGGTTACCGGCAGGAATATGTTAGCATAGTGGGATGGGACATTATGTTGGCTAAGATTGATAAATTTATTTGCGAAATTGATCTTCACACTATGCACTAATAATAATATGGAAAATGGTTTCCACGTATCATGCATGTTTGACTATCATAAGGAGAAACCTCGCCCAAGTGTGCATTTACTTTGTGTGTGTGCCGCGAGACCTTATGTTAGTTTCATTTTCTAAAAAGCATTGTGAAATTTATTGCACATAACGAATATATATATATATTGAGTTCTCACACCAGTCCCATGACTGACCTGGAGTTTATTTGTTTTCCCGCAAAACTCTGGGTGCCCATAATTTTCCACACGGGCAGCCTAGTGTCAGGTTTAGTAGTTGTGTTTGGAGTCTACATCTTGATGCTTTTTCTAATGTGTCTTTGCTTTGGTGGAGTGGCTACTGCGGTGGAATATATTTAGCTTTTTTTGTGGAGCATTTGGTTTTTGTGGTCATCAGTGATTTGGAGCCATCCAGGTGAAGATGAAGTTTGGTTTTGGATTCACCTTGATTAGTTTTTCCGCTGCTTCTGTGTTATCTTGTTATTGTAAATACACCTTGATGTTGTATTCGTTGTAAACTCTGATATAATCTCATGTTATATAAATGAGAAGTTGTTTTGTTTCATTGTGATTGGTCTAATGTGTTATATCCCCAGACAACTAGGAATCCGACATTTGAATTTGCGACATTCGAATACAGGTAGGTATTAAATGTCAATTTTCAAGGCCGAAATTCCGGGTCGTCATACACACACACACACACACACACACACACACATATATATATATATATATATATATATATATATATATCTTCATGTGCTAATGTTCACCATACTTTTAAGCCGAGATGAAATCTAGACATCTGGATAAAAATCCAGATGTTTGAGTGTTGCTTCAGTTACAATTCTTTTAGGTCAAGAGAAATTCCAAACGTTTGGGTAAAAAATCCAGACATTTGAATACTTCTACAAGAATAATATTTTAGACCGAGATGAAATCCAGATGTCTGGGTAAAATATCAGACATCTGATTATCATTCAGATGGTTTTCTGGTTCTGATATCAGACGTCTGGCAATATATCTAGACGTCTGACAAATCAAAATCAGCTGTGCATGTCTTCCTTGTTGTCGAGCTATGTTAAATATATCTGTCCGACTAATTGATGTAATATACATAAATCAAAACAAGAAAATAGAGTTAATCATTACATTCTGATATCCATCCGTATCCGAAAATTAAGAGGATACAGATATCCGATATCCGATATCCGAAAATTAAGCAGATACGGATATCCGATATCTGAAAATAATTCTGGATATAGATACGAATATGGCACTATCCGTATCTGAAAGCATCTGTTGACAGCCCTAATGTTTAATACTTTACGTTGAGTAAATATAGAATATTTTGCTTAAGATAGCATGTATACAACATTATTCAAAAAATATAACCGAGTATGTCATAAGGGAGATACAATAGTGATGAATTAGAGCCATATCCACAATACAAAACAAACTAACATCATCAAGTTATCACAAGCATAGCATACATCAAAGTCACAATCAAAACACAACCATGTCACAAAATAAAGTTTAATACATACATATTTTTTCATAAATTGTAATTAAGCGTCGACGTCTTTAGGTTCGACTCTCGATTTTGTTGAGTCGGTATCCCCCTCTTTATCTACCCCTATGTCCACCTTGTCATCAGATTTCTTTGAATCTTCTTTTTCCTCAGGTTCGATGCTTTCTTCTTTTAGGTCGCCTTCCCCCTCTTTTTCTTCCTCTATCTCCTCCTTATCATCGGATATCTTTGGATCTTCTTTTTCTTTAGGTTCGATGCTCGCTTCTTTCGGGTCGCCTTCCCCCTCTTTTCTTCCTCCATCTCCTCCTTGTCATTGGATTTCTTAGGTTTGATGCTCTCTTCTTCTGGGTTGCCTTCCCCCTCTTTTTCTTCCACTTTCTCCTCCTTGTCACCAGATCTATTTGAATCTTCTTTTTCTTCAGAATTATATACTGAAAAGGATAGAGATGGTGGAGATGGCGGAGTCTGTGGTCGAATACGTCGTAAAATTTCAATGAGAGACAGTGATGTTGCACTCATTGTTGTCTCAATTGTTGCGAGACGAGACGCTAGTGTAAGTTCCATATTCGCAATACGATTCCCCAAGGCAACTTGATTTTGATACAATATTTGTTGATTATGAATGATGACTTGACGAAATGATTCGTTTGGAAGAATTTGTGCCTTGGGAGAAGTCATACCTTCAGAAGTTTGATATTGAAAAACTTGTTGGGAGGAAGATTCTGGCATATCCTGAATATGCTTTTGAGGATAATCTTCTAGCGGAACTTGTTTACCTTGACGTTTATCTCTCCATTCGTCGAGAGTGCAAATTGTTGGTGGTTCTTCCGGGAGATGCATCAAGAAGAAGAATTTTTTACCCGCTTCCTTAACCGGAATTTCCTCAAACGTTGATAAATAAGTCGGAACTTCTTTTGCCTTTAATAATCTCATAATAAACGGAGCATAGATAATTGTTTGTCGAGACCTACTCCAAAATTCCTTTAGTTCATCAAAGATAAATTGAGCCCAATTAACTTGAATACCACCAAATATAGTATATAAGGCCCTATGCTCTAGATCAAGTATTTTTTTCATAACTTCCAAGCCGAGGAAACACTGTATTTATAAGAACTCAGGCAAGAAATCTCGCTTTTGGTCTTAAATATTTAGTAGAAAATAGAGGCACATCATCTTCCCAAATTTGATGAGTAATGTTATCCCATGGCTTAAAACGCATATCGAGAATATCATTGATATTTGTCTCGGGGTTAGAACATTGCAATATATCTCCTATGTCCGTAGTTGTGAATCTAACAGTAACCCCGCTAACACTTGACCAAATCCAATCTTTTCTACTTGAGGATTCCAAAAACCTGTACTATCTAAGTTCACATAGAATAGAAATATGGATAGCTGGTCAATATGAAATTGAATAGAAGAGAATGAGACCAGTGTTACAAGACCAGCATCCTTGCATAAGCTATGTAATTCATACAACGGAAAATCAATGAAATTGTAGAATGGACCAGTATGTAGGATTTTATTCTGCATCAATCCATATCTTACTATTGCCAAGGGTGCTTTGTTCATCCATCTGTCGATTCATGATTGTGAAACTGGTCGGGTGTTTCTTCAGTAGTTTGTGGAAGATTTGATGATTCTTCATCTTCCCTCTTTCGTTTTGATGAACATTTTTTTTAGGACCCTTGATTTGGACTTGATGTGGACTGGATTTGGGATTTTAGGGTTACAGAAGTTTTAATTTGATCGGTGTAATGAAGGAGTGAGGAATAGAAGGTTGCGGTTATTTTTATATAAAAATAACCGACGTTTTGTAAACAAGACCTCCGGTATGAAAAACAAACGTCTGATTCAGGGTATTTTTCAACCCGAGGGAGTTTTTAGACGTCTGGGAATAGTTTTAGACGTCCGTTTTGGATTATTTTTAAACCCGTGTTTATTTTCAGACGTCTGCTAATTTTATCAAACGTCTGATTTAAGTTTTCTTGTTTTTTATTTTAACCTTGTTAATTTTCAGACTTCTCGTTTATTGATTCAGACGTCTGGGTTGTAATTATTTGTGAGACGTCCCCTTAATTTGCATAATGTTTACATAATTGCATCCCCATCACCACCAATTAATAATTACTTGCATGATTGTTTATCAGGTTCAAGGAAGTAGCAGAGATGAGAGTGCATCTCAAGTGGTGCAAATGATTCATAGTATTATTACCATAATAATGGAATTTATTTTGATTTAATATATAATATAAATGATGTTGACTAAATGTAGAGTAAGTATGACCAATCGAATGTCAGATGTAATTTGTTGGACTGGACTGGGATGGACGAAATAGTAGCTGAAGGAAGCGTTTTTTCAACTGACCCTAAAGAGCTTTTATACAATATTTCACCTGGACCGAATGCCATGAAAATTTTGATACAATTCCCGAAGAAATTGTATGCTTATTTATGGAGGTCTACTCCTAGGATGATCTCACAAATTGGAGAATCTAAGGATGAGATAGTAGCATGGCCATGTAACAGAGTTGTACTCCACACTACGATAGACTCTGAAAATGATGAAAATGCAGTATACTTAATTCTTTATGCACTCATTATCTCTATGATTTAATCTAAGAATCTGATAATATTTTTTTACTAGAGTAAAATTTCGTCAACAAATAAGAAATGCAAGTTGTATGATTGGGTTGGAAGCAAAGAATTGATTGCCAAAGGTGGTTGTACTCTGTTGATCCAAATCAGCTCGTGGATAATATTCCACTTGGACAGTCTGTTGTACTTGTTTTGATTGATGCGCCAAAAAAATCAGATGCATTCTTATGGAGAGCACCATTTGGTATGACATATGTTGGAGAAGCTATTGGGTGCAAAGTAGCTTGGCCGCAAAAACATGTCGTTCTTGAGGATATTAATGCTACGGCATCTACTGATACGCCAAATATAGTATCACATTCAGCGGTAATGTGTAGTTTACGTATTTAATTTATAAAAACATGCATATACCTTGATACTGTTTTATTATTATAATCACTTCTATTTTGTAGAAAACATATTTAAACTGTTTCATATATTGCATCACAGACCACTAGTTTCAAGTCAAACATTAAATGCAAGTTAATTAGTGTTCATGGAGCAAAAGAAGTTGTTGCTGAAGGCGCGTGTCTTCGACTGACCCAAATGCGATGGTCCATTTTGTTTGTTTTGGAGAAGGTGACATTAAAGTTTGGGTTGATATTGTTAATGTTCCAAATGCACCTTTATGGAGACCTACATCTGAGTTTGAGTTTATTGAAGATGCAATTGGTTCCACTATAGCTTGGCCTTTTGCAAATGTCACTGCAGAATCGTCTTCAAGTAAGAATGACTTATATTTCTCTTTACTTATCGTCAATATGAATGACGAAAATACTCCTTATTATGATTGTTTTGATAGAATTTTACTTCAAGTATGATTTCCCTTTTCACCTCTTAAAACAGAAAATTTAAATTTCGTTTAGGTAGATAAAACCGGAAAAAATAGAAGATACGGTGACCTAGTTACTTCAAACATTTTGATCTTATACAATTTTTCTTTCTTGCAATTTGGTCATACTAAGCCGTACGCATATTTGTTGACATAAGAAATGTTGCGAAGTTTCGAATGCTGGTTGGGAAAAAAATATGTTGTCTGTGCATGGAACTGAACTATGCCAACCTGTCAAGTAGTTTAAGCACTACGACCAGTCAAACAAGCCAATATTAGAAATGTTATATTTATAACGAATTCAACAACAAGATGACTTGATCACACTTGACCTCGTTTTCTTTTCACATTGCCATGTTTAGCCGTACTTTTTAGTTTAGTTGTTAGCAATTTCTCAATGTCAAACATATACAACAAAAGTAGTTATGTATTTTCTTATTGCCAAATTAGGTGTTGATGTTTGATGCATGATGCATGACGGAAATTCAACTTTAGAGCACACGAGCTTGGACTTTGAACGGTTATTATTTTTCTTTTTTCTCAGTAAGCATCTTTTGTGAAAACAAGTTAGATGGGAACATCGACTACAAAATGTTATGTACAACTATTGTCTACTTGGCATATGGAATTATCATAACTTATGTGATATAGTTTTGTAATCATAATTCTTTTGTGTTGTTTGAATTTCGTGATTATTTTGAACTACATTGTGTAAAAATGATAAATGCTGATTGATGTACGTCAACAACTGTAACAACCCGAATTTTTGGATGGTGAATGTAACGACTCAGATATTTTGATATTTAAAATATAAAATAAATTAAGATTTAACCTTCTAAATTATTTCTATAAATTTAATTTTTTTTATTAAATGGATTGGAGGAAGGTTTAATTGAGTTTTATTTATTTGCATTCATTTTTAAAATGGAATTCTTTTCGAAGATTATTCAAATGAGATCGTTTTGTCAAGAACAAACGATATTAACGTTATTAGCTGACTTAGTTTTACTTAAATAATATGTAATCCTTTGTGATTAGAGAACATGAAGCCTAATTTACATTAAAATTGGACATCAAATTTGACTATATTTAATCCCCTCTAGTGTAAATTTATTTGATATTTACATTAAGCATGTTGGCATTAAATGAAATGGGAATTTCAAATTATTAAATATTTGAAATTTGGCTTTTAAATACATACTTTGAAATTTAACGAATATCACATTTGCTTGACTCGTATAAAATCGGGTAGTGCCAAATTTATTCGATAAGTTATAAACTAGTTTATTTTATTTGTTTGAATTCAAATTTTATTTAACTTGAGAATTTGTTTTAGAATTTATAAGGATTTGAATTTGTCTTTGAAAAATTATTTTAGATATGTATCTAAAAATGTAAATATACTTGCATGGCGTTGTAAATATAGTATAATATATGGTATGTGTAAAGGGAATTAATTGTTTATTTTTGCTGCCAATTGTTTTTAATTTGCTATATATGGTGCGCACTTGTCCATTTTCTCTGGTTTTGGTTTTCATTCATTTATTTAACTCATCCCTTCCTTTTTGGGTGGGGGACTCAGGAGCTGAATTTTCACTTCCCCTCAATGAAACAATCATGGAGCTACTAAATTCGGTCCCCTCCTCATTCGATCACCTCCCTCTATCCGGGTCTCCACTCTGAACTCCAGCCTCCCCATACTACCTTCCTCTCCCTGATAAAGACCTTGAGCCGACATCAACAACTAGAGCTGAGGCACGACCGCCGCCAGAAGCGTTCCACTCTCGAACGTCGGTCCGACGCGTAGTGAAGTCCTCCTCCCCCTCTCTTCATTTGAAACTGAGAACCTAAAGAATGGGATGCCGCCTGTCTTTTACACTGCTGGCTGAGATCCGAGACCTTCGGTTGATCGAGAACTCTACCAGTTGGAAATAGGTATGGTTTTGATTTTTAGATTTAAACTTTTCAATTCTTGAATTCCAGCTTTATTTGTGTATTTCTAATTTGTCAATGTGGTACTTTGATCGGGTCGATATTCTAACAACATCAGTCTGAGATTTGTGACTTGTCCAAAAAAAAATTTGGACCTTGTATTTTTCAGTGTTAGTTATTTTCTTATGTGCATGTTGCTTCATATATCTCGTTGTTCCCTGTTTTGCGTGGCATTAGAGAAAACCCAGAACTTTGGATTTGCGGATTGAATAAAACCCAGTTTTATATTAGTATGCAGCAGTATACAAATGGTGTGCTCTTTATATTATACAATTCAACTTATAATCTCTGTGTCCGATAACTTGGCAGACAAATCCTCAACTTTTGTCCATTGTCGTATGCGTCTTACTTGAGTCATTTTCTACTTTGAAAATATTGCACCATGTAATAATTTTGCCTCACGCCTTCTTGAAAAGTGATTCCTGGAATGCAAAAAGGGTCGCTTAGATTTTGATAATTGTTGGAACTTGTTGATTTATTGACAGATTATTTAAAATAACATATTACTTAAACGGATTGGCCAAAATATATGCAAGTATGTTTGGGGAAAGAAAAGTCGCAGCGAGTTTCATTTTTATTCTTCTGGGAGTCTAAGATACATTAAGATCCTATGAGTTAAGCTCATAAGGAAACATAAAGATTTACATTTTAAAGTGACAGTTTAACCATCATACATTTGTAATTTTTCATTTTGTTTGCTCGGTGGAAGGTGATGAAAATGCCAACCCAATGTTGTCAATGTCTCTAAGGTTGTATATATATTTAGCCCATGATATATTGGCACTGAGACTAGCTCGCTAGATAGACAAAAGAGCTGAAAGGCATGTTATCAGATATATGAATTAAAATATTAATTATGAGTATATGATGTAAATCAGTTGTAATAAACTTGTTGTGCTGCATACATGCAATCGTTACCTTTTTGTATGCACATATATGCCCTACTGAAACACATAAACTACTTGTTAATATGGTCTTGTATGTCCCACTATATGTGATATTGTATCAATTGGTTATTAATATTTGCATAGCATGTATTAAATCTGTATTATTACTATAGATTTCAATGGGTTATTCCAAATGTAGCAGTCCAAGTTAACATATACAAAGACACATAAACCACATAAATTCTGTTATTATAATATAATTAAATCAAACACACTACACATATTTTGTACTTCAACACTAGCCTTTATAACACACGCTCTTCAATTTATTAATAGTATATTTTTCATATCAAATGAAAAATTATAGGCACCTATAATATGTTAAAGACTTTAAATAATTTTATTTTATAGTGTGACATTTGTTGGTAGAATCTAATATCCTTCTGCTGTTGGAATAACATATGGTTATTCGGTTGAATGATAGTGTAACAACCCGTATTTTTGAATAACATGTTATAACATAAATGGAGGCAGAATTAAACTGTAAAATCTGAATCAAGGGAAACGGGCTATGCCATTGCATTCGTCTCCGAAAAATACGCGGAATAGAGTCCGAGTTTTCGAAAATCGGAGTCCGTATGACCAAGATATGGCCTCGCGAAGTTTCACGAAAAATTCCCAAATTAAAGTATACTTAATTAAGTGAAATGGGTTGCGCAGAGAAATATATATATTGATATATATATATATATATAATTGAAAATTTAATAAATAAATATGCAAAAATGTTCAAAACAGCGAATTGGGAGAGGGGAATAACCGAACCGGCCGATTTTTGAGGTCGACCCCAGCCCGCTGGGTCGACTAGGGGTTAATCCAGGGTGTTTGGCTGTCAACCCGTAGGCCGATTCGCTCAAATGCAGATTTTGCATTTGAATGGTTCTCATGGTCCATCTTTAATCTAAAGGCCCTAGATGGTTCCTACACTTGACTTCTTCCCCAAGACATGCTTTGATGGCTTGGATTGAATCTAGGGTTAATCCTATGACCTAAAACACTTGCCTAATCTATAAATAAGACCCTAACCTACCCTAAATCATCATTATTCATTCATACAACTAAACTATGGCAAAATCAATCCTCTCATGGCCTCCACTCTCTTCATAAAATTCCTAAATAAATTCCTAAGTGATTTTCCATGCATACAAGTGTTTTCAAACTTGTATGAGCATCATTAGCTTGCATTCAAGTCAAGTTTATATATTTGCATCATAAAGAAAGAGTCTTGATCATTTTGGCTCAAGGGTTTTGCTTGCATTTTGGGTTTAATTGATTTCATAAGGGCTTTGTCATATTTTTGTGACTTCTTAAGCATTGTAAGCCCTATTCCTTTCATACTTAAACTCTAAAGTTAAATGTATGATATGCAAGTTATCATATGTTATGCAAGTTTATTTATGCAAGTATGATATGCAAGTTGTCATATGTTATGCAAGTTTGTTTATGCAAGTATGATATGCAAGTTGTCATATGTTATGCAAGTTTGTTTATGCAAGTATGATATGCAAGTTGTCATATGTTATGCAAGTTTGTTTATGCAAGTTTGATATGCAAGTTGTCATATATTATGCAAGTTTTATTATGCAAGTTTGTTATGCAAGTGTCATATGATATGCAAGTATGTTATGCAAGTTTGGGATGGTCATATGGTTCATGTTATCATGTTATGCAAGTTTATTTTGAGTATGTGAACATAAAGCTTCAAGCTTTATGCCAAAGGTTGCATTTTGGCAACATGTAAGTTATCATATCACTTATGATAACTTGCATGTGAGGCTAAATGTGAACTTGTGGCCATTCTTACATGTCATTTAGCACCATGTATCATGAATATGCCAAGTTTGGTTTTATGCATGCTTTTTTGGGCCTAAAAATGTAATATGCAAGTGTATGAACATATGAACCTTTCATATGCCACCATGTTGAACTTGTGGCTTCAACACTTTTATGTCATGATTATGCCAAGTTCCTTCTTTCTATCCTTTATGCGCTATTGCGATATGTAAGCGATGGGATTGCGTTTGGGGTTGGGGAAACTTAAAAGACATAAAAACATAAGCTTGGGAATTTACCTATTAAGTTAGGTCTACCCATTGGGAATTTACCTATTAAGTTAGGTCTACCCAATTGCTTGAAAATTTGTAACATGTTTTGGAAACATGGTGGACATGACACTTAGAAAAGATAAGTGTGGCCAACTCGAGGTTGGGTTGAGTTTGTAGCGTAAACCTACCCGGAACCGACCGGCCTAACTAGTTGCTACAAACGATAGGACCCAATGTGAGAAGTTGGTCATGTTGTACCGTGGACCCGAGGTTAGACCAAGTTGTGGTGTAAAGCTACCCGGACCCGCCCGGCCTAACTAGTAACCACAACAAAGTCTAATGTGAGAGGTTAAGGCGCATTAATTAATTAATGCCTCATGATTAGGGTTAAGTCATGGTCCATTTAATACTTAATCAATTTGGGCTTGGTAGATTAACGGGGTTGAGTTAACCTACACTTAACCAATCTGAACTCGGTAATTTCACGGGGTTAAGTTGAACTATACCAATCCAACTCAGTAATTTGATAAGGCTGAGAACCGATTTGATACCTGGTCTGGATAAACTAACTTGATTGATAAGTTAAACGAACCTGCTTTGCGGATCTGTAGGACCCACACTAAGTTAGGCAGGTTTGTAAATCTGTTATCTGATCTGTTAGTCTGAAAACTAATCGTCTGAACTTTGTATGCCTGAACTCTGTTAATAAGTTAATCTGAACCTGATAGTCTGGGGACACAAGGGGGAATACTTGTGTCATCTGTTGTTTGGAACCCATATTAGTCAGTAACCCTTTCTGGTATCAAAACTTTGACCCAACTGTAGGTAGGGTCCGGGCACGCTTACTGAACTAATTATAAGTGGTTCATTCTGATAATGGCGATGGGTGTTGATGGTGCGTTCCAACCGGGTCATGTGCGTGCATGGATCCCGGTCTGCCTCTGAGGATGTAAGACGCCGTGACATCTATAAATATGCCTATGCCAATTGGTTGCCACTTTAGGGGGTGATACACCCTATCGTGGGGCCGACACAGGGTATTTATGTATTAGGGAGCCGATCGCTTGGGTAGGATTTAGGGTACACTTAGTTCTGTCTGATTCAGTTGGTACCGTCTGTTCTGTTGGGTGGCAACACCCGTCTGTTTCTGCGTGGTACCGTTATGTTAGGGTGGTAAAGGCCCATTATAGTTAGTATTCCGTTTCTGTACTTTATCTGTTAGGGTGGTTAAGGCCCATTATTGTTAGCATTCCGTTTCTGTACTTTATCTGTTGGGATGGAAAGAGACCATTTTTCCCAAGCTCTATTTCTGTATGGACCATTCTGTTCCGTCCTGTTTCGATGTGAACATTGGGGTAACACCTAATCCTGTTATACTAGGATTGGTACCAAGAAGTTGGATCTTGATTTGAGTCAAACACCTGATACTGGGCCAAGTTTAGGCCAAGGGATAAATTCTTGATTATACATGACATGTTAGAATGCTGATACACCTGTGGTGCAAAACCTTAAACCTGATTATGCGATGACACCTTTATCTACCTTGTTAGTTAATCATCATGCTAGTATGTTGTTATCCTTATGTTCATCCCTGCTGCTCATGCCAGTTAACTTTATCAGTTTACATTGATTGTAGTAGGGCTTACTCAGTCTTTTTGACTGACCTGTTTTCTTTCGCCTCTTTTCTTCCGTTTCCCCCCCAGGTTCTCAGGGAGGGAATATTGGAGCTTAGCTGGAATTCTGATCGCTTGCTTGTGGGATTAGCTCATGTACAGTCTTGACATGAAGCTAGCTATGGTTATCATTTATTTTGGGGATAACACTTATGTATTTCAGTTTTCAGATGATGTTGTTTTATCTAGACTTGTTTATTTGGAAAGTTGATATTATGTTGTACCAGACTTGTTTTGAAATGGTTTAAAATCTTCCGTTGTTTTATCTATGTTATTTACTCTGTTTACATATATGCATATGTTCTTGTTCTGCCTTGATATATCATTATGCATGTTTACCTGATTCAAACGCCCCTCCAAAGTCAGAGTGCTTGCAAGAGTTACCCTGGCGGAGGTGGGGTGTTACATTTGGTATCAGAGCATATGGTACGAGAAGTAACAAAAAAAAAGCTTTTAGAAAACTTTTGGAAAACTATTTTCAAAACCAAGTATAAAGTATTTTCCAAAGAAAAGTCTAGTTTATTTTAAAGGATATTCCCCAAAAAGCCATTAGCAAAATTCCTTCGTTTTTCTCCATTCTGAATCTGTCTTTTTCTTTTTCAGTATGGCTGATAACTTTGTTATCCCGGAGGGAGTGCACGTACCTGTTTGGTATAGGAGACTTTTGGAGGCTAGGGCGACCGAAGCCGGCCCCGCGGATGTCCCTCCTCCTCCTCCTCCAGTAGTTAATGTTCCTCCTCCTGTAGTTAATGTTCCTCCTCCTCCTGTCGCTGAGGTTCCTCTTCCTCCTCCCCCTCAGCATCCTCAAGTGGACTTCGCAAAGACTTGCAAAGATTTCAAAGCAATGGGTGGCAAGAACTTTCAAGGCACCGAGACCTTTGTAGAGGCCAGAAATTGGTTGAAAGAGACCGAGGATTTATTCGCTATCTTTGGATTAGATGATCAGAGAAAGATCTTGTTGGCGGTTTGGCTTATGAAGGATGAAGCCGCTTATTGGTGGGAGATCACCACCGCGACTAGGCCCGTTGAGACATGGGTCGATTTCAGGACAAGATTCGGGCTTAAGTTTATGTCTTCTACTGAAGAGAACTTGCAAATGGAAAGGTTTATTGCTTTGAAGCAAGGAGACATGTCTGTTAAAGAATATGTGAACAAGTTCAATCAGTTAGCTCGTTTTGGCTTGGATATGGTGAGTACTACTCAGAAGAAGGCTCTTCGTTTTGCTAGAGGATTGAATGAGCCGTTACAGGAGTTAGCTATGTCTCATGTGCCCATGGGGGCCACGTTTGAGAGTTTGGTAGATATGGCCCTACTCCATGAAGAGAACAAGAGTGCAAAGAAGGAGGTCAAGGTGAATGAGTCTCAAAACAAGAAAACGGGGCCCAAAAAGGAAATGCAAAAGAAGGAGGAGAAGTCTGAAGATAAGAAGGAAAAGAAGTGCTTTACTTGTGGAAGCTCAACTCATCTAAACAAGGATTGCAGAAAGAGGAAGGGCACTTGCTTTAACTGTGGAGAGATGGGACACTTCACTAGGGACTGCCCGAAGAAGAAAGGGACTACATCGGAAGGAGCGGTGAATACTCGCATGGCGGGTGAATAGATTAGGGCTAGAATAATTTGTCTGTAGGATGTTTAATTTTCCTTGTCTGATTTTCAGTTTGAAACTCTTTTTCTGGTATCTTGATTCTGTAATGGCAACTCAGTACTTTAATGCTAGTCTTGCTTCTGATCTGGTAATAGTCTCAAACTCCGTGAGAGTTATAACTCATCTGTTTGTGATAAATTGGGATTTGAGAGTATCTGTGACTATGAAAAATACATTCTGGGTTCCTACCATGCTTAGTTTCCTAAGAATCATTTGGGAAGATCTGATCTGTACTAGTAGTCTGTAAGTATATATACCAAGTTTTTGTTTTATCTGTACTCGCTTCCATCACTCGACTGTATCTTGTTGAGATAGGAATCCTATGGATGTAAACATGTGTTTGAGACATGTTATGTTTGATGGTTGCAAGTGGATGCAAGTGGTTGCTAGTGGTTGCTCGTGGATGCATAAACACACACTAGGCACTAGATCGGCTTGAAATACACTCTCATATTGCATATGGACGTGTGTACATTTTCAATTCTTATGGTTGCAAGATGGTTGATTCGGCACATGGATGTTGCATATGGATGTATGTTATGTGCACACATATAGATGCTATACATTATGTTAGGAATTGCATACATATGGATTCATTTCACTAACATAATTTGCATTGATGATATTTGCATTAGATAAGTACATATACACACACCTTTGCATATGTTCATACAACATTTAGAATCTAGTAAGGACAATGATTGCTCGTGGATGGTGTTTTGAGTAGATGGATGTTGGATGGTAGGATACGTTCTTCCTAACTTGGAGATTTCGGGGACGAAATCCTTTAAGGAGGGAAGAATGTAACAACCCGTATTTTTGAATAACATGTTATAACATAAATGGAGGCAGAATTAAACTGTAAAATCTGAATCAAGGGAAACGGGCTATGCCATTGCGTTCGTCTCCGAAAAATACGCGGAATAGAGTCCGAGTTTTCGAAAATCGGAGTCCGTATGACCAAGATATGGCCTCGCGAAGTTTCACGAAAAATTCCCAAATTAAAGTATACTTAATTAAGTGAAATGGGTTGCGCAGAGAAATATATATATTGATATATATATATATAATTGAAAATTTAATAAATAAATATGCAAAAATGTTCAAAACAGCGAATTGGGAGAGGGGAATAACCGAACCGGCCGATTTTTGAGGTCGACCCCAGCCCGCTGGGTCGACTAGGGGTTAATCCAGGGTGTTTGGCTGTCAACCCGTAGGCCGATTCGCTCAAATGCAGATTTTGCATTTGAATGGTTCTCATGGTCCATCTTTAATCTAAAGGCCCTAGATGGTTCCTACACTTGACTTCTTCCCCAAGACATGCTTTGATGGCTTGGATTGAATCTAGGGTTAATCCTATGACCTAAAACACTTGCCTAATCTATAAATAAGACCCTAACCTACCCTAAATCATCATTATTCATTCATACAACTAAACTATGGCAAAATCAATCCTCTCATGGCCTCCACTCTCTTCATAAAATTCCTAAATAAATTCCTAAGTGATTTTCCATGCATACAAGTGTTTTCAAACTTGTATGAGCATCATTAGCTTGCATTCAAGTCAAGTTTATATATTTGCATCATAAAGAAAGAGTCTTGATCGTTTTGGCTCAAGGGTTTTGCTTGCATTTTGGGTTTAATTGATTTCATAAGGGCTTTGTCATATTTTTGTGACTTCTTAAGCATTGTAAGCCCTATTCCTTTCATACTTAAACTCTAAAGTTAAATGTATGATATGCAAGTTATCATATGTTATGCAAGTTTATTTATGCAAGTATGATATGCAAGTTGTCATATGTTATGCAAGTTTGTTTATGCAAGTATGATATGCAAGTTGTCATATGTTATGCAAGTTTGTTTATGCAAGTATGATATGCAAGTTGTCATATGTTATGCAAGTTTGTTTATGCAAGTTTGATATGCAAGTTGTCATATATTATGCAAGTTTTATTATGCAAGTTTGTTATGCAAGTGTCATATGATATGCAAGTATGTTATGCAAGTTTGGGATGGTCATATGGTTCATGTTATCATGTTATGCAAGTTTATTTTGAGTATGTGAACATAAAGCTTCAAGCTTTATGCCAAAGGTTGCATTTTGGCAACATGTAAGTTATCATATCACTTATGATAACTTGCATGTGAGGCTAAATGTGAACTTGTGGCCATTCTTACATGTCATTTAGCACCATTTATCATGAATATGCCAAGTTTGGTTTTATGCATGCTTTTTTGGGCCTAAAAATGTAATATGCAAGTGTATGAACATATGAACCTTTCATATGCCACCATGTTGAACTTGTGGCTTCAACACTTTTATGTCATGATTATGCCAAGTTCCTTCTTTCTATCCTTTATGCGCTATTGCGATATGTAAGCGATGGGATTGCGTTTGGGGTTGGGGAAACTTAAAAGACATAAAAACATAAGCTTGGGAATTTACCTATTAAGTTAGGTCTACCCATTGGGAATTTACCTATTAAGTTAGGTCTACCCAATTGCTTGAAAATTTGTAACATGTTTTGGAAACATGGTGGACATGACACTTAGAAAAGATAAGTGTGGCCAACTCGAGGTTGGGTTGAGTTTGTAGCGTAAACCTACCCGGAACCGACCGGCCTAACTAGTTGCTACAAACGATAGGACCCAATGTGAGAAGTTGGTCATGTTGTACCTTGGACCCGAGGTTAGACCAAGTTGTGGTGTAAAGCTACCCGGACCCGCCCGGCCTAACTAGTAACCACAACAAAGTCTAATGTGAGAGGTTAAGGCGCATTAATTAATTAATGCCTCATGATTAGGGTTAAGTCATGGTCCATTTAATACTTAATCAATTTGGGCTTGGTAGATTAACGGGGTTGAGTTAACCTACACTTAACCAATCTGAACTCGGTAATTTCACGGGGTTAAGTTGAACTATACCAATCCAACTCAGTAATTTGATAAGGCTGAGAACCGATTTGATACCTGGTCTGGATAAACTAACTTGATTGATAAGTTAAACGAACCTGCTTTGCGGATCTGTAGGACCCACACTAAGTTAGGCAGGTTTGTAAATCTGTCATCTGATCTGTTAGTCTGAAAACTAATCGTCTGAACTTTGTATGCCTGAACTCTGTTAATAAGTTAATCTGAACCTGATAGTCTGGGGACACAAGGGGGAATACTTGTGTCATCTGTTGTTTGGAACCCATATTAGTCAGTAACCCTTTCTGGTATCAAAACTTTGACCCAACTGTAGGTAGGGTCCGGGCACGCTTACTGAACTAATTATAAGTGGTTCATTCTGATAATGGCGATGGGTGTTGATGGTGCGTTCCAACCGGGTCATGTGCGTGCATGGATCCCGGTCTGCCTCTGAGGATGTAAGACGCCGTGACATCTATAAATATGCCTGTGCCAATTGGTTGCCACTTTAGGGGGTGATACACCCTATCGTGGGGCCGACACAGGGTATTTATGTATTAGGGAGCCGATCGCTTGGGTAGGATTTAGGGTACACTTAGTTCTGTCTGATTCAGTTGGTACCGTCTGTTCTGTTGGGTGGCAACACCCGTCTGTTTCTGCGTGGTACCGTTCTGTTAGGGTGGTAAAGGCCCATTATAGTTAGTATTCCGTTTCTGTACTTTATCTGTTAGGGTGGTTAAGGCCCATTATTGTTAGCATTCCGTTTCTGTACTTTATCTGTTGGGATGGAAAGAGACCATTTTTCCCAAGCTCTATTTCTGTATGGACCATTCTGTTCCGTCCTGTTTCGATGTGAACATTGGGGTAACACCTAATCCTGTTATACTAGGATTGGTACCAAGAAGTTGGATCTTGATTTGAGTCAAACACCTGATACTGGGCCAAGTTTAGGCCAAGGGATAAATTCTTGATTATACATGACATGTTAGAATGCTGATACACCTGTGGTGCAAAACCTTAAACCTGATTATGCGATGACACCTTTATCTACCTTGTTAGTTAATCATCATGCTAGTATGTTGTTATCCTTATGTTCATCCCTGCTGCTCATGCCAGTTAACTTTATCAGTTTACATTGATTGTAGTAGGGCTTACTCAGTCTTTTTGACTGACCTGTTTTCTTTCGCCTCTTTTCTTCCGTTTCCCCCCCAGGTTCTCAGGGAGGGAATATTGGAGCTTAGCTGGAATTCTGATCGCTTGCTTGTGGGATTAGCTCATGTACAGTCTTGACATGAAGCTAGCTATGGTTATCATTTATTTTGGGGATAACACTTATGTATTTCAGTTTTCAGATGATGTTGTTTTATCTAGACTTGTTTATTTGGAAAGTTGATATTATGTTGTACCAGACTTGTTTTGAAATGGTTTAAAATCTTCCGTTGTTTTATCTATGTTATTTACTCTGTTTACATATATACATATGTTCTTGTTCTGCCTTGATATATCATTATGCATGTTTACCTGATTCAAACGCCCCTCCAAAGTCAGAGTGCTTGCAAGAGTTACCCTGGCGGAGGTGGGGTGTTACAGATAGCTGTAAATACTTTGTAGCAACTTCCCGTGTGCGAAGCACGAGTTCACATAGGTTATTTTATAATTTGTAGGGATTAAATGGTTATATTTAAGTGTTTATCCAAGTATTATAGATACAAATATACGAGTTCTTGAAGAGAAGAGGCTCGAGAAGACACATGTGCACACAGGGCTCGACTGAAATTTACATTTTATTTTAACGACTTATGAATGTATTTAATTATTCTACTGTGCAGAATGTTTGTATAAAACTGATATTTATATAAATCTTATTTCGCTGCAAATTATTGTACTTTATGATTCTATGTTAATTATGTTTAAACCCTGTAAGCCAATAACAATCTGCCGTTTTGAACGCTTCGAGTTGATTTAATCACCGACTTGGGGCGGTCATAATGGCGGGTAGTTACATTTGGTATCAAAGCCATGGTTTATATAAAACTTGGCTTATTGGGTTTAAAAACTCATTAGAGATAGGGTGGAAATACTCTAGAATGGGCGGAATTGATACTAGAATCGCTCTGCAGAAAGCGCATTTTTGGGAAGAATCAAATATCTTGATAAGATTTTGAAAAAAAAATATTATTATTGCTTTGAAGAGATTTTGATAAAAATATTTTGAAGGAAATATTTTCAAAACATAGGTTTCCTTATTGGGATTCCCATCTGGAAGCCCTTGGTGATGCGAATTTTTTTTCGTCAAGGAAAAGAAGATTTTTGGCCAAAAATCAAGATGTGAAATAAGTATGGGGTTTTGAAAAATACTAAGAAATTTAACAAGGCAGAACCCGAACAATGTCCGATTAGAGAATGGTTGTTAAATAAGAACTAAATCAGTTTTGAAATTGACTCGGATCGGTTTGGTTTTTGAAATAAATTAAAAATACTGGTGATAGGAAATAAATAATAAGAACAACCAAAAGTAAATTAGTTACTTTTCTTTGACAGATATATAGTCTAAATTGAACACAATTTTCGTTGAGATTTATGTGAGATTCTGTATAATGAGGATTTTGAGTAAATGGATTAGTAATTCCAAATGGTATGGGACATTTGGTAATACTTTTCTGATTACTCTTTTGACTTTTCATATGGAATTTTCATTTGATTTATATTTTCAATTGGTGTGATTTTCTTCCTTACTATAAATATTTATGTAACACAATGTGATATATGAAGCTTATGTTATATTTGAATAATTACAACTAAGAGTATCTGTTAATTTCTAAGTTGAAATATTTTTGGGACATTCTTAGTTTACATGCATTTATGTCACTTGTATGATGATACTTTTATTCTATATCACTGCTAGTGTGACTCGATTTGAGAAGTTAAACCACCACACTTTATAAACAGGCCTATAATCGGCTTATTATTATTTACTATTTGATAATTAGATTGGTGGTTAAATATTGGTTATGTTTTGTTTAATTTGGGTTTTATGTATTTAGTGATGAGTTTTGATGAATTTTGAGCACACATTGCACGATTTAAACTAGTTTTCTGATATATGTATTAAATATGTTTTCATTATAGTTTTGAGGCTAAATGAGATTTATAAATTTAGTTTTTACACTAAGTGGCCTCAAAATAATAGTAAAAAAAAGCTATCTTTAAATCTATTGCTTTCCACGAAAGAAAACTATAGGTTTCATAAAATATTTCATAACTTGTTTCGAAATCAAGTATTTTCTTATATATATAAACTACACAATCTTGCCCCCTTCAAGATAACGTATCGGATTTTAAACGATATTGTACACTCCGTGGTATGGGACACAGAAGTATATGAAGTTGGTTAATTCCAGTATAGTTAGATTGAAGCTGATGTCTTATTAATGATGATTTGGTGTTTTCGATGTTTTCCATTGCAAAGTTGATAAGCAGCTAGTAAACCCGTAGTGAGAACGTGTTGTATGGGATGCACTGTTACCACTACTCGGATTACTGGTTGTGAGTCAGTGACACATATTGTGTTTGTTAAGCCAGTACTTTGCTTCGGGGGAAAGTCGGGACACGAGGGAGTCACGTATATGTATTTACTTGATGGGGGGGTCAAGATACACTCGACCGGGGGGGTCGAAGTGACAGGCGCCTAACTTGAATACGTATAAGTACTGAGCTAAGCTCGGGAGGAACTATATTATCAAGTGGTTGCACGTGCATAATTATTTCTAATGGATCCATATTGTGATGATATTTTATGATCTGATCTATATGATCATACAATGAAGATTACTGAGTTTTAAATTTACATAAACATTTTGTGATTTTCTATGTTGGAGTGTGATGCTCCTTTCGTGATATTTGACTCATATGAGTTATATGATGACATTGGTGATTTTCATTTGCTAATACATGGTTATTGCTCAGGATGAGCAACATTATAGCTCGGGATGGGCTTTATTATTATTGTATGTGCACATTTCTTATAATTTTCTTGATAAGTTGGATTTGATGATTTTAACTCGATTGGGATGATCGTACATTTGCAAAGTGCATTTGGATTTTTAATCCATCATATTGTGAGATTTAGACATTTTGGAGTAAGGTACTCCCTTTATTGATTATATTGTTTTATCTATGAAGAGTGTTATGAGTATCTTATTGTTTTGTATGATAAATGCAATGAGGATTTTATTGAGTTATGATACTCTGACTTGATTTATTATGAGTATCATATTGATTTACAAATGATATTTGTTATGGTTAACATGTTGGTTTATACACGGTGCTCTTTGTTGATTCATTTTATCGTATTATTTTATAGATGATAAATGTCATATAGATTTAATTGGCTCATCTTTAATTTAATTTATCATATTGTTCTTACATTTGATAAATTTTATAAGGATTTATTGGCTTGGACTCAAATTGTTATATTTATTATAAATATCATATTGGCTTATATATGATATCCTATCTAATTTTATCATATTTTCTAAAGTTCATATTAATGGAATCATATTTATATATATACGATACCTTTATATTAAAAACGGGGAGTGGGTATCCTGAATATGTATTATATGGGATAAGATTTGGAATTCTTACAATTGAGTAATCAAAGCTGGAAATTTTCTATTAAAACATTCTAAATAAGTCGGGGTAGATTACATAAATTTCAAACTTTATGTGTTAGATACTTAAGTAATAGAAGAAGTTTGACGCAACATTAGAAGTTTGTAATGATAAATAAGTAAATTGCGAGGACGCAATTTAAATAAGGGAGAGTCTGTAACAACCCGAATTTTTTGATGGTGAATGTAACGACTTAGATATTTTGACATTTAAAATATAAAATAAATTAAGATTTAACCTTTTAAATTATTTCTATAAATTTTTTTTTTAATCAAATGGGTTGGATGAAGGTTTAATAAAGTTGTATTTATTTGCATTCATTTTTAAAATGGAATTATTTTCGAAGATTATTCCAAATGAGATCGTTTTGTCAAGAACAAATGATATTAGCGTTATTAGCTGACTTGGTTTTACTTAAATAAGGGAATAATAATAATAATATGTAATTCATTGTGATTAGAGAACATGAAGACTAATTTACTTTAAAACTGGACATCAAATTTGACTGTATTTAATCCCTTCTAATGTAAATTTATTTGATATTTGCATTAAGCATGTTGGCATTAAATGAAATAGGAATTTCAAATTATTAAATATTTGAAAATTGGCTTTTAAATACATACTTAGAAATTTAACGAAGATCACATTTGCTTGACTCATATAAAATCGGGTAGTGCCAAATTTATTTAATAAGTTATAAACTATTTTATTTTATTTGTTTGAATTCGAATTTTATTTAACTTGAGAATTTGTTTTATAATTTATTTGGATTTGAATTTGGCTTTGAAAAATTGTCTTAGATATCTATATAAAAATGTAAATATACTTGCATGGCGTTGTAAATATAGTATAATATATGATATGTGTAAAGGAAATTAATTGTTTATTTTTGTTGCCAATTGTTTTTAATTTGTCGTATATGGTGCGCACTTATCCATTTTCTCCGGTTTGGGTTAACGCGTTTCCATGTTTCTGGAATTTTCTTCATTCATTTATTTAACTCGTCCCTTCCTTTTTCGGTGGGGGGATTCAGGTGCTTAATTTCCACTTCCCCTCATTGAAACAATCATGGAGCTGCTAAATTCAGTCCCCTCCTCATTCGATCGCCTCCATCTAACCGGGTCTCCACTCTCAACTCTAGCCTCCCAAAGACTACCTTCCTCTCCCTGATAAAGACCTTGAGCCGACATCAACATTAGAAGCTGAGGCACGACCACCTCTAGAAGCGTTCCACTCTCGAACGTCGGTCCGACGCGCGGTGAAGTCCTCTTCCCCCTCTCTTCATTTGAAACTAAGAACCCAAAGAATGGGATGTCGCCTGTCTTTTACACCGCTGGCTGAGATCCGAGACCTTCGGTTGATCGAGAACTCTACTAGTTGGAAACGGGTATGGTTTTGATTTTTAGATTTAAAATTTCAATTCTTGAATTCTAGCTTTATTTGTGTATTTCTGATTTTTCAATGTGATACTTTGATCGGGTCGATATTCTAACAACATCAGTCTGAGATTTTGGATTTGTCCAACATTTTTCTTGGACCTTGTAATTTTTATAGTTGGTTATTTTCTTATATGCATGTTGCTTCATATATATCATTGTTCCCTTTTTTGCGTGGCACTAGAGAAAACCCAAAACTTTGGATTTGCAGATTGAATTAAACCCATTTTTATATAAGTACGCAGCTGTATACAAATGGTGTGCTCTTTATATTATACAATTCAATTTATAATTTCCGGGTCTAATAACTTGGCCAACAAATCCTCAACTTTTGTCAAGTGTTGCATGCGTCTTACTTGAGTCATTTTCTACTTTGAAAATATTGCACCATGTAATAATTTGCCTCACGCCTTCTTGAAAAGTGATTCCTGGAATGCAAAAAGGGTCGCTTGGATTTTGATAATTGTTGCAACTTGTTGATTTATTGATAGTTTATTTAAAATAACATTTTACTTAAATGGATTGGCCAAAATATATGCAAGTATGTTTGTGGAAAGAAAAGTCACAGTGTGTATCATTTTTATTCTTCTGGGAGTCTTAGATACAAGTAAGATCCTATGAGTTAAGCTCATAAGGAAACATAAATATTTCCATTTTAAAGTGACAGTTTAACCATCATACATTTGAAAATTTTCATTTTGTTTGCTCGTTTGAAGGTGATGAGAATGCCAACCCAATGTTGTCAATGTCCCCAAGTTTGTATATATATTTAGCCCATGATATATTGGCATTGAGACTAGCTTGCTAGATAGACAAAAGAGCTAAAAGGCATGTTATCAGACATATGAATTAAAATATTAATTATGAGTATACGATGTAAATCAATTGTAATAAACTTGTTGTACCGCATACATGCAACCGCTACCTTTTTGTATGCACATATATGCCCTACTAGTCACATAAACTACTTGTTAATATGGTCTTGTATGTCCCACTATATGTGATATTGTATCAATTGGTTATTAATATCTGCATAGCATGTATTAAATCTGTATTATTAATATAGATTTCAATGGGTTATTCCAAATGTAGGAGTCCAAGTTAACATATACTAAGACACATAAACCACATAAATTCTGTTATTATAATATAATTAAATCAAACACACTACACATATTCTGTACTTCAACATTAGCCTTGATAACACACACTCTTCAATTTATTGTTAGTATATTTTTAATATCAAATGAAAAATTATCGGCACCTATAAAATGTTAAAGACTTTAAATAATTATATTTTATTGTGTGACATCTGTTGGTAGAATCTAATATCGTTCTGCTGTTGGAATAACATATGGTTATTCCGTCGAATGACAGTTCTAAATACTTTGTAGCAACTTCCCGTATGCGAAGCATGGGTTCACACAGGTTATTTTATAATTTATGGGGATTAAAACGGTTATATTTATGTGTTTACCCAAGTGTTATAGATGCAAAGATATCAGCTCTTAAAGAGGAGAAGCTCGAAAAGACGCATGTGCGCGCAGGGCTAGATTGAAATTTACATTTTATTTTAAAGGCTTATGAATGTATTTTATTATTCCACTGTGCAAAATGTTTGTATAAAACTGATATTTATATAAAAACTTATTCCGCTGCAAATTATTGTACTATGTGATTCTATGTTAATTATGTTTAAACCCTATAAGCCAATAACAATCCGTCATTTTGAACACTTCGAGTTAATTTAATAACCGACTTAGGGCAGTCAAAATGGCAGGTTGTTACATTTGGTATTAGAGCTATGGTTTATATAAAACTTGGCTTGTTGGGTTTAAAAACTCGTTAGAGATGGGGTGGAAATACCTTAGAATGGGCGGAATTGATACTAGAATCGCTCTTTAGAAAGCGCACTTTTGGGAAGAAACAAAAACCTTGATGAGATTTTGAAAAAAAATATTTTTGTTTTGAAGAGATTTTGAAGATAAAAATATTTTGAAGGCATTTTTTCAAAACATAGGTTTCCTTATTAGGATTCCCATCTGGAAGCCCTTTGTGATGAGAATTTTTTTTCCATCAAGGAAAAATATATAAAAGAGTTTTTAAAAGGGGATTTTTTGTTAAAAATCAAGAAGTGAAATAAGTATGCGGTTTCGAAAAATACTTAGAAATTTGACAAGGCGGAACACAAACGTTGTCCGATTTGAGAATGGTTGTTAAATAAGAACTAAATCAGTTTTGGAATTGACTTGGATCGGTTTGGTTTTTGAAATAAATTAAAAATATCGATGATAGGAAATAAATAATAAGAACAACCAAGAGTAAATTAGTTACTTTTCTTTGACGGATATATAGTTTAAATTGAACACAATTTTCATTGAGATTTATGTGAGATTTTATATGAAGAAGATTTTGAGTAAATGGATTAGTAATACCAAATGGTATGGGATATTTGGTAATACTTTTCTGGTTACTCTTTTAATTTTTCATATGGAATGTTCATTTGCTTTATATTTTCAATTGGTGCGATTTTCTTCCTTACTATAAATATTTATGTAACACAATGTGACATATGAAGCTTATGTAATATTTGAATAATTACAATTGAGTGTATCCGTTAATTTCTGAATTGAAATATTTTTGGGACATTCTTAGTTGACATGCATTTATGTCACTTGTATGAGGATACTTTTATTCTATATCACAGCTAGTGTGACTTGATTTGAGAAGTTAAACCATCACACTTTTTGAATAGGCCTATAATAGGCTTGTTATTATTTACTATTTGATAATTATATTGGTGGTTAAATATTGGTTTTGTTTGTTCAATTTGGGTTTTATGTACGTAGTGATGAGTTTTGATGAATTTTGAGAACACATTGCACGATTTAAACTAGTTTTCTGATATATGCATTAAATAAGTTTTCATTATAGTTTTAAGGCTAAATGAGATCTATAATTTTAGTTTTTACACTAAGTGGCCTCAAAACAATAGTAAAAAAAAACTATTTTCAAATCTATATATTTCCAAGAAAGAAAACTATTGGTTTCATACAATATTTCATAACTTGTTTCGAAATCAAGTATTTTCTTATATATGTATAAACTGCACAATCTTGCACCCTTCAAGATAACGTATTGGATTTTAAATGACATTGTACACTTCATGGTATGGGACACGGAAGTATACGAAGTCGGTTAATTCCAGTATAGTTAAATTGAAGTTGATGTCTTATTAATGATGATTTGGTGTTTTCGATGTTTTCATTGCGAAGTTGATAAGCAGTTAGTAAACTAGTATTGAGAACGTGTGGTATGTGATGCACTGTTACCACTACTCGGGTTACTGACTATGAGTTAGTGATGCATATTGTGTTTGTTAAGCTAGTACTTTGCCTCAGGGGGAAGCCAGGACTCGGGGGAGTCACGTATATGTATTCAATTGACCGAGGGGGTAAAGATACAGTCGACCGTGGGGTCGTAGTGACAGGCGCCTATCTTGAATACTTATAAGTACTGAGCTAAGCTCGGGAGGAGCTATATTATTAAGTGGTTGCACGTGCATAATTATTTCTAATGGATCCATATTGTGATGATATTTTGTGATTTGATCTATACGATCATACAATGAAGATTATTGAGTTTTAAATTTACGTAAACATTTTGTGATTTTTTACTTTGGAATGTAATGCTACTTTCATGATATTTGACTCATTTGAGTTATATGACGACTTTGGTGATTTTCATTGGCTAATACTTGGTTATTGATCGAGATGAGCAACATTATTGTAACGAAAAGGAATTTCTCCCGATCTGAATCGATCGCTAAACCGACCAAGACCGTTCGAAACCCCTGATTGTTTTGAGAACACGACAAATTGGAACGCAAAAAGAAGAACATTTCATTGCTTATTACAACAATTCCATCAGAATACAAGAATATACAGAGTATGAATAAATATTACATAGAAAATATCAGAGATTTAAATTACATTTAAATACATCGCAGCGGAAAAACAATACAAAGCACAACTGAAAACAGATACATGGATACAGAGCTTTCCGAATACCGCTTCAGCTGTAATCAGGATCCGGTGAATATAAATCTACAAAACCAAAACTACTAGCTGCCCGTGTCAAAATAAGGGCACCCAAAGTTTAGGTTAAAACAATAAACTCCAGGTCAGTCATGTGACTGGTGTGAGAACTAAAACAGTTGTTTAAAACTTTACTTTAAATCAGATATATCAAGGGACCATGCTGTATAACACGGATTGGGTTTCCTCCCAAAAATACCAGTGCATATAACAACATCGCAATGCTAAATAAAGAACAATGAAGTTATTATAAGACCCTGGTCCCATCACACAATGCAACACAAGCCGGAGGATAGGGTTTTACCTTATAATAGCCAAAGAATGCTTGATACGCTAAATTTCATCTTTTATTATTACTATAAGTGTATAGTGTCAAAACAATTTCAATCATAAATATTAATCATAGACGACATGGGTACCATATATCATGTCGCCAATACTAGGCTCTACAATCAAAACTGCACATGTCACGTATTGCAAGTTGGATTTCCATCTGTGAACCAAGGCAAGGGATCATCCTTACCGAATTCGAGATGCTCTAGCCCGTGTCACAGGACCCAGACTCAGGTGGGCCCTTGGATCGTCAGGGCCAGTCCACCGATGTGGATTAAACTTAAACCCTGGACACTGCGTTTCCCCACCCTATGGGGTGTCAATGAGTCCACTGACTCCATCGGCTCCACATGGTCACCGATATATCCGAGACGCCTCGCAACAGCCACAACCACATAAGTCAAACTCGTCAGGGCATGTCAAACCACTAACGCCACTTCTAGCTAGAAGGAAACGCATGCCCTCCCTGATGTCCTCTCCTGTTTCTGGTTCACAACCGGGGTGTGAGGCTCGCGAATCAACGTTACACAAAGCTATGCCACACAGGCCGTGCTTTGATCATCAACCACAAGACTTTGCTTTTCAACAGAAGCCCTGATCGTTTGCCACTTAGACATGCCACACAGGCAATTCACTCCATGCAATTGATATCCACCAATATATAACCCCTGAGCTCGTACGTCTCAGAGAAGGGCGTTGAGCAAGAGAATAAATTCTCCGCCGCCAAACAAATATATATTTAATAGAAATCTATCACACAGAATAAAATCCAATGTCAGACACATAGTCCATTTACAAGTTCGTTCTGGGTCTGAACGAAACCGGAGGCACCTTGTACCTCGCATATCCATCGATCTCCAAGTATGTCTGGACGATCACCAACTGATTCCCTCCTCTTGGGTGTACAGCCCAATCAAGATCATTAGTAATCACCCAAACGATGTGAAGACCTCCGATCTTCAACCACCGTCTTCATCCTCGACACCACGTCGAATCAGTTATTCAGAATGGGATAAACCCGGTGTAACGACCCGTATTTTCTGCCTATTTATTTGGAATATTATAATTATTTAAAATATTGGTTTGAATTTAAATAATCGAATTTAACGATTTTATTTGGAATATCTTATTTAAATAAATAATAAAATAATATTTTAATTTCTAGAATATTTGGGAAAATATAGAATTTGAAATATATTGTGACCGGGCAGTTTAAAGTGGTCAAATATTGGTTATACTGAAAATATAGTGACGATTTCGATTCGAAAACGACGGTCGAGTGATATGGTTTATAATTTAATTAAATAACGAGCTGCAGCGGCACGGTAGTTCGCGATTTGGCGTTTTGAACTTCAATTGGTCATACCGGGTTCAAAATAAGTCGGATTTCCTCGAAACAAGAAACGTCGGGACCGGTTTGACGATATCTTTCCAATAGCAGAGAAAAATCCAATTTTTGTCGTATAGATTTTATTTTATGTCCAAATCAAATTTTGAAAAAGTCGCTGTAGAATTCCTTTATATATTATATCGTTATTTATATTAAATAAAGGGGTTTTTAATTATTTTTAATTTCGATTTGGCTTTAAATTCAACCCGGGATATTTTATCTTGATAATATACGATATTCTAGTTGTGTATGGCCAATTTCAATATTTTAATAGTATTATATTGAGGTACTTTTAAATTGGTTTATTTTATTTGAATTGGCCACTTATAAAAGGGACTTTATTCAAACGACCTCAGTTTTCGACGAAACAAATTTTATTGGGACAGTAACAGTAAATTATTGCTAGGTTTCAAGTGGTGCGTCAATCGGGGTTATTTTGTGAGCGTGGCAAAATAAAATACAAATAAAAACGATCAATTTGGACGTGTACGAACGCTGTTTGAGGAAACGGACTCGGAATTCGACGAAACAAGTTTCGTTAGGACCGTATCGACAAATTACACTATGTCGTCCAGTCGCGTCTCGAACGGGGTTTGTATGTGAGCGCAGCAGTGAATAAACGATGTTTAAAATAGCGATAGGTACGAAATAAAAATCGTTAGTCAACATCGTTCATCACATCGACTTAAATTATATTATTTTCACTTATATATACATCTAAATTTCAGCCATAACCTATCCCCTCCAAACAAAAACAAACAAATTTGCAGAAAAGCCCCTAAACGCAAAACAATTTATAACTTCAAATCCGTAAGGTTTTTGCTAAGGCGACCTGAAATAAAAGTGTAGATCGAGACGGGATCTACCTACTGATAAAATTTGGGGGCCATTGGGTGACTGTGGTGGCCGGAATCGGGGTTAAACCGCAGAAAATGACTTTCGTTCTTTTCAGAAATTGGGGATATTGGGTTGATTTTAGATGTCGGGACCTTAGGGGTTTTGTAGAGGGGAGTTTTAGCTTCGATTTGGCACCAGCCAGAGGTTCTCTGGTGGTCGGGGCGTCGAGTTGAACTGAGATCGTCTTTTTTCAGTCGGTTTTGAAAATGGCGTTGGGTTTTGGCCAATTACCCACGGCCGTGGTGATTACTGGGGTCGATGGTCTGAAGAGAGTGGTGGGGCGTGGCGAGAGCTAGCCAATGGTGGAGGTGCGGTCGGTGGTGTCACCGTTGGTCGGAGAAATGGAGCTCCGTCCAGTTTCCGTTCAAAGGCGTTTTACTGGCAGTCGGAGGCACGGTGGGGTCCAGGGTTCAGGGCGCATGGGCTGCTCGGTGGGGCGAGGCTGATGGCATGGCGGTGGAGGCTCCGGTGGCCAATGTCGACGGTGGTGGGTGTCTTCAGTTTCGTGTTTGTTCAAGACCGAAGAAGAAAGGTAGAAAGTCGGGCCTGAGAACCTGGTAAAGGATTAAAACGCGTGAACTCCTAATAATGTGCTGACGTGGAATAATTCCCTAATCATTGGGTTTAACGATAAGATTAAGGATTAGTTAAGTTTTTTAATTAATTATTTATTTAATTAGCTTAGTTATAATCGTATATTATATACAAACTTTGAAAGCGCATAACTTCCACATACTTTAACGAAATTTAACGAAACTGGATCCGTTGGGATCGCAGGGACGAGACCTATCCGATGGCACTGACTAGGCACTGATCTGACGCCGTTGAAAATTGTACTAATTTTGAATGTCCGTTCAAGATTAAAAGCAACGAACGCGTCAATCAGAATAAACACTGGTGAGTTAATTCTCACACCTTCTGGAATCCTGTGATGTGGTACATTCACAGTAAAATATATTTTACAGTTAACAGTTTAAATTGGTTGATTGGATGTGATGGATGCAAATTGGTTGTTATGGTTTGATTGGTTGCGGTTATTTAAATTCCATCATTTATTTAATTCGTATATTTTTATCAACTGATATTTGTGATCCATAGAAGGATAGGTTGGAGGGATCCGACCGGATTCCTCAAATAAACTGTATTTTATTTAGTTGTGCATATATATGAATTGTTCACCCTAACTGACACCAAAACCTGTTTGTATTCAACATTTTTGTTTGAAATCAATCGACAGTCGTTGATGAAGTAACTGGCAGTAAACGGCCTGAAATAGATTGTTTTAAACACCGGTCGACCGTCAGGTGGATTGACGTTGTTTTACAGTTATAAATTATTTATAACTGAATTTAGGTTTCAATTATCTAATATAAGTAATTAAAATGGGAAATTATATATATATTTTTTAAATTGAGTTATAAAAGAAATTATTTAAACTGCTTATATCAATTTTAAAAGCAGAGGAAACCACAGAATTTACCTACGGGTGGGTAGAATCAAATAATTGTTTTTTTTCAACAACTAAATGGTGTTCTTAAATTAATCAAGTTATTTAATAAATTAAAAAGGGGAAATGACAAATGGAATTCAGTTAAAATTTAACTGATATGTACGGTGGGCAAATCAACTGTGATCAATTGAGATTAATGATTTAATTAACTTGAGTTGATTTTTCTAAATATTCGTAAATTGAATGAACTGTGTTAGATAATTGGATAATCCTTGATTAACCATAAATTAAGGGAATTATTCAAATTGTATGGTGTCAAATACTAGTTAATTCCTGATTAACTATGGTTAAAGAAAGGATCAAATTGATTAGACTAAATTAAGTTAATTATTACTCATTTAGTTTCAAAAATGATAATGATCCTATTTTTGGGTAAATAGCATAGTTAATTACTTCAGTATAGTTAGTATTGAAGTTAATTATTTTGTTAATAATTAAAGAGATGATTTTAGTTGGAGTTCAATTAAGAAGTAATAAATGATGATAAATTTGATTGAAGCTGAATAAGGGTGTTATAAAGGGATTTTTAACCCAGGTTTCAAATAAGATTTGTAAATGGATAATTGTAAATAAAATTCCAATTAGAAAAGTTTGACTTAAAGTAAGTATAAGCGGATTTTTGTTGAAAAACCCAAGGTAATAGTTTTAATTTAAGGAATGTCCAAAATAATGCAAGTAGGTTATTAGACGGGGATTTTCATTAAAACCCAAAAGTATGAGTAAAATAATGTGTTAAGTTAAAAGTGGCGTTTAGTGGACATTTCCTTAATGAAAGGAATTAAGTAAAGAAAGTTTGAGAGAGGATTTCAAATACAAGAAAGGGTTTTAAAACCAGATTTGAAATCGAAGGGGAAATGAGATTTTTATGTTAGTGGTTAAACTGATATTATCCTGAGATAAGAACGGGTTGATCAAGGTCTGAGAGGTAACTAAAATATCCCTACTTGGTTGGCTCCACTATTATCGAGGAATGATATTAGTTTGGAATAAGTGGAAAGTGTTGAGATTGGGTTTACCCTATACAAGGAATATCGAACTCTAATGCAAGGTTTTGGAAAATAAATAATATTGCAATATTAGTTTCAAGGAAATAAGAATATTGATTTCAAATTTTATTGAACATTCGTTATCCAATTAGAGTTGATCGAATATAGTATTTGAAGTAGAGTTAGTCAAACATAGTTATTCAGGAAGGGTTGCCATTGCGTACGACTGCTAGCGTAATTCGCAGGGCTGCAGATAGCCTACGGCGGTCGGATGTTTCCTGAGGGAATCAGGCGTAACCATTGTGATCGCTGTGATCTAGAGTAAAGGGAATGAAGTTAAGTCGAGTATTAGTTAATCGATAGGAGTAATCAAGTTAAGTTAGGCAAATTAAATAAATCGAGTTAGTCAAGTTAGAGTTAATCGATCAAAGTAAATCAATCAGAGTTGATCAGAGGAAATTTGGTTTATATCATTAAGTATATACATATATTTTAAAGGGGTCGAGTAAGGTCAAGTGTTGAATCAGCAAACTCATGTTATTCACACATTTGTTATTTGATAGTTAAATCACCGACTATCAAACCAGACCAATACGATTGTTGGCATGGAAAGACCGGGATCGAATTTATATTAGAAAACCATTCTGACCAACAAATACGTGAAGATGGTAATTGAAGATGGAGCAAGTGAAGACCATGGATCTTCATAAGCGGAAGGACTACTTGTCAAATTCCTCTGGCTTGCAACCAGAGTTATTTTGATTTGTGATTCTGTCGCGGTTGAAATCTATGGATTTGCAAGGACTACTCGCTACTGATCCATGGGGTGATTCCTATATGAGACGCAGTAGGAGAGTACCTTCGGGTCATCCTGTTCCTGGATGACTTGTATGGACGGATGTCTGACAGAGTATTTCCAAAGGAATTACATGAGTTGATTTCTCCAAACGTACCATAGTTAATGGCGGAGAAATGGTTATTCTCTAGCCAATAAACTAGAGTATTTTTGTGGGCGTCAATCAAATGTGATCTGGCGGATCTGACGATGTGGCATTCAAAGTGAATGGTGGCCAGATGTTTGAAAAGAAATTCTAGCCTCAAGCCTCATCAACCGGGAAATGACAAAAATCGGGCAGGCAACATGGCTATGTGGGTCGCTCCCATTAGGGTGTATGATCACCTATCTAGAGAAAATCTATTTGCTTCTTTAATCTATATTTCGATGCTGTCCCTTTTCGGGAGGCGGTTGCTGATCCAAACCGTCGGTGATATACATTTGATACACTCAAGCGAAATGAGTGGTCGGTCATGTGAGGGCCGGGTTACAAGACGTTCTTGTTGAACCCAGTGTATTCGCCTCTAGAGATACACGATCGGAAGGTGGTCCCATACCTTGTCAAGGTTGGAATCCAATATCCAATAAGCGCCCGCGGTTTTGGTTTGTATACTATATATGGGGAGCGTGAGATGCAAGTGTTCCTCTAGATTGATATTTATTTGTATTTAGACATTATGATAATATCAGAGCAAGCTATGATTTCAAAACTGTTTTGGGTTATAGTAAGGTAAAAACCGTCCGTGTTTATGTTTGGGCTGTCTTACTATTATCCTTTGATTTCGTGAAAGGATTTTCCAAAGTTAAACAAGTGTGTGTTCTGTGAATTTATCACTGAAAGTATTCCAGACTTACCTGGTGTATTTTTTTTAAATCAAATGTGCTTGGGTCAGACCAAGTATGTTCCAGGTTAGGGTTCGCTTGGAATTTTAGGAGTTGGAAGCAGGAGGCTTCACCGCTGATTATATAAAGTTATTATTCCGCTGTGTTTGACGTATGTGTACTCTGATGATTGGTATGTATATACAGTTTTTGTATAAAGAGATTTGATATTATATTTTCTTCGTTTCGCTATGAGATTCTGATGTGTTCTTCTTCTTTCTTCTATTCTAACATTTTTTCTTTCTTTTCTCACCCTCTAATTTCTTTCTATTGACAATCCAGTGTTTTCGATGCTTGAATAGTCGACATGGTCATTTGATGTACATTTTCGGGGTCGAAAATCCGCTGAGTCGCTACAGTTGTATCAGCGCTATTGGTTTAGAGATAACCTTGGCTCTGTCGTGTGACTCAATAGAGATGGGGTTAGCAATATCCTAGATTGAGTTTGAATAGATATATGAGAGAGCGTATTTGTAATTTGATATAAAATTATTTTGAAATTATCTTTGCCCAATTTATTTTATAAAAGAATAAAAGTAATGATTTTTCAAATCATTATAATATGGGCAAATTATTTGGATTTGTAAATGTTGATGTGTGTGATATGTTTGGATGGTGTGCTCGATCTCATGGATATGAACCTAAACATGAATCAACTTGGTTAAAACCAATATTTGAATAAACCAATCCAGAAAAATAAATCCGAATGGATAATTACAGAAATAAATGGAGTAATTATAAATAATTATAATCTCGTGTGGATTGAATTGTGTGTATAACTGGTTGGATTGTTTGATATGGATGTTTTGAACATAACTGACATTTGGTTGATGACTAATGGAATTCATTTGAGTTGAGAAACAGGTGCTGAAGTACCAATTCAGCTTTAAAATCCGATCAAGAGAGAAATTCTGGAGTTAATTGAATCCAGACTGAGAATAGAGCTGCAAAATAAATGAGCAAGCTCGTATAAATTATCGCTTATCACATAATAACGCTCGCCAAAAGGTACGTCTACGCAAATATGAAATTTTGGTTTTGCTTGGATTTTGGGGATTTGATTTTTCCAACCATGAGAGTCGATGTATACATATTTCTTGAACCTGCGATATTGCAGATGGTCCTCCGTGCGGGGGAGACTCTACCGAAATTTTTCCAAAATTTATGGTGTTAGAATTTTTTTTGAAGATTTTTAGAAAATTATTTTATTTGAAATAAATTGGTTTTAAAAACCACTTGGGTCAGTTTGAATATAAATTTGGTTTTTAAAATTAATTATTTTATACAGATATTGGATTGACGACATTTCTTCTACCTTAGCAATTTCAAGGACGAAATTATTTTAAGGGGGAAGGAATGTAACGACCGGTATTTTCTGCCTATTTATTTGGAATATTTTCATTATTTTAATTATTTAAAATATTGGTTTGAATTTAAATAATCGAATTTAACGATTTTATTTGGAATATCTTAATTAAATAAATAATAAAATAATATTTTAATTTCTAGAATATTTGGGAAAATATAGAATTTGAAATATATTGTGATCGGGCAGTTTAAAGTGGTCAAATATTGGTTATATTGAAAATTTTAGTGACGATTGCGATTCGAAAACGACGGTCGAGCGATATGGTTTATAATTTAATTAAATAACGAGCTGCAGCGGCGCGACAATTCGTGATTTGGCGTTTTGAACTTCAATTGGTCATACCGGGTTCAAAATAAGTCGGATTTCCTCGAAACAAGAAACGTCGGGACCGGTTTGACGATATCTTTCCAATAGTAGAGAAAAATCCAATTTTCGTTGTATAGATTTTATTTTATGTCCAAATCAAATTTTGAAAAAGTCGCTGTAGAATTCCTTTATATATTATATCGTTATTTATAATAAATAAAGGGGTTTTTTTAATTATTTTTAATATCGATTTGGCTTCAAATTTAACCCGGGATATTTTATCTTGGTAATATACGATATTCTGGTCGTGTATGGCCAATTTCAATATTTTAATAGTATTATATTGAGGTATTTTAAAAATAGTTTATTTTATTTGAATTGGCCAGTTATAAAAGGGACTTTATTCAAATGACCTCAGGTTTCGACGAAACAAATTTTATTGGGACCGTAACAGTAAATTATTGCTAGGTTTCAAGTGTCGCGTCAATCGGGGTTATTTTGTGAGCGCGGCAAAATAAAATACAAATAAAAACGATCAATTTGGACGTGTACAAACGTTGTTTGAGCAAACGGACTCGGAATTCGACGAAACAAGTTTCGTTTGGACCGTATCGACAAATTATACTATACCGTCCAGTCGCGTCTCGAACGGGGTTTGTATGTGAGCGCAACAGCGAATAAACGATGTTTAAAATAGCGATAGGTACGAAATAAAAATCGTTAGTCAACATTGTTCGTCACATCGACTTAAATTATATTATTTTCACTTATATATACATCTAAATTTCAGCCATAACCTATCCCCTCCAAATAAAAACAAACAAATTTGCAGAAAAGCCCCTAAACGCAAAACAATTTATAACTTCAAATCCGTAAGGTTTTTGCTAAGGCGACCTGAAGTAAAAGTGTAGATCGAGATGGGATCTACCTACTGATAAAAGTTGGGGGCCATCGGGTGACTGTGGTGGCCGGAATCGGGGTTAAACCGTAGAAAATGACTTTCGTTCTTTTCAGAAATTGGGGAGATTGGGTTGATTTTAGATGTCGGGACCTTAGGGGTTTTGTAGAGGGGAGTTTTAGCTTCGATTTGGCACCAGCCAGAGGTTCTCGGGTGGTCGGAGGAGATCGGGGCGTCGAGTTGAACTGAGATCGACTTTTTCCGGTCGGTTTTGAAAATGGCGTTGGGTTTTGGCCAATTACCCGCGGCCGTGGTGATTACTGGTGTCGATGGTCTGAAGAGAGTGGTGGGGCGTGGCGAGAGCTAGCCAATGGTGGAGGTGCGGTCGGCTGGTGTCACCGTTGGTCAGAGAAATGGAGCTCCGTCCAGTTTCCGTTCAAAGGCGTTTTACTGGTAGTCGGAGGCACGGTGGGGTCCAGGGTTCAGGGCGTAGGGGATGCTCGGTGGGGCGAGGCTGATGGCATGGCGGCGGAGGTTCCGGTGGCCAATGTCGACGGTGGTGGGTTTCTTCAGTTTCGTGTTTGTTCAAGACCGAAGAAGAAAGGGAGAAAGTCGGGCCTGAGAACCTGGTAAAGGATTAAAACGCGTGAACTCCTAATGATGTGCTGACGTGGAATAAATCCCTAATCATTCGGTTTAATGGTAAGATTAAGGATTAGTTAAGTTTATTAATTAATTATTTAATTAGCTTAGTTATAATCGTATATTATATACAAACTTTGAATGCGTGTAACTTCCACATACTTTAACGAAATTTAACGAAACTGGACCCATTGGGATCACAGGGACGAGACCTATCCGACGGCACTGACTAGGCACTGATCTGACGCCGTTGAAAATTGAGCTAATTTTGAATGTCCGTTCAATATTAAAAGCAACGAACGCGTCTACCGTCAACCAGAATAAACACTGGTGAGTTAATTCTCACACCTTCTAGAATCCTGTGATGTGGTACATTCACAGTAAAATATATTTTAAAGTTAACAGTTTAAATTGGTTGATTGGATGCGATGGATGCAAATTGGTTGTTATGGTTTGATTGGTTGCGGTTATTTATATTCCATCATTTATTTAATTCGTATATTTTTATCAACCGATATCTGTGATGCAGAGAAGGACAGGTTGGAGGGATCCGACCGGATTCCTCAAATAAACTGTATTTTATTTGGTTGTGCATATATATGAATTGTTCACCCTAACTGACACCAAAACCTGTTTGTATTCAACATTTTTGTTTGAAATCAATCGACAGTCGTTGATGAAGTAACTTGCAGTAAAGGCCTGAAATAGATTGTTCTAAACACCGGTCTACCGTCAGGTGGATTGACGTTGTTTTACAGTTATAAATTATTTATAACTGAATTTAGGTTTCAATTATTTAATATAAGTAATTAAAATGGGAAATTATATATATATTTTAAATCGAGTTATAAAAGAAATTATTTAAAGGGCTTAAATCAGTTTTAAAAGCAGAGAAAACCACAGAATTTACCTACGGGTGGGTAGAATCAAATAATTGTTTTTTTTTCAACAACTAAATGGTGTTCTTAAATTAATCAAGTTATTTAATAAATTAAAAAGGGGAAATGACAAATGGAATTTAGTTAAAATTTAACTGATATGTACGGTGGGCAAATCAACTGTGATCAATTGAGATTAATGATTTAATTAACTTGAGTTAATTTTTCTAAATATTCGTAAATTGAATGAACTGTGTTAGATAATTGGATAATCCTTTATTAACCATAAATTAAGGGTATTATTCAAATTGTATGGTGTTAAATACTAGTTAATTCCTGATTAACTATGGTTAAAGAAAGGATCAAATTGATTAGAGTAAATGAAGTTAATTATTACTTATTTAGTTTCAAAAATGATAATGATCCTATTTTTAGGTAAATAGCATAGTTAACTACTTCAGTATAGTTAGTATTGAAGTTAAAATTTTTGTTAATAATTAAAGAGATGATTTTAGTTGGAGTTCAATTAAGAAGTAATAAATGATGATAAATTTGATTGAAGCCGAATAAGGGTGTTATAAAGGGATTTTTAACCCAGGTTTCAAATAAGATTTGTAAATGGATAATTGTAAATAAAATTCCAATTAGAAAAGTTTGAATTAAAGTAAGTATAAGCGGATTTTTGTTGAAAAACCCAAGGTAAGAGTTTTAATTTAAGGAATGTCCAAAATAATGCAAGTAGGTTATTAGACAGGGATTTTCATTAAAACCCAAAAGTAAGAGTGAAATAATGAGTTAAGTTAAAAGTGGTGTTTAGTGGACATTTCCTTAATGAAAGGAATTAAGTAAAGAAAGTTTGAGAGAGGATTTCAAATACAAGAAAGGGTTTTAAAACCAGATTTGAAATCGAAGGGGAAATGAGATTTTTATGTTAGTGGTTAAACTGATATTATCCTGAGATAAGAAGGGTTGATCATGGTCTGAGAAGTAACTAAAATACCCCAACTTGGTTGGCTCCACTATTATCGAGGAATGATATTAGTTTGGAATAAGTGGAATGTGTTGAGATTGGGTTTACCCTATACAAGTAATATCGAACTCTAATGCAAGGTTTTGGAAAATAAATAATATTGCAGTATTAGTTTCAAGGAAATAAGAATATTGATTTCAAATTTTATTGAACATTCGTTATCCAATCAGAGTTGATCAAATATGGTATTTGAAGTAGAGTTAGTCAAACATAGTTATTCAGGAAGGGTTGCCATTGTGTACGACTGCTAGCGTAATTCGCAGGGCTGCAGATAGCCTACCGCGGTCGGATGTTTCCTGAGGGGATCAGGCGTAACCATTGTGATCGCTGCGATCTAGAGTAAAGCGAATGGAGTTAAATCGAGTATTAGTTAATCGATAAGAGTAATCAAGTTAAGTTAGGAAAATTAAATAAATCGAGTTAGTTAAGTTAGAGTTAATCGATCAAAGTAAATCAGTCAGAGTTGATCAGAGGAAATTTGGTTTATATCATTAAGTATATACATATATTTTAAAGGGGCCGAGTAAGGTCAAGTGCTGAATCAGCAAACTCATGTTATTCACACATTTGTTATTTGATAGTTAAATCACCGACTATCAAATCAGACCAATACGATTGTTGGCATGGAAAGACCGAGATCGAATTTATATTCGAAAACCATTCCGACCAACAAATACGTGAAGATGGTAATTGAAGATGGAGCAAGTGAAGACCGTGGATCTTCATAAGCGGAAGGACTACTTGTCAAATTCCTCTGGCTTGCAACCAAAGTTATTTTGATTTGTGATTCTATCGTGGTTGAAATCTACGGATTTGCAAGGACTACTCGCTACTGATCCAGGGGGTGATTCATATATGAGACGCAGTAGGAGAGTACCTTCGGTTCATCCTGTTCCTGGATGACTTGTATGGACGGATGTCTGACAGAGTATTTCCAAAGGAATTACATGAGTTGATTTCTCCAAATGTACCATAGTTGATGGCGGAGAAATGGTTATTCTCTAGCCAATAAACTAGAGTATTTTTGTGGGCGTCAATCAAATGTGATTTGGCGGATCTGACGATGTGGCATTCAAAGTGAATGGTGGCCAGATGTTTGAAAAGAAATTCTAGCCTCAAGCCTCATCAACCGGGAAATGACAAAAATTGGGCAGGCAGCATGGCTATGTGGGTCGCTCCCATTAGGGTGTATGATCACCTATCTAGAGAAAATCTATTTGCTTCTTTAATCTATATTTCGATGTTGTCCCTTTTCGGGAGGCGGTTGCTGATCCCAACCGTCGGTGATATACATTCGATACACTCAAGCGAAATGAGTGGTCGGTCATGTGAGGGCCGGGTTACAAGACGTTCTTGTTGAACCCAGTGTATTCGCCTCTAGAGATACACGATCAGTAGGTGGTCCCATACCTTGTCAAGGTTGGAATCCAATATCCAATAAGCGCCCGCGGTTTTGATTCGTATACTATATATGGGGAATATGAGATGCAAGTGTTCCTCTAGATTGATATTTATTTGTATTTAGACATTATGATAATATCAGAGCAAGCTATGATTTCAAATCTGTTTTGGGTTATAGTAAGGTAAAAACCGTCCTTGTTTATGTGTGGGCTGTCTTACTATTATCCTTTGATTTCATGAAAGGATTTTCCAAAGTTAAACAAGTGTGTGTTCTGTGAATTTATCACTGAAAGTTTTCCAGACTGACCCGGTGTATTTTGCTTTAAATCAAATGTTCTCGGGTCAGACCGAGTATGTTCCAGGTTAGGGTTCGCTTGGAATTTCAGGAGCTGGAAGCAGGAGGCTTCACCGCTGATTATATAAAGTTATTATTCCGCTGTGGTTGACATATGTGTACTCTAATGATTGGTATGTATATACAGTTTTTGTATAAAGAGATTTGATATTATATTTTATTCGTTCCGCTGTGAGATTCTGATGTGTTCTTCTTTCTTCTATTCTAACATTCTTTCTTTCTTTTCTCACCCTCTAATTTCTTTCTATTGACAATCCAGTCTTTTCGATGCTTGAATAGTCGACATGGTGATTTGATGTCGATTTTCGTGGTCGAAAATCCACTGGGTCGCTAAACCTGGGCTTTCTGAATAACTCGCGTATATAATAAACAAGTGTTACACAAACACAACATATGCCTCATTCCAATTCAGGATATTCTTTTATTCAAATATTCTTACACTTTGGGAAAGGTTCCCATTAATTTTATCAAAGATAAATTCTTTAAATTTATTCTTTAAGCTTCTTTTGAATATCAATTCAAATTAGTCGGGATTAGCGAACCACATCGAGGTAATCATTTGTTTTATTTCCCAATCCCAACCTATTCATCCCATAAAGTAAAACTGGTAATACTTCATATCTAACACCACGGTGTTATCGGTAAATTCAATTACCATTTCACGTTCAAATCTAATTAGAGATTTAACTATCGCCTAGAGCAAAACTGGTGATACTCCATTCTCGATTATTTCAATCTAATTAAAGATTCATTAAAACTCCACTTAGTTTTAATCTTCCCAAAAATCATATCAATGATTGTTTACTTGGGAAACCATATCATGTCTTTAACTGGGTTAAAGAACCAATGTCATTTAAAACACGGTTCACGATAAACCCAAAATCACATTCCATTAATTATCGGATTAAAGAATAACTGTTATTTAAAACACCGTTCACGATAAACCCGAAAATCAATTCCAATTCAATTCCAGTGAAATACCATTTAATTGGTACACTTCATTAAATCTAAATAAAAAGATTTAATCTTTTTCTCAACTGGGTTTAAGAACAGTGTTAATGAAGACACCATTCACGACAAACCCAAATCACATTTGGTATTAAATACAAGGCTCTGAATAGAAAATATATCGGCTTATATTCAATATCAAATTCTACGACCAACAACTATCGTATTGGAAATAGCGATATAAATATATCTTTCAAATTCCCATAACAATATCTGTATCATCACGAAATCCAACATCGAAATATTCCAAAGACAATTTCGATTCAAATCCATTCCAATTCAATTATTGGAAATTCTGGTTACTTTTAAAACCATTTCAAATCTAATTTATTTATTTTAAAAATAAATGGATTTTAATTCTAGTTCAAAACTAGTTCATTTCGATAAAAATCAATTTTTATCTTTTCAAATTTGGATTTTTTCATCCCAATTCTTCACAAATCAATTCTTATGATTTTACACAAATTATTACTATTTTTAATAATTTTATCAAGGCCCGTACAGTCGATTTCCACCAATGGCCATCGAACTGCACTTACATCGACCTTTTCTAAATTTGATTTGGACATAATTCCAAATACAACCATTAGATTTTAAATCTCTAATATTCATTAGAAAGCTCTTTTCGATACGAACCCAACGGTTCTGGTTTTAGGAGAATCGGACGGTCGGATTTCCCGCAATATCAATTCGAAGTCAATGGTCGAAATTCGCGAACTGCCGCACCGCGGCGCGTTCTATTCAGGCCATTCTATATATATAATATATAAATATTATATATATTTCGTCAATTTTCTTTTAACACATATTATATAAATCGTTTTAAATTCATTTTCAAAACGATTTCAACTTCATATTCAATTTCTAGTCAAAATTGAATATTCCATATCATTAATCTATAAATGGTAATATTTTCAAAACGTTATATTTTGGAATCACTTATTTTTCTATATTCATTTTAAAAACGAATATAATCGATATAAATATCGTTCGCGTCAAAATGGCGCATATCTAACCAACACGGCTTCATATATTTCAATAACTTCGTTATTCTATTCAACAAATGAATATTTTCTTCAACACATGAATATATATTTTTATTCAACACATGAATATTTATTCTATTCGACACATGAATTTTCTTTCTATTCAACACATGAATTTTCTTTCTATTCAACACCTGAATTTTCTTTTATAATATTCCTTATTTTCCAAATTGGAATGAGGCCCAATCAATTACCATATAATGTTAACTATATGGATTCCATACAACATATGTATATAATAGCAACGATAAATAATCAACCATCATCCAGAGTGCACCACACAACTGCATAAGCATTAAATATAAATAATTAACGCTTACACAGTCTGTCAACCCATCGATTGACATACAACTAAACAATCGGGATTAGTGTACGTCAAATATCATCCCAATACCCATGTGGGTTTCAAATCAACAAACACAGATTTTTATTTGTGCAGTTGGGCGATGTGTAAAATTTATTGTCCCAATCAATATCAGTCAAATCGGTGTACATAAACAAATCGTTCGATTTGTAAATGAATATTTATTTTACTTCAACACATGAATCTATATTTTATTTCAACACATGAATATATATTTGATTTCAACACATGAATATATATATTTTATTTAAACACATGAATATTTTTTTTTCAACACATGAATATATATATTTTATTTCAACACATGAATATTTTTTTTTCAACACATGAATATATATATATTTTATTTCAACACATGAATATATATATCACACATCACAATCAACAGTCAAATTTCACAACAAACTAATCAAACAAACAAGTCATCCATGGTCTGTGGACGACGGGTGTCGGGTGCTTCTAAGCACTGTCTACATCCTAGTATATATTTCAACTAGAAAATAAATTTAAAAGTGAGGAGTTCTCACCAAGAGCTAAACCATACGCCACGACTCTTCATATGTAGGAAATCTTCGCCACTCGCCTTTTATCACTTTTGTTGTCCGCATCCACTACATATATAAAAATCGCATTTTTATTATCTGCTTTACATAAAAATCATATTTTTATTATCTACATTATATAAAAATCATATTTTTATTATCTACATTATATAAAAATCATATTTTTAATATCAACATTATATAAAAATCATATTTTTATTATCTACATTATATAGAAATCATATTTTTATTGTCTAAAAATAATTTCTTTATACGATAAAAACCATATCTTTATACTGCGAATAATTATATTCTTTCTATAATATAAAAATCATATTTTTTTGCTCAAACAAATCTATTCTCTTCATGTATAAAGATCATTTCTTTTCGTTAATAACAATTTAATCTTTTTCTACATTAAACAAAATCACTTCTTTTTATAAAAAAGTCAGAATTTCTATAAACAACATTTGTTTTATTTTCATTAGCAAAATCATAACATTTTATAGAAAATAAATTTAAAAAAATAAATTAAAGGGGAATAAGGAACTTACAGCAGGGGGAATTTCCGATCGTCGGAGGGTGCTGGAGGTTGGCGCGGCTGGTCGGAGGTTTGGTGGAGGTTGGCGCGGCTACTCAGGGCAATGGCGGCAGCTGCTTGCGGGTTCGGGTGGTTTTATGGGGGCTAGGGGTTCGGATGGGCGCCTAGGAGGGAGGAGAGAGGAGGGAGAAGAGGGGAGGGGTGCGCTGGAGTGGGGTGGTGGCGGGTGGAGGGGGCGGCGGCCTCCTGGAGCTGGGCGACGGCGATTTTTCCTTCTTCTTTTTTTAAACTGAATCGGGTTTGGGGAGAGAGACAACGGGGGTGGGGGCATTAGGGAAATAAGGGTTGACCCCTTTTTTTATTTATTTTTAATTTTTAAATTCCCCAAAAATTTACCTTTAAATTCAAACCCCAAATTGAACCCACCGACTGTCGCCCCTAGTTAATTACCCCCATTCCGAACACAATGGGATATGTATCATAACCTAATTCGGCTGTTACGATCAGTTTTCGTCAAAATCAAAATATAAATCAGTAAATATTCAATTTGAACGTACATTTCAATTTACTGGGGCCACATACGGACTCTAAAAATTTCAAAAAAATATTTTCTAGCTTCGTATTGACGATACGTTCTAACAAAACTAATTACGTCAAATTCTGAGATACTTTGAAAAATGGCCATTTTCCAGTCGATTAAAATCAACTAAAACTGGTCAAACGCGTTTAACTTCACCACGTTCACATATTGACTCGAAAAATTATAAATTTTGGAATCTAGCAATAATTTGACTTTCCGGATCCAACAAAAGTGGTTTCGTCAAAAACCGAGGTCGTTTGCAAAATTTCTATTTTTAAGGGCCAGAATTCCATAGCGACTATTCTGAATTTTCATCTGGGCATAACTTTTTATCCCTGCTATGAAATTTCAATTTTTCGGATTCGTTGGAAAGATATATTCAAATAGATTCTAATATTCTTGGTTTCGCTAAAATCCGGTTTATTTTGAATCCTGTACATTCATTTGAACTTTGAAATCGAATTTTCAAACTACCGCGCCATTTTCAATTCCTTTTGAAATTATAAATAATTATTTATATTCTAACGACGATTCAAATAAATATCTCCATTCGAATTCTATTCAAAATAAATTTCTCGTCGTTATTATTTAAAATAATTCATTTTAAATATTCAAAATTCATTAAAATTGCCAAAATAAAAATTTTAAATTGGCTCAGATTTCCGGGTTATTACAATCTCCCCCACTTAAAACTTTTCATCCCCGAAAAGGAACGAAGCCGAAAGTTGTTTAACTAATCAACTCAACTTTCATTATTTTCATTACGGCTTAAGTTCTTCAACTTTTCAGTTTCTAAGAACTTTTCAAATTTTTCAAAAATTTGGCTAACACCCTAAATTTTCGAAAAATTTCGCCATAACCTCACCTGCACCGAGAGCTTCGGGATATTTCTAATAGCCCCCCATGGCCCTCACCAATCCAAAAAGAAACAGCCAAGCGGCTCATAAAATCATCCAAACCCAAAGAAATACGATAAAATGTACCTATTTGTCGGGCAAACAATTTTATTCTTCTTCTCTAGCCTCCTTGCTATGACCTGTTCAATGTAAGTACATGTATATGCATGCAATTTCAACCAATTTTCAATTCAGTCCAACATTTGATATAATTTGGCTAAATGGTTCAAATTCTAATTAATCACAACAATAATCAAACAGCACAATCAGCAATCAATTAGTTGATTAACGTTTCAAATTCATAATTTTGATATATATACAAAAATCACGTTTTTGATGCCAAATCACAACAATAAGCCCTATCTAGTTTTCGTTCTCACACCAGTCAATTGGAATCATATAGATATCCCACCTTCGACACTCGAATATAAATGCTGATGATGATGCACCATCATCAGGATTATCCCCGGGTGACTAGAGTGCGATTCTATATCTATCCAGTATATTAAAATTTCAAATACACACGGATCAGACGTATACGCAAAATCTTTATATACTTGATTGTCCAAATCAATATTAATAAATATTCAAATACGTTGAATAAGGTTTAAATTTTCAAAACAAAATTTGTTTTCATTTTAAAAAAATATACTCTTCATACTCGTTCTAAGATACTACTGATCCCATCTCAAACGAGTCATTCTTATTGGATATTACTAATCCAATCTCTGATGAATTCTTTCGTTTGGTTCTAATATGCCTTGTTCTCCGAGTTTTGTAAACCAAGGCTCTGATACCAAATGCAATGTCCCGTATTTTCTGACCATTTATTTGAAATATTTTATTTATTTAAAATATTGATTTGAGTTTAATTTATGGGATTTGACCATTTTAATTTGAATATTTATAATAATATAAAAATACTTTTTAATTTCGGGATATTGGGGAAATGTTAAATTTGTTGTGAAATGTGAACGAGCGATTTAAAGTAGGTTAAATATAGTGTAATACCCTGAATTTTCGAATAATCAGATTAACTAATTATAAGCGGTTCATTCTGATAATGGCGAGGGGTGTTGATGGTGCGTTCCAACCGGGTCATGTGCGTGCATGGATCCCGGTTTGCCTCTGAGGATGTAAGACGCCGTGACATCTATAAATAGGTTTGTGTCATTCAAAGGTTGACACTTTAGGGAATGATACACCCTTTGTGGGGCTGGCACATGGTATTTGTGTATTAGGGAGCCGATCGCGTGGGGTAGGATTTAGGGTACACTTAATTCTGTCTGTTCCGTGGGGTACCATCTGTTTCTATTGGGTGGTAACACCTGTCTGTTTCTGCGTGGTACCGTCTGTTGGGGTGGTAAAGGCCCATTTACTAGTGTACACCTAATTCTAACATTCTGTTTCCGTAGGGATTATTCTGTTTCCATTTATGTCTCTGTTCGGGTGGTAAAGGCCCATTACTAGCATTCTGTTTCGGTACTTTCTGTTCGGGTGGTAAAGGCCCATTATTAGCATTATGTTTCTACACCTTCTGTTAGGGTGGTAAAGGCCCATTATTCTGTTTCTGTTTCTGTTTAGACATTAGGGTAACACCTAATCATGTTATACAAGTAATAATGCAGAGTAGTTAGTAGTGAATCATGCATACACCTTACGTTATTTGTCCTGTCATACCTGTCATCTGTACCATGATCCTCCTATCCACTTTGTATGTCGGTCATGTTTACCTTTATTTATTTACTGGCTAAAAGTTACTGGACTCACCAGACGTATGCCTGACCTAGTTTGTTTCGCCTCTTTTCTTCCGTCCCCCCCCCCACCCCAGGTTCTCAAGGAGGAAACACACAGGTTTAGTCAGGATTTGGATATCATCTTCTAGGAGCTACTTCCGAAGTATGGCTCGGGTCTCTGTCTCTTATATGGCTTGCTCTTTAATATGGGGAATGATGTTTTCTTTTAAAAACCTATGTACTCTAATGATATAAGACAGAAGTGTTTTGTTGTAATAGTTCTATGACTCATGGTATTATGTAACAAAGTATTTTGGAGATTTAATAAAGTTATTTGTTTCCGCTGCAAAAAATTTATATCTGTCTTGTGATATTCTGTGTCTGTTTACCAAAAACGCTCCACTGAAGTTAAGTCATTCCCTTTGTGAGTGACCTTAATGGAGGTGGGGTGTTACACTTGGTATCAGAGCTGAAGATTACCAGATTAGATAAAAGTTTTGAAAATATTTTTCAAAAAGGTTTTAAAAGAAAGTATTTTCAAAAAGGAAAGCCTATTTTGAAAAACGTTCCCCGAAAAGCCATATGTAGTATCCTTCGGTCCTTTGTCTAAAATCTCTTCCTTTGATAGGATTGGCGAATGCTCTCGCGGCTGATGGATAGGGATAGGAAAATTTAAGTAGAAGGTTTAATTTCCTTATTTGGTTATGAAGTTAAGACTCCTTCGGATTCTGGCATTGAGACTCTACACTTTAGTACTAGTCTTGTTTCTGATCCCGTAGTTGTTTCAAACCCCATTTGTGGTTCGGCTCAATTTTTAGTGATTCGTAGGGGTTTGAAATTATCTGTGTTAGGCATCAAAAATTTGAATGTAACATTTGTGTGCTCAAGTCTATAGGCTACGGGTTGGTTCTAAACGGACCAGCTTTCTATGTAGAGGGTCGTTCTAGATTTTGAGAGGAGGGTCGTTAAGTTTCTAACTTGTCATGGGAAGACCCCAAAGTTTCTTGTGACCCGCAAGGGTGTTTTATGCTTAGCTTTCTGAGAATCATTCTGTAATCTGATTTGTACCAGTAGTCTGTAAGTATCTGGATATTTCTGAAGGATACGGGTTTCTACTCGAAGCATGAAGTAGATCTCCAGTTTTGACATTGTTTAATGGGGGTAATTCTTTGGGTGTCAGTCTGATGTTGATTTCGGTCTTCGGGGCTGAGACTTAGGAAATTATTCTCTTAACCGATGTCAAATGGGAATAGAGCTTTTGTTTTAGTTATATCATTTGTTTGTATTCCATCAACCGAATCTTCGACCTTTAGATAGGAAATCCATGGATGTAAACATGTGCTTGGGACATGTTATGTTTGATGGTTACAAGTGGATGCAAGTGTTTGCTAGTGGTTTCTCGTGGATGCATTTACACACACATTAGGCACTAGATCGGCTCAAATCACTTTCATATTGCATATAAATGTGTGTGCATATTTAGGTTAATGGATGAACAATGGTTGTGTTATCATATGGATGTTGCATTTTGATGAATGGTTGAGCACACATGTGGAAATAATATGTATCGATAGGATTCTTTCGCATACATAATGGACGCATGGCACTATCATAGTTTGCATTAAGGAGGTCAACTGAATCAGTAGACCGCCTGATTTTTCATTAGATAAGGGACATATACACACACTTTTTGCATATGTTCATACGGCATTAGAAGTTTTCTAAGGACAATGGATGCTTGTGGATGATGGTTGAGTAGATGGGTGATTGGATGGTAGGACACATTTTTCTTAACTTGAGATTTCGGGGACGAAATCCTTTAAGTAGGGGAGAATGTAACACCCCGAATTTTCGAATAATCAGATTAACTAATTATAAGCAGTTCATTCTGATAATGGCGAGGGGTGTTGATGGTGCGTTCCAACCGGGTCATGTGCGTGCATGGATCCCGGTCTGCCTCTGAGGATGTAAGACGCCGTGACATCTATAAATAGGTCTGTGTCATTCAAAGGTTGCCACTTTAGAGAATGATACACCCTTTTGTGGGGCTGGCACAGGGTATTTATGTATTAGGGAGCCGATCGCGTGGGGTAGGATTTAGGGTACACTTAGTTCTGTCTGTTTTGTGGGGTACCGTCTGTTTCTGTTGGGTGGTAACACCTGTCTGTTTCTGCGTGGTACCGTCTGTTGGGGTGGTAAAGGCCCATTTACTAGTGTACACCTAATTCTAACATTCTGTTTCCGTAGGGATTATTCTGTTTCCATTTCTGTCTCTGTTCGGGTGGTAAAGGCCCATTACTAGCATTGTGTTTCAGTACTTTCTGTTCGGGTGGTAAAGGCCAATTATTAGCATTATATTTCTGTACCTTCTGTTAGGGTGGTAAAGGCCCATTATTATGTTTATGTTTCTGTTTAGACATTAGGGTAACACCTAATCCTGTTATACTAGTAATAGTGCAGAGTAGTTAGTAGTGAATCATGCATACACCTTACCTTATTTGTCCTGTCATACCTGTCATTTGTACCATGATCCTCTTATCCACTTTGTATGTCTGTCATGTTTACCTTTATTTATTTACTGGCTAAAAGTTATTGGACTCACCAGACGTATGTCTGACCTAGTTTGTTTCGCCTCTTTTCTTCCGTTCCCCCCCCCAGGTTCTTAGGGAGGAAACACACAGATTTAGTCAAGATTTGGATGTCATCTTCTAGGAGCTACTTCCGAAGTATGGCTCGAGTCTCTGTCTCTTATATGGCTTGCTCTTTAATATGGGGAATGATGTTTTCTTTTAAAAACCTATGTACTCTAATGATATAAGACAGAAGTGTTTTGTTGTAATAGTTCTATGACACATGGTATTATGTAACAAAGTATTTTGGAGATTTAATAAAGTTACTTGTTTCCGCTGCAAAATTTTTATATCTATCTTGTGATATTCTGTGTCTGTTTACCAAAAACGCTCCACTGAAGTTAAGGCATTCCCTTTGTGAGTGACCTTAATGGAGGTGGGGTGTTACATATAGTTTATATTGAATTATATAAATATATTCGTTATTAAAAATGACGTCAGAACGTTAATTTATAATTATATTATAAACGAACTAGAAATGGCGCAGTAGTTCGTAAATTTCGTTCTGAACTTCAACTGAGTATACAGAATTCGTTTTAAGTCGGAATTCTATGAAACCAGAAGCATTGGAATCTATTTGATTATATTTTTCATATGAAAGAGAAAAATCGAGATTTCGTATTATAATTTGTTAGTTATGTCCAGTTCAAATTTTAAAATAGTCGCTATGGAAATCGTTTATAAACGATAACATTTATTTAATTAATTAAATAAGGATTTGTATATATATTGGATATCGTTAACTCAAAATTTTTATTGTCAAGTTTAGAATCCGTCTTAGTCTTGTTGAGAGCTACATGATCTTTCGTTTTGAATATATCCGATAATATCAGATTATTTAACTGTTTTAGAATTTAAATATATGGTCTCGACATTTTATAAGATTTATAAATAACCAAATAAACATATCAAATATTTATCTCATGCCATAAATATATATTTGGTCCCGGGAACAAGCACGATAACGACTTCGGAAAATAATAATAATTCTTATCTCGACCATGAACATATATCCAGTATTTATCTCATGCCATAAATACAATGAAAACACAATCATATATTCTTGTGTTTGTACCGATACCTAACCAAATGAATAAAACCATTCATTTTGAATTGAAATAAAGACATGTCATGTTCCTTTTCACTAAAATAGTACAGCTCAATTCCCCCTTTAGAACAATGAATCAACAGTAAAATGAAAACAGAACAGAAAATAAAGATTTGAACAACTAATATACATTTTTCTTTCGGCCAATACATATACATCAATCCCAAATTCTTCAAGTGAGTACACATAATAATTTGAAAAAAAGAAATATGCAAATCAAATTCAAACAGACATTGAAATCCAACACTATTAAGCCGTCACCATCTCCATGAAAGCACAACTGCTACCACGAAATCAACCTGAAAAGAAAAGAAGAAACAGCTATGAATAGCTAGGAAAGATATATATTGATATGTAAAGTGAATGATTTGAAGAAGAAAGATACCACATGTAAACAGTAAAATGCAAAATTAAATAAAAAAAACAGTACATAGATCATATAAAAGAAAATTAAAAATATGAATATATTCTGCATCGAATCCACAGTACCGAATAACCAAGTAAGCAATACATGTGCATTATCAATGCACAGGTAAGTGATACAGAAAAAGAGTACCACCAAATCTTTATACAATCAAAACAGATGACATATCTATAGTCAGAAAATCTCATATAAAAGATACAGGCACATGGCAAGTTCAAATCTGAAATCAAATTTAAACAAATTGATAGCTGTACTCAAGCAATAAATACGAACAGACAAGACATTGTAAACCAACAACTCGTAGCTTCTAATCCTATAGGGACAGTTCGGATTGTGCAGGATTGCACATGGAAAATCCAACCGTAAATCTCCATAATACACTGATAAAATATCACACCAAAACCAAGTATCAATCACAAACGGTTCAACTACTCATGGCAGAAATGAATAGGGAAATCACCTAGGATCATATAACACAGCTGTAAACGATAAGGAAAACATCATCTAAAAATCTACGTAGCAGCTAGAATCTAAAACCTATGACATTACAATCGATTTGGACATCGATTCTATCTAAATTTTCAACGGCTATATATACGAAATGTATCCCAGGGTTCCAAAATGCAATTAGAACAACCAGTGTAGAAAAAAACCGAATTCGAAACCACAGAAAATCAAAACAGGAAATTTATCACAAAATACTTATCTGGATTCCAAGTGCAACTCTTCAACTCGGTTTTATTTTTCGAAGGGTTTCATGATGGATTCGTTCGAACCAAGGGCTTAGGGCTTGAAATTCTTCCATCGATGCCGCGAATGGGTTGTTGAGGGACGGTAGTGGCTCAGGGAGGACTGGGGGTCGGCGCGATCTGCTGTGGTCGGAGTTGGAAGTAGAAGCAGATGAGTTTCGGTGGAGGGTTTTCTTTTTCCTCTGGAAATTCTTGTGTGGCGGCTACGATTTTGAAGGAAATGAGGGTTTTGATGTTGTTTTATGGTGGAAAAAGTGGGCGGGTTCAATTGGGGTTGGGCTGAGGGAAAATTAAGTAAGGCCCATTATTTTTTTTATTTTTCTTAGCTTTAAGGTTTTATAAACTTTAAATATTAATTTCGAAAGCATATGTGATCAGAATGCGACGAAACGAAAAACACCGGAACCATGAAGATGAGTACTACGTGATGGAAGGGAAATGAGCAGGGCAGACAGCTGCTGGATTTCTCGGTTAAATTAAACGTTGTTTAATTTGACTAAAACAAGTTGATCTAACGATGGAATCAAACAAAGGTGAGTTAAACTCACTCAGTTCTTCCCGCTTATATTTTATAGGTTGGGTTTTTATTTTCGTGTGTTATGGTTGCTAATGATTTGACTGGTTGATATTCACATATCGTTTGAACTGATGAAATTAAATGTCGTTTAATTTCAGTGAAACCCAAATCGTTATTTTTAACGATTGGTTCCAATTGAGGTAAGTTACCTTATTGGTCACGTTCATAAAATAAACATGTTTTAATGAAATGGATTGTTTTGATTGACTGTTGTAGTTGATATTGAATTGTCGTTATAGACTATTATGAGACCACTATTTATTTGAATTGAATTGTTTTAGATGGTTGATGTGGTTATTGAATATTGACCTGAAATTCACTGTTTGTTTGGTTTAAACCAATGGGTGCTATTGGTTGAGTGATCGACAGTACATGGCCTATGAATTAACCATCGATCTATCGTCAGGTAAATCGACGAGATAAAGTTATAAAATCTATTTTATAACTGGAAATAGATTTTTAAATCTATTATTTTGAATTAAGGTTTGTAAAAAGGAAAAATATTATTATTTATTAATCGAGCTTATAAATTGGTTTTATAAAGGAAATTTTCCGATATTTATCAGATTTATAAGCGAGCAGGTAGAAATTAATTTAATGACATAAATTTGAATAATCGTTTTGGGAGACAATCAAAAAGAAATTATTTAAGTTAATTATATTATTAATTAATTTAAATAAAGAATTATTTGGAATTGGGTAATGAGGTAATCATGTTTTGGATTGACAAAGTCAACCGTTTAACTATATTGAAGATAAGATCAGTTGTTTTGAGTTAATCTAATGAGACGAGATTACGAATAATGGTTTAATGTTAATAAGATTTTAGAAATTAATTATTTAGCAAATAAATAAGCTAATTAATTATACCGTAGTTAACGGTGAAGTGAATTATTAATTTTATTTAAGAGATTACTACTTAAACGAGGATCGTTTATGAAAGTTAATCGAAGTTAAAATGAAATATGATTTCGTTGTGAAAGGAATTCATGAACGGGTTTAGATAAAACCGAAGACTTTATAACAAAATGGAAGAAGAAAATTTAAGCAAATTCGATGGATTGAATTTATGTTTGCTTAATGTTTGAATTAAGTATAAAGGAAATTGAAAATGAAAGGGTTATGTTAAACCATGATTTGTAAACAAGGGTTATAAAAAGGGGATGAGATGTAAAGATATTACTTAATGGAAGTATTAAGTAAAATTGGTCGAAATAAGATTTCAAGCAAGAGGATTAAAAGTAATTTGGTAATGGAGTGAGTGATAGGATTTTTAACATAAATCCAAGAGGAAAATGAAACGTTTAAAGAAGAAAAGGAAAGGTGGTATTTTTCTTAAATGAATTAAGAAGAATAGGTATACTCGAGGAAAGATTTTTATAAAGCATATTAACTAAAATGATGGTTGGATAAGTTGTATTTGGTGTTCGATGAAATGTCGGGTTTTGAATTACAACTGATGTCTACCCAAAGATAGGAACGTTGTTGATCAAGGTCTGAAAGGTAAATAAATACCCCAACTTGAACGACTTCGGGTTTATCTGAGGGTGATATTAGTTTGTAATGGGGAGATGAGTGAAAATAATTCATTATTTCCATATGAGAAATAATAACGCAATATAAGTAAAAGAGTCGAGAATATAAAATGAGTCGTTCTAAGTAACGAAAGAGGAAAGGATTGAAACTTATTATATACATGTATATAATTTGTTTTCCGAAGTAAAAGAAATAAAAAGAGATCATGTGAAATTGGAATGGTGTTTTCGAGATAAAAGGAAATTAAAAGGTTAAGCTTTGGGAATGGTTTATACTAAATAAATAGTTGGTTATTATATTCAAATGATAAAATAAAGGAGATTTCGTAACGTGGTTATACTTGAATAAGATGAGTCGTTTTTTCCAATATGGTTAATAAGAGAAAAAATAGTGAACGGGTTTGAAACAATAATAGAATAAAGACTTGAATATGATTATAGAATATTGTCTTAAATATGAAAGTGAAATAGTTGAAATGATAATCTTACGTCAAATATGTTATTTTTGAAATATTGAAATGTTAAAGAGTTTAAGATTAACTGTCGTTAATCGTTTTAATTAAAGAGGCCATGTAGTGTCGGTACTGAACTGGTAAACTCATGTTACTCACACAATTATTTATTTGATAGTTAAATTACCGACTATCAAAAATCTGACCTATACGATCGTTGGTACGGAAAGACCGGGATCGAATTTATATTCGCAAACCATTCCGACCAGCGAATACGTGAAAGAAAATTACTGAAGATGGAAAAAAGTAAAGACCGCCGATCTTCATGAGCGGAGGAACTACTGATTGAATTTCTCTGGTTTAGCGGCCGGAGATATTTCAACAGTGATTCTGTCGGGATTGAAATCTACGGATTGCAAGGACTTCTCGCAACTAATCCATGGGGTGATTCCTGTATTGGATGCAACCGGAAATATCACTAATATCGGTTCATCCTGTTCCTGGATGACTTGTATGGACGAATGTCTGACAGTGTATTTCCAAAGGGGTCACGTACGTTGATTTCTTCAAACATATAATAGTTGGGTCGCTCCCGACCAGGGTATTTTTGTGGAATGTCAATTAGTGATATTTGGCGGATCTGACGATGTGGCATTCAAAGTGAATGATGGTGTGCTATCAGAAGAAGGAAATTCAGACCTCAAGCCTCACAACCGGGAAATGACAAAAAAATCGGGTAGGCAGCATGGCTATGTGGGTCGCTCCCATTAGGGTGTATAATCACTTATCTAGAGAAATTCCATTTGCTTCTTTAATCTATATTTTCGATGTTGTCCCTTTTCGGGAGGCGGTTGTTGGTCCCAACCGTCGGTGATATACATTCGATACACTCAAATGAAATGAGTGGTCAGTCATGCGAGGGTCGGGTTGCAAGGCGTTCTTGTTGAACCCAGTGTATTCGTCTCTAGAGATACACGATCGGCAGGTGGTCCCATACCTTGTCAGAGTTAGAATCCAATCTCCAATAAGCGCCTGCGGTTTTGATTGTATACTATATATGTGGAGCGTGAGATGCAAGCGTTCCACTAGATTGTTATTTACTTGTATTTAGACATTATTGTAATATCAGAAAAGATATTGGTTTCAAACTGTTTTGGGTTATCGTAAGGTAAAAACCGTTCGTGTTTATATGTAGATTTGGTCTTACGATTATCCTTTTCTTTTGAAAGGATTCTGACTTTAAAATCATGATTGGATGATTTACCCTTAATACTGTGCGAGTTTATCTCACTCTGGTTCACCAGACTGACCCGGTGTTTTGTAAATGCTCGGGTTAGCCCGGGTTTGCAGGTTCAGGTTATTTAACACTACGAAAGGCATGCTGGAGAAGTCCAGACATATTTAGTGTTCCGCTGTGTTGTATGTAAGGGAAGATTATTGTAACTGTCCAGATGAGTTGATGTACTCTGATATTGTAAGTGTTTTCAAAAGCTCTCATTAAAGATTTATTTCCATATTATATTTTGTTCCGCTGCGATGTGAGACTCTGTGTTGTATTGATTCTTCTTCTTCTATTCTTATATTTCTTTCTTTCTTATCTCACCCTCTAATTTCTTTCTATAAACGTTCCAGTATTCTCGGTGTTTTGGAGGATCGGCATAAGATATAGTAAAGTATTTATGTCGATTTTCGGGGCCGAAAACCTTGGGTCGTCACACCAAATGTAACGAAAAGGAATTTCGCCCGATCCGAATCGATCGCTAAACCGACCAAGACCGTTCGAAACCCCTGATTGTTTTGAGAACACGACAAATTGGAACGCAAACAGAAGAACATTTCATTGCTTATTACAACAATTGCATCAGAATACAAGAATATACAGAGTATGAATAAATATTACACAGAAAATATCAGAGATTTAAATTACATTTAAATACATCGCAGCGGAAAAACAATACAAAGCACAACTGAAAACAGATACACGGATACAGAGCTTTCCGAATACCGCTTCAGCTGTAATCAGGATCCTGTGAATATAAATCTGCAAAACCAAAACTACTAGCTGCCCCTGTCAAAATAAGGGCACCCAAAGTTTAGGTTAAAACAATAAACTCCAGGTCAGTCATGTGACTGGTGTGAGAACTAAAACAGTTATTTAAAACTTTACTTTTAATCAGATATATCAAGGGACCACGCCGTATAACACGGAACGGGTTTCCTCCCAAAGAATACCAGTGCATAAAACAACAGCGCAATGCTAAATAAAGAATAATGAAGCTATTATAAGACCCAGGTCCCATCACACAATGCAACACAAGCCGGAGGATAGGGTTTTACGTTATAATAGCCAAAGAATGCTTGATACGCTAAATTTCATCTTTTATTATTACTATAAGTGTATAGTGTCAAAACAATTTCAATCATAAATATTAATCATAGACGGCATGGGTACCATATATCATGTCGCCAATACTAGGCTCTACAATCAAAACCGCACATGTCACGTATTGGAAGTTGGATTTCCATCTGTGAACCAAGGCAAGGGATCGTCCTTACCGAATTCGAGACACTCTAGCCCGTGTCTCATGACCCAGACTCAGGTGGGCCCTTGGATCGTCAGGGCCAGTCCACCGATGTGGATTAAACTTAAACCCTGGACACTGCGTTTCCCCACCCTATGGGGTGTCAATGAGTCCACTGACTCCATCGGCTCCACATAGTCACCGATATATCCGAGGCGCCTCGTAACAGCAACAACCACATAAGTCAAACTCGTCAGGGCGTATCAAACCACTGATGCCACTTCTAGCTAGAAGGAAACGCATGCCCTCTCTGATGTCCTCTCCCGTTTATGGTTCACAATCGGGGTGTGAGGCTCGTGAATCAACGTTACACAAAGGTATGCCACACAGGTCGTGCTTTGATCATCAACCACAAGACTTTGCTTTTCAACAGAAGCCCTGATCATTTGCCACTTAGGCATGCCACACAGGCAATTCACTCCATGCGATTGATATCCACCAATATATAACCGCTGAGCTCGTACGTCTCAAAGAAGGGTGTTAAGCAAGAGAATAAATTCTCCGCCGCCAAACAGATATATATCTAATAGAAATCAATCACACAGAATAAAATCCAATGTCAGACACACAGTACATTTTCAAGTTCGTTCTGGGTCTGAACGAAACCGGAGGCACCTTGTACCTCGCATATCCATCGATATCCAAGTACGTCTGGACGATCACCAACTGATTCCCTCCTCTTGGGTGTATAGCCCAATCAAGATCATCAGTAATCACCCAAATGATGTGAAGACCTCCGGTCTTCAACCACCATCTTCATCCTCGACACCACGTCGAATCAGTTATTCAGAATGGGATAAACCCGGCCTTTCTGAATAACTCGCGTATATAATAAACAAGTGTTACACAAACACAACATACGCCTCATTCCAATTTAGGATATTCTTTTATTCAAATATTCTTACACTTTGGGAAAGGTTCCCATTAATTTTATCAAAGATAAATTCTTTAAATTTATTCTTTAATCTTCTTTTGAATATCAATTCAAATTAGTCGGGATTAGCGAACCACACCGAGGTAATCATTTATTTTATTTCCCAATCCCAACTTATTCATCCCATGAAGTAAAACTGGTAATACTTCATATCTAACACCACGGTGTTATCGGTAAATTCAATTACCATTTCACGTACAAATCTAATTAAAGATTTAACTATCACCTGGAGCAAAACTGGTGATACTCCATTCTCGATTATTTCAATCTAATTAAAGATTCATTAAAACTCCACTTAGTTTTAATCTTCCCAAAAATCATATCAATGATTGTTTAACTTGGGAAACCATATCCTGTCTTTAACTGGGTTAAAGAACCAATGTCATTTAAAACACGGTTCACGATAAACCCAAAATCACATTCCATTGATTATCGGGTTAAAGAACGACTGTTAATTAAAACACCGTTCACGATAAACCCGAAAATCAATCCCAATTCAATTCCAATTAAATACCATTTAATTGGTACACTTCATTAAATCTAAATAAAAAGATTTAATCTTTTTCTCAACTGGGTTTAAGAACAGTGTTAATGAAGACACCATTCACGACAAACCCAAATCACATTTGATATTAAATACAATTCTATGAATAGAAAATATATCAGCTTATATTCAATATCAAATTCTACGACCAACAACTATCGTATTGGAAATAACGATATAAATATATCTTTCAAATTCCCATAACAATATCTGTATCATCACGAAATCCAACATCGAAATATTCCAAAGACAATTTCGATTCAAATCCATTCCAATTCAATTATTGGAAATTCTGGTTACGTTTAAAACCATTTCAAATCCAATTTATTTATTTTAAAAATAAATGGATTTTAATTCTAGTTCAAAACCAGTTCATTTCGATAAAAATCAATTTTTATCTTTCCAAATTTGGAATTTTTCATCCTAATTCTTCACAAATCATTTCTTATGATTTTACTCAAATTATTACTATTTTAAAAAAAATTATCAAGGCCCGTACAGTCGATTTCCACCAATGGCCATCGAACTGCACTTACAGCGACCTTTTCCAAATTTGATGTGAGAACCCGTAACTTCCCCGTGAAGGAAAGAGCGGATACTTTGAGAACAACACACAAATGAACGCAGACGGAAGAACATTTCATTGTTAATTACAACAATTCCATCAGAATACAAGAATATACAGAGTATGAATGAATAAATTACATTCGATAAATATCAGAGATTACAATAAATTACATAGCAGCGTAAAAATAATACAAAGCACAACTGAAGGTGATATACGGATACAGAGCTTTCCGGATATCATTCCAGCCGTAAACCAGGATCCTGTGAACATAAATCTGCAAAACCAAAACTACTAGCTGCCCGTGCGGAAAATAGGGGCACCCAGAGTTTAGGTTAAAACAATAAACTCCAGGTCAGTCATGTGACTGGTGTGAGAACTAAAACAGTTATTTAAAGCTTTATTTTAAAAGAGAGTAATTCAAGGGACCACGCCGTATAACACGGAACGAGTTTCCTCCTAAGAATACCAGTGCATAGAATAAAAAACGCAATGCTTTTTCGAAAAATGAAGCCATTATAAGGCCCAGGTCCCATCACACAATGCAACGCAAGCCGTAGGATAGGGTTTTCCCTTATAATAGCCAAACATGTTTGGTACGTTTAAAACAAATCATTTGATACTATAATAAGTGTATAGTGTCAAAACAATTTCAATCATAAATATAAATCATAGACGGCATAAGTGCCCCCATACCACTACGTCGCCGTACTAGTTCTACAATTAAAACCGCAATACACGTATTGGAAATTGGATTTCCGTCATGAGTCGAGGCAAGGGGCAAGCTCCTCTCCGCTTTCAAGACACTCTAGCAAATGCCTCAGGACTACACACTCTGGGCAATCCTGGGATCCTCCAAGGCCGGTCCTCACTTACGTTATAGGATTAGTTATTCCTGAACACACGTTTCTCGGCCCTATAGGACCTATAATCGAGGTGCCTCGCATCCAAACCACAAAGGTGAAAAGTATATAAATGTCAGGGCCGGTAGGTCACTGACACCACCCATAGCTAGAAAGAAACGTCGTGCACTCCTTGGGTCCTCATCCCGTTTTTGATTCATACCAAGGTGTGAGGCTCGCGAGTCCAGACAACATACGCCTCATTCCAATTCATTAGTCACTAACCGCAAATTAGCAAGAGAATAATTTCCCAAATATTAACCCCGAAGGCCGAAACCAACATCAGATCAATATCCAGGAGACCACTCATCTTAACTAATCTACAGCTAGTTTCTAAAATTCAATTCTTAGGGAAGGATTCCCATTAATTTTATCCAAGATAAATTCTTTAAAATTTATCCTTTAATCTTCCTTTGGATGTCATTTCAAATAAAATTATGGTTTTCCAAACTAGTCGAGATTAGCGAACCACACCGAAGTAATTATTTATTTTATTTCCCAATACCAACCTATTCATCCCATGAAGCAAAACTGGTAATACTCCATATCTAACACCACGGTGTTATCGGTAAAATTAATTACCATTTCATGTTCAAATCTGATTTAAGATTTAACTATCGCTTTGGAGCAAAACTGGTGATACTCCATTCTCGCTCATTTGCCAAATTTGATAATTTGAATTATCAATTCACATTTCAATCTAATTGCAGATTCAATAAAACTCCTTTTACTGGGTTAAAGAACTAATGTCATTTAAAACATAGTTCACGACAACCCAAATCACATTCTATTTATTATCGGGTTAAAGAACTAGTGTTATTTAAAACACAGTTCACGATAAACCCATGAATCAGTTCTATTTAAACCCATTTCAAATCCAATTTATTTATTTAAAAATAAATGGATTTTAATTTCAGTTCAAAAACTAGTTCATTTCGATAAAGATCTATTTTTATCTTTTCAAATATGGAGATTTTCATCCCAATTTTTCCCAAATCATTTCTTATGATTTCACACAAATTACTACTATTTTTAATAATTTTATCAAGGCCCGTACAGTCGATTTCCATCAACGGCCATCGAACTGCACTTACAGCGACCTTTTCCAAATTTGATTTGGACGTATCTCCAAATCCAACCGTTAGATTTCAAATTTCTAATATTCGTTAGAAAGATCTTTTCGATACGAACACAACGGTTCCGATTTTAGGAGAATCCGACGGTCGGATCTCCCGTAATGTCCGTTTGAAATAAATGGTCGAAATTCACGAACTGCCGCGACGCGGCGCATTCTATTCAGGCCATTATATAATATATATAATATATATAATATATATTTCATCGATTTCTATTTAAAACGAAGTTTATAAATAGTTTTAAATTCGTTTCAAAAACAATTTCAACTTCAATTTCGATTCAAATCAAAATTGAATTTTTCCTTATAAATTCGTTTTGAAATTCATTCCTATTCAATTCAAATTTCAATTCAATTTGAATTCATTTCAATTTGTTTTCAATTCAATTCGAATTCGTTTTCAATTCAATTCGAATTCGTTTTAGATTCAATTCGAATTCGTTTTCTATTCAATTCGATTCAAATTGGTTTTCTATTCGATTCAATTCAAATTGGTTTTCTATTCGATTTAGTTCGAATTCGTTTTCTTTTCAATTCAATTCAAATTCGTTTTCTTTTCAATTCAATTCGAATTCGTTTTCGATTCGATTCAATTCAAATTCGTTTTCTTTTCAATTCAATTCGAATTCGTTTTCTTTTCAATTCAATTCGATTTCGTTTTCGATTCAATTCGATTCAAATTTCATTTCAAAATATTCGATTTCGAAATCACTTTTGCATATTCATTTTAAAATGAATAAAATCGATATAAATATCGTTCACGTCAAAATGGCGTCAATCTAATCAACACGGCTTCATATATTTCTATTTTCAAATATCCTATTTCAAATATTTCTATTTCAAAATATTTCTATTTCAAAATATTTCTATTTCAAATATTTCTATTTCAAATATTTCTATTTCAAAATATTTCGTTCAACACATGACTAATCTCAACGGATGAGTACTGTCAACACGTGAACCTTTACTTTATAATATTCTTTATTTTTCCGATTGGAATGAGGCCCAATCAATTACCATATAAAGTTAATTATATGGATTCCATACAACAAATGTATATAATAGCAACGATAAATAATCAACCATCATCCAAAGTGCACTACACTGTATAAGCATCAAATATAGATATCTAACGCTTATAACAGCCTGTCAATCAATCGATCGACATACAACTAATTATTGGGATTAGTGTATACCATATTTTATCCCAATACCCGTGTGGGGTTTCAAACAATCAAACACAGATTTTATTTGTGCTGTTGGGCGATGTGTAAAATTTATCGTTCCAATCAATGTCATTCAAATAGGTGTACATAAACAAACCGTCCGGTTTGTAAATGAATATTTATTTATTCACATTCACGTTAAAAATTATATTTTTAACGACCAAAGTATTTTATTCAACCTATGAATATTCTATTCAGTTCATTTATTAAATAAAATGATATCTTTATTTTTCTAACATATTTTAGAAAATTTCGGTGGCATAACGGCACGATACTAGAAACGGGACGAGGCCTAGCCTTATCCCCGGTCTAGTGAAGGCCCACGCCATTCACACATCAATCAAATCCATTCCATTTCACCAAACAATTCAATTCAAACCAAATAATCTAACCAACTACACAACCAAACAAACAAGTCCATGGTCTGTGGACGATTGTGTCGGGTGCTACTAAACACCGTATGCATCCTAGTATATATATATAACTAGAAAAAGAAATTTTGAGTGAGAAGTTCTCACCGATAGCTATCCAACTTCACGGCACTTCATTTATAGAAATCTTCGTCGTTCTCGCCTTTTTGTCACCTTCGTTGCCCGTAGCCACTATATGTAAAAATCACATTTTCACTTCGCTATTCAATATATAAAAATCGAATTTTTACTTCGCTATTCAATATATAAAAATCTAATTTTTATTTCGCTATTCAATATATAAAAATCGAATTTTTACTTCGCTATTCAATATATAAAAATCGAATTTTTATTTTGCTATTCAATATATAAAAATCTAATTTTTATTTCGCTATTCAATATATAAAAATCTAATTTTTACTTCGCTATTCAATATATAAAAATCGAATTTTTATTTTGCTATTCAATATATAAAAATCGAATTTTTACTTCGCTATATAAAAATCGAATTTTTATTTCGCAATTCAATATATAAAAATCGAATTTTTATTTCGCTGTTCAATATATAAAAATCGAATTTTTATTTCGCTATTCAATATATAAAAATCGAACTTTTACTATGCTATTCAATATATAAAAAACGAATTTTTACTTCGATAGCATAGATAAAAATTCTATTTTTACATTGTTGTTCATATAATAATTTCGCCTTTTCAAATATAAAGATTTCATCTTTTCTAATATATCATTATAAAAATCACATTTTTATTTTTCTACACATATAAAGATGATATTTCTAATATTCCTATCATGTAAAAATTATATTTTTAATTCTCTACATAAACAAAAATCATATTTTTACATCTTCTATATAGTAAAGATTATATTTTTAACACTTGAAAAATATAAAAATCATATTTTTATTACTTTAAAAATATAAAAAATCAGATTTATATATATATTTTTCTTTTATCATCACTAAAAATCAGTTTTTATTATTCTTAAAAATTAATAGAACTCACCTTGGTTCAAGCTTATTTGTCGAAGGGGGAGGGGTTGTATCTGCGCTTGAGGTGGAAGAAGTCGGAGGCTGGAGCGGGCGGTGGGACTCTGGGCTTCGGTGGAGGCTGTTCTAGGTTTGGGAGAGGAGGGCGAAAAGGGGGGGTCCAGCGCGTCGGAGGGGAGGGCGGTGGACAGTGGGGGTTCGTGCGTGGATCGAAGAGGCTAGGGGACGAGAGGGGAAGGGGGAAGGTGGGTTCGAAGGTGGCGCCGATCGATCAGGGGGGGGGCGGTGGCGACTTCGGCGAAGGAGGGTGGAGGGAGGCTGGCCATCGTCGTTCGCGATTGGTTTCCTTTTTTTCCCGAATTAATGAAAACGAGAAGGGGGCGGGGGCAGAAAGTATATAAGGGGAGAAGAGGGTTTTATTTTATTTTTAATTTATATTATTTTATTCAGAAAAGTTGACTTTTTATATACGACCTCTAAACGAGGCCCACCGCCTGTCGTCCATAGCGTATTACCCCCATTCCGAACACAATGGGATATGTATCGTAGGCTGATTCGGTCGTTACAATCAGTTTTCGTCAAAATCAACATATACTTCTATATATTGAATTTGAACATGCATTTCAATTTACCGGGGTCACATACTAACTAGAAAAATTCCATAAAAATATTTTCTAGCTTCGTATTGACGATACGGTCCTAACAAAACTAGTTTCGTCAAATTCTGAGACCGTTTGAAAAATGGCAAATTTCCTGTCGATTAAAATCAACTAAAACTGGTCAAACCCGTTTTCCTTTGCCACGCTCACATATTGATTCAAAAAATTATGAAATTTGGAATCTAGCAATAATTTAACATCACGGATCCAACAAAAGTGGTTTCGTCGAAATCCGAGGTCGTTTGCAAAATGCCCATTTTTAAGGGCCTGAATTTCATAGCGATTATTCAGAATTTTCAACTGGACATATCTTTTGATTCCCGCTATGAAATCTCGATTTTTCGGATTCGTTGGAAAGATATTCACAATTAGATCCTATTGTTTTTGGTTTCACTAAAATCCGAATTGTTTTGCACCCGGTACATTCAATTGAAGTTAGAAATCGAATTATCGAACTACCGCGCCATTTTCAATTCCTTTTATAATTATATATAAATATTTATATTCTAACGACGACGCGTATAAATATATACGTTCGAATTATATTCAAAATAAATTTCTCGTCGATAATATTTAAAATAATCTATTTTAAATATTCGAAATTCGCTAAAATTGCCAAAATAAAAAATTTAAACTGGCCCAGATTTTCGGGTTATTACAATCTCCCCCACTTAAAACTTTTCGTCCCCGAAAAGGAACAAAGTCGAAAGTGGTTTGATTAATCAACTCTACGTTCGATCTGGCTTCCATTCTCCAACTTTTCAGTTTCTGAGAATTTTCAAATTTTCAAAAATTTGGCTAACACCCTAAATTTTCGAAAAATTTCGCCATAACCTCCCCTGCACCGGGAGCCACGGGAAAATCCCGAAATTGCCATATAGGCCTTCTGATCTCAAAAAGAAAAAGAAAAAGCCAATAGGCTCATAAAATCATCATCACCCAAACAAAACAGTAAATTATAGTAAACATGTACCTATTTGTCGGGCAAACAAATTTTATTCTCTGCTTTAGCCTCCTTGCTATGACCTGTTCAATGTAAGTACAAGTATATGCAAGCAAATGCGACCAATTTTCAATACAATTCAATGTTTGGTTCAATTAGGCATAATGGTTCAAAAATTATCAAACAAACAACACAAACATCAATCAAATAGTGAATTAGAGTTTCAAATTCATAATTTTGATACATATACAAAAATCATGTTTTTGATGCCAATTCACAACAAATAAATCTATCTATATAAGTTTTAGTTCTCACACCAGTCTAAATGGAAATATATAGATATCATACCTTCGAAACACGAACACAAATTCTGATGATGATATATCAATCATCAGAATCATCTCCGGGTGTCTAGAATGTGATCCTATATCTATCCAGTATATTAAAACTTCGACTATACGTTCATGACGCGTATATGCAAAACCTTTATATACTAGATTGTCCATATCAATATAAATAAATTATCAAATAAATTTTAAAATGGTTTAGATTTCAAAACAAAATTGTTTTCATTTGAAAAATATACTCTTCACACTCGTTCTAGGATACTACTGATCCTATCTCTAACGAGTCATTCTAATTGGATATTACTAATCCAATATCTAATGAATTCTTTCGTATGGTTCTAATGTGTCTTGTTCTCGAGCTCTGTAAACCAAAGCTCTGATACCAAATGTGAGAACCCGTAACTTCCCCGTGAAGGAAAGAGCGGATACTTTGAGAACAACACACAAATGAACGCAGGCGGAAGAACATTTCATTGTTAATTACAACAATTCCATCAGAATACAAGAATATACAGAGTATGAATGAATAAATTACATTCGATAAATATCAGAGATTACAATAAATTACATAGCAGCGGAAAAATAATACAAAGCACAACTGAAGGAGATATACAGATACAGAGCTTTCCGGATATCATTCCAGTTGTAAACCAGGATCCTATGAATATAAATATGCAAAACCAAAACTACTAGCTGCCCGTGCGGAAAATAGGGGCACCCAGAGTTTAGGTTAAAACAATAAACTCCAGGTCAGTCATGTGACTGGTGTGAGAACTAAAACAGTTATTTAAAGCTTTATTTTAAAAGAGAGTAATTCAAGGGACCACGCCGTATAACACGGAACAGGTTTCCTCCCAAGAATACCAGTGCATAGAATAAACAACGCAATGCTTTTTCGAAAAATGAAGCCATTATAAGACCCAGGTCCCATCACACAATGCAACGCAAGCCGGAGGATAGGGTTTTCCCTTATAATAGCCAAACATGCTTGGTACGTTTAAAACAAATCATTTGATACTATAATAAGTGTATAGTGTCAAAACAATTTCAATCATAAATATAAATCATAGACGGCATAAGTGCCCCCATACCACTATGTCGCCATACTAGTTCTACAATTAAAATCGCAATACACGTATTGGAAATTGAATTTCCGTCATGAGTCGAGGCAAGGGGCAAGCTCCTCTCCGCGTTCGAGACACTCTAGCAAATGCCTCAGGACTACACACTCTGGGCAATCCTGGGATCCTCCAAGGCCGGTCCTCACTTACGTTAGAGGATTAGTTATTCCTGAACACACGTTTCCCGGCCCTATAGGACCTATAATCGAGGCGCCTTGCATCCAAACCACAAAGGTGAAAAGTATATAAATGTCAGGGCTGGTAGGTCACTGACACCACCCATAGCTAGAAAGAAACGTCGTGCACTCCTTGGGTCCTCATCCCGTTTTTGACTCATACCGAGGTGTGAGGCTCGCGAATCCACGCTATACACAAAGCTGCCACGTAGGCCGTGCTTTGATCATCAGCCACAAGGCTTTGCTTTTCAACAGAAGCCTTGATCCATGCAACTGAGCGTGCCACACAGGCAATTCATGCCATGCGATTGATATCTATCGATATATAACCTCTAAGCTCGTACGTCTCAGAGAAGGGCGTTAAGAAAAAGAATAAATTCTCCGCCGCCAAACAGATGTATATTTAATAGAAATCAATCAACACAGAATAAAATCCAATGTCAGACACACAATCCATTTACAAGTTCGTTCTGGGTCTGAACGAAACCGGAGGCTCTTTCCTCGCATATCCATCGATCACCAAGTACGTCTGGACGACCACCAACTATTTCCATCCTCTTGGGTGTACAGCCCAATCAGGATCGTCAGTAATTATCCAAACGATGTGAAGACTTCCGGCCTTCGACCATCGTCTTCATCTTCGACATATCGTCGAATCGGTTATTCAGAATGGGTATAAACCCGGACATTCCGAACAACCCGCGTATATTAAAAACAAATGTTACACAAATACAACATACACCTCATTCCAATTCATTAGTCACTAACCGCAAATTAGCAAGAGAATAATTTCCCAAATATTAACCCCGAAGGCCGAAACCAACATCAGATCAATATCCAGGAGACCACTCATCTTAACTAATCTACAGCTAGTTTCTAAAATTCAATTCTTAGGGAAGGATTCCCATTAATTTTATCCAAGATAAATTCGTTAAAATTTATCCTTTAATCTTCCTTTGGATGTCATTTCAAATAAAATTATGGTTTTCCAAACTAGTCGAGACTAGCGAACCACACCGAAGTAATTATTTATTTTATTTCCCAATCCCAACCTATTCATCCCATGAAGCAAAACTGGTAATACTCCATATCTAACACCACGGTGTTATCGGTAAAATTAATTACCATTTCACGTTCAAATCTGATTAAAGATTTAACTATCGCTTTGGAGCAAAACTGGTGATACTCCATTCTCGCTCATTTGCCAAATTTGATAATTTGAATTATCAATTCACATTTCAATCTAATTGCAGATTCAATAAAACTCCTTTTACTGGGTTAAAGAACTAATGTCATTTAAAACATAGTTCACGACAACCCAAATCACATTCTATTTATTATCGGGTTAAAGAACTAGTGTTATTTAAAACACAGTTCACGATAAACCCATGAATCAGTTCTATTTAAACCCATTTCAAATCCAATTTATTTATTTAAAAATAAATGGGTTTTAATTTCAGTTCAAAAACTAGTTCATTTCGATAAAGATCTATTTTTATCTTTTCAAATATGGAGTTTTTCATCCCAATTTTTTCCAAATCATTTCTTATGATTTTACACAAATTACTACTATTTTTAATAATTTTATCAAGGCTCGTACAGTCGATTTCCATCAACGGCCATCGAACTGCACTTATAGCGACCTTTTCCAAATTTGATTTGGACGTATCTCCAAATCCAACCGTTAGATTTCAAATTTCTAATATTCGTTAGAAAGATCTTTTCGATACGAACCCAACGGTTCCGGTTTTAGGAGAACCCGACGGTCGGATCTCCCGTAATGTCCGTTTGAAATAAATGGTCGAAATTCACGAACTGTCGCGGCGCGGCGCGTTCTATTCAGGCCATTATATTATATATATAATATATATTTCGTCGATTTCTATTTAAAACGAAGTTTATAAATAGTTTTAAATTCGTTTCAAAAACAATTTCAACTTCCATTTCGATTCAAATCAAAATTGAATTTTTCCTTATAAATTCGTTTTGAAATTCATTCCTATTCAATTCAAATTTCAATTCAATTTGAATTCATTTCAATTCAATTTGAATTCATTTCAATTCGTTTTCAATTCAATTCGAATTCGTTTTCGATTCAATTCGAATTCGTTTTCGATTCAATTCGAATTCCTTTTCTATTCGATTCGATTCAAATTTGTTTTCTATTCGATTCAATTCAAATTGGTTTTCTATTCGATTTATTTCGAATTCGTTTTCTTTTCAATTCAATTCAAATTCGTTTTCTTTTTAATTCAATTCGTTTTCGATTCGATTCAATTCAATTTCGTTTTCTTTTCAATTCAATTCGAATTCGTTTTCTTTTCAATTCGAATTCGTTTTCGATTCAATTCGATTCAAATTTCATTTCAAAATATTCCATTTCGAAATCACTTTTCAATATTCATTTTAAAATGAATAAAATCGATATAAATATCGTTCACGTCAAAATGGCGTCAATCTAATCAACACGGCTTCATATATTTCTATTTTCAAATATCCTATTTCAAATATTTCTATTTCAAAATATTTCTATTTCAAAATATTTCTATTTCAAATATTTCTATTTCAAATATTTCTATTTCAAAATATTTCGTTCAACACATGACTAATCTCAATGGATGAGTACTATCAACACGTGAACCTTTACTTTATAATATTCTTTATTTTTCCGATTGGAATGAGGCCCAATCAATTACCATATAAAGTTAATTATATGGATTCCATACAACAAATGTATATAATAGCAACGATAAATAATCAACCATCATCCAAAGTGCACTACACTGTATAAGCATCAAATATAGATATCTAACGCTTATAACAGCCTGTCAATCAATCGATCGACATACAACTAATTATTGGGATTAGTGTATACCATATTTTATCCCAATACCCGTGTGAGGTTTCAAACAATCAAACACAGATTTTATTTGAGCTGTTGGGCGATGTGTAAAATTTATCGTCCCAATCAATGTCATTCAAATAGGTGTACATAAACAAACCGTCCGGTTTGTAAATGAATATTTATTTATTCACATTCACGTTAAAAATTATATTTTTAACGACCAAAGTATTTTATTCAACCTATGAATATTCTATTCAGTTCATTTATTAAATAAAATGATATCTTTATTTTTCTAACATATTTTAGAAAATTTCGGCGGCATAACGGCACGATACTAGAAACGGGACGAGGCCTAGCCTTATCCCCGGTCTAGTGAAGGCCCACGCCATTCACACATCAATCAAATCCATTCCATTTCACCAAACAATTCAATTCAAACCAAATAATCTAACCAACTACACAACCAAACAAACAAGTCCATGGTCTGTGGACGATTGTGTCGGGTGCTACTAAACAACGTCTGCATCCTAGTATATATATATAACTAGAAAAAGAAATTTTGAGTGAGAAGTTCTCACCGATAGCTATCCAACTTCACGACACTTCATTTATAGAAATCTTCGTCGTTCTCGCCTTTTTGTCACCTTTGTTGCCCGTAGCCACTATATGTAAAAATCACATTTTCACTTCGCTATTCAATATATAAAAATCGAATTTTTACTTCGCTATTCAATATATAAAAATCGAATTTTTATTTCGCTATTCAATATATAAAAATCGAATTTTTACTTTGCTATTCAATGTATAAAAATCGAATTTTTATTTCGCTATTCAATATATAAAAATCGAATTTTTATTTCGCTATTCAATATATAAAAATCGAATTTTTACTTCGCTATTCAATATATAAAAATCGAATTTTTATTTCGCTATTCAATATATAAAAATCGAATTTTTACTTCGCTATTCAATATATAAAAATCGAATTTTTATTTCGCTATTCAATATATAAAAATCGAATTTTTATTTCGCTATTCAATATATAAAAATCGAATTTTTATTTCGCTATTCAATATATAAAAATTGAATTTTTACTATGCTATTCAATATGTAAAAAACGAATTTTTACTTCGATAGCATAGATAAAAATTCTATTTTTACATCGTTGTTCATATAATAATTTCGCCTTTTCAAATATAAAGATTTTATCTTTTCTAATATATCATTATAAAAATCACATTTTTATTTTTCTACACATATAAAGATGATATTTCTAATATTCCTATCATGTAAAAATTATATTTTTAATTCTCTACATAAACAAAAATCATATTTTTACATCTTCTATATAGTAAAGATTATATATTTAATACTTTAAAAATATAAAAATCATATTTTTATTACTTTAAAAATATAAAAAATCAGATTTATATATATATATATATTTTCATCATCACTAAAAATCAGTTTTTATTATCCTTAAAAATTAATAGAACTCACCTTGGTTCAAGCTTATTTGTCGAATGGGGAGGGGCTGTATCTGCGCTTGAGGTGGAAGAAGTCGGAGGCTGGAGCGGGCGGTGGGACTCTGGGCTTCGGTGGAGGCTGTTCTAAGTTTGGGAGAGGCGGGCGAAAAGGGGGGTCCAGCGCGTCGGAGGGGAGGGCGGTGGACAGTGGGGGTTCGTGCGTGGATCGAAGAGGCTAGGGGAGGAGAGGGGAAGGTGGGTTCGGAGGTGGCGCCGATCGATCAGGAGGGGGGGCGGTGGCGACTTCGGCGAAGGAGGGTGGAGGGAGGCTGGCCATCGTCGTTCGCGATTGGTTTCCTTTTTTTCCCGAATTAATGAAAACGAGAAGGGGGGGCCAGAAAGTATATAAGGGGAGAAGAGGGTTTTATTTTATTTTTAATTTATATTATTTTATTCAGAAAAGTTGACTTTTTATATACGACCTCTAAACGAGGCCCACCGCCTGTCGTCCATAGCGTATTACCCCCATTCCGAACACAATGGGATATGTATCGTAGGCTGATTCGGTCGTTACAATCAGTTTTCGTCAAAATCAACATATACTTCTATATATTGAATTTGAACACGCATTTCAATTTACCGGGGTCACATACTAACTAGAAAAAATCCAGAAAAATATTTTCTAGCTTCGTATTGACGATACGGTCCTAACAAAACTAGTTTCGTCGAATTCTGAGACCGTTTGAAAAATGGCCAATTTCCTGTCGATTAAAATCAACTAAAACTGGTCAAACCCGTTTTCCTTTGCCACGCTCACATATTGATTCGAAAAATTATGAAATTTGGAATCTAGCAATAATTTAACATCACGGATCCAACAAAAGTGGTTTCGTCGAAATCCGAGGTCATTTGCAAAATGCCCATTTTAAGGGCCTGAATTTCATAGCGACTATTCAGAATTTTCAACTGGGCATATCTTTTGATTCCCGCTATGAAATCTCGATTTTTCGGATTCGTTGGAAAGATATTCACAATTAGATCCTATTGTTTTTGGTTTCACTAAAATCCGGATTGTTTTGCACCCGGTACATTCAATCGAAATTTGAAATCGAATTATCGAACTACCGCGCCATTTTCAATTCCTTTTATAATTATATATAAATATTTATATTCTTACGATGACACGTATAAATATACACGTTCGAATTATATTCAAAATAAATTTCTCGTCGATAATATTTAAAATAATCTATTTTAAATATTCGAAATTCGCTAAAATTGCCAAAATAAAAATTTTAAACTAGCCCAGATTTTCGGGTTATTACATTTGATTTGGACATAATTCCAAATCCAACCGTTAGATTTCAAATCTCTAATATTCATTAGAAAGATCTTTTCGATACGAACCCAACGGTTCTGATTTTAGGAGAATCCGACGGTCAGATCTCCCGCAATATCAATTCAAAGTCAATGGTCGAAATTCGCGAACTGCCGTGGCGCAGCGCGTTCTATTCATGCCATTCTATATATATTTCAACTTCATATTCAATTTCTAGTCAAAATTGAATATTCCATATCATTAATCTATAAATGATAATATTTTCAAAACATTATATTTTGAAATCACTTCTTTTTCTATATTCATTTTAAAAACGAATATAATCGATATAAATATCGTTCGTGTCAAAATGGCGCTTATCTAACCAACACGGCTTTATATATTTCAATAACTTCGTTATTCTATTCAACAAATGAATATTTTCTTCAACACATGAATATATTTTTTTATTCAACACATGAATATTTATTCTATTCAACACATGAATTTTCTTTCTATTCAACACATGAAATTTCTTTCTATTCAACACATGAATTTTCTTTCTATTCAACACATGAATTTTCTTTTATAATATTCCTTATTTTCCAAATTGGAATGAGGCCCAATCAATTACCATATAATGTTAATTATATGGATTCCATACAACACATGTATATAATAGCAACGATAAGTAATCAACCATCATCCAGAGTGCACCACACAACTGCATAAGCATTAAATATAAATAATTAACGCTTGCACAGTCTGTCAACCCATCGATTGACATACAACTAAACAATCGGGATTAGTGTACGTCATATCATCCCAATACCCGTGTGGGGTTTCAAATCAACAAACACAGATTTTTATTTGTGCAGTTGGGCGATGTGTAAAATTTATCGTCCCAATCAATATTAGTCAAATCGGTGTACATAAACAAATCGTTCGATTTGTAAATGAATATTTATTTTACTTCAACACATAAATCTATATTTTATTTCAACACATGAATATATATTTGATTTCAACACATGAATATATATATTTTATTTCAACACATGAATATATATATTTTATTTCAACACATGAATATATATATTTTATTTCAACACATGAATATATATCACACATCACAATCAACAGTCAAATTTCACAACACAGCAATCAAACAAAAAGTCATCCATGGTCTGTGGACGACGGGTGTCGGGTGCTGCTAAGCACCGTCTGCATCCTAGTATATATTTCAACTAGAAAATAAATTTAAAAGTGAGGAGTTCTCACCAAGAGCTAAACCATACGCCATGACTCTTCATATGTAGGAAATCTTCGCCACTCGCCTTTTATCACTTTCGATGTCCGCATCCACTACATATATAAAAAATCACATTTTTATTATCTACTTTATATAAAAATCATATTTATATTATCTACATTACATAAAAATCATATTTTTATTATCTACATTATATAGAAATCATATTTTTATTATCTACATTATATAAAAATCATATTTTTATTATCTAAAAATAATTTCTTTATATGATAAAAACCATATCTTTATACTGCGAAAAATTGTATTCTTTCTATAATATAAAAATCATATTTTTTTGCTTAAACAAATCTATTCTCTTCATGTATAAAGATCATTTCTTTTCGTTAATAACAATTTAATCTTTTTCTACATTAAACAAAATCACTTCTATTTATAAAAAAGTCAGAATTTTTATAAACAACATTCGTTTTATTTTCATAAGCAAAATCATAACATTTTATAGAAAAAAAATTAAAAAAAATTAAATTAAAGGGGAATAAGGAACTTACAGCAGGGGGTAATTTCCGATCGTCGGAGGGTGCTGGAGGTTAGCGCGGCTGGTCGGAGGTTTGGTGGAGGTTGGCGCGGCTACTCAGGGCAATGGCGGCAGCTGCTTGCGGGTTCGGGTGGTTTTATGGGGGCTAGGGGTTCGGATGGGTGCCTCGGAGGGAGGAGAGAGGAGGGAGAAGAGGGGAGGGGTGCGCCGGAGTGGGGTGGTGTCGGGCGGAGGGGGCGGCGACCTCCTGGAGCTAGGCGACGGCGATTTTTCCTTTTAAAAAAAAACTGAATCGGGTTTAGGGAGAGAAACAACGGGGGGGCATTAGGGAAATAAGAGTTGACCCCTTTTTTTATTTATTTTTAATTTTTAAATTCCCCAAAAAGTATCCTTTAAATTCGAACCCCAAATTGAACCCACCGACTGCCGCCGCTAGCTAATTACCCCCATTCCGAACACAATGGGATATGTATCGTAACCTAATTCGGCTGTTACGATCAGTTTTCGTCAAAATCAAAATATAAATCAGTATATATTCAATTTGAACGTACATTTCAATTTACTAGGGCCACATACGGACTCTAAAAATTCCCAAAAAATATTTTCTAGCTTCATATTGACGATGCGGTTCTAACAAAACTAATTTCATCAAATTCTGAGACCGTTTGAAAAATGGCATTTTCCAGTCGATTAAAATCAACTAGAACTGGTCAAACGCGTTTAACTTCGCCACGCTCACATATTGACTCGAAATATTACGAATTTTGGAATCTAGCAATAATTTGACATCCCGGATCCAACAAAAGTGGTTTCGTCGAAAACCAAGGACATTTGCAAAATTTCCATTTTTAAGGGCCAGAATTCCATAGCGACTATTCTGAATTTTCATCTGGGCATAACTTTTTATCCCCGCTATGAAATTTCAATTTTTCGGATTCGTTGGAAATATATTTTCAAATAGATTCTAATATTCTTGGTTTCGCAAAAATCCGGTTTATTTTGAATCCTGTACATTCATTTGAACTTTGAAATCGAATTTTCAAACTACCGCGCCATTTTCAATTCCTTTTGAAATTAAAAATAATTATTTATATTCTAATGACGATTCAAATAAATATCCCCGTTCTAATTCTATTCAAAATAAATTTCTCGTCGTTATTATTTAAAATAATTCATTTTAGATATTCAAAATTCATTAAAATTGCCAAAATAAACAAATTTAATTGGCTTAGATTTCCGGGTTATTACAATTATAGCTCGGGATGGGCTTTATTATTATTGCATGTGCACATTTCTTATGATTTTCTTGATAAGTTGGATTTGATGATTTTAACTCGATCCGGATGATCGTACATTTGCAAAGAGCATTTTGATTTTTAATCCATCATATTGTGAGATTTAGACGTTTTGGAGTGAGGTACTCCCTTTATTGATTACATTGTTTTATCTATGAAGCATGTTATGAGTATCTTATAGTTTGTATGATAAATGCAATGAGGATTTTCTTGAGTTATGATACTCCGACTTGATTTATTATGAGTATCATATTGATTTACAAATGATATTTGTTATGAGTAACATGTTGGTTTATACACGGTGCTCTTTGTTGATTCATTTTATCGTATTATTTTATAGATGATAAATGCCATATAGATTTAATTGGCTCATCGTTAATTTAATTTATCATAATGTTCTTAAATATGATAAATTTTATAAGGATTTATTGGCTTTGACTCAAATTGTTATATTTATTATAAATATCATATTGGCTTATATGTGATATCCTATCTAATTTTATCATATTTTCTAAAGTTCTCATTAACTGAATCATATTTATATATATATATATGATACATTTATTTTAAAAACGGGGAGTAGGTAACCTGAATAGGTATTATATGGGATAAGGTTGGAATTCTAACAATTGAGCAATCAAAGTTCGAAATTTTCTGCTGATACAATTTAAATAAGTCGGGGTAGATTACATAAATTTCAAACTATATGTGTTAGATACTTAAGTAATAAAAGAAGTGAGATGCAACGTTAGAAGTTTGTACTGTTGAATAAGTAAATTGCGAGGACGCAATTTCAATTAGGGGAGTCTGTAACAACCTGAATTTTTTGATGGTGAATGTAACGACTTAGACATTTTGACGTTTAAAGTATAAAATAAATTAAGATTTAACCTTTTAAATTATTTCTATAATTTTTATTTTATTAAGTGGGTTGGAGGAAGGTTTAATAGATTTGTATTTATTTGCATTCATTTTTAAAATGGAATTCTTTTCGAAGATTATTCCAAACGAGATTGTTTTGTCAAGTACAAACGATATTAACGGTATTAGCTGACTTGGTTTTACTTAAATAAGGGAATAATAATAATAATAATAATAATATGTAATCCATTGTGATTAGAGAACAGGAAGCCTAATTTACTTTAAAACTGGACATCAAATGGGACTGTATTTAATCCCTTTTAGTGTAAAATTATTTGATATTTGCATTAAGCATGTTGGCATTAAACGAAATGGGAATTTCAAATTATTAAATATTTGAAAATTGGCTTTTAAATACAAACTTAGAAATTTAACGAAGATCACATTTACTTGACTCGTATAAAATCGGGTAGTGCCAAATTTATTTGATAAGTTATAAACTATTTTATTTTATTTGTTTGAATTCAAATTTTATTTAGCTTGAGAATTTGTTTTATAATTTATTTGGATTTGAATTTGGCTTTGAAAAATTATCTTAGATATGTATTTAAAAATGTAAATATACTTGCATGGCATTGTAAATATAGTATAATATATGGTATGCGTAAAGTAAATTAACTATTTATTTTTGTTGCCAATTGTTTTTAGTTTGCTGTATATGGTGCGCACTTCTCCATTTTCCCCGATTTGGGTTAATGCGTGTCCCTATTTCTGGATTTTTCTTCATTCATTTATTTAACTTGTCACTTCCTTTTTTGGGGGGGGAGGGTGGGGGGGGCTCAGGAGCTGAATTTCCACTTCCCCTCAATGAAACAATCATGGAGCTGCTAAATTCGATCCCCTCCTCATTCGATCGCCTCCATCAAACCGGGTCTCCACTCTTAACTCTAGGCTCCCGAAGACTACCTTCCTCTCCCTGGTTAAGGCCTTGAGCCGACATCAACAACCGGAGCTGAGGCACGACCGCCGCCAGAAGCGTTCCACTCTTGAACGTCGGTCCAACGCGCGGTGAAGTCCTCCTCCACGTCTCTTCGTTTGAAACTGAGAACCCAAAGAATGGGATGCCTCCTGTCTTTTACACCACTGGTTGAGATCCGAGACCTTCGGTTGATCGAGAACTCTACCAGTTGGAAACGGTATGGTTTTGATTTTTTGATTTAAACTTTTCAATTCTTGAATTCCAGTTTTATTAGTGTATTTCTGATTTGTCAATGTGGTACTTTGATTGGGTCGATATTCTAACAACATCAATCTGAAATTTTCGACTTGTCCAACATTTTTCTTGGACATTGTATTTTTCAGTGCTGGTTATTTTCTTATATGCATGTTGCTTCATATATCTCGTTGTTCCCTGTTTTACGTGGCACTAGAGAAAACCCAAAACTATGGATTTGCAGATTGAATTAAACCCTGTTTTATATAAGTATGCAGTTGTATACAATCGGTGTGCTCTTAACATTATACAATTCAATTTATAATTTCTGGGTCTGATAACTTGGCCGACAAATCCTCATCTTTTGTCAATTATGGCATGCGTCTTACTTGAGTCAATTTATACTTTGAAAATATTGCACCATGTAATAATTTTGCCTCACGCCTGTTAGTATATTTAGACTTGGTCTTTGGAATTAGTCAGAATAAGATTCAGTAATGCAGGAGTATTTGCAGTTGAATAGTTCTTTACTTATTTAAGCTCTTTATTTGTTTTCGTATGTAGAAAGATCTCCTAATAAGTAGGAGGCAGTTTGCTTTTGTAATTGGCTATTTAAAGTCATCTAAGTAATAACAGACTAGAGTATTTTTTGTTCTCATCACTCAGTTTTCTTAATCTCTGTTATAACATATTGGTATCAGAGCTACGTTTGAATCTGGGTGGTGAGAATTAAAAAGAATAAGACATGTCAGGAGAAGGACAAAACATGTTGGCAATACCTAAGTTCGATGGAGATTTCGAACACTGGAGCATGCTGATGGAAAATCTCCTGAGGTCGAAACAGTGGTGGGATTTGATAGAGAGAGGCTATGTTGAGCCAGCTCGAGGAGAGATTCTCAATGGAGCACAAAGACAAGAGTTAGCAGACAAGAAGCTAAAAGATTTGAAGGTGAAGAACTATTTGTTTCAAGCGATTGACAAATCCATTTTGAAGACCATAATTAAGAAAGACACAGCCAAACAATTATGGGATCCATTGAAAACAAAGTACCAAGGAAACGAGCGTGTGAAGCGAGCACAACTTCAACGCTTAAGAAGGGATTTCGAAATCTTAGAGATGAAGGAAACAGAAAGCGTCACCGATTACTTCTCGAGAGTGTTGCTCATTGCTACGGACATGAGAAATCTTGGGGAAGAAATGCAAGACACCAAGATTGTTGAGAAGATCCTACGGACGCTCTCGGAGAAGTTTACATACATAGTATGTTCAAATGAAGAATCCAAGGATATAGACAGCCTGTCGGTGGATGCTCTTCAAAGTTCGCTTTTGTGTCATGAGCAGAAGATCACGAGGCACTCTAAAGGATCCAATAATGATGAACAAGTGCTGAAGGTAACGTCTGAAGCGAGTGGAGCAAGAGGTAGAGGAAGAGGAGGCTCATTCCGAGGATGTGGCAGAGGACGTGGCAGAGGAGGATCATTTAACAAAGCACTGGTGGAGTGTTATAAGTGTCACAAGCTAGGACACTTTCAATTCGAATGTCCTACCTCAGAGAAGCAAGCAAATTACATAGAGTCCAATGAAGAGGAGGAGCTTCTGTTAATGGCTCATGTGGAACTGAAGGGGTCTAAAGTGGAAGATTTGTGGTTTCTAGACAGTGGATGCAGTAACCACATGACTGGAACGAAGAAGTGGTTCTTTGAGATCGATGAAAGCTTTCGACACTCGGTGAAACTCGGGAATAATGCAAGGATGATAGTACAAGGAAAAGGAAGCATAAAAATCAAGGTAAATGGCTTGGTTCAAGTTATTCAAGACAGGTACTACGTCCCCGGGCTGAGCAACAATCTTCTGAGCATGGGACAACTGCAAGAGAGGAACCTTGCAATTCTAATACAAGATGGCATATGTAAAATCTTCCATCCGTCTATGGGGCTCATCATTGAAACCCAAATGAGTACAAACCGGATGTTCATAATTCTTGCACAAATGGTAGGCTCGGATTCTTGTTTCCAGATGGAAACACCAAGTGATACACATCTTTGGCACTGCAGGTTTGCCCATTTAAATTACAAAAGCCTGAAGACTCTAAGCTCCAAAGGAATGGTGGAGGGGCTTCCTCCCATTGGTTCATACAAGAAGGTGTGTGAAAATTGCCTTGTCGGAAAACAGAAAAGAGAATATATCCCAAATAAAAGTACATGGAGAGCCTCAAAAACTTTGTAGTTGATACATGCTGACATATGCGGTCCAATCACCCCAGCTTCCATTGGCCATAAGAGGTATCTTCTCACTTTCATTGATGATTACTGTAGAAAAATGCGGAGCTATTTGATTGCAGAAAAATCAGAAGCATTTTTAATGTTCAAAAACTACAAAGCCGGCGTGGAGAAAGAATCGGGTTTGTCGGTGTGCGGTTTAAGAACAGACAGAGGAGGGGAGTTCTGCTCAAAGGAATTTGAAGATTTCTGCAAGTCTCATGGCATCAAACGACAATTGACAGTGGCCTACACGCCTCAACAAAACGGAGTGGCTGAAAGAAGAAATCAAACAATTATGAATTTGGTCTGTAGCACATTGTCAGAGAGGAAAATGCCTAAAGGTTTTTGGGCAGAAGGAGTCAAGTGGATAACTTATGCCCTCAACCGTAGTCCCACAACTGCATTGCAAGATCAAACGCCAGAAGAAGTTTGGAGTTGTATGAAACCCAATGTTAAACACTTGAAAGTCTTCGGGTGCATTGGACACGTTCACATACCAGAGGCAAAGCGAACAAAACTTGATGATAAAAGCTGTAAGTGCGTCTTTCTTGGAGTTAGTGAAGAATCAAAGGCATATCGAATGTACAATCCCATTTCTAAAAAAATCATGGTGAGTAGAGATGTGGTCTTTGAAGAAGAAGAAAATTGGGATTGGGGAAGGAATAATGAAGGTGTGAGCAATCAGTCAACTGTACTTACGTGGGAGAATGGTGGAGAAAGTATGCCTGATGAAGAAGAGTACTTCCAAGAAGAAAGTGCGGGTCTTGAAAATGACAATGAAGGAATTACTGTAGCGGACGTAGCAGATCATGAAGGTGTGGGCTCCAACCTTGAAGCACGTGAAAGACGAAAAAGAGCACCTCCCAATTATCTGCGGGATTATGAATGTGGACAAGCTCTGATAGATGAAGAAATCGTTGCTTATGTCACTAACGATTACTTGCTCCATGATCATGCCTTACAAGTTGTCACTGCACTCAGTGATCCCACAACATATGATGATGCTGTAAGGTATCCTGAATGGAGAGAAGCCATGAAAGCAAAGATTGAATCCATCGAAAGAAATCAGACTTGGGAGCTTTCGACATTACCCAAAGATGCAAAAACAATTGGAGTCAAGTGGGTATTTAAGACTAAATACAATGAAGATGGCGAGATAGACAAGTTCAAAGCCAGGTTGGTCGCCAAGGGGTATGCACAGAGGTTTGGGACTGATTATAATGAAGTTTATGCACCTATGGCAAGATGGGATACTATTCGAATCATCATTGCTACTACAGCATACAAAAACTGGAGTATTTATCAGCTTGACGTGAAGAGTGCATTTCTACATGGGGAGCTACATGAAGTTGTTTATGTTGACCAACCACAAGATTTCATAAAGAAAGGAAGTGAAGGGAAAGCTTACAAACTGAAAAAGGCTTTGTACGGTTTAAAGCAAGCACCGAGGGCTTGGTTCAGCAAGATCGAAAGCTACTTCATTAGGGAAGGATTTGAGAAATGCGACTTTGAGCACACTTTGTTTGTCAAAACAGAGGAACAAAGTCAGATTATCATTGTCAGTGTATATGTTGATGATCTAATCTTTACTGGTAATTGTGAAAGTCTGATTCTCAAGTTTAAGGAGTCGATGAAGAACAATTTCGATATGACCGCTCTTGGAAAGATGAGATACTTTCTTGGGGTAGAGATATTACAGAAGGAGGAAGGAATTTATATGTGTCAAAGGAAGTTTGCTAAAGAAGTTCTTGAAAGATTTAAGATGGAAAACAGCAATGGAGTGAACAATCCGATTGTTCCAGGGGTAAAGCTTTCGAAGAAAGGAGGTGAAGCAGCTCTGGACACCACACTTTACAAGCAAATGATAGGAAGTTTGATGTATCTTACAGTCACTCGGCCAGATTTGACATTTGCAATGGGTCTTGCTAGTCGTTACATGGAGAATCCGACTGAAGCACATTTCCAAGTGGTGAAAAGAGTGCTCAGGTATGTAAAGAACATGGTGGAGATTGGAATCAAGTATAAGCATGGAGGAAACAGAGAGTTTCAAGCCTATACAGACAGCGATTACGCGGGAGATCTGGATGATCGGAAAAGCACGTCTTGGTTTGTCTTTCTAATAGCTAGAGGAGCTGTTTCATGGAGTTCAAAGAAACAACCCATTGTCGCATTGTCTACGACAAAAGCAGAATATATTGCTGCAGTATCATGTGCTACACAAGGAATTTGGATGTCAAGGGTGCTTAGCAAGATAGGAGAGAATCATGAAGACTGCATCACAATTAAGTGTGACAACAGTTCGGCCATTATGTTATCCAAAAATCCAGTACATCTTGGGCGTAGCAAGCACATCGAGGTGCGGTTTCATTATTTGAGAGATTTAACCAAAGAAGGAAAAGTGAGGTTGATACACTGTGGAACGCAAGATCAATTAGCTGATATCATGACCAAACCGTTGAAGCTAGACTCGTTCAAGAAATTAAAGGAGCTACTAGGTCTTGTTGAAGTGCCAAAGTAAACTGATATTCGTGCAGATATCAGTTTAGGGAAGGAATTTGTTAGTATATTTAGACTTGGTCTTTGGAATTAGTCGGAATAAGATTCAGTAATGCAGGAGTATTTGCAGTAGAATAGTTCTTTACTTGTTTAAGCTCTTTATTTGTTTTCGTATGTAGAAAGATCTCCTAATAAGTAGGAGGCAGTTTGCTTTTGTAATTGGCTATTTAAAGTCATCTAAGTAATAATCGACTAGAGTTTTTTTTGTTCTCATCACTCAGTTTTCTTATTCTTTGTTATAACAACGCCTTCTTGAAATGTGATTCCTGGAATGCAAAAAGGGTCACTTGGATTTTGATAATTGTTGGAACTTGTTGATTTATTGATAGATTATTTAAAATAACATATTACTTAAATGGATTGGCCAAAATATATGCAAGTATGTTTGGGGAAAAAAAGTCATAGTGTGTTTCATTTTTATTCTTCTGGGAGTCTAAGATGCACGTAAGATCCTATGAGTTAAGCTCATAAGGAAACATAAAGATTTTCATTATAAAGTGACAGTTTGACCATCATACATTTGGAATTTTTCATTTTGTTTGCTTGCTGGAAGATGATGAAAATGCCACCACAATGTTGTCAATGTCTCCAAGGTTGTACATATATATATTTAGCCCATGATATATTGGCATTGAGACTAGCTTGCTAGATAGACAAAAGAGCTGAAAGGCATGTTATCAGATATAGAATTAAAATATTAATTATGAGTATATGATGTAAATCAGTTGTAATAAACTTGTTGTACCGCATACATGCAACCACTACCTTTCTGTATGCACATATACGCCCTACTGAAACACATAAACTACTTGTTAATATGGTCTTGTATGTCCCATTATATGTGATATTGTATCAATTGGTTATTAATATTTGCATAGCACGTATTAAATCTGTATTATTAATATAGTTTTCAATGGGTTATTCCAAATGTAGCAGTCCAAGTTAACATATACTAAGACACATAAATCACATAAATTCTGTTATTATAATATAATTAAATCAAACACACTACACATATTCTATGCTTCAACACTAGCCTTGATAACACACATTCTTCAATTTATTGTTAGTATATTTTTCACATCAAATGAAAACTTATAGGCACCTATAATATGCTAAAAACTTTAAATAATTATATTTTATAGTGTGACATTTGTTGGTAGAATCTTATATCGTTCTGCAGTTGGAATACCATATGGTTATTCGGTTGAATGACAGTTGTAAATACTTTTTAGCAGCTTCCCATGTGCGAAGCACTGGTTCACACAGGTTATTTTATAATTTGTGGGGATTAAATTGGTTATATTTATGTGTTTACCCAAGTGTTATAGATACAAAGATATCATCTCTTAAAGAGGAGAGGCTCGAGAAGATGCATGTGCACACAGGGCCCGACTGAAATTTACATTTTATTTTAAAGACTTTTGAATGTATTTTATTATTCCACTATGCAGAATTTTTGTATAAAACTGATATTTATATAAAATCATATTCTGCTGTAAATTGTTGTACTTTGTGATTCTATGTTAATTTGTTGAAACCCTATAAGCCAATAACAATCCGCCATTTTGAACGCTTTGAGTTGATTTAATCACCGACTTAGGGCGGTCAAATGTCGGGTTGTTACAACAACTCTACAAAAACGCTGTGATATATGTTGGAAAAACGCTGTGGCATGCGGGGAAAGAACAACATTTGCAAATGATAAGAAACGCTGTGATATATATGGTAAAACGTTGTGATATGAAGGGTGTATCAATAGTTCTAACAAGAAATAAAATGTTGTAATATATGTTGGAAAACGTTGTGATATATGGACGGGCATAACGTTTCTGGACTTTATAAAACTTTATCATACATGTTTGAAAACGCTATAATATGTGGGCAATAAAAATGGTTCTAGGCGGTTTAAAACGCTGTTATATATTCATAAAGACGTTGTGGTATTAAGACGATAACAACATTTCTAACCCGTATAAAATGCTGTTATATATGTGATGAAGAAGGAATAGTCTATGTTAGCTATGTAAACACAACAACACAGAACGTTGTATAAAAATAATAACAACGCCATTCAAAACGCTGTACAAAAATAACAATAACATGTACAAAAATAACAATAACAACAACTAAAACGCTGTAGTATGTACTTTTTTTAAAGCGTTTTCAAAGTATTGTGATATTCCCATGATCTATAACAACGTGTCTGTAGACAACATTCTTTAAAACGCTGTAAATTTATATAACAACGTTTTTTCAACGCTGTCAATGAACATATTTGTTGTAGCGTCTCTACCTATTCTAATTTACATAAGTTTAGAATTCTAGAATTTAGCATAAACATATATGTATAAGATTCTTATGTATGTCTCTTATATGTATATTAATAGGAGGATTATTGGAGCTCGCTTGAATGTAAAGATTGTTGCAAATCTCATAATTCCACCACAAATTTCTCTATATTCCACATAGATCTGTGAGTGGGATGTGGTTTACTTAAGGCATATTCATGTTTTTAATAGTTTGTCATGTGAGTAGATATGCTTAGGGGGATTTGGATATTCGATAATGTAAACATGAAAACCCCTCAAATCCTTTATCTTGTAATTGCATATGAATTCACATGACTAATTGGGTTTGTGAATTTTTGGTTTTTTGTATTGGATTAAAAAGAATATGAGTGTTGCCACTATTATTACTGTTTCATGTAATTCACTTTTATTTACCATTGTGTGTAACCTAATAAGGTTTAAATTTGATTATTTCATGATTTGGTTTGGGTTTGAATCCTAATTTGAATCCAAACACATTCAAAGGTGAAATAGATCAAATGTAAGCATTTTTATGTGCATAATGCCAAAAGTGGTGAATTAGGTGAAATACGGATTTTAAACATACAAGTACAAGTGTTTGTAATACTCTATTTTAATCTAATAATTCCAACAAGCCTAGGATGCAAGTTGAAATTGTATGTATGTATATTTTCCGTTCACTGCTACTTGTTATATTGTCATTATGCCCATCATGCCTATGTTGTAGCGGTGAAAGTACAGAAAAATCTAACTTGTATACCTTGAATTGGACAAATTGACAATTGCACCTCGTTAGAACGTTTCCCCGTTTATACGAATGTTTACGTTAATTAGGCGTAATTATTATTTTACTTATATAAACATGATCAATATAATCAACATTGTATTAACGTAATAAATGGGATTAGGTAGAACTCGAATTTGAAATTTCCCCTTAACAAATATATATTTGTTTGCTTGTGTGTGCGTATATAGAATGACTTTAAATATATATATATATATAAATAAGTGACACATGGATACGAAGTTAGTTGCCATTTGTGGTAAAAGCCTACTAGGAACCGATCGGAAAATCCAGCAACCACAAGTAGGCCCAACTAATGTGAGACTTTTAGGTGCCATGGGCCATTCATAAACTTAGTACCTTAGACACGAGGTTAAACTGTTTTCACCAAAAAATGGCTCAAACACCAAAGGTAGTAGAATTGTACTTCACCGATACGGTAAGAAAATATATGGAGCCGTATTTAATAACAATTGACAACAAAAATGCGAATAAGGAAAATAGGGACGAGATTTAGAGTGGTTCAGCCTTGTGCTAGGCCTACATCCACTATGAAGATCACTTGTATTCTTAAAATGGAGATTACAAAATACATCAACTCTTTTTTTCATACATCTCTATATTCACTCAACATACTCTCATTTATACACATAAATCCTGGGATTTTATGAGAAAACAGTAGATTTTGAGGAAGAGAAGGATGGATGAATGATTGAGAAGGAGGATGTCTTTGATTTCCCAATTACAAAGTTGTGTTGGACGCCATGGCCAAATCAGTGATGAGCTTCTGGATGGAGAAGATGACCCAAATCTTCACGGAATGACTAGAGATAGAATTTAGCAGCACTCCGTGCTTCATAAGATTCCATTCCCTTTATGTTGGCATCCATGGCCTATTTATTGGTGTGCCTTCTCGGAAAAGTGAGCTGAAGCTTGTATATGCAGGCGACGGGTCGCCTATCCCATTAATTACAAATATGCCATCGCCTGACTGTAAGCAGTTGCTGACAGCTGTACTCAGTTGTGACATGCGAGCAAAAAAGTGAGCGATTTGAATAAGCGGTTGGACGATCTTGATTCTCTATCGTGGCTATGTGTGAATATGAGTGAGCGGGCGATCTTCTCTATAGTCTGAAGGCGACCGATCAAGGTTTGTGATTTGAGATGTAAGCGTGTGTATCCTAGGAGTAGGGATCCAACCGACTGATAGATGATGCCTGATCGAACTATTGGCGTTCGATCAATAAAACATATGAGCGGTCGGAGTTGCGATTCGTGTGTGGTCATCAAATATATGCGCGACCCTTAGCCTCTGTTCTATGCAGTTGCTTCCTTCCTTTTGTGAGTCGTTTTGAGTGCCTCGGATAGGACTATGCACGACCGACCTTGATGACGTTAGTCCCGCAGGCTTCTGCTCAGATTTGATATCTTAATGTGCGTGTGGATTTTTAGGGATCAACACATGCCCCTCGAAGATTGTAATTTTATGGCAGAAAGTTACTGGCTTCGACATGATTGATCGAACATTGTTTGGTGGGTTTGATCTGACTCATCGAAGGGCCGTTCATGCATAACTTAAGATTGTTCTATTATGGAAGATTGATATCGCCCCTTTCCGTGAGCGAGACGCCTGATATGTCTTTTCATCATTATCAATGGTCGAGTCATAGGGAAATGATCATGCCAGCTAGATTTTGATGGAGCACTTTTTCCTGCAATCGAGTACTGAGTTGACGTGGGGAGAATGCTCCTGATGTATGTCCTTTAATCTTCCCTCTTATTTGCTTATTTCTCATTCTATCTCACTTTTTTTTCTTCAATGAGGTTTCTCAACTAAAAAACTCCACATTTCTTTTTATCGCCACTTTGCATAGCGCAGGTTTGTCGATTCTTTCTTACGCTAGTTCTTCTTTTGGAATTTACGATTTATTGGAATCTCATAGAAAATTCATCTTGCTTTGTTTATGCTTTTGCTGGAGGGTTGTTCCTGGCTTCTTTCTTTTCTCTCCTTTCTTAGAGGAAAAAACTTGTTTGGTTATCCCTTTAAATACTTCGTTTGTGTAACTTTTCACTGGTCCCTCTGTAGGATGGTTTCGTCCCCAAAACGACGTCGACTGGAAAGATACTTTGATTTGGATGTTCCGATAGATGAGATTCAATCAACTGGTCAACCATCTATGAATTACCCCTTGCGTCCATCTTATACAGAGCTTCAGACTATCATTAATAGGCCGCGTTATGTTCCTGGGCCATGCAATCCTAGGCTTGGTAAGCGATTCCGGGGGTGAAGCTTATAGGGAGTACCTTCTAACGTGAATATATCCCCATCTGATTCCCAGACCTTTTCTTGTAATATGATTGCCGCGAATGGTCAGATGTTAGCCCATCTCGAAACTGTTGTGCATCAATTTGGAAAGCAAATGGAACTGCTCAAAAATCACTCTGTAAAACAGATGAACGGTTGGCATACATTGGCTTGCGATCTCCAAAAGCTTCATAAAGACAGTCTTGAGCGTATTTCTGTTTTAGAATATGATAAGGCGAAGTTGATTCGTGCTCTCAGATCCAAAGATAGCACAGTTGCTTCTTTTGTACCAGGAGATGTCGAGTCGGTGGTTTCTAAACGTGCTGATGAACTTCCATCTTGTTATGCTCATGTTAAGAGGAAGGTAGGTAGGCCTAGGAAGGTCAGGGATCTGTAACTTTGTTGTCCCGTCTTTGATTGTCTCCTTTTGAACTTTTATACTGGTTGTATAATCGGATGCCAGCCCTTGCTCATGACATTATGCTGGTTTGTGACTCGTATTGACCTTTGACACTTTGTGGGCTTGATAAATGGTTGTTTTGCTGGCTTTATGATGCTCTTGTGCTTTGTCTGCCACACCATGTCCTATTACCCTGCTTAGTGAAAAAAAATTAGAGTTTATATCATAATTTTCCTGACGATCATATGTTAGTATCATAATTACATCGCGTTACTTTTAGCATTACTAATACGTCGTCATAATTGGTTTATTACGGGTTTATTGAGTTGAAAGCGATCAGCTTCTCAAATTTATCTTAATTGGTAAGATCCACGTCGCTCTTTAACTTTATCCATTAAGTTATTTGGGTATTTTAAATTAGATGTGTAATTGTATATATGTTATTGCAGATTTAGGATGCATTCAACCCCTCGTCTCACTGACTCGGTGACCCAGGTTCTTCGGAGACGGGTTTTGAATGCGTGCCCCCATGGGAGGACTTGGGTTACAATGTTGTAATCTAATCTTGGCTTTGTTTGAGTTGGTTAACAACAAAGAACAAAACTGGATACCCCCTTTCGGCTAGGATTTCTGCTTTGTGCTGGTCCTTCCAGCATGTTTAATTCCGGAAAGCGGGCACTAATTCATCTCATCGAGTTTTGACTCGATTCGAAGAATTCGTGTCCTTCACCTAACAAGATGCTCCCCATTTTTTTCTCCTTTGGGATAATGTCGGTTTTTCTAACTTTATGCTTTACTCCGGGAGGCAGACATCAATTCATCTTATCGAGTTGTTTCTCTAGTCAAATAACTCATGTCTTGCACCTAAGAAGATGCCCCTTTTATGAAGTTTTAGCAATTTTTAACAGTGGGACATTTTGAGTTGCTTTCACCTCTGCATTGCTTCCTTAGTTTGGTGCCAGTCCTTTTGCTAGACGTGTGCCAAAAGGTTTGGTGTTTCATGATGAAAGACGGAACTCCTCAGCTTGGCGCCCATTAGTCACTTGTTTGCCTACATAAAAAAAGTCAACTATTAGCAGTGATTTCGTAAATGTGTGATTTATATATGCAAACGGAATTCCACATTCATTTGTTTTATGTACATAATTTGAATGCGAAATTTTTGCAAGTATTTACAGTCCTTCCCATGTATTCGAATAGTGTGTTACAAAAAATAACGATGTATGTGCTCGATGTTCCATGCTCGTGGAATCTGGATTCCATCTGTGATAGCTAATTTGAAAGTACCATCTTGGAGTTTTTGGTTTATAACATAGGGCCCTTCCTAGTTAGGTCCAAACACTCCAGTACCAGTCATGATTTTCTTCAGCACAAGGTCTCCAATTTCGAAAGTCCTGTGTCTGACTTTTGAATTGTAAAGCTTTGCCACCCTTCTTTGATGTGCAGCCACTCTGGGTTATGCTTCCTTTCTTTTTTTCTTGAGTTGGTCGAGGGCTTCGAGTTGCAATCTCTCATTTTCTTTATGATCAAAGCATATCCTTTTGTGGGTGGGGACTTCCAGTTCCACTGGTATCATGGCTTCAGAGCCATAAGATAAAGAAAAGGGAGTATACCCAGTCGCGGTTTTATGCGTGGTGCGATATGCCCATAATGCTAGTGGGAGTTCATCTGCCCAACCACCTTTGGACTTCTCTAACCGCTTCTTAATGGTCGTTTTGATGTTTCGTTTACTGCTTCCACTTGCCCGGTCACTTGTGGGTAAGCAACTTCTGAAAAGCTTTTCTGGATCATATACTTAGCACAGAAATTTTGCAATTCTTCGCTTTCAAATTGGGTGTCGTTATCTGTAATTATTTTTTGTGGTACCCCGAACCTGCATATGATATTTTTTAAGACAAAATTAATGACTTTCTTTGAAGTTATGGTGGCCAGCGGTTCTGCTTTGGCCTATTTTGTGAAGTAATCAACGGCGACAATTTCATATTTAAAACCAGATGTTGCAGTTGGAAGGGCTCCTATGAGGTCGATGCCCCCAAATAGCAAACGGCGATGGGCTGACCATATAGGTTATAGCTGTGGATGGTATCCTTGGAATCTTGGCAAATCTTTGGCATATGTCGCACTTTTTAGTGTAGTCCTTGGAGTCTTTATTGATATCTGGCCAGAAGTAACCGTATCGCAAGATTTTCTTAGCCAAAGTTTGTCCACCGGTATGGCCTCCACATTCCCCTTCGTGTAATTCCGCCATGATTGCCTTCGATTCTTTTTTTGTAACACAACGAAGCAAGGGTGTAGAAAATCCACGTCTGTATAGGTGACCATCCTGAACGAGCTAAAAAGAAGCTTTTCATAAAATCTTCCTTCACTTCTTGGCTTCCGCCGGGAGTGCTCCGATTGTGAGGTATTCTTTGATTGGTGACATCCATGAGTTTGGTTCGTCAATTATGTCAATGATCCAATCCATCTCGGTCTGCCCCGTGCTTGGGCTTGAAAGGGCTTCCACCGAAAATAACCCCATAAGTTGTGCATCTCCTGTGCTTGCATATTTTGCCAATGAATCAGCTTTGGTGTTCTCTCCCCTGGGAATGTGAGATATGGTATAGTGCTCGAACTCTTCCAAAAGTTCCAAGGTTTTGAAAGATAATCCGGCAAGTTACCCATTTTGGCTTGGAATTCTCCTAGAACTTAGCATACCACCAGCTGGGAATCGCTGAAGATTTGTATAGTTTTTATCTGTAATTCTTTTGCTAGCTTTACTCCTGCGATGAGAGCTTCATATTCAACTTCGTTGTTTGTCGATGGAAATTCTAGCCTTAGCGCATAACATAGAGATCTTCCTTCGGGGGTTTCCAAGACTACCCCTGCCCTAGAACCGTAATCGTTCGAGGCTCCGTCAGCAATTAATTTCTACTGGATGTTATTTTCAATATCGTCTTCCTCTTTGGTCTCCCCTCGGTCAGTATATTCTACGATAAAATCAGCGAGCGCTTGCCCGTTGATTGCTTTTCGAGGATGACATGTAATGTCGTATTGACTAAGCTCAATATTCCATTTTAATAACCTTCCGGAGGTCTCTAGTCAGAACAAAACTTGCCTTAGAGGCTGATCCATGAGAACTTTAGTAGGATGGGCTTGAAAGTAGGGCCGAAGTTTCTTCGATGCAATAAGCAAACAATAAGTGAGTTTTTCAAGCTTTGGATGATTCAATTCTGCCCTAGATAGTCTCTTACTAATGTAATAGACTAGTCTTTATACCTTCAAATCTTCCCTAATCAATGCTGCACTCAGAGCATGGGCGGATACCGCCAGGTATAGAAACAGATCTTCTCCATCTCTAAGTTTTGATAACATGGGAGGTGTTGCAATGTGGTTGATCAGCTCTTCAAAGGCTTTATGACATTCAGGGATCCACTGTATCTCTTTCTTTCCTTTTATAAGGGCATCAAAAAATGGAAGACATACGTCCGTTGCCCTGGATATAAAGCGATTTAAGGCCGCAATCCTCTCATTAAAACGTTGAAGTTCTTTCTTGGTTCCCAGAGGCGCGTTTCCCTCAAAGCTAATATTTTGGTTGGATTAGCTTCTATGCCCCTGGCGTTGACCATAAATCCTAGGAACTTGCCCGAACCAACCCCGAAACAACATTTCAAGGGATTCAGCTTCATGCCATATTGTCGTAGGATATCGAACATCTGTGCTAGATCTTCTAAATGGTCTTCTGCCCTTTTGGACTTTACTAACATATCATCGACATAGACTTTCATTGTCCTGCCAATTATTTTTTAACATAACATTTACCAATCGTTGGTAAGTTGCCCCCGCATTTTTTAGGCCAAATGGTATCACCTTGTAGCAATATAAGCCAAGATCTGTAATGAAACTTGTGTCTTCCTGGTCCGGCCCATACATTATGATTTGATTGTAGCCGGAATATGCATCCATGAAAAATAATAATTCATGTCCGGCCATAGAATCCACTAGCTGGTCGATTCTTGGGAGAGGAAAACTGTCTTTTGGACAAGCTTTCTTGAGATCTGAGTAATCCACATAGACTCGCCATTTGCCGTTTGCTTTCTTTACGAGCATAGGGTTGGAAACCCATTTCGGATAGGTGGATTCTCTAATAAAACCATTTTCCATTCACCTGTCGACTTCTTCCTTTAAAGTGCGCGACCTCTCCGGTCCTGGGTTCTCCTTTTATGCTTAACATATGGAACACGCGGGTCAATGTTTAGCTTATGGACCACGATATTTGGAGATATGTCGCACCTGTCGGAACGGTTCCACGCAAACACATCCAAATTAGCTCTTAAAAAGATGATCAATCGACTCTTTAGTTTGGGACTTAACCAAGATCCTATGTTCAACACCCGGTTTGGGTCTTTCGGAATTACAGTTATAGGAATTGTGACCATGGCCGATGTCGCCCTTTCGTCCTCTACACTGGCTTCTCTAGGGTCGATTTCTTTTCGTGCTCCATTGTGTTCTCCAGTGCATGGACCCTTCTTTAATTGCTATAAAGGGAGTTCGTGAATGCGGGGGAGATCCTCCGCATCCTTTCCTGAGTCTTTTTTCTTAGCCTGATTTAACTCTATTATGTAGCAGTCCCTTGCAGCGATCTAGACTCCTTTAATCACACCAATCCCCTTTTCAGTTGGAAACTTCATGGTCAGACACCATGGAGCCAATGCAACCTTAAAACCTGAAAGAGTTGGCCTCCCAAGGAAAGCATTATAGGATGAGAACTCATCTTTTAGGACAAAAGTTTGTACCATAAAGACCTTGCATTCTCCATTTGCTAATTCCATGAGTAAATCTATTGTACCGATGGGTTGTGTAGGCTGACCCGTGAAACCGTGGATCTTACTTGGATATTCGCATACTTCATTCATAGTGAGATTCATTTTTTGGAATGTGCTTATGAATAACACAATAACAGATGCCCCTGTGTCAACCAGGACTCTTTTAACAACTGCAGGGCCAAGACCAATTGTGATCACCATGGCATCAATAGTTGGTGTAACTAACCCGTCTCCATCTTTGTCTTTGAATACCACATCATCGGTCGATTTTTTGGGCATTTTCATTGGAAGCTCGTTGCTCAGGATCATGCATCTTTCTTCTCTTGAGGCTTCCTTCAACTCATTAGCATACTTTTCCATATCTGCCCAACTGTTTCCAGCCGGGTGAGGCCCCCCAAATATCATGTTGATTACGGGTCTTGAATCAACTGATATTTGAGCTTCCTCACTTGAGTCAGGTTGGAAGACTGTACTATTATACCCTTGTGCAGCCGGAGCGTTTTCGGGATATTTCACGTATTGTTGGAGTTGATTCTTCCTGATGAGTTCTTTGATTAAACTCTTCAGGTGTCGATATTCGTTGGTGCTATGCCCCGGTTGGTTGTGAAACCGGCAGAATTTGCCGGAATTTGCTTGTTGCTTAGTTATCTTATGTGGCTTCATCTGAGGAAAGATACCAGAATCCTTTTTGGTGGAGTAAATTCTTTCTGGAGTTTCGTTTAGGGGGGTTAATTCGGATAACTTATACAGCCGCTTCTTCTTATAGGCTTTGTTATCCTTCTCGTCGCTCCCCTTCTTTTGCCCTGTGTCGTCCTTTTTCTCAACTCGGAACTCATTACTTTTTCTTTCTTTGGCAGCACTATTCTCTATAGCCTTTTGGACATTTAGGGCTTCGTCTTCTACACTCATATATTCTTTAGCTTTCTTATAGAACTTCTTTAAAGTCTTTGATTTCTTCATCTTGAGCCACTTCCCAAATTCTGACTTCTTATTGATGGCTCCTTTCAGGGCTGCCAACAAGTACCAAGGCTCTGGCTTTATGACCTCTACTGCTGCAGCATGGAAGCGTGTAAGGAAAGCTTTGATGGTTTCCCCAGGCATTTGTTCCATCTTGCTAAGTGACATCATGTCCCTAGCTTCGGTGGTTTGTAATCGGAATTGATCTTGAAACCTTCTTGCCAAATCGGCGAACTGGTCGACACATTTAGGTGGAAGTCTGGTGAACCATAGCGAGGCCACACCTCTAAGCACACAGGAAAGTATATGCACTTTACTTCGTCGGTAGCTCTAGCTCCATTCATGTGTTGGTTGCATTTGAATAGAAAGATGTTTGGATCTCCAACTCCGCCATAAGATGATATTGTTCGTGGCATGAATTTCTTGGGGATCTTTGCTTGATGGATCTTTTTTGTAAACGTATTTTTGCTGGGTGAAAATTCCCATTCTCTCTCTCTTCATCCTCTCGGGTCGCTTTCTCCTTCGTTATTCGCTGGATCATGTCTGTGATGTGTCTCTCGTCAGTCGCTTGTTCCATAGGACCGGCATCGATGTTCTTATCAGTGTGTTCACATATTGAGCTTTGATGCCTTCCACCTCTTTTGGGAGGTGTCCTTTTGGTGGGACTTGCGATACTTTGAGTCGCATGTTTTTCTTTATGCTGTGGGGAGCTGGCCTTAGAGTCCTCACTGCCGGCCTCTTCCTTGTTTTCCACTAAGAAGTGGGATCGACTAGGGTCTGAGGCTGATGAGTCCTCTTCTTCATCAACATTATTTGGAGCATTTGGTGGCTGAAGATTGGTTTGAGCATTAATCGGGACGTCAAACCTTTCCATCATCATCTTCGCCGTAGCATCCATTTTCTCATTCAGATCTGGTACAACAACATTCAATTCATCTCGTGTTACAGATAACCTAGGGGTTCCCCAGCCCCTTGGTTCAATGTTTGCGGTGTAGCTCCGTTAACATCATTATCCTTGCTAGTCGTGGTAACTTTAGTAGATTTGCCGCTCTTCTTAGATCCGACCACGGATTTGAGGGAGAAAACGATTTATGATTTTTTATTGCTGAGACTGAAAGGAAGTATGAAACAATAAATTTCGAACACGGCCCCGCGGTGGGTGCCAAAATGTTTTCACCAAAAAATTGCTCAAACACTAAAGGTACTAGAATTGTACTTCACCGATACGGTAAGAAAATATATGGAGCCATATTTAATAACAATTGACAACAAAAATGCGAATAAGGAAAAATAGGGACGAGATTTAGAGTGGTTCAGTCTTGTTCCAGGCCTACATCCACTATGAAGATCACTTGTATTCTTAAAATGGAGATTACAAAATACATCAACTCTTTTTTTTCATACGTCTCTATATTCACTCAACATACACTCATTTATACATATCAATCTTGGGAGTTTATGAGAAAACGGTAGAGTTTGAGGAAGAGAAGGATGGATGAATGATTGAGAAGGAGGATGTCATTGATTCCCCAATTACAAAGTTGTGCTGGACGCCATGGTCAAATCGGTGATGAGCTTCTGGATGGAGAAGATGACCCAAATCTTCAAGGAATGACTAAAGATAGAATTTAGCAGCACTCCGTGGTTCAGAAGATACCATCCCCTTTATGTTGGCAGTCATGGCCTATTTATAGGTGTGCCTTCTCGGAAAAGTGAGCTGAAGCTTGTATATGCAAGCGACGGGTCGTCTATCCCATTAATTACAAATATGTCATCGCCTGACTGTAACCAGCTGTTGACAGCTGTACTCAGTTGTGACTTGCGAGCAAAAAAGTGAGCAAATTGAATAAGCGGTCGGACGATCTTGATTCTCTGTCGTGGCTATGTCTGAATATGAGTGAGCGGGCGATCTTCTCCATAGTCTGAAGGCAACCGATCAAGGTTTGTGATTTGAGACGTAAACGTGCGTATCCTAGGATTGGGCATCCAACCGACTGATGATGTCTAATCAAAGTATTGGCATTCGATCAATAAAACATATGAGCGGTCGGAGTTGCAATTCATGAGTGGTCATCGAATATATGCGCAACCTTTAGCCTCTCTTCTGTGCATGTGCTTCCTTACTTTTGTGAGTCGTTTTGAGTGCCTCGGACAGGACTATGCACGACCGACCCTGATTACATTCGTTCTGCAAGCTTCTGCTTAGAATTGATAGCTCAATGTGCGTGTGGATTTTTAGGGATCAACATAAACCAACTCGTAGTAGAAGTCTTCCCGGAACCGACCGGCATATCCAGCATCTACAGGTGTACGGTTTAATGTGAAAGGTCTACTAGGTTTACTACACCTTGAGAAGGTAGTTTACTACACCTTGAGAAGGTAGTTTACTACACCTTGAGAAGGTCTTAAGTAACCGACTCTCTTTTTATCTAGTTTGGATCTTAAGTGGTTAGGACTAGGATCCCTCAGAAGGTTTATTACTTAGAAAGGAACCAAAGTCGTGGGACCCACCCCTACTAGATTTGAAGTAGGTCTTTGAGTCCTCCTCTAAAAGTGGTTAGACATAAAGTGGTAACGGAGTAGGGTTGTTCACGGAGATGTCCACTTCCTCTAGAAGCTTGTAAGGACGCAACTAGGGACAAATTGGTAATTAAAGGATATGTGGCCATTGCATGCTCACCAACTTTCTAAGTGAAATCTTAAGTGACATAGGTGTTCTACCGGGTAATATCAGTTAAGTAGTAACTTTCACAATACTACTTCTCGTATTACAAATGAGAGAATAGAATTAAGAACGTTAACATGCCAGGACGGGGTCTGAAAGGGCTGGGGGTCCGCCTCAGGATTATAAGAGATTGCAAGAATCCACCTTTAATAGGGCCATAAGTGACCGAGATTGCCACCTCGTTTGGGTCTTCACCCTAAAAACACTAATAGGCGATTGACTTGGATATCCATCCCATTGGTTAAATGCTTATGTTGTGTGAATCTTGTGTGCTGCGTAGACATACCTTGACATATGTAACCTGCTAATAATATAGGGTATTGACATTAAGTAACACTATATTTCAGTCATGCAGAACTTTATGTTCTGACCCCTCTTCTTAACATCCAACAGGTTAGTTGATGTTGTAAAAGTCATGGATGAAGTCATGATTGAAGCCGATGAAGTAGACGAAGTTGTTATGTTATTATTATCAATTATTGCTTTACTTCTTTTGGAATCTTATGAGAATGTACTATTTGATGGACCTATTGAACAGATGTAACTGTGACTGTTGTATTTTTGACATTTTGAAATAATGGTACATCATATTTGAATATTATATTTTCTCTTTCCATTGTGTCAGATTTCCATTCGAAGTATATGTTATTATTATTTGTGTAAATGTAATCCTTACAGGAACCAACGACCCATTTAGAATGGCTCTAAGTTTCGATGGGCCTTTTCTGGGTCGAAGTTTTGGCCCATTTCGGGTGGATGTTACATTGGGTATCAGAGCATAGGTTACCCGATTATAAGGGAAATATACATATGAGAGGCGTATTTGTATATTGAAAAAGGATTTTCAAACTATATATATACAATATATATTTACCCCAATAAGCATATGCATTTATACTAGGCATCTTTGTCGTTTTTCTTCCTTTTTCAGCTTAAATACTATCTTAGTAGTATCCACTAAATGATTCTTCCTTTTCTTTTTAGGTAGTAGAATGGCTGAAAATCCTAATGAGCAGGGAAACCAGGCAAGACCCTGCTACTTGCTAGAATGGTTTCAACAGTATCTCCATACTGCTGAATAGGTCCCTTGTAACGTCCCACATTTTTATCGGTTTGTATTTGAATATTTAAATCAGTTTAAATATTGAATTCGTAATATAAGTGGATTCATATATTAATTAAAATGAAGTTGAACATATAAAAATTTATATTAAATATAATCGAGCCCGTAATATCGTGGTAGTTCATAATTTAACGTTCTGAACTTCAACTGAGTGTACAAGACCCGTTATTAGTCGGATTTCTACGAAACAAGAAATGTTGGAATCTATTGAACTGTATTTCTCTAATGTAATGAAAAAACAACATTTTGGATTATTTATTGTAAGTTACGTCCAAATTAAATATTCAGAAAAGCGGCGGCATATTCGTTTATGGCCATAACGGTTATTTAAGTATATTTAAATATCGGATCCGAATTTGGACAAGATTCTTTTGCGATGTTGTGATAATTTAATTTTTAGAATTTTACTGTAATTTTTAATTTATTAAATACGCAACTTTTTATTTGAAGTATTTTGCACCCTATATCAATAGTTTGGGGTTCACAATATAAATTAACCTACCGATATAATTATATTTTTGGGATCATGGCACCATGCTGGGCGCGAATGTATTCTTATTTCTGTCCGTAATGGCTCGGATAGAAACGTAATTTTTCGTAATACGGTATGCTAAGATTTTTAAAACATAAAACAGTTGCACCGTTCAATATATATAACAACTTACCTTAACCCTTAAGCAAATATGACATCACATGATATGTTGTGCTAAGTCTCAAACCTATCCACGTACCTGGGTTGGAGCAGGCGTGAATTGTTATCTATCCTTCCCTTTTTATTCAGCAGATATTTTCAACGCATAGTGTACTAAGCTAGCGAAGACTATGCCATCTATAAATTTCCTATTTCTTAAATTTCCTATTTCTTAAGCATGAAGTTGTCACATATATTAAATCAACATTATGGCCTACCTGTAAGCTATAGAGCATGCTATTTCTTCAATGCTAAAAAATGGATAGGCTCTAAACACACACGTACTCATCTATATTTAGCGTAGGCTATGTGAAAACTCATCACAATGCCTACCATCTACTTGAAGTAACAGGACAAACCTACCCTACTATATACAAAAGCACATGCTAAGTTAAATTAAAAACAGTAGGCATTGAAAAATATACACACCCTTCACTTCAAAATACCTAGCCCTTAAGTATGTATATTGTTGGAAATGTTTTACAAACATTATGTGAATTATTAAAAATGATTGAATAAGTGTATGAATGGCTCCTATGTTTGAGTAGTCCCACATCATGGGATTATAGGGAAGAGGCAAGGATTTATACTTGTTTCTAAGAAGTCATGTTGGGGCCTTGGGCTCCCAATACATGCATTGTTGTGAGGAGGGAGACCATGCATCATGACCACCACACACGCGCGCGCGACCGACCGACTCGACTCGACCCGACCTGGCCCGGTTCGGTTCGGGCTCGGGCTTGGGCTTGGGCTTTGTGGTGTAGGCACTTATATTTTTGGACCATAAAACTTAGTTGTTTTCGAACCATTTTTTTATGGAAAAATTATTTTGCGCACCGATATTTATTCTGCAACGGAAAAGTTTTACAACGGTAAAATAATTAATCCCCCCCCGAAATTTTAGCAGATCCGATATTTTCTCCCAAAACCTAATTCTCGTTCTATATATACTATTTTATCTGAGACGAGAAAAACACCGAATTTTATATTCTCTTCTTCTCAGCCGCCATTAAAACTTCTAAGAAATTTCGAGCAGTATTTTTCCCAAAAGTGCAAATCTGCACTGATTTGTTTGTGCAAGCAAATCAGTTACTATTTTAGAGGCTGTTTTATCCTAGAGGCGGCGGCGAAGGAACGAATTGGTTTGCACCTCTGACCAAATCGCCGAATCGTCTTCAAGAAAGCGACCTAGTCCGCGACTCAGCCATTGTTTTCCAACAATTTGAAGACGAACTGAAACAATGGCCTCGAACTCAACCATGGACGATTCTGCTCCTCCCTCTGCTTTTCACGGCCCTCTGGTGACTGCTGCTCCTTTCAAGTTCGAAGGTTTGCATTTCAAGCGCTGGCGTCAGAAGATGGAGTTCTTCCTCATGATCAGGAAGGTGGTGGCTGCTCTGACTGCTGAAAAACCGCAGCTACCAGACAAGCCTGACGAGACTGATGCAGCAAAGATGGCATCATGGACTGAACAGTCAAAGCAACTGCAGACCTGGACTGAACAAGATTACTTATGCAAGAATTTTATACTGAATGGACTGAGCGATGATCTGTATGATTATTATAACTCAGATGAAAAGACGGCAAAGGAGATCTGGGAAGCACTAAAGAAGAAATATGACACAGAGGAGGCAGGGGCAAAGAAATACGCTGTAAGTCGCTACCTAAAGTATCAGATGACTGATGATAGATCGGTAGAGATGCAGTCTCATGAGCTTCAGAAAATAGCTCATGAGATCATCTCCGAAGGTATGGTCTTGGACGAACAATTTCAAATTGCTGTTATCATTGACAAATTACCCCCTAGCTGGAAAGATTTTAAGAACACTTTGCGACATAAGACTAAGGAATTTTCCTTAGAGAGCTTGATTACACGCCTCCGTATTGAGGAGGAAGCACGCAAGCAAGACCAGAAAGAAGAGGTGCTGATTGTCAATAACAACAGCACTAAGAAGACCACTCCCGCTGTTCTGAAACCAAATCAGAAATCATTTAAGAATCAGAACAGGCGCAACAAACAGAATGAGAATCCGCAAGGAAACCCAAAAGGACAGCAGAAACCAGCCCAAAAGAATGACTCTGGACAGTTGTTTCTATGTTACAACTGTGGAAAACCAGGTCATATGGCACGAAAGTGCCGGAACAGGCCAAGCTCTGCACCGCAGGCTAACCTGACTGAGGAGCCTCTTACGGCTATGGTTACTGAGATTCACCTTGTTGGTGGATCAGAGGGCTGGTGGGTAGATACTGGTGCTTCACGCCATGTCTGCTATGATCGTGCCTTGTTCTCTACATACACGGCTGCTGAAAATCAGAAAGTGCTGTTGGGAGACTCTCACACCACTACAGTTGCGGGGATTGGAAACGTGGAACTCAAGTTCACCTCTGGAAAAACTGTAATTCTGAAAGATGTTATGGACACTCCAGAGATAGGAAAGAATCTGGTCTCTGGCTTCCTCCTTAATAAGGCTGGTTTCACTCAAGTTATTGGGGCTGATTTGTACACTCTTACTTATAAGGGAACTTTTGTGGGAAAGGGTTATGCTTGTGAGGGTATGTTTAAACTGAATGTTGAATCTAATAAAGTGACTACTTCTGCTTACATGTTGTGTGATTTTAATATCTGGCATTCTAGATTATGTCATGTTAATAATCGAATTATTCGTAATATGAGCACCCTAGATATGATACCTAAAATGACAGAATCTGAATCTGATAAATGTGAATTCTGTACACAAGCGAAAATCACAAAGAAACCTCACAAATCTGTTGATAGAGTTTCTGAACCATTAGACTTGATTCATTCTGACATATGTGAACTTGATGGCACTTAACTAGACAGGGACATCGTTATTTTATCACTTTTATTGATGACTGCTCTGATTTCACATATGTATATCTTATAAAAAATAAAAGTGATGCTTTTGACATGTTTAAAACATTCAAAACTGAGATTGAGAATCAAGCAAATAGAAAAATTAAGAGACTTCGCAGTGATAGAGGAACAGAATATGAATCTAATTCTATTCTGGATTTCTATAAACAACATGGTATAGTACATGAGAGAACTGCACCCTACTCACCTGAAATGAACGGTAAAGCAGAAAGGAAAAATAGGACCTTTACCGAGCTAGTAGTTGCCATATTATTAAATTCTGGTGCAGCAAAACATTGGTGGGGAGATATTTTATTGACTGTATGCTACGTTCTGAATAGAATCCCTAAATCTAAGAATAAAATTTCACCTTATGAAATTTTAAAGAATCATAAACCCAATGTCTCATACTTTAGAACTTGGGGTTGTTTAGCATATGTTCGCATTCCAGACCCTAAGAGAATAAAATTGGCAAGTAGAGCATATGAATGTGCATTTATAGGCTATGCTATTAACAGCAAAGCATATAGATTTTATGACCTTAATGCACATAATATAATTGAATCAAATGATGCCGACTTTTATGAAACTAAATTTCCTTTCAAATTAAGGAATAGTGGGGGCACTTCAAATATGCCTATTAGAACAGAATTTAATGAAAATTCTGAAGCTGAACCTAGAAGAAGTAAAAGAGCAAGAACCATAAAAGACTTTGGTTCAGATTTTTGTGCTTTTACTATTGAGGAGGATCCTATAAACCTCCAAGAAGCCTTATCTTCTTTAGATGCCGATTTCTGGCAAGAGGCTATAAACGATGAGATGGATTCTTTAGAATCCAATAAGACTTGGCACTTGGTAGATTTACCCCCTGGTTGTAAGTCTATAGGCTGTAAATGGGTACTTAAAAAGAAATTAAAACCTGATGGCACTATAGATAAATATAAAGCACGACTAGTAGCTAAAGGTTTTAAACAAAAGGAAAATATAGACTTCTTTGACACTTTTTCACCTGTAACTAGAATAACATCCATTCGGGTATTAATCTCACTTGCTTCCATTCATAATTTACTTATACACCAAATGGATGTTAAAACTGCTTTTTTGAACGGTGAATTAGACGAAGAAATTTATATGGACCAGCCTGAAGGATTTGTAGTACATGGTCAAGAACATAAAGTATGTAAATTGGATAAATCATTATATGGTTTAAAACAAGCACCTAAACAATGGCATGAAAAATTTGATAACTTAATCATTTCAAATGGTTTTAAAGTTAATGAAAGTGACAAATGCATTTATTACAAATCTGAGAATGACATTTGCACTATTATATGCCTTTATGTAGATGACCTACTCATTTTTGGGTCAAATATTCATGCCATAAACTCAGTCAAATCCTTATTAAATGTCAATTTTGATATGAAAGATCTAGGTGAAGCGAGTGTAATCCTTGGTATTAAGATTACTAGGTCAGAAAAGGGAATTTCTTTGGACCAATCTCATTACATTGAGAAGATACTAAAGAAATATAATTACTTTGACTGTAAACCTGCAAGTACGCCATATGATCACAGTGTAAAGTTATTTAAGAACACTGGTGAAGGTGTAAGATAGTCTGATTATGCGAGCATCATTGGCAGCCTTCGGTATGCCACTGATTGTACTAGACCCGACATTGCCTATGTCGTGGGATTATTGTGCAGGTTTACCAGTAGACCTAGTATAGAGCACTGGCAAGCTATTGAAAGGGTAATGAGATACCTTAAACGAACCATGAACCTTGGATTACATTATGAAAGGTTTCCAACTGTACTTGAAGGATATTCTGATGCAGACTGGAATACCTTATCTGATGATTCTAAAGCGACCAGTGGCTACATATTTAGCATCGCTGGAGGAGCTGTTTCTTGGAAATCCAAGAAACAGACTATTTTGGCTCAGTCTACTATGGAGTCTGAGATGATAGCACTAGCTACAGCTAGTGAAGAGGCAGAATATTTGAGAAATCTGCTAGCTGAGATTCCCTTATAGGAAAAACCGATACCAGCAGTGTTGATACACTGCGATAGTACCGCGGCTATTGCAAAAGTTCAGAACCGTTACTATAACGGTAAGAGACGACAAATACGTCGTAAGCACAGCACTGTTAGAGAACTACTTTCCACAGGTACCGTTAAAGTGGATTACGTACGTAGTGAGGAAAATTTGGCAGATCCTTTGACGAAAGGACTGTCCAGAGAGAAAGTCCATAACTCTTCTAAAAGAATGGGACTATTGCCCTTAGATTGTTGAGTCACGCACAATGGTAACCCGACCTAAATGACTGGAGATCCCAAGAACTAGGTTCAATGGGTAATAACAAGTTGTGTAGTGATATGAGTTGAACATGCTATTTAATAAACCAAGAAGCATGTATTCCTGAAGTGATTAGAGGATGAGTTAATAGAAACTCTTAATGAGATCTATACTCTATTTGGAGTGGAGTACCTACCTTCAGGAGTGCTCTTGATAGACCCACCTTTGTGAATGTGGAAATGTGGCCGTTTCCTATGGAGTTTGGGCAAAACTTCTAGAGCATTCACTAAACTGGGATAGACGTGCAGGACCATAAATGCACGGGCTTATCTGATTGCACTATAGAAAAGGTTGTGTGTGGTTTGATGTCAGGAATAGAGTTCAAGACTACATGTCACTCTAGTAAAAACTGAATCTTACTCACTATGCAAAGGTTCAAGTCCTTGGACACCTTTGTTTATGCACAATCTTATGTTTTTTAAGAAACTGCTCGAAAATATTTTTAAAAATTCAAGTGGGGGATTGTTGGAAATGTTTTACAAACATTATGTGAATTATTAAAAATGATTGAATAAGTGTATGAATGGCTCCTATGTTTGAGTAGTCCCACATCATGGGATTATAGGGAAGAGGCAAGGATTTATACTTGTTTCTAAGAAGTCATGTTGGGGCCTTGGGCTCCCAATACATGCATTGTTGTGAGGAGGGAGACCATGCATCATGACCACCACACACGCGCGCGCGACCGACCGACTCGACTCGACCCGACCCGGCCCGGTTCGGGCTCGGGCTTGGGCTTTGTGGTGTAGGCACTTATATTTTTGGACCATAAAACTTAGTTGTTTTCGAACCGTTTTTTATGGAAATATTATTTTGCGCACCGATATTTATTCTGCAACGGAAAAGTTTTACAACGGTAAAATAATTAATCCCCCCCGAAATTTTAGCAGATCCGATATTTTCTCCCAAAACCTAATTCTCGTTCTATATATACTATTTTATCTGAGACGAGAAAAACACCGAATTTTATATTCTCTTCTTCTCAGCCGCCATTAAAACTTCTAAGAAATTTCGAGCAGTATTTTTCCCGAAAGTGCAAATCTACACTGATTTGTTTGTGCAAGCAAATCAGTTACTATTTTAGAGGCTGTTTTATCCTAGAGGCGGCGGCGAAAGAACGAATTGGTTTGCACCTCTGACCAAATCGCCGAATCGTCTTCAAGAAAGCGACCTAGTCCGCGACTCAGCCATTGTTTTCCAACATATATAATAAACAATATTTACTTTTCCTTAGTAACCAAGGAATGATAATCCTATAAATACTGTCAACCTACTCATCCTCTCGTCCGGACTGAAAACTTAATGCAATAAAAGAAAAATTAAGTAAAATGATGAGCAGCGTTTTGTAAAATGTGGAAGGAAGGCGCAACTTAAAAATGGAACTGTGAAGGAAACAGCGGTTCAGTAAGATCATTTGGGAGGAAGGCTTTGAAATGATGAGGCAGATTGTTAGTCTTGTGAAGGTACTGGCGGAGAAACTGTTTTGCATGGCTTGGGTATTGAAGTTTGAAAGCATACCGTTCAAAAATATATATATATGAAAATGGAAGAACATGTGTTTCAAATTTTGGGAGGAAGTTAGTGAAGTAGCAGATACAACTAGAGAGGTGAAAAATAGGCATACGGGTTTGAACTTATGGAGTGTGGTCATGCAAAAGAAGTGGCGAACAGTGATAGAAACAGGCGGAAGTTAAAGGAAGTATGTATTTAACTGGAGCAACATATTATTGGAGAGGGAAAGCAGGGTACATGAGTTGGACGTGGTTGTTCCACGTGTTGGGCCTCCCGTTGGTTTTACATATAGAAAAAAAAGGTCTGCTGCGTTTTCAAGAAATGGAACCGGGTGCTAAACTGCGATGAAGATAGTGACGTCCAGGCGGTCATCATGGCGGAGGTCTGGTGGGTCACAGTTGACGGCGGTGGAGCAAGAGCGTGGTGAACGGAAGTTGTTTTGCGGTAAATACCGTTCGATGTATGGACGTGAAGAAGAAGATTGGTAGCTCATACTTTAGGAAACTCGCGTGGAAGCAGAATTAAGGGAGCAGGTCCAGTGGAGATAAGTCTGGGCTTGGGCCACATTGCAGTTGGAAGTAAAATAAGAAGAATAGCATGGCAATTTGTTTTTCTAGAACGGATGTTTTTGGAAGGATTGAACGCCTGGTTTAAATCAACTGACGCAAATCGTTATTTAACGATTACCGTGCAAAGGTGAGTAAATTCACTAATTCTGATCTATTTTAAAATATTATAATTTTATTTTAATATTGGTTGAATGCGGTGTGATGGTCGTTTAGGTAGATTACAATTAAATTGGTTGAAATATATATCTCGTTGCATATGTACACATCATTGGTTGGATACTGATTTCCATCTATTATAATATTCCCTAGTACGGAATTAGTGTTAATTGTGTTGACAAACATCTGTGGATGCAGGAAACCGGTTGGAGGAATCCAACCAGAATCCTAAATATTTATATGTACTATGTGTTTTATATATGTGCACTGTTCGAACCCAAATGACATTGAAACCCTGTATGGATTTTCAACATCTATTTTGATTTAATCAATAGATGATATTGATCAAGAAAGTGGCAACAGTCGACCATAAACCCATCTTTTTGTTAAGAAGTTGATTGGCCTTCAGGCAAATCAGTGAAGTTAGTTATAAAAATTATATTTTTATAATTAAAGCGAAGTTTTAAACTATAATAGAAGTTCTATTATAAATTGGTATTTTATAGTTCGTTTTTATAAAGTAAATATAAATGATTATTTGATATTTAAAATAAGTTATGAAGCTGTAATTATCCTACAAGTAAATATATTGGATAACTATTTTAAGACAAACGGTTAAGAAATATTATTAGGTTAATTATATTAATCTAATGAAGTAAAGTAATTAGAATCAGTTAATGAATTAACTGATGGTTTGAAGTGGACTAAATCAACTGGTTTTTCGTAAAATGATTATTAGATTAAATAGGTCTTCGATTAATCTAATGGTAATAACTTAAGAAGTAATTATTTAAATTAATAAGATTTTCTTAATTATTAATTACCCTTTTAATGAAGCTTAAATGATTGTTAAACTAATATAATTAGTTATGGTTTATATAAAGTAAGCAATTAATCTATTTTAGATTAATAATGAAGTAAACTGTTTTACTTCAGAGATGAATAATTATTAGTCCATTATTTTTTCTCAAATGAGATTCATTTAAAATGGTATTAAGTTTGTAATGAGATGTTTTACTTGAATTAAAATAATTCGAATGAAAAGAGAATTGTCAAAAGACAAAGAGCATTAAAGAGTTTGGGTAAAGGCATTATAAATGGAGTTGTATAACGAGATTGAACTGAAGGCATAGACATAGGCGAAGTGTTTTTACTTCGATAGTTAAATAACCGACTATCGAAGTGTTTTGAACATCGTTGTCAATACGGAGAGACTGGTTGGAAATATTATCTGAAAACCACTCCGTATAGGCATAGGCGCTGCGATTAGATTATGATTAAGATAATTGAACACGGAGAGAAATGCAAGGGTCGTTCTGTTCCATAATGGTGTTTTCTGTTTGTCCAATCCCAGGACAACTTGTATGGACGAGTGTCTGACAGAGTATACCTAACAAATCACATACGATTGATCTCTTAAAGGTATTACGTCTGGTGGCGGAGGAATTCGTTCCTCTTAGCTTTTTATACCCGTGATATTTTTGGAAATCGATTAGTGAATTGACGGGTTTGACGATGTGACATCCAAAGCGAATGGTGATCAGATATTCTGAAGATGGACATAGCCTCTAGCCTCACAACCAAGAAATGACAAAAATCGGGCAGGCTTCATGGCTAGGTGGGTGATTCCCAAGCAGGGTATATTTGTTACCAATCAAGAGAAAATTCATTATTTATTCTTTTTTCGATTCTGTATCTTACGGATTACGGTTGGAGGGCCGACAACCGTGGGTGACAATATATTTGATACACTCGAGCTAAATGAGTGGTCGGTCATGTGTGAGCCGGGATGCAAAATATTCTTGTTGAACCCCAGTGTATCCCCTCTAGAGTACACGGATCGGGAGGTGGTCCCATACCTTGTCAGAGTTGGAATCCAATCTCCAATAAGTGCCCTGTAGTTTTTGATTTTATACTATGTATGTGGAGCGTGATATGCAAGCGTTCTGCTATTTTGTTATTTATTTGATTTGACATTATTATAATATCATTGGATTTTGATATCAAAAATGGTTTGGTTATAGTAAGGTAAAAACCGTCCATGTTTATGTGTGGGCTGGTCTTACTATTACCTTTTCTTTCAAAGGATTTTTCAAAGTTAAACAAGTTGGTTGGAGTTTACTCACACCAGTCCCACGACTGACCCAGAGTTTATTTTGTTTGCTTTCGCTAAACTCTTGGATGCCCAAATTTGTATGGGCAGTCAAGTGTTTCAGGTTTTTACAGATACACTTGGAGGAGCTCGAAGCAGGAGGTTTCACCACTAGTTATTTAGAGATTATTTCCGATGTGATGTATAAGTGTTATAATCTGATATGGTATGTATATACAATACAGTTTTGTATTTCAAATTTATGTTATATATACTTTATTCGTTCCGTTGTAAGATTCGTGTTTACTCTGACTTTGATGTTCTTCTTATTCTTTTATTCTATTAGTTCTATCTTATTTTTCTCACCCTCTAATTTCTTTCTATTAATGACCCGGTGTTTTCGATAGTTGAATAGTCAACATGGTGTTTGATGTTGATTTATTGGGTCGAAAATCCCGCGGCCGTTACATCCCTATTGCTAATCATTCCCCAGCGGCTCCTGCCGCTGAAGTGGCCTTCGATTTTTCTTGCTTTTGTAAGATCTTTACGAATCTTTGATGGAAATCGTTTTCTGAGAAGGAAGGTTTTGCTAGTGCCCAGTCTTAGGTTATGGACTATGAGAGAATCTTTGAGGCTACTGCCTGGCCCGATGAAGTAAAGAAGAGAATACTGGCCAAGCATTTACAGGATGAAGCCCTTGAATGGTGGAACTTAATATCGATGGAGAACGAGGGTCGGATTTTCACATGGGCCGAATTCAAGACCCGTTTTGAAGCGATGTTTTTTACCAAGGGCAGAAATGGCTATTCAGCTAGTGAAATTCATCTACCTCAAGCAAGGAAGCCTGAGCCTATAAGAATATATATCCAAATTCACTGAGTTACGTAAGTTTGGGAGAGGGTTAGTAGACACCTCCACAAACAAAGCCCTTAGGTTTGTCAAAGGACTGAACTCCCTGTTGAAGGAAACCCTATTAGCCTAAGTAACATTTGGGGCAACCTTTGAGACTCTAGTTGAGACTGCAACCCTCTGCGCGGCTGAAAGCTCCGAGGAGGAGAAAGGAGAAAGCTCTAACAAAAATAAGAAGAAGTAATCGAGGAAAAAAAAGAAGAAGAACAAATTCAAAGAGGGCGCAAAGACTTGTATGAGGTGCAACCGCAAGGGCCAGGAGGCCAAGGATTGTAGGACCTTGTTAGCAAAAAGGAGTTCAAGGGAAATTGTTACAACTTCCGTGAACAAGGACATATGTTCAAAGACTGCCCAAAGCCCAAAGATGTTAAGAGTGACCAGAACTATGCAATAGAAGCAACACCAGTCCAAAGCTGACCCCCAAGAGACCAAGGGCAGCCCGCACTCGAAGGTATGACCTCTGTTTTAGGAAATTCAGTATATACCTTGTTTGATTCTGGAGCGACCGATTCTTTTATCTCCAAACGATTAGTAAATTTGTTGAACCTTCCCATATCTATCTCGGATTGTGCAATAGAGGTTGCCAACCCTATCAGAGTATCTAAGTACTTTAAGTTGCTATGCAAAGACCTAGTATTGGAGGTCGACAATGTCGAGTTCCATTGCGAAGCGTATGCGTTGGAATTTATGGGGTATGACCTTATCCTAGGTATGGACCGGTTATCGTTTAATGGGGCCGTCTTAGATTGTGACAAGAGACTCGTTCATCTTCGGAGCTGAGGAGGACGTAGCTTAAATATTCTTTGCAACGTTAGAAATAAGGATAAAGCCTTATTATATTCTTTATCTCCTATTTTGAAGGACCATCTCTGATTCCTATAGTTTGTGAGTTCTTGGATGTTTTTGAGGAAGTCACGGGACTTCCTCCCCATAGAGAAATCTCATTTCGTATTGACCTAGAGAAGGACATTATAGATGTAGCATTAACCTTGAGGCATCTAGCGCCCAAAGAAATAAGGGAGCTGGATAAACAAATTTTCGAGTTGTTGCAAAAAGGTTTTATTTGTCGAAGTACCTCAGAATGAGGTGCATCTGTTGTATTTTCCACCAAAGCAGATGGATCTTTGAGACTTTGTGTGGACTATAGAGAACTTGATAAATTAACCAAGAAGAATAGGTACTGTTTACCTAGAATCGATGACCTTTTTGACCACTTGGGAGGAGCCCGAGTATTCTCCCAACTAGACCTTGCTACTGGATTTCACCAGTTGAGAATTGCGGAGGACAGTAAAGATAAAACTGTGTTTATGACGCCAGATAGATTGTTCCAATGGGAAGTTATGCCCTTCGGACTAACAAATGCACCTGCTTTCTTTGTTGACCTCGTGAGAAGAGGTTTAAGGGCATTATAAATAAAATTGTGGTAATATTTGTAGATGATGTCCTTATATTATCAAAAGATCATGAAGAGCATGAAAAACACTTGAGACAAGTGTTAGGGATATTAAGAAAGAACCAACTGAAAGCAAAATTCTCAAAGTGTCATTTCTGGAGGGAAGAAGTAAGATTTTTAGGACATACTATGTCAAGAGAAGGCTTGGTCGTAGACCCCACGATCTTCGAGGCAATCAAGGAATGGAGACACCTCAAAATGCTACAGAGGTAAGAAGTTTCCTTGGATTGGCCGGGTATTGTAGGAAATTCATTAAAGACTTCGCAAACATTGTTAGTTCGTTAAACCAATTGACGAGAAAGAATTTGGTGTTTGCTTGGAGTAATAAATGTGAAATAGCCTTTAAAAAATTAAAGGAAGCATTAACTAGCGCACCAGTCCTAATTATAGTCGAAGATTCGAAATTTTTCACCGTTTACACCGATGCATGTAGGACCAGCTTGGGAGCAGTCCTTATGCAAGAAGGAAGAGTAGTGTTAGAGATAGCAGAATGAATCATTTAGGCAAGACAAACACTAGAGGGGTGAATAGTGTTTTTGAGAATTTAAACAAAATATAAAACTTATGTGAACTACTATATGGATCAAACACCACAAACAAATTCACAGACATAGATTCAATAACACACACAAAAATAAACATAAATAAAATGCAAAAAAGGAAAGAACACACCTGATTTTATACTAGTTCGGGATTGCTCCTACGCCCAGTCCCGCACAACGCTGGATTGTGCAGAGTTTTATTATTATATCAATATCCAATTACAACCTCCTTGATTTCACGACCACAAGGGATACCACTGATTCCAACCTCCTTGATTTCACGGCTACAAGGGATACCATAGATTACCCATCCTTGATTTCACGGCTACAAGGGATACCACCGATTACTTTACTCAACCCAAACAATTACAAACAACCATATAACTCTTCAATAGCACTTGATTCAGAGAGTAATGAGTAGAAAGTGTAGAGAGAGGAAGATGAATGAAACCTTGAATTCTTTCAACAATATCCTCTCTTTAATTCTACAAAACCAATGCCATCTCGAACTAAGCCAAATAAAGACGTTTGAGTAGCAAGAGAAACATTTTCATGCAATGCGATGGATAATCTCTTCATTTTTCAGAGATGAAGATAATAATCTCGCAAAGGCTCCGCCAACCAAAGAAGATGAGGATTGAGAAGTCATCAAGAAGGATCCAATCTTTGGAGAAGACAATTGGGTTGAAGTCCCAAGAAACATTTAATTAATTAGTATGGTTGATTTGATTGATTTGTTCGAATTTGATTTGGATTTTATAACTTAAAACTTGTATATATTAAGACATATGGTGTGGTGTGATTTGACTTGATTTGGTTTGCATATATAACAAAAAAAACATATGTAATTATAATACTTGGAATGGTTTGTATTTAATCATTATAATGCTAGGAATTACTATTATAGGTTTATATAGATTAAGGGGGAGTATTCTACTTTAAATTACTTTGCATTAGTTATAAAGTAAGGGGGAGTATCATAATTGGATTAGTTACTTATAGGTTTTATTTAGATAGTTATACAAATTAGGGGGAGTAGTTTTAATTTTTTTTTTGATAATGCCAAAGGGGGAGAAATTGTAAAATATAGACCGGGAGAGTATTTGAAGGGTCATCATCAACAGGTATATACGGGTATGATATTTTATAAACTAAGGTTGTCATTGTCAAAAAGGGGGAGATTTTTGGAGAATGGAGTTTTGATGACAACAGCCTTATTTCAATATTAATTGATTATAAAATATATACTAACTCCTTTATCTAATATATATATATATATGTATATATATATATGCAGGAATTATATACAGGAATTATTATTGAAGACTATGCAGTTTTAACGATGTTAGAAATTCAGTTTTCGGAGATATTTCAAGACTCTTGAGTATTCAAGAGTTCAAGATAAATATAGTTATAGAGTCTAGATTATGTAAGACTCTGAATAGCACTCTAGGTTCAAATTCAAAATAATTTCAAATTCTGATTTTCATATTCTGATTTCAAATTTTGTTTTCAAATTCTATCTTCAATCTTTATCTTCTCTATTTTACTTTCTATTTTAATTTGATTTTAAATTTGAGTTTTATAACTTTATAAGTTGTATATATTTATACTTTATATTTATATAATTTTAAACTTTATAATTTTATAAATATGGTTATATAGTTTATATTTATGTTTCTATATGATTTTCTGCTTTACAATATTTATCGATAACACTATATTTTAATTCAAGAATTTTCTGAATTATATATATATATATATATATATCAAAACACTTGAAAAATGCTCAAAAATCAATTTTGTACTAAGGGTATGTCGACATACAAATTACCCCATGTCGACATATAACTGTCATTTTTTCAAAATTGAAAGGAAGTGTCTTTTCACTATTTGTGACAGTTTTGAGATGTTGCAACCTTTCACACATTATAAAAATGGCATGATTTCGAATTCTTAACCACTTCTTCTTCTCTAACTTTATTCCTTTTCGTTACACCATTATCTCTTATCATTTTTAGGATTTCCACACCTATACTCTGCCGAATTCAATTCTGTCGTTCCTTCTAGATTTTCATTAAGATTATGAATAGGATTTGCCATGGATTTGATGAGAAATGAACAAGGAATAAGGAGAAATAGAATAATGAAATTTTCTGGAAGAAATAGGCTTAAACAGGGTCTGGAATTCGCTGGATTTTGAATGAACATGAGTAGTTATTTAATTTTATAATTTGAAACATTTCGAAAATTTGGCAGCTATATGTCGACATATACATAAATGTATGTCGACATAACCATTAATTTTTTTTGAAAATTTTCAAATTTTGAATCTTTTGAACTATAATTAATTGTACAGTGACTTAAAAATAATTTTAGATAGAAATAAAACTCCATTCATTACTTGATAGAAAGCAAATACATCTAACTAATTAAGACACACTAAATACGAGACTCGAAAGCAAATACAAGGAATATAAGCAAATACATGAAGATAAATAAAACTGGATAGGCTACCTCTCAGCGGATGATGATGAGGAAGATGAAATCCCAAGCTTTCTTCCTATCATGACCATGAATTTGGATACTTTGGAAAGTTTCTTGTTGAGCCTCTTTTGATCGTTGACGATTTTCACTTGATTTTGAACAATCGTTTCTTTGAAAATGCATCTAGTATTGGTTGGACACTCAACACTTTCTAAAGAAGTCTCTTCTTCTTCAACTTCCATTGGCTCTTGTTCTTTTTGCATTCAAGCTTGTTTGGCTTCGAATGTCACATACGGTTTGAAAGTGAGAGGAATTTGCATGAGATGAATATTTGATGAGTCAAACACTTTTCTATGCACATACTCTTCTCTATGAAGATCAACTTCAAAATATTTGAAAATACGAGTGAGATAAACACTATAGTGGAGAGTGTTTTCTCTTGATGATAATTCTATGGGATAATTTCATTTAAGATTATTTCGGCCCAGTTGATAGTATAGCCAGCCATAATCGCAAAGAGAGCCTTATGGACTTTGAGATTTGGATTATTGAAATTTCCGGAATGGGGAGTGATGGTGTTGGAGGAGAAGGTTGAAAATTCTCGTTTTTGGATGAAAGAAGTGATTTTTGAACTCCATTGGAGCATCATCTTCAAATATGTCGTTATAGGTCTCTAAACCGGTTTCGTCGATAACAAAATCCGAAAAATCCAAGCCCTTGCTTCTAAAATTTAGAATAGTTCCTAAGAGTTCGGCATCGAGGACAATTTGCATGCCTTTGACGCTACTCCAAATTTGGTCGTCGTTGCCTTCGCAAAATCCGCGATTGAGATTTGCATAGAACATCTTGATAGTTTTGGATAACATACTTCGTCGTTGTCATGAGAATCAATTAGACTTAGGGCTTCATTGTTTTCGAAGAGAGAAGTAAGTTCATAGGAAGGGAAATCTCCAAAGACGGCGAAAGCACCCGTGTTAACCTTAGCATTTGCTAAGTAGTTTGCATAGGTTTTGTGACGACCCCAAACCCCCGTTCCACAGTGGAAAGGGTAATCTTTGGAATATAACACATTAACAAATAATAGGAGAACAGAAATAAATAAATACACCAGATAATTTACAAAAGAATACACTGGATAAACATAATCATCATAGTTACACAGTATACAGGATCATACTTAGTACAAAATACAGTTCAGCTTTACATAAAATGTCTACAGCGGAATCAAAACATAATATGTACAACATGAGCTGAACAACATAAAAAGAAAGAAATGATAGAATCCATCTTTATCTCCATAGCTATCCAGAAAGAGCCTGCTAAAACCTGAATACAAGGCTGCTCATGTAGAAAATAGGGTTGTTTGCAAGTGAAACAAACTATGAGTCAGTCATGGGACTGGTATGCGAAATCTACTTAACTAATTTTATAATACGGCCAATCACAGGACCACGCTGCTAACGCGAAACGGGTTTACTCCATTGGATTGCCAGTGCTCAAAACAAGTAAATCATTTAAACATCGCAATGCTTTTTCTATAAAAATGAAGCCATTATAAGACTAAGTTCCCATCATACAATGCAACGCAAACCGGCAGATATAGTTTTACCTTATAATGGCCAAAATATGCTTGATACGTATAAAACAAAAGCATTTGGTATTATTACTAGTGTTTATATATTTCAAAAACAATTTCAATCATAAGTATCAATCATAGACGGCATGGATACCATATATCATCTTTGCCAAATAAAGGTTTGTAATCAAAACCGCACGATGTCGTATTTGGAAATTGGATTTCTGTCATGAACCAAGGCAAGGGATCATCCTTACCGCTTTGAGACAATCTAGCCTACCATGTCTTAGGAACAGCCACAATTGCACCTTAGATCGTCAGGGTCGGTCCACACGGAGTGTGTTAAAATGCCTGAACACTGCGTTTCTCCACCCTATGGGGCGTAAACTGGTCATATCCCGACCAGACTATCGGCTCTGAAGAGACCGAAATAACCAAGGTGCCTCACTATCCATCATCCACATAAGTAAAATGTCCAGGCGTGTAAAACCCAAAACACCACTCCTAGCTAGAAAGAAATGCATGTCCTCACTGAAGTCCTCTCCGGTTTCTGGTTCATACCGGGGTGTGAGGCTCGCGAGTCAACGCCAAACACAAAGCTAGCTATTTAAATCCATGCTTTGATCATCAACCACAAGACTCTACTTTTCAACAAAATCCGTGATCATAGCATCTTAGCATGCCACGTTGTCAATCTACAACGTCAAACACACATCCATTTACAAGTCCGTTCTGGGTTTGAAAGAAACCGGAGGCACCTTATTCCTTTCCCGTATGTCCAATATAGGAGAGAGGCCCTCGCACATCCGAACGATCAACAAGTACATCCAGACAACCACCACTGTAACCCCTTTAGGGCAACAACTCCCATCGAAGGCATAAGTAGTCATCCATTCGATGTGAAGATCATCGGTCTTGCATCGTCTTCATATCTTCGACTTCTAACCGTCGATCAATTATTTGAAATGAGAATTAACTCGGCCTTTTCAAATAATTTTCGTATATTTAGAACTCAAATCAATTCATTTCCATGGTTAAATTATTTGACATCCATAATTCAGTCCATTAATGTAATTTTCACGTCAAACACATTCAACCATCAAATATCCAATAAACCCGGTAAATTTGGTTTATTTCCATTCCATATCATTTATAATAGTTTCTAACGGTTTATCTCTATTTTTATTTATTTAAATATAGCCGATTTTTCAAACGAGGCTTCAGGCCATAACGCGGCCATGGCGTTGTTTTTCTCCAGATTTGATTTACACATATCTGAAAATCTAACCGTTGGATCTTTACAAATTTTATATCATTAGAAAGATCTTTTCAAAGCAGACCCAACAGTTCCAGTTTCGGGAAAATATGACGGTCGGATCTCCCGATACAATCGTTTAAAGTTATGATTTCAAAATACGAATTGCAGCGTCATTATTCGATTTAATTTAATTATATTTATATATATAATTATAATCCATTCTGGCGTTGTTTTCATTCAGATTTGAATTTAACATTTCACAAAATCTAACCATTGGATCTTTACAAATTTGGTATCTTTGGAAAGTTATTTTCAAGGTGGTCCCAACGGTTTCGTTTTCGGGAAAATCCGATGGTCGGATCTCCCGCAATAATCGTTTAAAATCATGGTTTCAAAATACGAACTGCAGCTTCGTTATTCGATTTATTTATATATAAATATAATCCGTTCTTCGATTCCCACACCATTTCATTTCATATATGTGATAAAAATAATATTTTTATCCAATGTTTATATATTTCAATACATGAATATAAATCAAACATAGGAATATTTCAGAATATTTCGGCAGCATAACGGCAGGGGGTTTAAAACCGGCACCGTCCCGAGTACGGGTCCTCGCACTACCTTACGCCTCGCCGCGTTCCTTAAGGGGCTTATCCTTGTAATCTAAATATTTCAATCGTTTTCATATCCCAATGGATTTTTCCACAAACAATTCCAATTTTGTTTCAACCACAAACAATCATCATCAACCATTCGCATTTATCAACCAAATTTCACGTCAACTAAAATCCAAACAATCACAACCGATATATATCTTCCATGGTCTGTGGATGAGGGGAGTACACACACACACACATATATATATATACGTATATAAATATATTTCCATTTCAATTTCATTTCAACTCCATTCAATGCACATATGATTTTTACAATGCATATATAACTTATACATCGCACATATAATTTATACAACGCTTATACATGAGGTATACAACACTTATATAACTTATACATCGATTATATAATTTATACATCGCCATTCCATATAGTTTATAATTTAGAAATCTCACAATGGTTTCCACTCCTCCAAAAATTGTAGGAAGCTCTAAAAATTCTGTGATCCCTTCTAGAATGTAGAAAACGTCCACACGAGTCCGATGTCTCCTGTTTCATCGAATTCCATGAACATATGTTGAAGATACGATTTTTATTTGAAAATCATGATTAACAACGCTTAAGAGTGTTATAATCAGTTTTAAAAATAAAGGCCGCACCTTTCAGCTAACCCTTCGAGACTAGGGTTGAATTTAACTCCAAATCTGAAGCGCTTCGTTCAGATCAGGTTATACCACGTCGAAGACCTCCGTGAGGCACGCAAAACGAGGGTGGCGCGGTCAGGTCCGGTGGCGCATCCAAGGTTGGGCGGCAGCTTGAAGACCGGATGTTTGGAGAGGTGGTTCTCGAAGTAGGAGCGACGATAGGGGGTGTACCAGGTATAGATTTGAAGATGAGGAGGGGAGCTTCAAAAAGTTGCAAAGGGGCGAGGTGTAATGGTGAGCGGTTTGGCCGGAAATTGGCCGGGAAGGTCGGAAAACTATTTCGCTATCGCTTACGAGAAGGGGCAGATTTTTGAGATTTTTTTATAATTTTAATTAATGAATGAATTTATTCCATTGGTCGATATACATATTAATTCAAAAATTAGTGTTTCTCCATACGAACTCCATTTTAAACCCAACGACTATCGTCCCTAGATAAATACCCTTATTCCGAACACAATGGAATATCGTAGGCCCATTCGACTGTTTAAGTCAGTTATTCTTCAAATTAAACATAAAACATTCAATATTTGATTTGAACGTACATTTCAATTTGCCGGGGCCACATACTGATCCCAAAAATTCCAGAAAAATAAATCTAGCTATGTTTGGATGATACGGTCCTAACAAAACTGATTTCGTCGAATTTGGAGGTCGTCTGAAAAATGGTCATTTTCTGATCGATCCAAATTGACTGAAATTAACCAAACACATTTTCCTTTGCCATGCTCACATATTAACTCCAAAAATTGTGGAATTTGGAATCTAGCAATAATTCGACATCCCGGATCCAACAAAAGTGGTTTCGTCAAAAACGGAGGTCGTTTGCAAAATGCCTATTTTCAAGGGTTATATAAACTCTGTAGCGACCTTTCTGAAAATTCATTTGGCCTTAACTTTTGATTCCCGCTATGAAATTTCGATTTATCAGATTCGTTAGAAATAAATTCATAAACAGATTTAAATATTTTTGGTTTCACTAAAATTCGTTTTATTTTGCATCCTGCACAGTCAGTCAAATTTCGAATTCAAATTTTCAAACTGCCACGCCATTTCAGGCCTTGTTTTAAATTAAAATAAATATATTCGCTATAACTTCAATCCAAATAGATTTTTGGTCATTATTATTTAAAATAATTTATTTTAAATATTCAAAATCCACTAAAATAGGCAAATTAAAATTTTTAAATTGGTTCTGATTTTTCGGGTTGTTGCAGGTTTTGATAGCCTCTTTGTCATTACGAAGATAGCCTTTAATGGTTTTGGTTATCTTCAATTTTTGAGATGAACTTGAGGAAGCCATTGAATTGATAATTTTGAAGAGAATAGATACGAAGAATATTGTTTTGAGTTTTGAATGAAAGGGAAAGCGAATAGATGTATATATAGAAATTGAATGGATATGAATTGAATAGGCACAACTTTTCAGATTGAAATGACACCTTTTCAGACCTTGGGAGTTGATGAGAAGTTGGAGGGAAGTTTGAAAGTTTAAACCTTTGAAATTCAAAATTTGAATTTCAAATTACTGGTCAGATATGTTGATATATACACACATGTATGTCGACATATATGTCTATTTTCAAAGAGAAATAAATTTTTGTGAATTGAAGTTTATATTATCGATTTATATTTCAGGTTTAACGATTTCCTGATATAATTCAATCCTAACAAACACACAAACAATTTATTTTATTATTTTATTTGTTATTTATTATTTATTATTATTTTGAATTTTAAAATTCAAATTTCAAGTATAAATTTTAAAGTTTTTAAATTCAAATCAAAGCAAAAAAACAAAGCAACCATTCAACCAAATAAAATTAAAAATTATTTAAGGCGTACCCGGTTTGTAGATTCTTTTCTTCGAAATTTGCTGAACTCTGAATTGTCATAAAACATATATTCGTATTTCTGGTTTCTGATTCTTCATCACTTGATGATGAATCTAAATCATCTATTGTTGCTGCATATGCTTTCTTTCTCTTTCTCGACGAATTGCTGTTGTTTGTTTTTGTTTTTGTTTTTTGAAAAGCAGCACATTTATTCACATATTCACATTACAAGAGTTCAAATACAACATTTATATATCAACAATATAACCATCAGGCTAAAAACACGATAGCCTCAAAAACACTCTACAACATTACAGAGCCACTACATGATAACAAAACTAATAAAAAAATAATAAGAAAAGGAAATACGCATAGAAAAAAAATTCAATCTCAACTATCATGCAAGCTACTCCATAAATGTTTGAAAAAAAACCTTGCATAGGCTTCTAATCTCTAACCATTCTTCTGAAGCTCCCTCAAAACATCCTTATGAATCGCAACATATAAAGCATTGAAATTCTTTGCACCTTGTCCAAAAATCCTCCTATTTCTTTCAGACCAAATCTCAAAAATGAACACCTTTAAGATTTTAATCAAACTCTTTGTCCACCAGCTCTTCCATCTCGTCTACTTATATATATTGAACCATTCCACTACATTGTTTCTAACTAGCCTATGAAAATTCCCATTAGAAAGCAATCTCAACCGAATACCAAAAACAAACGAGCAAGAGAAAAAAAGATGAGTATTACTTTCCTCCTCCACTTTACAAAATTCACACTGCGTATCAGGAATTAACCCCATCCTTTTCAACTTTTGTTTAGTGTTTAAAGCATTTGCCATTACCTTCCGCATCAGAAAATTCTTTTTTGCCGAAGTACCCAAATTCCAAATACGAGCTGACCAAGGAAAGGAGAAATCTTCATGCTTTAAGGCATAATAAACTGTTTTTATGCTGTGAGTACCACCATTCCATAAAATTGGAAATCCTGCCAAATCTTTTAAATTGCATTCACTCAACACAGCCCATAATTGTCTTAAAGTAGCTGAATTTGAATAAGGAAGAACCAGTTCACCATCAAACATGAAATCATCAACCATAACTGTATCAGGGATACCAGAATTCTGCTTAGCAATGTAATCAACCACATTATTAAGAATAAAACAATTTTTGACCCAAGGATCGTGCCAGAAAGAATAACTCTTCAACATTGGATTACATTGAATAAGAGGAAGAAAAACTTCCCTTAACTTTAAAATACTCCTCCAACTCCAGCTACTATTTTGATTAATTTGCATACTCCAAAAATTCTTCGATCGAATCCTATTCTTATGCATCCAAACTGTCCATAAGCTATCATCCTTACATAGTAATTTGTTAAAATAAGCTGAAATAGCAGATTTATTCCATAGAAATAGATTGGTAATGCCAAGTCCACCACTCTTTTTATCTGCATACAGTTTACAATATGCTATAGGAATAAATTTTTTAGAGAAAGGGTCTCCATGCCACAGGAATCTATTCAATGCACTTGTAATCATCTTAATAACCTTAACAGGTAGAATAAAATGCCTAGTCCAGTAAGTAGTTATTGCAGTGGCTATGGATTGTACAATGGTTAGTCTACTTGCTTGAGACAAACTATTTGAAGGCCACGACAATAATCTTCTCAAAATCTTTTCAATAAGAGGAATACAATTAGCTTTAGTAATTCTGGAGCAAATTAAAGGTAACCCTAAATAAGCTGCATTACTCGAGAGCTCAGAGAGTCCAGAACACGTTATTACGTCTTTCCTTTTATCATCATTTAATCCAGCAATTAAAATAGATGATTTACTTACATTGATCTGCAGCCCAGTTATTGAATAAAACTCTTGCAATGTAGATAAAACTGGTTAAATATTTTGAACTGTTGGTTTGGTGAAGACTACCAGATCATCAGCAAATAAAAGATGTATGATATAAGGATCCTTGCAATTTGGGTGAAGCTCCATTTCCCTTTTATTAACTTTATCCAGTAAAAGGAAGTTTAATAATTCCATGACAACAATGAATAAGTAGGGTGAAATAGGGTCTCCTTGTCTAACTCCATTAGTACCCTTAAAATAACCATGCAGGCTACCTTTCCTAGAAATAGAATAATTTGGCGAGGAAATACACATATAAACCCAGGCCAAAAATGGTTTGGGAAAGTTCATCCTTGATAAAATTGCCATGATAGAATTCCAAGAAATAGAATCAAAAGCTTTTCTTATATCAAGCATCATCATATATCTAGGAGAAATATTCCTTCTATTATAACCAAATAACAATTCTTGTGTTAAAAGAATGTTATCACTAATAGATCGACTACTAACAAACGCAGCTTGATTACTAGATATGATTGAAGAAAGAACCAATTTCATCCTATTGGCAAGGACTTTAGTTGTGACTTTATACACAACATTGCAACAACTAATTGGTCTGAAATCCGAGATAGAACAAGGATTATCCACTTTTGGAATGAGAGATATAGAAGTAGCAGAAAGTGAAGCAAGTAAGTAATTATTCAAAAAGAAAAACTTAACTTCTTGCAAAATATCCTCACCCATAATTCCCTAGCATTTTTGTAAGAAAAAACCATTAAATCCATTTGGCCCACCACAGCTCTCTACATCAAGACTAAATACTGCCTCCTTGATCTGTAAATTAGTTATAAGCTCGACCAGTTTATCAGATTGACTGTTGGAAATAAAAGGGAGCTTGAAATTAAACAAAGGTAAAACATCTGCAGAGAAACCATTAGGGGATGCTAAAATTGTGGAAAAATAGTCGACAAAGGCATTGTTGATATCATCATCATTAGATCGAATAGCACCATGCATATCTTGAATCAAAAAAATCTCAGAAGAAGCCCTTTTACTCTTCAAAGATTGATGAAAAAAAAATTGTATTTCTATCACCTTCTAAATCTCTTCTTAAAAATGATGTTTGTCTTAAAGCTTGAATCTCTGATTCTAAAGCAGTTCTCAAATTATTTCTCAGAATATCCTCCTATTTAATAAGATAGTCGTCATTAGGATGTAAAATCCTAGCTTCTTAAACATCCATTAATTCACCTCTGATATTAGTAGAAAGCAAATTTCTTTTATCAAAAATTGAAGAAGCCCAACCTCTAAGATGAAATTTCAGAGCCTTCAACTTCTTGACAAGAGATAAAAGAGGATTCAAATTACACTGATAGCTCCAAACCTGCAACAAAACACTAGAAAAAGAGGAGTGATTCAACCAAAAATTAAAAAATTAAAAAGAGGACTTACCCAAGTTAATAATATCAGTGTCACCCCAATAAAAAAGCAAAAGATTGTGATCAGATAAAGTTGGAGGCGGAACATGATAATAAGAATTAGGCTAGGAATTGATAAAATGATAGTTTGCAAATACATGGTCAAGTTTGCAGAAAGTGTGACAATTAGATTTGCTTTTGTTGGATCAAGTGAAAGGAGAACCAAAAAAATCTTAATGCAGAGAGATTGGAAGATAAAAGAGCTTGAATGAGAGGAGCAAAATCAGACAATGAGAGGGGACAACCGCCAGATTTTTGATGGCAGGAAGTCATGCAATTAAAATCTCCCCCCAACCACCCAAGGGTCAGAAGAAGGATTCAAAGAAATGAAATTACTAAGAAGAGGATGTCTAAGAGAGACAACATTATGAGCATAAACTGAAGTCAAAAAGAAAGAAAAATTTAAAGGAAGATATAAACATTTGAAGTGGATAAATTGATCAGAAGCTGAAATTTTAGAGAGCTTAAAAAAGATAGGGTTCCACAATATAAGGAGTCTCCCAAAACATGCCTCCTGAGGATTATGATCAAAGTGCCATGATGGTGAAATAAAAGCAACAACTTTGGTTGTAGACTGGAGGTCTAATTTGGTTTCAGATAAGAAAATTAAATGAATATCATTCTCTTTTATTCTAGCCTTGATATCACCTTTCTTAGAAGTATGATTCATACCTCTAATATTCCAAAAAGCTATATTGGGTCTTATTTAAATGATAAAGGATTACTTAAAGGCATAGGATGCTTCCTGGTATGTCTAGTAGAAGACTGAATTCCTACTGGCACAACTTTATTAGTAGAGAAATTCCTTCCCTCATTTAAATCTTCCAAATCCATACCATCTGATTTCTTTGTTTTCTTCTTCTTACCTTTCTTCTTCTTGCTACCAAAAGAAGAAGATACATTGTCAATCTGAGGGGATGATGGGGAAGTGGCACTTTGATTAGGAGGAGGAGGAAGGATAATATGAGGAGGTACAGAAAGATGAGCATAAGGAGAGGAGGAATGTTTTTCAGAGTTCAATTGAACATCAAAACCGAAAGAGTCACTGGCAGAAGCTTGGTTAATAGGGAAAGAAGAAGATGATGAGGCACCAATGGTTGAACCATCACAGTTTCGATCATTGCCAAGAATAGAGAAAGGACTTTGCACATTGAAAATATTATCCTCATGGACAGTATCAATTATAACTTGTTTGCCTTTATCCAATTGACACCTTTTAAATTTTTCACCATCAGAGTTAGTTTCAAAATTCATAAAATAATTCAAATTGTTCTTCCTTAGAACAGATTGATGAACCACACCTTCATTATCAACAAAGAAAACTTTCCTTTTTTTTCCACATCTTTTTGAATCGTATTATTCAAATTCTTACATCCATTGACTTACTCTTATCAGACTTGCCTTTATTCAAATTTGCATCTTGTTCCTTATTAACCTTCCTCTGCCACATTTGCTTTTTAATTCCTAGTTACGACATTTGTCCATTCATCCTTCTTGACAAAAGAATTATTCCCTATCCTTTCTTGATATGAATAGCTATTAACATTCCCATCCTGTACCTTTTCATTATCCATATGCTTACCTTCCAAATTCTTAACTAGTTTGTTACATTCACAAGTATTATGACCAAACACCTTACAATGAGTGCAAATTTTAGGAATCCAATCATAAGAAACTCTCACTGGAGGACAATTTACACCAAGTTCATCAACCGAATGAAATAAGAAATTCAAAATCAGTGGAAATTTCGACAAGTGGCTTTGCATATTTAAACCGATGCAAATTTTCCATACTTTCATCAAAACAAAGAAGCTTACCAACGTGACAAGCCAACCAATTAATACCTTCTAAAGTCCAAAGAATGAGTGGTATCCTATGTAGATGTATCCAAATTGGAACACTTTTAATTTGAGCTACAGAATTTCCAATTGAAGGATCCCAAGTGGTAATTATTAACATTCTGCATCTAATGAAAATAGGATCTACACTTAGAACTTTCTGCCTATCAAAATCATTTGAGAAATTGAATATAAAATAAAACCCATCTGTTTTTATATCAACTTCCTCTTGCAATTTCCAATGTCTATGCAGAAAATTTGCTACTGACAAATAAGAAAGAGAACCATCTAAGAAAAACCCAACAAGATGATTTTTCCAGTAATTCATACCTGCCTCTTTGACTAGTACAAGATTATTTTGCTTTCGACCATCTCTAAAAAATTCATACTGAACAGGTTTGAAGACACCGACATTTCTTGGTAAGGCTCTGAAAAGAGAGGCAAAATCAGCTTTAACTGACAAATTAGGGTTAGAAGGATCATTATGATTAGAAGCTAGATTGGAATTGGAGGATGATGGTTTTTAATGAGCATTCACGTTAATAGTATCATTATGATCCATAAGAGATCAAAGAATCTTTATTAAGATTTAAAGGAGGAGGCATTTGCTTCAACATGTTTGACGAAATGTCACTTCCACAGTTAAAAGAATTATCCAAATTCAAACCCAAATTCTTAGAAGAAGAAAGAGGATTAAAGTTCATGGCACCTCAAACATTGCCATTTTCAAGAATCGAAATATTCACGAGTGGATCCGGATTGCAAGACGAAGAGCAATTTGTGGTGATGTAAGATTTAGCAAGATTTGAATCAAGCATCTTGACACCCTCAACAGAAAGATTTGAATCAACATTCAAACCAAGATCAGACACAACCGAATAAATAATCAAAGGATTGGCTAAAGGAGAAAGAGGAGGAGGAGAAAGAGGAGGGGGAGTTGGAGGAGGTGGTGGAGGAGGAGGAGGATGAGAAGAAAGAGGAGGGACAGGAGGACGAAGCGAATCAAGAGAGGGGAGCAAGGACGCCATTAACGAGAGCCATCAACTTTTCCGCGTTAACATTTTCTTTATGTGGCCAGGTTTGTTGCAGTTATAACATCGACCATCATTACTTTTTAAACTTCCTTGGTTATAATTTTTCCTTGTATATCTTAGAAATCTTCTAAAATGATTTGTCATAAGAGTTGTTTCTTCATCATCTTCACTACTTGAGTCTGAATCATTTGATGTTTCTTTTAATGCAGTAAATTTCTTCTCTGTTAACATGTTTTCTTTTCTTTTCTGTAATTGGACTTCGTATGACCTCAGATTTCCAATTAACTCTTTAATCTTTATTTCATTGACTTCATTGGCTTCTTCAATTGCCAAAGTTTTATGGTCCCATTCTGGATTCAATGAACTCAATATTTTTCTGACTTGATCTGCTTCAGAATAGGTTTTTCCAAGTGTTGTTAATGAATGCACAATTTCTTTAAATCTGCAATACATATCTGAAATAGACTCATTCTCATTCATTTTGAATAACTCAAATTGATTAACTAACATTGCTATTTTAGTTTGTTTAACTTTATTAGTTCCTTCATGAGTAACTTGTAAAGTTCTCCAAATTTCATAAGCAATTTTACATACTGACACTCTATTAAACTCATTCCTATCTAATGAACAAAATAACATATTCATGGCTTTAAAATTGCTTTGTGCAGCAGTCTTTTGTTCAATTGTCCATTGTGCAAAAGCAGTTGTAGGTTCAACAAATTCATTTTGTGTACTGTTCCATATGTCTAATCCTACTGACTGTAAATATATTTTCATTGTACATGCCTAATATGAATAAGTACTACCATTGGTGGTCTAACAGTGGACTGACCCTCTACAAAAGAACTATTTATTGCTATCGGTGTTGGTTGTCATTATCCCTATTTTCAAAAATCAGATTATGAACTTTTTGAAAGACCTTGCTTTGATACCAATTGTTAGGGATAGCGAAATGGATCATTAAGGCAAAACAAACAATAGAGAGGGGGTGAATAGTGTTTTTGAGAATTTAAACAAAATCTAAAACTTATGTGCACTACTATATGGATCAAACACCACAAAGACAATCACAGACACGTATTCAATCACAAACACAAGAATAAAAAGAAATAAAATGCAGAAAAGGAAAGAACACAACGGGTTTTATACTGGTTCGCAATTGTTCCTACGTCCAGTCCTGCACAAGGTTGGATTGTGTAGAATTTCATTATATCAATATCCAATTACAACCTCCTTGGTTTCACGGCTACAAGGGATACCACCGATTCCAACCTCCTCGATTTCACAGCTACAAGGGACACCACCGATTACTCATCCTTAATTCCAGGCTACAAGGGATACCATCGATTACTTTACTCAACCCAAAAAATTACAAACAGCCCTATAACTCTTCATTAGCACTTAATTCAGAGAGTAATGAGTAGAGAGAAGAAGATTAATGAAAACAGAATTAAATTCGGCAGAATATAGGTGTAGAAAACATAAAAATGATAAGAAATAATGGTGTAATGAAAAGGGATGAAGTTAGAGAAGAAGAAGTGATTAACAATTCGAAATCAGCCCCTTTTTATAATGTGTTAAAGGTTGCAATGTCTCATAACCGCCCCAAATAGTGAAAAGACACTTCCTTTCAATTTTGAAAAAAATGATAATTATATGTCGACATGGGGTTATTTGTATGTTGACATACCCTTAGTACAAAAAAAAATTGAGCATTTTTCAAGTGTTTTGATATATATATATATATATATAATTCTAGAAATTCTTGAATTGAAATATAGTGTTATAAATAAATATTGTAAAGTAGAAAATCATATAGAAACATAAATATAAACTATATAAACATATTTATAAAATTATAAAGTTTAAAACTATATAAATACAAAGTATATAAAGTACAAATATATAAAACTTATAAAGTATAAACTTATAGAACTCAAGTTTAAAATCAAATTAAAATAGAAAGTAAAATAGAGAAGATAAAGATTGAAGATAGAATTTGAAATCAGAATTTGAACTCAGAATTTGAAAAACAGAATTTGAAATTATTTTGAATTTGAACCTGGAGTGCAATTCAGAGTCTTACAATACTAGACTCTATAACTATATTTATCTTGAACTCTTGAAATCTTGAATACTCATGAGTCTTGAAATGTTTCTGCATTCTGAATCTCTAACATCTTTAAAACTGTACAGTCTTCAGTAATAATTCCTATATACAAATCCTACAAACATATAATATATATTCTATATAATGGTGTTAGTATATATTTTATAATCAATTAATATTGAAATAAGGTTGTTGTCATCAAAACTCCATTCTCCAACAAGTAGTTGCCTATGCTAGTAGACGACTCAAGGATTCGAAAAAAAGATATCTAGTGCACGACCTTGAGTTAGCCGCAATAGTGTTTGCCCTTAAGATGTGGGGGCATTACCTTTTACGGGAGAAATTTGAACATTTTACTAACCATAAATCCCTTAAGTATTTATTTTCTCAAAGTGACTTAAACTTGAGACAACAAAGATGGGTGGAATATATTGCCTCATTTAACTTTACGATTCAGTATACTCCAGGCAAGAGGAATGTTGTGCCGGATGCTTTAAGTAGGAAACATGCGAATTTAATTGCGATCCTAGAATGGAAACAATTAGAGTTCCTTGCTAATTTTAATCTGAAAACCTCACTAACCACTTCTAATGGTTTCCTTGGGGCTATGATAATCAGACCAACCTAAGGGAAAGGATCCAAATCGCACAAGACTTAGACGAGGAATTAAGAAACGTAAAGGAAAAAGTGGGAAGGGAAGATATCTTTCCTCATTCGGTTAGGTATTCGATCAACAATAATGGGAGTTTACTTTGGGATGGACGACTTTACGTTCCTAAGGATGAAGGGTTAAGAAAGAAATTCTAGAGGAGTGCCATAGGTCAAAATTAACCGTACACCCCGGTATGGATAAATGTACAAGGATATGAAGAGGAATCTCCATTGGGAAGGAATAAAGAGAGATGTAGACAAGTTCATGGCCAAATGCTTGACGAGCTAAAAAATCAAATTGGAGATAGGGAAACAAGGAGGACTGTTACTACATTTAGAGATCCCCACGTGGAAGTAGGAACATATTTCCATGGGCTTTGTAGATGGACTTCCTAGAAGCCAAAAGGGGAATGCGGCCATTTGGGTTGTGGTGGATCATTTAACCAAAAGTGCCCATTTTATACTAGTTAAGAAGCCAAGGACTGCAACCTCATTAGCCCAGCTATATGTCAAAGAGATTGCTAGAATCCACGGTATCCCACTGAGTATCGTGAGTGATAGAGACCCTTTGTTCACAAGCGAATTTTGGATAAGCCTACTAGTTGCATTGGGGACGACCCTTAACTTGAGCACAACTTATCATCCGCAGACCGACGGACATACAGAGAGAGTAAACAGAATCTTGGAAGACTTGCTCAGATCTTGCATCATTGACATTGAAGAAGTTTGGGAGCAGCACCTACCACTTGTGGAGTTCACGTATAATAATAGTTTTCATGCGAAGAATAGTATGGCCCCTTTTGAAGAGCTATACGGGAGGCCATGCAAATCGCCAACTTGTTGGTAGGAAACTATCGACAAGGTCTACCTCGGACCAAACTTCATTCGTGAATCCACAGAGAAGATATCCTTGACTAGGCAAAGGATGAAGGCAGCCCAAGACCGTTAGAAATCGTATGCCGATAAGAAAAGGAGGGAACTTGAGTTTAATGTTGGAGACTTGGTGTTCGTAAAAAAATTCCTTTTTAAGAAGACTGTTCGATTTGGGAAGACTGAGAGGCTGGCTCCCAGATTTATTGGGCCTTTTAGTATCACCGAGAAGATATGATCTTTGGCTTATCGAGTGGATCTCCTAGAGCATCTATCAGGAATCCATAATGTTTTATCTCATCTAAGGAAATGCCTTCATGATTTTGCTATCAAACTCGAGCTTGATGAAATTGGGGGCATAGAAAAACTCGAGTTGGAGTCCAGGGTGCCCCTTGCAACTGCAATGATCGTAGAGCACGCAATCAAGAGACTCCGCAACAAAACCGTTCGCCTCGTCTGAATACAACGGGGAAATGAACCTGCAGAAAGCACATGGGAGACCGAGGATAAGATGAGACAAACTCACCCAGAGCTTTTCATGGGTAACTTTTCCTTAAAATAACGTTTATGGATGCATCGTGATTGCTAGATTGGATGTTAGAAAACGGATGCAACACCATCACACCAAGCAGTCATATAGAAATATATGCATATTTTGGTTGTTTGCAAACATATTGCATCACTTATTACACCTTCATGCTAGGGTAGAGCTCACTTTAGTGTGTCTGAAATTCATAATCACTGCGAGTCATGGATGCTTATGGATGAATTATAAATAACATGGGTGTACAACATGGATGTTTCGAGCGAGTTGTATTTTTCGCCTCTTAAACAAATTTCTTGATGAAATCTATTTCAAGTAGGGAAGAATGTAACACCCCGTAAAATTCATAAGTATTAATAATAATTAAATAATAAAAAATAAGCAATTAAATAGTATGACTAGAAAATGAGATTTTGCAGCTTTAGGAATTTGGCTATGAAATTCTTTTTTTTTTGGACTCGTGGCGAAATTCTACACCGTTATCATATATAATATTCTGAAAATGGTCAATGTATGAAGAAGTTATGAACAAATGAATTTGGACAGTGAAAGTAGAATATATATAATTATATGAATATCATATATATATATATATATATATATATATTGTCCAAATTATAAATTAAAAACAAGAGGGAGATTCAAATTTTGAATTAGAGATAAGATTTGGGGGACAACGTATATTGCAAATATGGAATAATATAAAGAGATTAAGGAACATATTAAATAAAATAAACAACTCAGCAATTCAGCCTTATTGGGCGTTCCAGCCCTAAAGAGGTCTACCACCCCCCTAAGGGGTGTCAACCGCCGGTCGACCGCTCGGCGGGTGGACAACCCTATAAACCTAGCTAGTTAGGGTTTTTCTTAGAGGATATATAAAAATCAAAGGCTTGGATTAATTCTAATTAATCCAATGGTCCATCCTCACATAGGTGGCTATATGTAACAACCCGAAAATTTTGAACCAACTTAAAATTTTCATTTTAGCAATTTTAATGGATTTCAATATTTAAAATAATTTATTTTAAATATTAACAATGAAAAATTTATTTAAATCGAAGTTAGAATGAATAATTTTATTTAAATTATATTACGAGCCTGAAATGGCGCGGTAGTTTGAAAATTCGATTTCAAATTTCAAACGAATGTACCGGATTCAAAATAAATCGGATTTCAGTAAAACCAAAAATATTTAAATCTGTTTAAAAATATCTTTCCGACGAATCTGAAAAATTGAAATTTCATAACGGGAATCAAAAGTTATGCCCAGTTTAAAATTCAGAATAGTCGCTATAGAATTTATATGTATATCTTAATATTAAAAATAGCCATTTTACCAACGATCTCCGTTTTCGGCGAAACCACTTTTGATGGATCCGGAATGTCAAATAATTGCTAGATTCCAATTTTCATAATTTTTGAAATTAATATGTGTGTGTGGCAAAAAAATGTGTTTTGTCAATTATAGTCAAATTGGATCGACCAGAAAATGACCATTTTTCAAACGGTCTCCAAATTCAACGAAATTAGTCTTGTTAGGACTGTATCGTCAAAACAAAGCTAAAAATAATTTTTCTGGAATTTTTAGAGTCAGTATGTTGTCCCTGTAAATTAATATGTGCGTTTAAAATTAAATATACTCTGAATTTTATTTTAATTTAGATAAAAACTGACTAAAAACGTCAAACTGGCTTACGAAACATATTCCATTGTGTTTGGAATAGGGTATTTAGCTAGGGGCGACACTCTTTGGGTTCAGTTAGAGTTTGGAACGATACATGAGTTATATTGAGATTAAATGGAATTAAATTAATAAAATAAAAATAAGAATACGTATAAATGCACAGTATTTCTGTACAATACTCCTAACCCTAATACGTATCCTTCTAAGTTGCCAACGCTAACAATGGATGGCCGATTTCCTTCAGATTTTGATCAATATTTTCTTCCAATCCTCTCTACAAAATTCAAATCTTCCAATTACCAAAGTATTCAGCTCGATGAGTTCTCCGAGATTAATGGTTATGATCATCTTTAATGTGGTTAATCGTGGGTATTTGGGTCTCAAAGCCCGCTGATTTGGGCACAAATTACGGGCGCTGAAGCCTCCGATAGTGACGCCGCCACTGGAGTTGATGGAGAGGGTCGAGGCGCGTCCGCCGGGCAGCTCCGATGGCGGTTCGATCGCCAAAAGAGGCGGTGCGATTTGGTCAGACGGGCAGGATGCGGGTTACAGGCTTCGACAGTTCAGAACGATGAAAGAAAGGCTTTCTTTTATTTTATTTTATTTAACTTATGTACTGTTTTAAAATCAGTTTTTTTTATATAAATACATTAGTTTTTAAATCAGTTTTTTTTATATAAAAACATTTGTTTTTAAATATGATTCTTATAAAAACATTGTAAATAAAAATATGATTCTTATAAAAGCATTGTTTTCAAATCAAAATTAGCATTTTTTTTTAAAGGAAAAAAGTTACATTTCTTTGTAAATAAAAGTATAACATTTTTTTTTGAAAATAAAAGCATAACATTGTTTGAAAATAAAAATATACTTTGTTTGAAAATAAAAATATACATTGTTTTGAAAAGTAAAATTCGCATTGTTTAATAAAATATAAATAGCATTGTTTAATAAAAATAAAATAACATTGTTTTATAAAAATAAAATAACATTGTTTTTCATCTTAGAAATAACATTGTTTTTCATCATATAAATAACATTGTTTTTTATCATATAATTAGCATTGTTTTAATCATATAAAAATCGCACTGTTTTGAATATAAAAATCGCATTGCTTTGAATATAAAAATCCCATCGTAAATAAAAATATGATTTTTACAATATATATAGAACAACATTAATAAATATGATTTTTAATACAAAATGCACTAGTATAAAACAATCTTATTGCTTCACCTGATTTGCATCGGTTGTGGTAACAAGCGATGCAAACAGTGTTATTTGCATTGCTTTTAATTAAACAAACGATGCAATAGTGACAAAGAAAGCAATAGATCAGGCAAAAAGTTATTTTCTTCGGTTGTTTTAGAAAACCGATGCAATTTATGATAGCAAATGTTTGCATCTGCTTGATTAGCATCGGCTTTTTCTTAAATGGTTTGCAACCGATGCAATTTATATAAAGTGGGTCAAATAAAATTTGGTGAATCGGGTCAAATTTCACTTGACTCGTTATTTCCCACGTAAGTCTAATTTTTTCCATTCATTCGCGCCCTATTTTCACTTTTCCACTTAAGTCTAATTTTTTCCGTTCATTCGCGTCCTATTTTCACTTTGCCACTTCAAACACTAACAAGAAAAGAAAAAAAATCGTAAATCAACTAAGAGCAGAAGAAGAAAGCACGCAGATAATTTCTTCTTTGATTTCGATCTGTTTAGGAGAATTTGGATTCGCCTCATCTTCTTCCTCATCTTCTTCCATCGAAGGTACTAGATTTCTATGATCAATAATCCTAGTTTTACGTAAATTTTTATTTGGGGGTTTTTTGTTTCGCTGTTATCTTAAATCGTTCCATTTATTTGTATTTATTTAGGGTTATTTCGTTCTCTGTTAAATTGAAATCGCTGTATTTATTTCGGGTTATTTCGTTCTCTGTTAAATGATTGTAAAATGGTTTCATATAACAGATACAGTCAATTGTTGGGCCTTTCTTCCAACTTTTCCCTCGCATCCAAATCGACATTAGGTAATTGTTAATCCCTAAATTTACCCTTTTTCTTTGATAGATTTTTTCCCTATCAAGCTGAATTTCTTTAACATGTATTTCACTCTTCGTTGTTTTGTTCCCATAATCAAGTTTGGACAAATAATTTTTGCCTCATTTGTGTTTGGGGTTCACGTATGGTGTTCACCGTGTTTGATTACTGTTTATTTTTAATTCGTTTTGTTTCTCTACTGCTTGCTCTTATTGCATTTATCATGCTGTTACTCATTCAACATTTTAATAGCATTTATATTGCTGATGCTTGTTTTGTTTGCATATGTTCATATGTTCTAATGATCGAATGATCTTGCATATTGTATTGGTTTTTCAGTTGTGGCCAATTCAGCATACATCATTCGGTAAATGTACTTACCGTCTGTGTAATATAAATGTGGTAAACGACTAAGAATTGAACGCTTAAAAATGTAAAAACAAACTGATTAATTTGAATGGTTTAAAAATGTAAAAACAAACTAATTAATTTGAATGGTTTAATATAAATGTTAACTTGCTCGGTTATACATTTAAAAATAAATTATGTAATGCCTTTGTTAAATCAAAGAGGAGAGAAAAAGTGGAACAAAAAAAATAACTTTAACTGGACCACATGTAGCGTGCAAGTTGTTGCGCTATTTTCTCCTTTTTTTTCTAGGAAAAAAACATTTCTGGCAAAAGTAATGTAGGGTGTAATCTGGAAAAACGGTAATCCGCAGCGTTTACCTACTTGTTTCCTTTTCAGGTAACATACCAAAATATAATTCAATAGAAAGGAACTGAGAAATTATTACTCCTATATAAGAGAGTAATGTGTTACATTTTAATTTTATTCTTTTTTATATTTTAAGCAAGCTTTGTATTTGCAACAAACCATTTATAATTTGCCTGGTCCACGTCTTTGAGTAGAAAGCTACTAAAAATACATGCATTTAATTAGGTGGCTAAAATATGATCATACACACGTTGATGTTGCGTATAATTAGCAGAATCATTGACTTAACTGAAGGAAATTTAATGCCTAGGCATAATTCACAGCAAGCAAACAAACTGACTTATCCATATTTCTGTTGTTTTGTGTATTATTCATTTCATGTCTTATGTCGATTTTTAGTTCGTTTCTATCCATATATAAAAGCTCCAAACTCAAATACTAGTTTGTTGTTCATTTTTTTTTTCCTTCAAATAGTCGTTGTTCACGTTGTTCACATCATGCCAGTCCAATTGGTTGCCTTCACTCGATAAAAAAAGAGAAACGTCACAACGACCCGTGAATTAACATCACAAACATTACAATGATCAAGGGGTGGATGGTAGGATATTGAAGGCAAAAAATAATTGGATGACTATGATTGATCCTAGATTTACCCGTACTGCTCCTTGTCGGTTGAAACAGAATGGTAAATAAAATAAAACATATTTTTAAGATATTGTTTGAGTGTATCTTAAATCTTGATTTTGGACTTTGTTGTTATTTTTGTTTTGCAATATAATTTTTATTTTAAAGAGAGATGATTGTTTTATAACCTTACAAGTATAAAAAGGAAAACACCAGTTTAAAATTAGTCTTTTTTTTTCTTTTTCAAAAGTTCAAATGTTTAGTGAAAACATATTCTCAAATATAAAGTGTTACATTTAAAATTTTATACTATACTTTTTTTCTTTGGTTGTGTTAAAACTCATGGAAAACGATGTTGTCAACGGTTATTTATTATGTAAAATGATTTTATATGATAGTTGATTACTTTATGAAATAACTTTGATATTAAGAATCACATATTCGCTATTATTTCTTCTGTGGTATTAGTAGAAGAAAAACTAAATATCTTTATCCTTAGGTTTGATTTTTAAGTTCCTAAGATGCACATCACATCTTTTAAGTGTTTATTCTTACACAACATGCTGTCAAAATATTCAAATTTTAACTGGCATGATCAGTGATCTTTAAATACTTCTACATTATTTATTTGGATTTGCCATCTTAAATATTTTTGCATTATTCATTTGGACAGACTTACCATCTCTGTATAAATAGGTAAATGTAAAAGCGCATATGAAGTATATTTTTAGTCCATTTGTTTATTTATTGAGAAAAAACCTTCTAATGTGTTTGAATTATAGGCTGCTAGTATCATGCATCACACAAATTTCCCTATAGGGAGAAGACTGTTCTGTCTCAAAACTCTATTCCTTTTACTTATTTTTTTTAGTTACGTAGAAGTTAGAACACGTACGTAAAACGACTCACAACTGTTTGGAATTTACTATCGAAGGAATTTGCACCAGGGGCGTAGCCCTTTGGAGACCAGTGGGGGCCATACCCCCCTAAGATTCTATATTTGAACCCAAAAAAATCATCAGCCATGTGTAACACATGATATGTTGTAAATCTATAACTTTTTGCTTCATTTCTTCATTTAGTTTGCTTTGCCGGAATGTGAGCAGTTCTGCCTTGTCTTTGTTATGATTAATTTTCATGTTTCTTTGCTTTTCTGCACATTTAGTCCTAAGGTGCACAACATGTTTTCTTCTATCGTTTTACTGATATTTCATTCCTTTAATGTATTTTTTTCTTTACTGCTTTTAGCATGTAAAATATGTTGAATAATAGAATGTTGCTCCTGGTTTAATGTCTAATGCATGGTTCTGTTAGTTCATTGTAATTCTAATAGAATAGCCAATGATTCATAATTTAAATAGCCCAGTCCCTAATATGTGTGTTTCATGCTGAAGTTGTAACAGAATAAGGGTATGGTCATTTGTAAAGGTTGATAAATAAACAACATTACTTTGTGTCATTTAAAATGGCATCCACAAATGATTAGCCAAGGTATATTAACCAGTGTTTTAAATATCGGCCATCTTGGCCAAGATCTTGTTTTGGCCTCAAAACGAGAGGATACACGATATATCGTTGAATATCTCGTTTCGAAGATATCGATCGATATTTACAAATATCGGCTGATATCTAGACCGAAACGAAATCACGATATATCACCTGATTTTTTTTTAATTAAGCAAAACCCGTATAAGCCCGTCAGCCCATCAGTAACAAATAGGTTTGTTTTTCTCGCGTCAGCCCGTATAATCCCATCACGATGTATCTTTGCTGTTTATTCAGCTCGCAAGAGGACTAGGCTGTAGGAAGAGGTGTTATTTCATCTTTTGTAGCTTTTTATTTATTTATTTTGTAAGCAGCTTTTATAGCATCCTACAGGTAACTGTTGAGATATTAAGGAAAGATATTACCAATGAGTTAATATTGGAGATAAGGACAATTGAATACCTTACCTTATATTTGGTATTGTATTAAGTGTAAGGTATATTTGGTATTGTATTAAGTGTGAGGTATATTTGTTATTGTATTCAATTAAGCCAAATATGCTCTGGAATATTCTTATCTAGAGCATTCCTATAAGTAGAGGGATCTCTATTGTAATAGAGACAAGTGGAATCAATAAAGATGTAGTCTTCTAATGTTCATTACTTGGTCTCTCTTCTCTCTCTGATCTAAAATTCTATCATGGTATCAGAGCCGGGGGAGAAGGAGAGAGATATGTATATATATATTAAAAAAAAGGAGTCGGCAGTCCCTATAGCCAGTGCAGCACCGTCGAGTGGTCTTAGCCTTCCTCTTGCTATTTTCTATCGATTGTCATTTTCTAGTTCTCTCTAATGTAATTCTCCAACTCTTCCTGCCTAAACTTCATCTTTTCCACATACCAATTCTGCCAAACTTCCTTTCAGCTCCGCCTTAATTTCTATCAAAAATCCAGTCCCGATCAGTTCAAACCCACAAAACCATCACAACATCGTCAGTTCAACCACCATAACCCCACGCTTCTCTGCCACATCCTAAAATCCAACCCAATTTCAATTCAGAGCCCCCTCTCCGTCAAAAAAAAAAAGACATACATCAACCAGCTGCCATTGCTTCATCACCCACCGAAAGAACAACTCATTGTAACCAAAAAAAAAGGACCTGCCATCATCCTCGCTCTCGCAGGTCATCCACTCTTCCATCAACATCCTCTGAGAAACTCAAATTCTTCACTACACACACCAAAGTCCTCCACCACAGTTGCGAACTCGTGATAACCAAAAGTTTTCACCATCCCACAAACTAGCACAAACTGCCTCATCAAACAAAGCTACTCCATCCCCTTCAAAATCAAAACCATTATTGAGTGTGGTCCACTTTAAAAACCATTTTAAAAACCATTTTGAAAACCATTGAGTGTGGTCCACTTTAAAAACCATTATTGAGTGTGGTCCACTTTAAAAACCATTATTGAGTGGTTGGTCCACTTTAAAAACCGTTTGTTAAAAGTGAAGAGTTGCTGACGGCGTATGGAAGTTTGACGCCGACTGTCATTTTGTTCGTGATGCTATCCAAGATGTAATCCAAGATGGGCATTTGTGATCCGCATGCTCCATCTTGAGGGGGGGTGTTGAGATATTAAGGAAAGATATTACCAATGAGTTAATATTGGAGATAAGGACATTGAATACCTTACCTTATATTTGGTATTGTATTAAGTGTAAGGTATATTTGGTATTGTATTAAGTGTGAGGTATATTTGTTATTGTATTCAATTAAGCCAAATATGCTCTGGAATATTCTTATCTAGAGCATTCCTATAAGTAGAGGGATCTCTATTGTAATAGAGACAAGTGGAATCAATAAAGATGTAGTCTTCTAATGTTCATTACTTGGTCTCTCTTCTCTCTCTGATCTAAAATTCTATCAGTAACATAATATAACAGCATTAGGCATATTTTCTTATTATAGTTTACTTTTTCAAATTTAATTGAAACTGAGAGTTCTCAATTTTGGTTCATGGTTTGATTATGAATAAAGCTTGCAGCCTTGCATTTATGTTTTTATATAACGTAGTGCACATTTTTCCATTACTGTTTTATTTATTTACTAAACAATCATGAATACAAAGGATAAATTAGATGTTATTATGAAATGACTCACAACTGTTACACTGTATCTATACTTTACAAGTTCAAGTTGAAACTGTTAGTTCCAAATACTAAAAAGTAGGATGTTACACTATAGTTTATGAGTACACTGTGCAGATGGTATATGTCTAACGTGAATGTTGATTTATTAGTGATAGTGAAGATCTCATATTTAGATGTCTCAACGTTAATTAAAATTGGACCATCCCTTTGTTATAAGGTTTTAACTTTTGATACTTCATTGTTTCTAATTATAACGCATGGCTTAAGTTAACGAAGAATGTGTTTTTTGTATATTTGAACGGAATACTAAGCGGTGAACGTGAAAGTTATATCATGGTCAAGAATGATTAATATACAATGATTAATTAATAAAGTGTGCTGCTATTCACACCCTCATTTAGACTACTGACCACCTATACTAACGGCCACCTCTTTTTTGTGCCTCTCTACTTCTTTACACCACCTAAATTATTCAATTTCTAATCGGCTACCACCTCTGCCTTTAATTCTTCATCGTTCTAACAAAAAAATGGCTTCTTCCTGAAATTTTGTCCATCGCTCTACAAGCTTGAAGATTTCCCTAAATTATAAAAACAATTTCAAGCTTCCAATCAGCTGATTAACACCATCAAATTGCTCTATAACAGCACTCAACTTTTTCTCTGTTGTTTTACACCATCGAATCAGCGCATTCTACAAATCAAAAACCAGAAATCACATCGTTTAACAAAAAAAATTAATATACTTCCAGTTTTACATGAATAATAGTGATTGTAAATTAAGTACAAACCACATACTTCATCGGTTATAAAATGATATGTCAAATCAACTTTTGTGTCTTCAACGGCATTTGACCGATCATCTTGTGGCCTATTGCTATCATCCATGTAGTTATCAAGTTAATCGTAAATCACGTTATCTTCCTACAAAAATCAAATAAAATAATTAAAATGATTTTTTTTGTAAATTTTGACATATAAATTGTTGTTGTATGAAGAAAACCCTAAAATTCAATAACTTACAATGTCATTCTCTATTACAACGTCATCGAAATTAATGTCTTCCAAACTCGAGGCAGAGAGACGGGTGAAAGAAAGCTCCTACAAAAATTAATACAAAACCCTTAAAAAAAATCTGTAACAACAGAATAGATTATGCAGCATGATATACAAAACTAACCTCTTTTCTGTCTTTATCTTCCATCCTCTACTCAGCCAATTTTCTTCTTCTTATGGTTTAGGGTTTGATATCGAAGAATTTACGTTGTTTGAGAAGAGAAGAGAAGAGACAGTACAGTTTTTATTAATTGGGTGAAAAGAAATAAAGTGGTGGTAGGAAGTAGGTCAAAAATAATACAATCTATTAATTTTTTAAAGGTGGCCAGTAGTCTAAATGGGGGTGTGAATAGCAGCACGCTTAAAAAATTAATTAAAATAAAAATTAGAGGGTTAATTAAAGGACTGGAAATCAGTTGATTATGCTCTCGTCGGAAGCGTGAAGGCGTTAGTGATGAATGCATTATTTTGATGCGTTGGAATGAACAAATGAAATAAAAAAATGCATGTTGGATGCTAAGGTAATGATGAAAAAATGGCTATGAACGGTAGCTTAGACATCGTAGACGTAAACATAAGGACATTAAAGTCACTACATGAATAAATACAAGTAGACTTGAAACCTAAATGCAAGTAGATTGCTACAGGTAACAGAACGGGTTAGTTAAACATTCGGATTTAAGCACCGGAAGATTGACTGCCTCAACCCAACTTTCTTATAGTCCCACTATGGCTTTTCAATGTTCAAAAGTGCATTACTCTGGTTTTTCCGGGATGTATTTCACTATAGATATGACATGAAGTAAGAAATTTCTTCATCCTACTGACTGGCTTTGTTAAGAGCACTATTACATCACATTTAAGCCTTGTTTGGTCATCTATTTTTAGATTATTTTAATTTTTAATTTTGAAAAATAATGAAATTTTTTTGTTTTACCATTTTGTAGAATAATTTCTTCAACAGTCATTTTTCAAAATGGGCTTTACGAGCATGGTTGAAAACCATTTTTCTTTGTTTTGACAATTTTCGGGCTACGACAGAAGCCCTGTAAACCCAAAACTCATCGCGATTACTTACACACTTCAAACCCTACTTCTGTTTTTCAGCAGTGGATTCTAAATTAGGTAATTTCAGTTTTATCCCTTTTATTTAAAGGTTGCTTCAACCTTTTGTCCGACGCAAATATTTGATTGTTTGAATTTCCATAGTCTCTAGCTTATTTTCTAACAAACTTACACAAGTATATGTCTGTGCATCATTAAAAGTCATTTCATGTCAAGAATTATTGAAGAATTTTTCTGGCACCCCCACTCTATAATTCCTGGCTATGCCCCTGATTTGCACCAATCACATCGGATTATATACTGAAAGTGGATATCTTAGAAAATGCCACGTGGAACAACTCATTTTGTGTTACAACTATAAATACCTTATTACCTTAGAATAAATAATTATTTAAATATTTTTTTGATGTTCCGTTTCAACACTAGTACGCCAAAACTACTAGTCATATTATGCATTAATTTGTAAATAGAATCTGAATGGACATAACAAGTTTGAATGGACATAACAAATTTCTAAATAAAACTTGAGACACGTGGGCTTGAATCAATACTTAAGATTATTTGAATGGTTTAAAAAATAAAGAGCAACCAGTAAACTTTGCCATTTTATAAATGAAAATAACCAAATGATTTTGAATAAATGACCCAGATAAAAAAATCTGATTACAATTCAAAGTAAAATCAGTAAAACTAGAGAAAAATTAGAGGGTCACTTCAGTTGGATCGTACTTGTTGGTATTCAAATTATAGACATTAAATTAGATATTGGTTGTTGTTGGTATTCATTTTTTTTCTTTTCATTGTGTAGTGTCTCTAGCATTTGCAAATGGGTCGTAGCTGGATGTACAACATAAAACATAGCGATGCTGAGTTTCTAAAAAGAATTGAAGAGTTCATCAATTGTGCACTGCATGATCAATCAAGAACAGGGGAAGAAACTATTTTTTGTCCGTGTAGATTCTGCAAAAATAAGAGGAGACTTCGTAACATAGATCAGATTAGAGATCACATAATTCGATATGGGTTTAAACAAAACTATACGCGGTGGATATGGCATGGTGAAAGTATACTTAGTGGAGCTAGTTCTAGTAGTCATGTGAATGATGAGAATGACGAGAATGACGAGGAAGATAACGTGAATAATGAGACAAATAATGAATATGATGAGAATTCTTGTGTGCAGGAGATGTTTCATGATGTTGAAGATCATTTGATGGAAGAGCCAAAGTTGTACGAAAAATTATTAATTGATGCCGAGAAGCCTTTGTTTCCTTAATTGCGCCAAGTTTACAAAATTGTCTGCTGTGATCAAACTTTTCAATTTAAAAGCAAAGCATGGGTGGAGTGATAAAAGTTTTACATCATTGTTAGAACTTCTAAATGACATGCTTCCAATAGATAACGAGCTTCCTACTTCTACCTATGAAGCAAAGAAAATTATGTGTCCAACTGGCATAGGGTATAAAAAGATACATGTATGTCTAAACGATTGTATATTGTAAAAAATGAATATGCAAAGCTGAATGAGTGCCCCAAGTGTGGATTATCTCGTTACAAGTCTTCAGGGATTCATAACGACTTGAATAAAAGAGGATCTCCAACAAAGATTTTATAGTATTTGCCCATTATACCGAGATTTAAACGCTTATTTGCAAATGAAGAAAATGCAAAAAACTTAAGATGGCATGCAGATGTAAGGAAAGATGATGGATTACTAAGACATCCGGCCGATTCTCCACAGTGGAGAAACATTGATGCAATGCATCCTGGTTTCGGTAAAGAAAGCAGAAATCTTAGACTTGGTCTTTGCACAGATGGCATAAATCCGTTTGGCAACCTAAGTAGTCAACATAGCTCTTGGCCTGTTCTTTTGGTGATTTACAGTCTTCCACCTCACTTGAGTATGAAGCGCAAATATATCATGTTGTCTCTTTTAATCTCTGGACCACGACAACCAGGAAATGACATCGATGTCTACCTAGCTCCTCTTATCGATGATCTAAAACTTTTATGGGATAAAGGTGTAGGTGTGTTTGATGCATATAGTAGAAGTGATTTTACATTGCGTGCCATGATTTTTTGTACCATAAATGATTTCTCCGCGTATGATAACTTGTCTGGCTATAGTACAAAAGATGCCAAAGCATGCCCTATATGTCAAGATGATATGATTGTTGAGCATTTGCTTCATTGCAAGAAAAATGTGTATATGCATCATCGTAGATTTCTCCCTCCTAATCACCATTATCGTAAAAAGAAGAAACCATGTAATGGGGAGATAGAGACTAGAGTTGCTCGTTTGCCATTAAAATGAAATGATGTTTATGAACAGGTCAAGGACATTGAAAATGTATTCGGCAAAGTTTTTCCTCTTCTAGAAGGCTCGTGGAAAAAGAAATCTATATTTTGGGAACTTCCATATTAGAGAGATTTACAGGTTAGACATTGTCTAGATGTTATGCACATAGAAAAAAATGTTTGTGACAGTATCATTGGGACACTTTTGAATATACCTGGTAAGACAAAAGATAGCGAGAAAGCTAGACAAGATATGGTGAATATGGGTATTCGGATGGAGTTAGCACCAGTGTAGAAAGGGAAACGCACCTATTTGCCTCCTGCATTTTATACATTGTCCAAAAAAGAAAAAACAAGTCTATGTGAGTGTCTTCGTGGTGTCAAGGTTCCAACAGGTTATTCATCAAACATTAGCAGTCGTGTATCAATGAAGGATTTAAAATTGACTGGCATGAAGTCTCATGACTGCCACGTGTTAATGCAACATTTGTTACCTGTTGCAAGTCGAGGTATATTGCCTAAACACGTTAGACATGTTATTACAAAGCTTTGTAACTTTTTTAATGTAATATGTAACAAGATAATTGATCCTGATACGTTGGATGCTCAACAAGCTGATGTTATCGTTAGCTTATGCCGGTTTGAAATGTATTCCCCCCCCCCCTCATTTTTTGATATTATGGTGCATTTGATTGTTCATCTAGTAAGAGAAACCAAAGTTTGTGGTCCTGTGTTTATGAGATATATGTATCCATTCGAAATGCACATGGGAACTTTAAAAACAAAAACAAAAAATAGATATAGACCTGAAGCTAGTATCGTAGAAGGTACTGTAGCTGAGGAGGTTATTGAATTTGTTACTCAATACTTAAAAGATGTTGAGCCTATTGGACTTCGTAGATCTCGACATGTAGGACGACTTGATGGTCAGGGCACACTTGGGTTAAAATCGATTTTAATTGGTGATGAAATGTTTCATAAAGCAGAACTACTTGTTTTACAACATCTTAGTGAGGTTCATCCTTACCTGGAGGAGCATATGGCAATGCTAAAGTCTAAAAATCCTTCAAAAAACGAAAGGTGGTTGACAAACAAGCATAACCGCACCTTCGTCGAATGGTTTAAAAAAACGGTAATGGATCGATTATCAGAAACAAACCATAATATTTCCAATACAATTAAATGGTTGGCGTATACACCTCGATATAAAGTTAACTCTTATGAAGGATATGATATCAATGGGTATGTTTTTTATACGAAACGCCAAGATGAGAAGAGCAAAATACAAAATAGCGGAGTTAGTGTCGTGGCATCTTCAAGAGAATTTGCTAGTACTAAAGTTAATAAGCCAATAAATGCGACAATGTCATATTATGGAATAATTGAGGATATTTGGGAGCTTGTGTATAAAGAGTTCACGATTCCACTATTTCGATGTAGATGGGCTGACAACCATCGTGCTGTACGAGTAGATGAACACGGATTCACACTTGTTGACTTTGGTTGAGTTAGTAATGATAACGAGCCACTCATCTTGGCATCTCAAGCAAAACAAGTTTTCTATGTGACCGATCCAGCCGATAGTAAGTGGTCTGTTGTTCTTCCCGGCAAAAGACGCATTGTTGGGTTTGATGATATGGTAGATGAAGAAGAATACGATCAATTTGATGAAAACCCACCTTTCTCCGTTGGCGTAAGTGTATCGGAAGAAGAAGTTGATTTAAATGCTAATTATGCACGTTTAGATCATGAGGAAGGGGTTTGGATAATGGGGTAATATTTTTTATTGCTCATCATGCTTTGCGATACTTCTAGTATTTTGGGAATAACTACTATATTACCTTTTTTTAGGGATACTTGATTTATCCTAAGTTTGAGAAAGCGGCTGCTACTTGAATCATTTTCAGGTGTGTGTTATTGGTATTGATTTTCCATATTAGGAGTGTTCATTATTCAAATTGATAAAGGTTCTCTTATGTTTTCTATTTACATGATGACGAGGTACCCAAATTTCGAGAAGAGCAAAACTACGAATATTTTTGCCTGATCAAACAAACTCAAATATATTAACATCATTTCTTGCATCAATTAATGGATGTCAATAATAAAAATGATGCTTCTCAAAGTACGTTGGTGGTCTAGATGGTTATACTGCATGTTACATTGTTTTGTTAACATGTCCAACCCATCATTATTAACAATAGGCAGTCGTTGCAAATTATTATGTTCGTCTACGCACAATATTATAGTATACATGTTGGTTATATATTATTTATTCTGATATCATAAATATATCAATGAATATATTTGTTGAGTAGTTAAATATGGTCGAGATTACCTGAAATGAACCAACAGAATCTGCTTTTCTGCATAATACGTTCTTCTAAAATATTACGTGTGGGTTATATATGCGAAGGATTTTGAAGCATCGCAATGTGTAGCTGGTGGCATGACAAAACTAGCATATTTGCTTGAGCTTGAAGTGCTACAGAACTTTAAATCTGGATATGGCATAAACAAAATATAAGTCAAACTTAATTTACATAAACTTCTGAAATAGTTATCAGTTTTAATTTACATAAACTTCTATGCATTTTTGTCAGTTTTAGTTTACATAAACTTCTGTCTCTGATTTTAGTATATTTTAGTTACATGATGATTTATTAGATTTTTATGCGACTTGCTAGACATACTTGAAATATATTAATTTCTCTCGACACTTCATTGCCTCACCTGTGAAATCCATATGATGCAACAATATAATCTAACCCCTATTGGGGAGCTCAGCTCTCATTCATTATCTATTTTGCAGATGCTGCGCATGGGTATATAATTTCTATTATAGCTGTTACGACTGTATGATATGACCAATACACTAGTAATTTTGCAAGTCAATGGCTTGAAAATGTTCATGAGAAAATAACTTATTCTGATATATAATTTGAATTATAGTTACCTGTTCTAATAAATTCTCATGTGTTAGAAGTAACCTGTTCTAGTAAAAATGTAGAAACTTATCCTATAGTATATACATATTTGGAAACCATTTGCAATGTGAACTTATCCAGTATTATACACATAGCTGGCCAGTGTTTCTTTTAATTGGTTTTCTAGCTTCATTTGAGACAAATTGATTTTTATTTATTTATCTGATGTAGTAATCTTTGGAATAAATATTTGGCTACACAAAGATTTGCAGGTAGTCGTACTTCTGAATATAAAGACCCTGAACCCAATTACTGCCTTACTTTTATAGGTTTCGGTCTAAAAAAACATAACTAACATACAGTATATTGTTCGCTTCTATTGATTTTATGTTAAAAACATTACATATGTTTCTTATATACATGTATTATTATTCTAGTGGAAGAAACAAAGCAAGTACAACGAATTCTTCCAACCCACATCACTTTATTCCATCATCACAAAACATCTACATTTTACACACTACTCACATGAACAAAATTTGGAGAAAATTATTTAGAGTATGATTATTTGTTGATAAAGGAATGAGGAATAAATAGTATTATAGCACCATTATCATATCATTATCAGATCATCACAAAACATCTACTTTTTACACACTAGTCACATATACTGTTACAATTATTGGTATTATACCCTTATCACAGCAGGACTAAGGAATAAACAGTATTACAGCACCATTATCAGATCATTTCATGCCTCGAAATTTGAAGTCCATAGTTGTTGTAAAATATGTTATATGAACGAGCACAACAACTATACCGTACTGTAAAATATGTCCTCATATTACAGAATTTTTATTGTCATATTTTTTTTATTGTTTCACACCAGTACTATAAAAAAGCGGCAGTCGAATGTATCCGTGAATGACGTGATTACAAATATGTTTACATTGTATGCATCAGCAGCAGCTTGTAAAGGAACAATGTTTCATAGCACTGTTCACGTATTTTTCCTTTTTACAACTTATCTTTATTTATTTTCATAGGCAGCAGCAAAGATCAGAACCGAAACTTTGAACGTTGGTTTTAGCAGCATTAGACAAAAATTATTGCAACCGCATCAGAAAGTGACAGGTATTTTATGACTTAACAATCAGTGTACATATATGATTGACGTAATATAATGAACATAATTTCATTTTTTTGCATGTCCATAAGCAGGAGCAATGGAAATTCAACAATATGGACTTGATCACGAGCATGACTCTTCTACTTCAAAGATGCCAATTAAGAAGAGGTGAAGAGGTCCAACCACCGGAAAGAAATATAGAACACAAGAACCAAAATACATTGAGTGGAACGAAAATGGTAAACCCATTGGAAAGTGGGCGAAGTCTTTTAAGGTGGATTTAGGCGATACAGCTAGATCCAAAATTGATATTACTATTAAAAATTGGGACAGCGTTGGTCAAGGACTCAAGAACACTATTTGGGAGGATGTTAAGGTATTATAAATTCATCAGTTCATTGAACTTGTTATGTTTCATATTTTGAAATACAGGTATTTCAAACAAAACTGCTTTCAAGTAACATAAATAAAAATACTTTTGAATGTCCACTGAACTTGTTATGTTTCATATTTTGTTATCTCAGACCGAGTACCATATGGAGGACAAAATGAAGGACATTGTGCTAAGGTATATTTGTGGAAGATGGAAGGACTTTAAAACAAAATTGGTTAGTGGTTGGATTACGAAGACACGAAAACTTCCGGATGACCATAAAGAGCCGTACGAGTTATACGATGGTATTTCACAAGGACAATGGGAAGAATTTAAGAAGATGTGCGAAACTGAGAAATTTAAGGTATATATATATATATTCAATATTATATTACTGTTTTATAGGAAATTATATTACTACAAATACCTGCTTGTTAATGTTTTATAGGAAATCATATACTATTTTATAGGAAATTTTGCAGAGAAAACTTTTTATCCAGATAAATGTTAAGTTTGTTACTATTGCTATGATAAAATTGCCGAGGCAAGTGAATTATAGTTTGAATTTTGAAAACTTATATAATTTCCAGATATGTCAATAACTAAACTATTATAGTTTGTAGAGAAAACTTATATAGTTTGACTGTGATCCGGATATATCGTGATAAAATTATATACTGTAAAATACTGCAAGTAAAGGGTGAATAAACTAGTAGTCAAATACTGCAAAACTGTTTAAGAAATAAATGTTGAACATGCCACTTTTCTTTTTAATTTTATACGTTTGTGCTTAATATTATTGCAACCTTTTTCTACTCTTTATTTTTCTGAATATATAACTCCATAGACATGTAATGTCAGGCTAATGTGAGAGCTCTTTATTTTTCTTTTTAACTAATACAGGACAATAACATGAATAATCATAATAAGTGCATCATCGGCATTAGAGGGGCGCAAAGGCGAAAAAAACCAGGAAATATGTAGGTTTACATTATGCTTAGAATTTGAATAGCAGCATTATTATAATTAAAAAAATGTTACAGAACAACGGTAATTTTTGAACAGCGGTAACTTTTTAGCAATCAATCATGTTTTGATAATTGACTGATTTGTTTGTGTATGCACATCGAAAATGCAATATTACACACATAAAAGTCTTTGCATCTGGGTTTGCATTTATTGTTAGACAAGGCCAACAATCTTTGTTAATATGACAGTAAGTGCATTTAAATTGTACTTACTCTTTATTACTTTGAATATTAAGATTTATGTTTTATATTCCGTTTGATTCAAAGGTGGAGCAATACATTATATTTTTTACATCAAAATGTGTTTGTGATGCAATGTTACCGTTATCTTTTTTACATCAAAATATTCCATACGATGTTATCATGATATTCTTACCTTTATCAATTACATACTAGACTACCACAAAATTTGCTTGCTTGGTCTTGCAAACTTTCATGATGCCGAAAACTATTTATTTCACTCTTAATGATTGAATTTAGTTTACTGTCATATGCAACTGAACAGTTGCAGTTGATCAATGTTTATTGTCTTTGTTTTCTTAAATTATATTTTTATTTTTCATTGTCACAGTTATTCAATGTTTTCATTTGTTTTTATTCATAAAGGCTGACATCTTAGTTATAAAACAGGAAATCAGTGAGAAGGCTAGGCAGATTCAGACACAAAACGAGCATCCTCACTATCTGGGGCAAGCTGGATATGCGGGGAAGAAGGCACAATGGATAATCGAAGGACATACTTCCTCGACCACATTACCAAGCGGAGAATGCTTTAGAGATCGAAGTATTAATTGGGTCTTAGAAAGATAAAAAAAAGGAGCCGACGGAAATTACACAATCCCTAATGAGAAGACTAAGATAATTGCAGATAAAGTGGTATGATTAGTTTTTACGGATTTTATCTCTTCTGGTTAATCTCTTGCAAAACATAGCAGTGAATTGTTGAAAAACTTTTTTTTGGTGATAGAATGATTGGAGAGAAAAAGTTATCCAAGGAACATGGGTTCCGGATAGACATGATGATGTCTTAAGTCGTGCTCTTGAAAAGAGGGAGCATCCGGGACGAGTTAGAGGGATTGATGGCACAGCTGGTATTAAAGACGTATTTGGGAAGGCAGGGAAAAGAAATAGAGGTCCACTTGGTTTAGTATCAGCAGATGATCTATATCGTATCACCGAAGAAATAGAGGCAAAAGTAAGCCAAGAAATAGAGGCAAAAGTAAGCCAAGAAGTAGAGACAAAAGTAAGCCAATGATTCGAGTCCATGATTGATACTATGGTTGAGAATAGGATTGCGAACATTTTGAGCACGACTGGTATGAGGATGCCCAACAATTTGGAGATCAACAACACACCATCGGTTGGCCGTCGTAGTAGCTGTCATTCGGTACAAATGGATAAATTTCAAGCTACAAGCCAAAGTCAAAAGACGAATCCCTATGTAAACTTGGAGGTAAACTACTTAAAGGTTTTTTTTTATTGTGAAAGTGTATGGTTTTATGCATTTGACACATACGTGATAAATGTTGGTTTTGTATTTGTTATTCTAGAAATCAACAAAATGCCGCTTAGCCGTGAATTGCGACTCAAAAATTATCGTAGTGGCTCGTGGTATGGCACATCCTGCTTCTAAGCTCGCGGACCAGTGTCACAATCAACCAATGTTGGTTGATCATGTAAAAGTTGGAGTTGATTTAGTGGAGCCTAATTATGAAGAAACCCCATTGCCGACTCCAAATAAATATCACACCACGATAGGAGAAGCACTTGGAAGTTTTTTTCAATGGCCCAAAAATCTTGTGCTTTTAGGGGACAATGAAATGGTAATTAAAACAGTTTATTGTTTAAACCTTACACTAATGGAATTTGTTTATTCTGTTTGGTTCTGCAACATGGATGGTTAGGCATGAATGATCATCCAATGGTACTTAACAAGATATACATCCCCATGGCCAACATAAGTCCTACTTCAGTCTCTAGCGTTTTGTTATTTTTGTACCTGTCTTTCCTGCACGGGTGCAGTCATGTCCAAGACGGAACTCTATTCACATACGTCCGTCAATTAACTTTCTAGTAATAATTATATATTTTGCACAAGAATTAAATAAACTCGGATGTAAAATATTTTTGCAGAATTAGAAGTCACCGTTAGTAAAATATTTTGCGTAAGAAATAAATTTGATTTTTGTATATTTGGCCTCTACAAAACTGAAGGAGCATGATAAACATGATAAACATACATACCTTTCTTTTAGAGGTTATGAACCGACACACATACAGTTAGAATCAATGCCTTTTTTATTTGAGGCAAACAAGGCAAAATGAATGAGCTGCTGATTATTATTGCATATATATTAAGAATATTAACGTATATGAAAAAAACAGAAATAATTGATGACATAATGAACGTGGATTGTTGGATGATCCTTTTAATTTTCCCTGTACATATGAATACAAAATTATCAAAATGTATGATTTCTAAGTAATATTTGTTGCAAGAAGTTATGTACCTTTTATTAGAAGTTTAGAACCACTGCATCAATGATTGTGTCATCAAACAATGTTCAAATAAACTTTACTACACATGCATGTATGTACGCACACATAATATTATGCATATACACAGATACATATACATAGTATCACTCATAGAAGTATTATTTTTCAGAGGTTTTTCATACCCTTTTTTTTAAAACAATTTTTTTTGGAAAGACAACCCCTTGTCATTTTTCTTGCTAATGGCATATTTAATATTCTAATTGTCTGATGAGTCAGGGACAGTTTGTATTTATATGCAAGAAACAAAATATCTTCCCAGTTGGCAAATTTATAAAGTCTAAAATGAGCCACAGAGAGCACTTGGACAATGTGTGATATTCCTGGGGCCTAAGATAGCTTCATTTGCTAATATTATATCCATTTTAGATCGGTTTTTGTGACATAGTAAACACGTTCGATCTGGTCTTTATCCCATTTTGGACTAGGGATAAATGATTCAACCCTTGAAATCATATTTAATATAAGTTATTCAAGAAATTGAAAATTATGGCATTGATTACTGATTCAACCCTTGAAATCATATTTAGTATAAGTTAATTATGTCAATCATTGTGTATGCAGGCTACATCTATGGTGAGCAAAGACAAAGTGAAAGAGCACGTCGCTAAGGTCGTGGAAAATAATGAAAAGGTCATGAATACGATGAGAAAAGGGCCTACAAAACGGAAATCAATCGTGAATGAAGAGATACTTAGAAATTTAACGAATGAGTGTAGATATTTACATGACCTAATAGTTCAAGCACCATCCGATGATACTATCATCAATACAATTCATGTGAGCAAGGATTTACTTATGCACGACGACGACTTTGAAATCCGTATCACAGTGGACGACGTCATCCAATTTCTTAGCATGTCATCGTTGAATGGATCATGGTTGCAGGTTTATATCATGTAAGTATTTTTTTCATCCCCTCCATTTGCTATTTGGATACATTCAGTATTTTAAAGGGCATAACATGAAGTTCCAACATCCGGTACATTGAATCTTCTTATCCTATGCATCTCGGCTTCTGAAACTGTATCTTTAAACCATGCTCTCTAATTATAACATGTCTATAATATCCATAATTTTCTAACTATATCTCTAATTATACCTCAATTATGCAGTATTATTTTTCTCAGTCCAATACAATTTTCATCAGTTCAATCTCAAAACAATTCTTTCTCTTCTTCTCTCTAATACTGTTACAACTACATCAAATCATATAACAAAAATTCTAACTTGCATTTGTAAAATCAAAGTTCTATTCATAATTTTTCCTATTTTTACTTTTGCTACAACCGAAATCTAGAACAAGCAGCCATGATGCGTGTCAAAACTGGTTTCAAATATAATTTTTTTAATGGCTGTATTTTGGATATTATTTACTGAATTTCAATATTTTTAATTTATGTATTTTAATGGCTGTAATTTGTTGGCCGCCTCATCTGCTTATGATTGCTTAGTCTAAAAGTATTATATTGAACATAAGTTTGATATAGTAATGAATATTAAATTTGTTTTCCTCCCATAATAATTAATAAGGTAGGCAATCACATGAAAATAAGTTATCCATATAAGAGTACAAGATGTGCAATATATGAAGAAATTTATACAAAGATCTGAATCCGAATTGCACAAAAGACTTAGTTCATAATCCAATTGTTTGATTCAACGGGGGAGAGTTAGTTGCACCACTGTGTTTCCCCTTGTGTACCCTTCTTCTTTCATTAGTTTGGCTTTATGCTTTGTTGTTGCACATGAAACATGCCTCATGTGTATGCTTGACTTTAGCCTGTATTTTTTTGTGCTTTGTCGTGTTAGTTTGTTTTAGCTTTGTGCTTGCTGTACTAGGATTTGTGCACTTGTAATGTGTGCGGCCTGAGCAGTGTGTTGACGTTGGTGTAGTTGACAATTTTGGTGATTCTTACCAAGACTACTTGGATAATGTAGCAAATATTGTTCAACTCAAAATCACAATTGAGCAATAATGATAATTATATGTTTAAATTATGTGTAGATGCTTAGATCAATTGTGCAATGAACTTGGAGTGGAGACCATCGGATTTATGTGTCCTTGTAAGCTTTCCCAAGTGCGGAAATTTCCGGATGCGACAAATACATATATCTCGAATACATGGCATGCGTTGCAATCTAAGACCTTATTCTTAGCCCCATACTACGATGAGTATGAACGTTACACTTTTACAAACTATTTTACAACTTTTATGTTGATCTTAACTTTCTATAAATCTTTCAATATAGGAAAAATTGTCTATTGTTTGTTTTCCATATAGAAAAGAGTGAGGTTTATGTTTTGGATCCCAAACCCGAACGCAAACCTACACTGGAAATTAAGCCGCAAGCGAACATGTATGTTATATTTATTTGTTCATTGATATCTTTTTTGCTAGATGCATATATGATAATATCAATTAAAGTATAAGTTATATTTAACATTTTCTTTCATGCATGTGTAGGGCCTATAAAACATACAAGCAATTGGGCGGCAAGGGTCGATGGGCTGCCTTGAAATGGAATACCATTAAGGTGATTTGTTTTGTTAAAAAAAAATTGTATGCAGTTTGTGATATAAATACATTTTAAACTATTAAATCTTGTATGCTATAGTGTCTAGAGATGGAAATTTAATCCACGGGGATGGGTACCCGCGGAGACCCATACCTAATCGGGTGGGGATTCCCCGACTTAGCGGATAATGGGGCGGGGGCGGAGGATGATTTCAATACCCGAAGCGGGTACGGGGTGGGTACGAAGGTAATACTATTCGCCCCATATCCGACCCGATATATATTTTCTGTTACAAAACGTGTACATTTGGCTTATAAACATTAAGTAGAAACACAGATTATTGTGCTATATGATGTAAAGTTGTAAACCATTCATTTCAAATATGTTGGCATATACATACATGCCTGGAAACATACGCATGTATCAAAGCACTATACTTTTTCTTCATTTTTTTTATAAACACTGAAATAAGGACAAATATACATGCATGCAGCATGCATGGCATAATTATACATGCCTGGAAACGTACACAGTAACATAAGTAATAAAACAAAACTTTTTCTGCTTTTTACTTTTTTTGTAAAACACAAACATGGATAAACATGCATGCATGACATAAATATACATCTTTTCACCATTTTCTCTGAGTTGTTGACGTGACATCGACATTGTCTAGACATTTCTTTAGCATTTAAGTGTCTTGTTGTACACTTTAGTAAATGGTTATTGGTTACCCGACGGGTCCTCCATAACCGCTGGGTATTCCCCTACCAGAACCCGTTGGGTATTAAGCGGGGATGTGGTGGGTACGGAGGACATAAATGGGTAGTGGGGATGGAGGCGGAGGATGTATTCCCCGCATATTATCCGCCCCATTTCCATCCCTAATAGTGTCCTAAACAATCTACAGCGACAGATTGTGTATATTATGTGATGAGGTATATGTATGATATCGTAGAAACCCACCATCAAACAATTGATTTATCCAAGGTACCATTTTAGTTTTTTTTCCTTTATACTTTATGTTAAGTATTTGTACGATTAATGTTTTGAAATCAATTGCAGTACTTTGAACAAAAATATTCTTATAGCCAACAAGACGTGGACGAGGTTCGTGATAATTTAGCTAGATATATCATGCACAATTGGACGTAGTCTTCCTATATGCTACAATATGGTGAGTTTATTCAAGTCTCTTTCTTCCTTGATGTAGTCTGCAGTGTTTGGTTGCTGTGCATCAAAATATAATAGTGAAGAACAAAGATTATCCTGATAAGAGGTCAAGAGTTCAAAGTCTAACTTGACCACCATATTTACATATTAACTAATTTTCAGAAGGAAAAATAAAAATAAATAAGATTATCATTGTAACATTGGAGCTTTTATCGTAAAATACTCGTAGTTTGGAATACCATGTATAAGGTTAACATGTTAATTAATTGATGAAAGAACTATTATAATATAAAAACTGCTCCCAAAAACATGTTATTGTAATATAAAAACTATTGTTTTCAAGTTTAATTATATTTGCAAAGAAAACTATGCAAATATTAGCATGACTCCGCAAATTTTCAAAGAAAATGGATTGTTTTGATATTAGTAACATGCGCTTATTGTTCTAATTCAATTCAAGCAAGATTAAAAATATGGATGTAATTGAAAAATAATAATTCATGTATCAGAATCGAAAGTAAGAGGCTGAACCAAATTTCCACTATTAACTAAACATTAGCGAGAAGTTCTTTGAGACATCAAGCTGACAACTTTGTTCAAAAGGTTACCAATGGATGTCAAGCCCCCGCCTCTATACCCACTATCGTCCGGTTAATTTCAGAGAAATGTCGCAGACCATAACGGAGAATGAGGTTTGTTAAGGGCGACCGATTGTATGATTACTCCATGTGGGGAATGCACATCGAATTCTGATACCGATTAAAATTTCGACATGACCATTCGGCACATAGGGCAACTACACAACGGCTATATGCAATCCGGAAAGCAGTATAAAATAGACAACAACAATATAAATATGGTATATCTCAAAGCCAGACACAGAATAATCATATCACAAAGGCGGAATAGATATGAATAAACCAAGAATGTTTACAACAAGCTAGTGGTCAACAAAGATCCACTAAACCAAAAGAATAGATACATGTACCATGATCTAAATAAAGAAATATGTACACAACAAGATAATGTCATAAATACAAAAGTACATAAAGCGGCAGAGACAGAGTAGCAAGCTGAAAGCGGAAGATCCATCCTGCGAGGAGACCCAAAGGAGCACCTAAAATGACTCGGCCTGACCCGAGTATTATTTATAAGGAAATAAACAATAAACGGATCAGTCTAGCTGTACTTATCCAATAAACTGAGATAACAAGAGATATAACACAGGATGACATGAACATGGCATGTCGACAAAATCAGGAAAAGACAATGGAATGTTAGCACACAAATATCTCTAAATAATCTCCTAGCTAATATAGAATGCAACATTCAAATAATAGCACACAACAGGAAATGACAGCGGAATGCCAAATAAACTAAGCACAAGAATGACAACGGAATGCCAAATAAACATCAAATTGATGACCATTGCATCAAAGTAAATCATAAATCATTTCTCAAATTGATGCGCATCGCGTCAAAGAAATCAAGAATCCAGAAATCACTCGAAATCCAGAAAACATCATAAAGGGGCAGACCTGTTCATAGATGAGATACGATCTCTAGGTAGCAAACCCATAGGTTTGAGCCAAAGCTCCCCATGAATCCGGGTCGTGACCCCGGTAGAGAGAAAACACATAAGTTGTGAAATCCCTAGAAAACATCATAAAGAGGGGGAAGGTCTGTTCATAGATGAGATACGATCTCTAGGTAGCGAACCCATAGGTTTGAGCCGAAGCTCCCCACGAAGCCGGGTCATGACCCCGGAAGAGAGAAAACACATAAATTGTGAAATCCCTAGAAAACATCATAAATCATAGAAAGTTGGACCGAAGTCCCATGGGTGAAATCCAAGAATCGTATATCCCACTCGGGCGATCGAGGACCACAAAACATAAGTCATAAAATGAATAGGAGGTATCGACAGATAGTGCGGAAACTATCTGACTGCAGTTCCCCTGATAGCGCGGAATCTATTACAGTGAACCACAGTCCCCCGGAGACATAGCCAGGAAGCTAAGTCCAAATCATAAAACGGATCACATCGATCCGGGTGAGTAGAAATTATTCCGAGCTAGTTAATATAGGAAAACAACATGTCCCATAACCACATGCTATTCTTGAATATTTACGAACCCGTAATTGGTTTCTATTCAAAATAGAGAAAATCACCACACATGTTCGAATGCACGAGTCCAAGAGTTATTCGCCGAAGCAAAAGTATAAGGGGTCACAGTCCTCAGTTTTACTAAGGTAAATAAACTAAATTTCTCGTCCGATCGATAGGATAAGGAATCGTATATAAATCAATCGAATCAGAACCGGGTTTAGAAAACGAATTTATTTTAAAAGGATTTGAATTTAAAAACTGATTAAACGTTGGTTCGATGCCCATTGACAATATAAAACCCCATTATTCATTGTGGTTCAATTATTCATGAAAACCGTCGTCGTAGCGAATAGAACACGAACATCATGAAACATAAACTCACTTCACAACAACATACAGGAAATCAAGGGATAACGGTTGTAATTTTGATCAACGAACGAATCGAAATCTTAAACTAGAACCCGAAGGTTTTAAACTACAACGGAATAGACTCGAAGGATATCGAGTCGATAATTCACGTTTTAATGGCGTGAATCACCTTAACAAGAGTATCGAATAAATTCGAAATACAAAATAGAGCGCATGGGCTTTAGAATGATCACTTATTCAATTCACATCATAAACAAATGTGAATCGGCCAATAAGGATCCACATTGGAAGAATCACTTGAGAATCAAAGACGACGAATCGAGCTGCTGGAATCTGTAAATTCGTGAAGCTGAAGTTCACAAACGAAGTCCGAACGGCCCGAGCCCCGGCCGGGAAAGAGCCCGGATGGGGTTAGATTGTGGACCGAGGTCCCTCTGGTCCACAACCCAAAACCGGTCGACCGGTCAAAGAGGGGCGGTCGACCGTTTTCAAACAGCAAGAAAACCGGTCGACCGCCCCATTTGTTCCAGTCGACCGATTTTGGCCTGGGTTGTTGCCCAGGCCAAAAACTAGGGGGATTCATCCCCCGCGAGCTTCCAGCGCCGATCGTTGAGGTCCATGACTTCTTCGGGACATCAACGAGACCTCTCCGATCCACCGTATCGACTTGCAAAGCTCGAATGCAAGGATTTTGATTATAGGTTCTAAACGAACCAAATTTCCAAACCAAAACGAATAAACGCGATATAGGCGAATTGTGAAATTTTAGAACTTACCGGGTGCGACAATGGTACTTCACAACACCACTTAATCATTTCAAATCATTTGTATTGATCGTGTGAATAACACATGTCATAATTTCTATTTCAAATGAACAAACAAAAGCATATCCAAGCGATTCAAGTGACTTGTGAAGACTTAGAACTTGTCGGGGGACAACCGAGCTACACAACATCACCAAATCAACTCATAGCATATGCATAAGATCGTATGAACAGTCCTTATCATAATTTTCAACTCAATGAGACATAAAAACATGAAATCGGCTAAGTTACACTAACATAACCAATTTATTAGCACATGCAAACTCATATGAACACTAAATTACACTTTACAAGCACATCGACTTGAGCCATAGTTGTGAGTTCAATAAAGAACTCGCCTTTGGTTCTTGAATGACAAGAATAAGCTCCAACAAGGAAGAACAAGCACAAATCCAAGCAAAGAAGCTTTCTTTCTTCAATCACTCCTCTCTAATCACTTCATCAACACATATGAAGACTCATGGATGTTATAACATCATAAAAATCCAAAATTGAGAGGAGAGAAAGGTAGAGATCGAGTAGAGAGAGCTTACCCATGTCATAGAATTGGATTTGCACAAGAATTGAGCTCTAGATTGGAAGCCCTAGCTTAGGAATTCTAATTTCCCTTTCCTCTCCCCATTTCTATCTTCTTTTGAGTGTTTGGAATGAATGAGAGGAAGAGGGGGCTGATTTGGGTTTATATGGTGAGCCAGGCTAGCTCAACCAAGCCCTAGCCAAGGTGCCCAAATTTCAAAACTCAGAACATATCGAACCTTATAGTTTTCGAACACATAAACGGCGTTTTGAACTCGGCGGAAGTGGTTTCGAGTCCAAATTCATTCGTATGTGAAAAGTGATATTTTGGTCATACATTCAAATGAGAAAACGACCAAATTTCACTAACTCAAAAGGTATCGATGCTTGTAGTCAAAAAGGTTGCAAACGATGATCCGGACTCAATGAAAGTGGTCCCAAATCCTAATTTTATCGTTTGTGAAAAACGACATTTTGAGTGACACATGAGATACGATGATATATTTAAATAAAATATTTAAATCTAAAATCATCGAATGAGCGGGTTGTTACAATGGAAGTAACAGAAAATTTTGGTTTCCTAAATTTAGCTTCATAAATTCTGGGAAATTATTTCTGTTACAGTTCAAAAGGTTAAAATCAAATATAACAGTTAAAATCAAAAACCTCATGCCAAATATTCAACTTAAATGCGTTCAACTGATTTCATAAGCAGCGACACATCTGTGTTACCAAAGATAAACTACATAATATAAGTAGCAAGCCAAACATATATAATTCATGATGTCGCACATGATTAAAGTGAAAAGAAAAGAAAAGAAATAGACATGCTGATTGTTTAAGGATTTGGATAGAACAGAAGAATATTGTGTCCTACTGCCACCTTTGCCTCTTCCTCGAAAGATGGTTGTATGGGCAGTTACATTTTTTAGATAAATGAGGACAAATTTTAAATATAGGCTCCACAAATAAATTATTACAAAAATAAACTCTGCTGAAAACTTACAATAAAAATAGCATGCTCTGGGCTGGAGCTTTCCCTTTACTCATCTTTGTTCTTTTGGATTTGCACGACTTAACTATTAAAATAACTGAGTTTTGTAAATTTGCAAGTCTTCGAAGCTGGGATACAAACAGCTTTAAAATATTAAAGTCTAATGTGTCAGCCTCAAGCACGTACATGGTTTCTAATAGTCTGAGGATGATGTATATACATACACAAGTAATAGGAGCATTGAGCTTCATGTAAATATTACTTAAGCATGTCAGTATGCATACATCTATATCAATTCTTAAGAGGACATATTTCCAAATAAGCAAAACTTAGATACACTAAGTTGCATAGCTTGAGTTATGTGTAAACTTCAAATATGGGCTCTAAGAACGGACTGTCTGTAGGTGAATACATCACCTGCACCTTCATAGAAAAAAGTTGTTAAAAAGAGAAAGGTTTCCAGTGCATTATTATAGATAAGAATAGTTTCAAGCTACCGGTTCAAACAAGTGTTAAAACCAAAACATGGTTCCAAGCTACCGGTCTCCTATTGAACTATTCTAGAAGCGCCGCAAGAATTAAGTTTAGAACGGATCGAACGGAGTTATGTCATACTTCTGTCCTATACAAGATTCGGATGAACACGGATCCGTCAAGAAATAAGTTCAAGAATTGTCCGTACGAGCCGGACAACGAGCAGATAATGTTCGGATAATAGAAATGATTTTTGAACGTATTTTTTTATAATATTTCTTATCCTAATTTGTGTTTCAAATGAAAATCGTATGGTCACTGATCGAACGTCTTATCATTTTGGCTGAGCTGGACATCAAAAAGTCCTAAGAAATTTATAGTTGTACGTCTGTCTAACTGCATATACAGTAGAACTCTATTGAGTAACTAAGAAAATATTATCTCTAACAATAATGAGGTAATATTCCAGAACAAATACTCATTAGTCTCCTCAATGAGCACAAAATCTTGTCATCGCAGCCTCGCAGGCCAAATCGAATTTTTAACATCCTATATACATTTGCTGTCAAATGGAAATAAATATCCAAAACATGAAGAATTAATCAATTATGTATATTTATGGTCTTACCATTTGGTTTTCCCCCTAAGGAAGAGCAAGTGTTGCCTCTCGTCAAAGAAAATGATAATAATAGAGCAAATATACTGCGGGTGGCTGTCTTATCAATGTTTTGGTTGTTTTTATTAATATTCGATGTGTGATGTGGGGAGTGAAACTCTTTATTTTGCAAAATATCGAACAAGATAATAGGGCTGTAACCATTAGACTTTTGGGTTTGAAACTGGTTATGCTACATAATTTCCAGTTTGGATACACTGTATGTTAGCCTGATTACTTTTGAGATATCTACATGTTAACATTATCTTAACTAAAGTTGTCCATTGTTATGGCGGAGTTTTCAACAATTGATTAATGTTAATAACATGGGTTGATGGTACGTATATGGTTAATTTAGAAGGTTGCATCCCAAAACTTTGTCAACTTGGCCAAGAATTGGGTGCAGGTGTGTGGACTTTGTTTACGTTCTGCAGGATTACAAGCTCTTGCTTTTATGCAACATTAATTAATGTTAATAACAATATGCTCAGAATTGATTAATGTAATGTCGCTTGAAGACTTCTTCCTTTACTATTGAATTTGATCGATTTATGCATAATTCTCCCTCACTGTCGTCTTCCTGCATGCACATGTTTGTGCAACATTTTGTTTTCATATTTTCAACTTTTAGCCCATCACTTACATTAAAATGGGTACCTTGTCTAGGAAGCCAATAATATGCATTATTCTTTTACAGAAATGCTCTTTATCTAAAACATCCATGGATTTTAATGCCGTATAACTTCATTCTTCTTTCTCCCAGGTCTATTTTATGGCTGAGTTCTCACGTATCTCCACTGAATTTGATGAGGTAACATATCACTTGTCCTTTTTTATAATAAAATCGTTTACTCATTTAAATCCTATCGACCTGTGGCACTTTTGTACTTCTTTTATAGGATTGGATTCATGCGTCTTTGTACTATTGTTCCCTGTTTCTCTTCCATATAGGTTTATCTTGTTTTTTCCAATGAATAACTGTTAACCTTTGTGATTTCCCTTGATCTTTTAATGATGCGCTTAAAGTAATATTTGTGATTTTTTGAACTCGCAAACGAAGTGTAGGACCGTACACTTGAAAAGTCTCCTGCGTTTATTTTGCACAAGTTTTATCAACTAGTATAATGGATGAAATTTAGTGCATAACCTCCCTCATCATAAACATTTAGTATTTGATTTTAATAAATCTTGTCCAGGACTTGAACCCACTAAAACGCCTTTTACCATGTTATCAAACCTACTTCCTTACCTGAATTTGTATGACTACCAGGCTGATTACCTTTAAATTCCTGGTATCCTCATCATATTCTTTTTCTTCCATGAGCATATTCTCAGACCAACTACAATTACATATTTGTTTTTTGTAACCAAATATCATATTCTTTTCCAGTTTGGATACACTATATATTAGCTCATTCGTATTTATGACGTGTTGTTATTTTTGACATTTAATGAGTTTCCATTTGTTTTCCACGTCTTACATGAAAACCTGATCATTTTCATTAAAAATAGGTATTTTCTTAGGGTAGGAAAATACCTAATTTCATGAATATGTAATTTCATGATTTTAATATAATATGTATCCTTTATTTACACATATGTATGTAATTTCATGATTTTAATATGGCTTCGAGAACCATGAAAACAAAAATTTCAAGAGCAATAGTTTGTCTTACAAATTTGCCTGTAATAACCTCTCAAACCTGAACCTGTCATTAAAGGTCTAAATCACCATTACAAAAATCTCTCATTTATTTTGATCAGTGCGTTGGTTACATCTTTGGTGTGTGAAAATGCGTATAGGTTGACATGATCGTACAATTAATAAAAGAGGCAAAATAGACATGAAATCTCTGAACATGAGATTTCCCCACCATTATTGATTATTCTGCAGCTGCATATTACTGGTCCGTACACACGGCCCAGTGTAATTTATTTGCATCTTATGCTAGAGCATAAAAAACTTTTATGACTCCTTTGGTTGTCCTATATGATTTTATTGGTGTTTCCAATACAAAGGCAATACAATTAATTCTTTTTTGGTTCAATGGTCTATGGAATGATTTGGCAATCGCATCCAGATACGAATTGGTAATAATTGATCTTTGTTTAAGTGCATACATGTAGATCATTCTTTTATCCTTATAAGCTTTTGATCATGTAGAAAAACGTATAGATGACAAAGAGGTTGCATGGACAATGTATACACTGAATCATTTTTCATACTTTTGGTTTTTTCAGAAAATGAAAAATAAAATAAATTTGTTTTCTTATTTGACATGCGTTGTTCATTTTAGAAAATAGTTGTGTACTGCATAATTTCTAAGTACACATAAATCCAAATTTAAAAAGAACAAAATAAAGGTGGCCTAATTCTTTCACTGTTCAGATCAACATATATATCTTTTGACCCAACTGCAAATTGAGCAAGAAAGAACAAAGTGGCTGGACCCATGTAAGCCGTAAGGGATGCAAGTTGGTGTGCGCTGGGAATGGATATGCAATAAACAATACAGTGCTAACAAAAACGATGGATTCGGCTTTTTGGAATTTTGCGATGAACCTATCTTTATCTTTTATCTAACACAATCTGAGGCTATTCAATGTTCTATTTATTATCGACATGCAAGTACATCATAATATATATTAATAATAATTCAAGGAAAATGTCCCGATGTTAATATGTTCAGACTTGGATTTTTGCATTACGAGTTTGAATTTTGCAAGGAGAGATGTGTGATGACATCAGGTGGGCATTTTTTCATAGTTAATTATTGGTATGTATACCCATCATTCTTTTATCTAGATACGAATTATTACTTCATTTCAGGTTCATCACTGATTATATATCTCTGTTGCTTTTGATCCATAACATTTTATGTTAAATATTTGTGCAATAATTCAGTTTTATCATGCTATAAATATACATCACTGATTATATATCCCTGTTACTTCATTTCAGGTTCTTGCTTTGGATTGAAGTTGTCGCTTAGAAGGAAGGACGACGACATCTATGGATTACATTGATTACTACGTAATTATATTGGTTTAGCTAACAATGTGAACTATATTACATCTTAGTGATTGTACTAGAAAACATTCTATTTCAGGTTTTTGTTTTGAAAATATTACTATGGATTACGAAATCATTAATTACTTGAAATTAATATATATGTTCAATTTGTATGTCATTTAGTTGTATTTTAAATGATTATGCAATTACCAGTAGCTTGTCAACTATATATATATATATATATATATATATATATATATATATATATGTGTGTGTGTGTGTGTGTGTGTGTGTGTAGCTGTATTATTTGAGAATTTTGGTGATTTAGGCAGTGATGGCAGTTTCAGCAGAAAAAGAACATTTTGCATCGGTTGTCAGATTGGGTGATGCAAAACAAAAATTTCGAAAATGATGTTTTTTTTACATCGGCTAAAATAAAGTTCAATGCAATACCTTTTTTGCATCGGATTTTTTAAACAACAAGTACAAAATTTTAGATTTTACTATGCAAAAAAGACATTTTTGCATCGACTGTTTTTGAAACACGATGCAAAAAAGTGTTATCTTGCATCGGCTTATTTTAAACATTCGATGCAAATAAATGGTTTTTGCATCGGTTTCATAACCGATGCAACAGACAGATGTTTTTTGCATCGTCTGCAATTGCATCGACTGTTGAACCGATGCAATATGTGGGTAAATAACCGATGTAATTGGTCTGTTTTGTACTAGTGATGCGTGAAACAGATTGCGTTGGAAATTCGGGCAAACCCAAGCTATTCAGAAATTCAGAAGTAAAACTGGCGGAGTGGAAATCAAAGGTGAGAGCTCCTCACTAAAAAAAAATTGCACAGTTATTTATTTATTTTCATAACTGAAAAGTATACAGAATTGCCAGTTTAGATTTTTATCAGTTTAATCATTATAAACTGTATACAGTGCTTGTTAGATCACCTTCCTCGTCCACAAACCATGGACGATTTAAATTGACTGTATTGCATGTTGTTTGTGATGTGAAATGTTTAACACATTAAAAATGTTAATATTAATAGGATAGTGAAATTAAATTATAAATATTCATTTATAATTTGAACAGTGAAAATTGGTTAAATTTCTTAACCAATAATTTATTTAAATAAACTATTGTTTGAAAACCCCACACGGGCATTGGGATGATATTTGTCATACACTAGTCCCAATATTTAGTTGTATGTCAATCGACGGATTGACAGCCCGTGATAAGCGTTATTTACTTATTTTAATGCTCACACAGTTGTAAATTTCACTCTAGTTGTGAATGAACTGTTTGTTGATTATTTATCATTATTGTGCACACATTCGATGTATGAAATCCATATAATCGAAATTATATGGTAATTGATTAAGTCGCATTCCGATTCAGAAATAAATAATGTTTTATTAAAAAGACATTTTAGAATTAAAATTTATATTTTTGTTGAAATAAAATAGTTGAAACCAAAATATCATTTTTTGTTGAAATGGAATAGTCAAAACAAAAAATAACATTTTTGTTAAATAGAGTTGTACCAAAACAAAAATAAATTTTTTGTTAAATAGAGTTGTATAAAAAAACCATTTTTGTTTATTTTGTTAAACAGAGTTGTATCAAAACAAAAATAACATTTTTGTTAAATAGAACTGTATCAAAATAAAAAAAATAACATTTTTGTTAAGTAGAGTTGTATCAAAACAAAAATAAAAAAAATAACATTTTTGTTAAATAGAGTTGTATCAAAACAAAAATAACATTTTTGTTAAATAGATTTGTATCAAAACAAAAATAACATTTTTGTTAAAACAAAAATGTCAATTTTGTTGACTTAGATTATTGTAAATAAAATGAAGTTATCATTTTAATTCATTTTGTTAAAATAGAATTATTAACAAAATGAAGTTGTTGATTTTTAGTCATTTTGTTGAAATATAATTGTCAACAAAATATAAGAATCATTTTAATGTAATCAAACATTTTTAATGTAAATAATGCAAAGAAACATTTTTAATGTTAAAGAAACATTTTATGTAAAAGAATCATTTTTATATTAAAGAATCATTTTTAATGTTAAAGAAACATTTTATGTAAAAGAATCACTTTTAATTGTAAAGAAACATTTTTTTTATGGTAAAATAACATTTTAATGTAAAAGAATATAAAAGAACATTTCAATGTAAAGAACATTTTAATGTAAAAGATTATTTTAAAATAAAGATATTTTAAAGTAAAGAATATTTTAAAATAAACAATATTTTAAAATAATATACAATGAAGAATTAGATTATGATTTTGATGTCCGTCTTTGAATGGACACACAAATATAAAAATATGTAGCCTGGTTAAGTATAGAAACGCCATTTTAACCCGAATGGGTTTATCGATCGATTTGATTCATTTTAAAATGAAAATTGAAAAGAGGAGATTTCAAAATTTAATATTTTGAAAATAATATAATTTTAATATGATAAAGATATGGAATATTCACTTTTGATTTAAAATTGAAAATGAAGTTAAAATCGTTTTAAAACGAATTTATAAACGATTTATAAAATACATTGTAAAGGAAATCGATGAAATATATATATATATATATAATATTATATATAATTAATGGCCTGAATAGAACGGCCGCGCAGCGACCGTTCGCGAGTTTCGACCATTAACTTCAAATGGATGTAACGGGAGATCCGACCGTCGGATTCTCCTAAAACCGGAACCGTTGGGTTTGTATCGAAAAGAGCTTTCCAATGAATATAAGAGATTTGAAATATAACAGCTAGATTTGGAAATATGTCTAAATCAATTTCAGAAAAGGTCGCTATGGATGCAGTTCGATGGCCAATATTGGAAACCGACTGTACGGGCGATATTAAAATTATTAAAAATATGAAAAAATTATGTAAAATCATAATAAGTGATTTGGAAAGTTTTTGGATGAAAATTTCCATATTTGAAAAGATAAAAATATGTTTTTATCGAAATGAACTAGTTATTAACTAGAATAAAAATCCAATTAATTTATATTTAATTGGAATTAAAGAGAATAAATTGGATTTTGGGTTGTCGTGAACGGTGTCTTTAATAACATTGTTCGTAAACCCCGATTAGAAAAGAATAAATCTTTTAAATAAGATTTAATGAAGTTTTCCAATTAATATTTAATTGGAATTAAATAGAATATAATTTTGGAATTTATAAATCTTTTAATTAAGATTATTAGAGTTTCCAATTATATTTAGTAATCGGAATAAAATGAAATGTGAATTGGGTTTATTGTGAACTGTGTTTTTAACGACATTTGTTCTTTAACCCAATTAACAGTAAAAATATAATTTGAAATTTATAAATCTTTTATTAAGATTTAAATGGAAATTTTCCAAAGTAAAGTTTTCCAATTTAATATATTAAATTGGAATTGAATGGAATTCGATTTAATAATAATCGGATGAGCTTCTGTGAATGAAGACCGTTACTATATATGAATTTAAAAGGCTTTGCCGTTATTCCATTTATATTATCAGTCTGATACGGGAATTTACATCGATTATATATTGATCTGATTTCTGTGAAGATTCCATTTTGATGGAAGATGATTTTGTGTTTATCGTAAACAATGTTTTTAAATAACATTTGTTCTTTAAACCAGTTAAAAGATAGGATTAATTTCTTAAATTTAAATAATCATTAAGTAACGATTTTTGACATTAAAACTAAACTAGAGTTTTAATGAATCTTTAATTAGATTAAAATGCGAAATAGATAATTAAATTTATCGAATTCTTGAAATGATCGAGTATGGAGTGCCACCAGTTTTACTCCAGGCGATAGTTAAATCTTTAATTAAATTTGAGCGGAAAATGGTAATTAAATTTATCGTTAATACAGTGGGTGTTAGATATGGAGCGCTACCATTTTTGCTCCATGGGATGAATAGGTTGGGATTGGAATAATAAATAACAAATGATTACTTCTGTAAGGTTCGTTAATCCCGACTAGTGAATAAACCTTAATTTGGTTTAGATTTGATAAAAGATAAAATAAAATCTTTTGAAATGGGATCCCAAGGAAGATTAAAGAATAAATTTAAAAGAATTTATCTTTGATAAATTTAATGGGAATCTTTCCCTAATAATGTGAATATTTTATTAAAAGAATATTCTGAATTGGAATGAGGCGTATTATTGTTTTTATGGCACTTGATTATAAAATACGCGAATTATTCAGAAAGATCGGGTTTAACCCATTTTGGATAATTACTACGACGATTAAGAGTCGAAGATGAAGACGGTGGTTGAAGACCGAAGTTCTTCACATCGTTTGGATGATAACTGATGTCTTGATTCGGCTGTATGCCCAAGACAAGGTAATAAGTGGTGATCATCCAAACGTACTTGGAGATCGACGGATATGCGAGGACCTCTCTCCTGTATTGGACATATGGGACGAGGAATAAGGTGCCTCCGGTGTCGTTCAGGCGCAGAACGGACTTGTAAATGGATAGTATGTTTGACGTTGTATTCCTTTATGCTGTATTCGTTGATCTCTGCTAAATATATATCTGTTTGGTGGTAGAGAATTTATTCTCTTGCTTAACACCCTTCTCTGAGACGTACGAGCTTAGAGGTTATATATTGGCAGAAATCAATGGTATGGTATGGATTGACAATGTGGCATGCCAAGATGCAAATGATCAAGGCTTTTGTTGAAAAGCATAGCCTTGTAGATGATGATCAAAGCATAGCTTTAATTAACATAGCTTTGTGTATAGCGTTACTTCACGAGATTCACACCCCGGTATGAACCAGAAACGGGAGAGGACAACAGAGAGGGCATTGCGTTTCTTTCTAGCTAGGAGGCGTGTTAGCGTTTTGCAAGCCCTGACATTTTACTCATGTGGATGTTGCTTATTATTACTTGATGGATAGAGAGGCGCCTCAGATATTTTTATGGTCGACATTACTGACCAGATTTTACGCCCCATAGGGCGGAGAAACGCATGCTTAGGAATTATGAATCCACTATCGCACTTAGTGTGGATCGGCCCTGCATGTTACCTAGGTACAATTGCGGCTGAATCCTTAGGCTCGGGCTAGAGAGTCTCGAAATCGGTAAGGACGACCCCTTGCCTTGGTTCATAGATGGAAATCCAACTTCCAATACGTGACACTCGATTTTATTTGTAGAGCCTAGTATGGCGACGTAGTGGGATGGGGCACTATGCCGTCTATGATTGATACATTTATATTCGAAGTTGTTTTCTTAACACTATGCACTGATAATATCAAAAAAATTTGTTTTATACGTATCAAGCATGTTTGGCTATTATAAGGGAAAACTCTATCCTTCGGCTTGCGTTGCATTGTGTGATGGGACCTGAGTCTTATAATAGCTTCATTTTTCAAAAAGCATTGCGTTGTTTTTATTCTAAACTAAGATTCATATGGAGTAAACCCGTTCCGTATTATACGACGTGGTCCCATGATATCCCCACCTTTAAAAATAAAGTTAATAACTATTTTGAGTTCTCATACCAGTCACATGACTGACCTGGAGTTTATTGTTTTAACCTAAACCCTGGATTCCTATATTTTTTACACGGGCAGCTAGTAGTTTTGGTTTTGCAGATATTATGTTCACAGGATCCTGGTTTACAGCTGAAACGATATTCGGAAAGCTCTGTATATGTGTATTCCTTCCAGTTGTGTTATGTATTATTTTTCCGCTGCATTGTAATTATAAATCTTTGTATTATTGTATTTATCAAATTGTATATTATTCATTTATACTCTGTAATATTCTTGTACTCTGATGTAATTGTTGTAATAAGCAATGAAATGTTATTCTGTTTGTGTTTTGATGAGTGTTGTTCTCAATTCAATCCGTACTTTCCTTTACGGGGAAGTTTGGGTCGTTTCGCTGTATATACCCTTCCTATCACTTTATGGAAACCTCAATCATTCTCCATCTCTACCTCCATGCTACTTCTCCACCATTGTTAAATTCCAGAGGAAAATAAAAGTAGGTTAACGTTTCTTCTAATTCTCTAACTCTATTCTAATTCTCTACTTATTCTAATTTAAATAAGTTTAGAATTCTAGAATTTAGCATAAATATATATGTATAAGATTTTAATGTATGTCTCTTATATGTATATTAATAGGAGGATTATTAGTGCTAGCTTGAACGTAAAGATTGTTGCAAATCTCGTAATTCTACCACAGATTTTTCTCTATTCCGCATAGATCTGTGAGTGGAATGTGGTTTACTTAAGGCATATTCATGTTTTCAATAGTTTGTCACGTGAATAGATATGGCTAAGGGGATTTGAATATTCGATAATGTAAACATGAAAACCCTCAAATCCTCCATCTTGTAGTTGTGTATGAATGGTCATGAACAATTGGGTTTTGTGGATTTTTGGTTTTTGTATTGGATTAAAATGAATGAACGTGTTGCCATTATTATTCCCATTTCATGTAATTTACTTTTATTTACCAATGAGTGTAACCTAGAAAGGTTTAGATTTGATTATTTCAGGATTTGGTTTGGGTGGATCCTAATTTGAATCCAAACGCATTCAAAGGTGAAATAGATCAAATGTAAGCATTTTTATGTGCATAAAGCCAAAAGTGGTTAATTAGGTGAAACATGGATTTTAAACATACAAGTATAAGTGTATGTAATACTCTATTTTAATCTAATATTGAAATTATTCCAACAAGCCTAGAATGGAAGTTGAAATTGTTATGTATGTATATTTTCCATTCACTACTACTTGGTATATTGTCATTATGCCATCATGCCTATGTTGTAGTGGTAAAATTATGGAAAAGTCTAACTTGTATACCTTGAATTGGACAAATTGACAATTGTCACTTCGTTTAAACATTTCCCCATTTGTATGAATGTTAACGTTAATCAGGCGCTATTATTATTTTACTTATATAAACGTAATCAACATTGTATTAGCGTAATAAATGCGATTAGGTTAGAATTCGAATTTCAAATTTCCCTTAACAAATATATATATATATATATTTGTTTGCTTGTGTGTGCGTATATAGAATGGCTTTAAATATATAGAAATAAGTGACACATGGACATGAGGTTAGTTTCTATTTGTGGTAGAAGCCTACCCGGAACCGACTGACAAATCCAGCAAGGCCCAACTAATGTGAGATGTCTAAGTTCCATGGGCCATTCATAAACTTAGTACACTAGACACGAGGTTAAACTGATAGTAGAAGTCTGTCCGTAACCGACCGGCATATCCAGCATCTACAGGTGTACGGTTTAATGTGAGAGGTCTAGTGTGTATATATATAACAACATATATAAGTCCGTTGCGTGTGAAAATAAGTAAGTTTATTATGCCTTGAGAAGGTCTTAAGTGGCCGACTCTCTTTTATCTAGTTTGGGCCTTAAGTGGTTAGGACTAGGACCCCTCTGAAGGTTTATTCCTTCGAGAGGAACCAAAGTCATGGGACCCACCCTTACTAGATTTGAAGTAGGTCTTTAGGTCCTCCTTCTCTAAAAGTGGTTAGGCATAAAGCAGCAGCGGAGTAGGGTAGTTCACGGAGAAGTCCACTTCCTCTAGAAGCTTGTAAGGGCGTAACAAGGGACAGACTGGTAATTGGAGGATATGCGGCCATTGCATGCTCACCAACTGTCTTAGGAAAGTCTTAAGCGACATAAGTGTCCTACCGGGTAATATTAGTTAAGTAGTAATGTTTGCAATACTACTTTTCATATTACAAATGAAAGAATAGAATTAAGAACGTTAACGTGCTAGGACAGGGTTTGAAAGGGCTAGGGGTCCGCCTAAGGGTTATAAGAGATCGTAAGAATCCACATTTAATACATCCATAAGTGACCGAGAATGCCACCTCGTTGGGTCTTTACCCTAAAAATACTAATGGGCGATTGACTTGGATATCCACCCCATTGATTAGATGCTTATGTTGTGTGAATCTTGTGTGCTGCGTAGGCATACCTTGACATAAGTAACCTACTAAAAATACAGGGTATGGACATTAAGTAACACTACATTTGAGTCACACAGAACTTTATGTTCTAACCCCTCTCCTTAACGTCCAACAGGTCAGTAGATGGGATAAAAACCATGGATGAAGTCATGATTGAAGTTGATGAAGAAGATGAAGTTGTTATGTTATTATTAGCCGTTATTGCTTCTGTTGGAATTTTATGAGAATGAACTATTTGATGTACCTATTGAACAAATGTAACTGTGACTGTTGTATTTTTGAGATTTTGAAATAATGGTACATCTTATTTGAATATTATGTTTTCTCTTTCCGCTGTGTGAGATTTCTGTTCGAAGTGTATGCTATTATAATCAGTGCAAATGTAATCCTTACAGGAACCAACGACCCGTTTAGAATGGCTCTAAGTTTCGATGTGCCTTTTCTAGGTCGAAATTTAGACTCATTCCGGATGGGTTGTTACATAGAGAGGCATCGAGTATATTTTATCTGGAGGAGTACCATTCAGAAGATAGTCCATTACCTTGTATTTGTGGAAATCCACTCTTCAATATGTGCCTTTACAGATTTAGTTATATACCTATTAAGCTGAAATTTAATAAGTATACAATAACATTTTTAATTCAATCATGTAAAAGTTAATAACTTGTTTTTCGAAACATTATTTCGTATCTTCCTCAAAGGACAACAAAATAAAAAAGAAAAAAAAAAATTTCTGATCAAAACATTACATACTATATATGTTAATGTAAATTATGAATACGTATATTTGTAAGAGGGAAGTAGGCTAGAGGAAAAAAAATCCAAGAACAATTTTAGTCCAAAAGACACAAGTTTTAAAATTTAGTCTGTGGGAGAATTAAATGATATCTATAAATATAACACTAATAATTGTGCACAATAATTATTATGAAACATAGCAAATTATATGCCAATAATTGTGCACGATAACAATTCAATAAAAACAAAAACATATATAAACATAAACAAAAGTTCTTGAAAGAAGCAACAACAACCATAACAAACATTTAAAATCATTAAATCTACACTATGTGGGTTGTGTGCAATATATATGTTCTAAGGTTTCATAAACAGAACCTTTTTTCAATATATTCAAAATAAGTGCATTTCGTGCACTTGTAACGAAAGACCATATAATACAACGACAGTCTGTGTAAAATTCAGTATGCGATTAATGAATCAAACACATGATAAACAAATTTATCAACACCAATAGTGTTCTTTCTCTACTGTAAATAAAAGAATAAAGGGTACATATTTCTTATGTTTTGATTTGCTATACTAAGGGTGTGTTTCAGAGTAACGGAAGCGGGATATTATAACAGAGTATTTTAGCGGTGTATATAAACGGGGTATTTTAGTTAGCAGAGAATGTGTTTGGGTTTAAGCAAACCATTTAATATCTGTTTTGTAATTTAATCAATTTATGTTTAAAACAGAACAATATCATTAAAACAGAATAATACAATAAACCAAACGGAATAGTCCATTAAATAATAGCAATATAGAAAGTGATAAAATGCAGAAATACAACATAGCACAAATCTATCATTGCAACCCTGCTGCAACAAGCTTGTCTCTTATTCTATCTCGACATATTGTCATATCAGCACTGCCTTGATAGTGTTGAGCTGATGCAAGTTCTATTAACTATGTATCTCAAGTCAGCATATTCTTTAGCATACTCATCTGGAATAAGATCTGGATCATCATCATATGCCATAAAATCTGAATCACGCATGTTGTATTTGTGTATAACCATTGTAGCAACAACAATTTTTACTTGAGTTTCGAATGCGTAAGTTGGCATATTTTTAAGTATGACAATTTTTTTCCATAAAATTCTCTCAATTGCCATACGTAAACTCGAATGTTAGAAATTAAAAAAATTCAACTTTGGTTGATCTGTGGTTGCACGAAACTATGAAATATGATATCTAACATTACGGTATAGTAGTATATACCCAGTAGTTAGTGGGAAACCAGAATCCACTACATAATACCATCCAACATGAGGATGAGGAAAATTGCAAGTTCTGTCATTCACTACAGAATTAAAAATTCGATTGTCATGTGCGATACCTTCCCACCCAGCTACGACATATGTAAACAATAAACCGAACGATCATGCAGATAAAATATTCTGTGTAGGGAATCCTTCCCGTCCAATATATGAAACAACTCGATCTTGAGGCAAATGTGTCATTACATGTGTACCGTCGATGACATCAACACAGTTTTGAAGTAAGGGTAGTAACAATTATCGTTTCTAATTTCAGTTGGAATTGTGTTAAATTGAGGATCAACACACTGTATAATTCTACAACTAATAATTGAACGACATTCAAAACAACATGAGGACCAAAAGAGATTGTGCTACCTGACTATTGAAATCTTTCAACCATTTGTCTATTCCAAATAGCTGCAGCTATAGTGTACAAAAATATGTCAATGGTTTCTCGAACACCAACAAAATTCATTGTAACCAAACCACAACTTTCCCGCCTATAGCATAAGGAAAGAAAACAGAGCCGTTTCATGCGAAAATTCCTTTGACATCGTTGTTGATAACCGTTTAATAAGTCGTTTACCCACATTAAATCAGTATACTCCGACATGTGCATCCGACGGTCTCTTTCATTGCGTCTTTCACGTAAATACGCTCCAATTAACGTGATATATATATCGTATCTTTAGAATCTGAATGCCTGCTTCTGAGACTGAACCGGTCATTGAAGATAGCGGTGAATTTGAAAATAGAGAAGAAAGGAGAGTAGAAGAAGAATTTATATAAGGAAAATGGAGAGGAGGGGTTAATATAAGGGAGAGGAGGGAGCATATACCCAACGACTCGAATTCGAGCCGTTGGGTAAAAGAGGCAAAGTGCCCGTTCAGTTATGGACGAGTCCGATGCAGCAGATGCGTCCGTAACTGAAACGGGGCACTTTACCCCCTCGAACGCACCTAACAAAGTACTACTAACAAGAAATATGATCCACTACAAATTTCTAAATTCATTAATATTTATTTACAACCTAACATCTACTAACAAATATGTTATAAAAAATTATATATGCGGTTAATTTGCATACTTTATTTCATAACATTCTCTATGTAAAATGCTATACGAATATAACATTATTTTCATAATGCTGTATGAGTGTATCGTTATATCGTCATTCAGAACAAAATTTAAAACTTGTGTCATTCAAACTAAAATTGTTATGTTTTTTCTTCAGTCTAATTCCCTCAATTTAATGTCTTTATGAAATATAATAATCAAAATGGTTCATTATCTTCCAAAATATCAAACTAAAGCATTCATCACTTATCATTAAGTTAGTGTCATTCTTAACAAAAAAATTAGTTAGCTTTAAAAGTTTAAGTAACTGCACAAAATTTAGAATGAAAACATGTGTACATCTAATAATAAATCTATTTTAAAAAGGAAAAAATTGCATATATGTTTATTTATAGTGAGACACGAACTTTAAAGAGAAAATTAACGTGTCTTTTCCATTGTAAAAAACGCAAATTTATAAAAAAAAATAATGTGTGGAATGAAAATAATGTAAGATGATTAAATATAGTCTATATAACCATGGAATTTTAAGTTATGCAGACATGAATGAATTATTTTATATATAAATGTATGGTACAATGCACTGAATTCTATTTAGACCAAACAATAAGTATTAGTTAGTTGATTTTACGTTCAAGTTTTAGATCACTTGAGCATTTGAATGTAAAATAATATGGTAATATATCGTATATTTAGATGAAAATTGTTAATGAGAGAATCAATAGAATTTTGTAACAATTAAAAGGATACATTGTAGAATTTAAAAATAAATTATTTAGAGAGAATTAGAAAAAAAGTTGTAAATTTCTACAACCAATAAAAAGTAAGAAATTATTCTATTTTACTATTATTTAATAGATAAATAGATTGGAATCTAAATAACATCTTTGTGTAAACACGATGAAACCGCTTATGAATCCATGGCAAAAAGGTTATCACAATAACGTTTTACTATCAATGTTCTGGTGTGAAATGCGTTTACTTGAAAAACGTGGTGAAACAGGCACCAACGCTTAGGGTGCGTTTTTGACAAACGATAACGGGGTATTTGAACGTGACACCGTTGTAACGGAGAATACGTTTTTTTGCTATGAACAAGGTATTTGAACGGGGTATTTATTTGTTTTGAACTAACTTATGCATTTAATTTAAATTCATGTTTCTTATGTGAATGACAACATTTTGGAAAGATTGTAATATTAGTTCCACATTGCCAAAACATTATAAGTATCTTGGTTTATATATGAGTATGCAAACTATAGTATCAGTTGAAATAAACCATATAACTTGAATAAACATGAAGGGCTATATATATATATATATATATATATATATATATATATATATATATATATATATATATATATATATATATATATATTAAGTGTTAGAGATGAGTATATGGGCACTTGGCGCAGCTTAGCAAATAGAATCAAAATTTATGAATAACGTTCAGATTAAAAATAAATAAAAGAGACCCAAATAATTTCCACTCACACAGTCACACAGAAATAATATACGTTATACGATCTAAGATTCCAAATAATATCTTCCCATAAACCCCACATAACGTTAATCATTTGCCTTCAAAATCCCACGCAGCATTCCTCTCGGCTAACTTCTCCATGTTAAAAATCCTACCATTTTCTCCATAAATTTCACGATCCCCTTTCAAATTTCTCGTTTCTCCATCATTTCCCCAAATTCCGTTTCCTTCCTCAAAGATGTTCTCATTGCATTCCCTCCCCTCCGTTTCTCTGATCCACAAAATTCCCCGCACAAGCAAACCTATACCCAAACTTAATCTAGACCTCACCACTAAAAGCACCAGCTTTCTCGCCTACTCTAAAAAGTACCAAAGATCCAATCTTTTATTCATTCCAAGAGCTGCAGATTCATCTTCGGCAATCCCAGATCCAATTTCAAACGAACCCATTGAGGATCCAATCAACCCAGTTTCAAATGAGGTCGATTCCCAAGAGCCCCCGAAAGATTCAGGTTCCACATTGAAATTAGCAATCGTTTTCGGACTCTGGTACGCTCAGAACGTGATTTTCAACATTTACAACAAGAAAGCTCTCAACTTGTTTCCGTATCCATGGCTTCTCGCTTCTTTCCAGCTTTTTGTTGGATCTCTGTGGATGGGTTTTCTATGGCTTAGTGGTTTGCAGCCTTACCCAAAAGTTTCTAAAGAATTCTTTATTGCATTGTTGGGTCCTGCTCTTTTTCACACCATTGGTCATATCTCAGCTTGCGTTTCATTTTCAAAAGTCGCTGTTTCTTTTACTCATGTCATCAAGGCCTCTGAACCAGTTTTCTCAGTTATATTCTCTGCTGCATTTGGGCAGTTTTATCCAATAAGTGTATGGCTCTCTGTATTACCTATTGTGTTTGGTTGTTGTCTAGCTGTTGTGACTGAAGTTTCCTTCAATGCAGAAGGGTTAACGGGTGCGTTGATCAGTAATGTTGGTTTTGTTCTTCGTAACATTTACTCAAAGAAGAGTCTAGATAGCTTTAAGCATATAAATGGGTTGAATTTGTATGGCTGGATATCCATTGTTAGTTTGCTTTACTTGTTCCCTGTCGCGGTATTTGTAGAAGGTAAACACTGGGTAAGCGGTTTCCATAAGGCAATTGAAATGTCCTCCAATCCATGGACCTTTTACAGTTGGGTTATGTTATCTGGCGTGTTTTATCATCTTTATAATCAATCTTCTTATCAAGCATTGGATAAGATTAGTCCTTTGACATTTTCGGTTGGAAATACTATGAAGAGGGTGGTTGTTATTGCTGCTTCTTTGATCGTGTTTAGGAATCCGATCAGGCCATTGAATGCCTTAGGTTCGGCTATTGCAGTGTTCGGAACTTTCTTGTATTCTCAGGCCTCAATGAAGGCGAAGACCAAGAAGATCGAGGAGAAGACGAGCTAGGTAACTTGATTTTCATTGTCACAGTAAAATCTGCTTTAAGGTAGAGCAAGTTATGGACAACTCAAATAAGTAGTGCTTATGATTTTGTTGGGACCTATACTTGATTGAATTGAATTGATTTAAAAAGTCTTTTGAATTAATTTGTTTCCTCAATGTTTTTTTTTCAACCTTATTGTTGTTACTCCATAATCCTTTATGTGAGTTAGAAGCTTTATAATCATGTTCTATTAGTTGTATGGTGGAATCCAGAGCTCATTATGTTAAGATAAGTGTTAATGGTATGTGTTTACTTCTGTTACGTACGAGCTTAGCAAAGATTTTAAACTTTCGGACATCAGTCACGTTTGTCTCTTGGATTTTGAAGACCTGATCTCGTATCGGGTGAGATCTCGAATGAGATGGGTCAAACTCGGGTGTTTGTCTCGGATTTCCATCTCAGATCTTTGAGCTCATATCAGAACCATATTGGGGTATATGATATATTAAAAATTGATATTCTTACATAATAATTTTTATGAATGCTACTATGAAAATAATAACTTAAAACTTGAATTGCAAAATCACTCCGTTATTAGTTTACAAAAGAACATTCATATTCATAAATTATAATATACTTAAACTAAAAAAGTAACACAGTACAAATAGATTATAACGTACTACTCATGATCCATGAATATGAATCATTCTTAGACAAAGCACATAAAAATGATCCAATACATTAAACCAAAATGAGATCCGACTTTTAACAAGTTAACTAACAAAAAGAGTCATTAATACATCTTTTAGGCTATTCTTCAAGTGATTTGACATGTGACTCAGATGTCTCACATCAGGTTGATCGATTTAGAGAATATTTTTGGTTTTAATTTTAGAAATTGGAAAAAGGAGGGGTCCGCCGTTGAAATAGCAGGGGATTATAGCGGATAGATTTGAATTTTCTTAATTATTGTTTTAGGTTAGACACGGGCTTAATTTTAGCCCAAAAAAATCAAAATCTCCACGATATTTCAATGCCTCATCTTAATTAATATATCGTTTGATATTGTCATATCTCGGGCGGTAAATTCGAAATGAGATCCACAACGAGATTTGTTGTTCCGTTTCGGAAGAAGACTAAAATGAGATATTGAATGAGATACCGGACGATATTTCCAAGATCTGAAATAGTGAGTTTAGCAGGTTAATACAAAGAATTTAAGTTGGTATCTTGCATGTCTATGTCAGAGCTTTTGAACATTTTGGATAATCCACTTGTTGATTACAACTTGAGTGCTAACGGGGAAATCATTATTAATGTTGATATTATCATCTCTGCTACCAGTAAGAAAAAGTTTTTCTCTGTTAATTTAAAAATAGGAGCCGAGTGATCTTGCTGTTGAAGATGCTCAAAGGATATCCGACTTCACCTTAACAAGGAAAGAAAATAGCTTACAAGTTCTTATCTAACTTAATATCTTTGATAACATTTATTAAATTTGGACTTGTAAGCTGCCAATAAGCTGGTAAGTTAAAAGTAAAAAGTACATGTTTATTATCTTTTCCAACACTAGTAAGCAAATTTGTTCAAAATCTTAACCTAAGTTATCAGGACACCTTTACTTCTACAATCCACTTAAAATTACTTCGGAAGTTACAGCTCAAAATTACTTTTATGTATTCAAAAGAAGATTGTACCCAAGCGGACTCTTATTGTTAACAGTCGTTAGCTGTACCACATCATAGGCTAGTCACTAATTTGCCTGCCTTTGTCACCCACATCATTGCTGCCTTGTATAATAATTTGATCCTTATGTTTCACTGAAGGCAAGGACATGTGTTTAAAATATTAATCTCACATTAGAGGTAGAGAACTAATGTATTGCTTATCTATATTTTCCAGGTTATATATCTTGACAGAGTCATGGAATTTCAAGTCATTAACAGTTGTTTTAAATAGGATGGTTCAATATGGAGTTGCAATTTTTAGGATGAGTATTGTTATTGACTCTCCAGTTTTGAACGTGACGAGGACATCTTCTATACAAAGTGTTTTTTGATATAATTTTTTTTTTAAAAAAAACACTGCAAGAGGGTACTAATTTAACAGGCCTTATTTAAAATTACGAGTAATTTGACCTAATTGGCATTTTATTTATCTACCATGTTTTCTCTTAATTATCATTGTCCTTTAATGCAAAATCATATAATCAAATACGAAGAATTCATACCCACCACCATATGGAATTTGCAACTGGTAAATATACAAACTTGAGTCTTACTTAAGAAATCATTCAACACGTTAATTATAAACCCTGATTTTTACCATGCGTGATAATTTAGATAATGAAATTACCTTACCATCACCTTCTCACCATAGTTTGAATTTGACTGTAGAGACCAAAAAGAAATTTCCATTTTCATCATTGAGAAAGAGGAAATGAAACTGTTTATGATTTTAATATTTTAACCAAGGGTAAAAATTGAAAAAAAAAAAAAAATGTGCCCCTCGTACCAATTTAACTTTGCATGGGTGCTTATAAAATTTAGCCTTTTTTATATCTGAAAATGGAATGTTAGTAATAACACCCTTTAGGATTTAAGTAGGTCAAGTTGCAGGCACAAGATAATTAAAATGTGAAACTTGAATTGAGAATGACGTTCACCAATTGTTTACATTAACCAACTTTTCTGTTCTTAATGGGTTGGATGCCTAATATTTCTTTGGAGTGGCATAAATAGACTTTTTTTAAGTAGGAATTGCATGGTATGTCATGCAGATGGTTTAGTACTGTTGCTTACGTATGAAGTCATGTATTTCTTTTTAGTTTTAGTTTAGCTGTATGTAGACTGCTAACATGCCGTTGCAACTACAGTCACAAACAATATGCAAATGGACTACTATCATATTGCTGTATATAGTACAATTGTCTCTCACTCAGCTGAGGGTGTGGTTTCACATTTATTACACATCACAGCAATTTTGAGAGTAGCCTTCCTCAACATTCTGTTTAGGTATTGGATTAAGAATTTTTAGGTTAGAGAGACCGTTTAGGGACTCCAACAACAAAAGGCTATGTTGTCACCATTGTTTCAACCAGTCTTTTCGAACATTATGTGCATTTACATAAATCTGTGTTGTTAAATGCTTCGTTTAAGCCCCATTAGATTTTGCATGTAGCTTGCGCATAGTGTAATAGGATCATCTCTCTTTCAAAAACGATAACCAGTCGAGTAAATTTTAACTATTGTCGTCTCCACTGTTAGTAAAATTAAACAATTTACAGTTTTTTTTTTAATGGAAAAGAGACGGTGAGACTGGAGGAAAAAAAAAACAATAGTGAACATGGGTGATCAATGTTAGGTTGGAAAGGGATTATCCAATCAAACCAGCTCATACAAATTCCATCAGGGTAACCCGTGTATAGCATGATGGGTTCACATTAGTAACATGCTTTTTTGGACTCAGCTCAGGGAAGAATGCATGATGTGTAGGCTATTTTGTGCACATTTGAAGTTACTTTGATAACTGATTTCTTGTAGCATTTTAATGATTCATTTGGTACATAATTCTTATTTTTATGTTGTCAGAAATTCTTTGTTGAATGCTGCTGGTTTCAGTTTCCATTTTGGTACATGGTTGACAATTTTATTTTGGTTAAAGAAATTTTGGTTGATTTAGTGATTTGCTTGTGTAACCGAATGTATAACAACTATGCTTGTGTATACAAGCTGAGAAGCTAGTTTTAACCCTACCAATAAAATTGTAGAGTCCACTTGTAGCAGTGCAGTGAGTCAGTGACCGACCCCAAGAGGGGTTGCGTGAGCCTAAAAACGGACTTACCATCGACTACCAATGTTGCTTTCATGAATCCGGCAGTCACCAATGTATTCTGCATTTACAATGCAGAATGACTTTGTGGTCAAGGTTAACTGCTTTGTATATGGTTTAAAATCTTGATCACAAATGTTTATCTGGCACTATAAATGCCTGGTAAAGTGTTTTGCTGTTGATTTTGGCTCAGTGTCAGCCATTAGAAAAATTATTTGTTTAGTGGATCTACTGAACTTTGTTGTTGGGATTGCTCTAAGCAATGCAGAGCGCTTAACATTATTTACTTGTAATTTGGGATGACAATTAGATGGGTTTGGTGTTCAAACCTTGTCGATTCGTCTCTGTTTTGATCCGTTTAAACCCACTCCATTGGAACTTTGGAAGGATAGACCTGCGACCTGCTCGTAGGGTTGGGTTGGGACACAGCTAATCCTCCCTAATTATTGAGACATCATTAATCTACTTTATTACTTTAATAGTTAATATTTTTAAGTATATATGGTTATGGTATGAATATTATATTTTTCCAATCAATAAGCTATAAAATTTTCATAATATTATTAATCATTAATAATACCATTTATAGGTTTAAGGTTTAAAGCAACGCTTGATGACGTAGGGAAAAGTATAATCGTCTCTTTTTTATTTTTATATCCAATTCATCTTTAATAAAAAATAAGGAGGAGCCTACTTAAATTTTTCCATCCTTAATCAAAATTAGAGTCTCATTAACAATTTTTAATTATAAATTTGAAGTACCTAAATCGTGCAGGGCTCTCCATAAATACCTAAAATGTTTGTCAATCCGGAAGGTGATTGGCAATGCGGAAACGACCACAACCCAATGGGATAATTATTTTTGCAAATTTTTTCTTGTGTTTTAGTACATAAAATAATTGTCATTTACATTTTAGCGAGGTAAATAAATTTTTTATATGTGTAATAATTAATATTTGCTACTTCAAGTTATATTTTTAGCATATTTACCATTTTATATAATTTTAGTATTGAAATAAATTGGTAGTGGGTTGAAGTGTTTATTTATTTGCTTAAATTCAATAGTTGTGAACTAATTGAAAAATATTCGATATCTGTCCATATCGACAGATACAATTATTCAAAAATGATTTTGAATATGGATGCTATGCTATATGAATTTGTATCAAAGCGTTAATAGATTTTAAAGTCATGCACAAACCATCATAGTTTGCCAGATCATCCCAAAGATTAGGTAGAACAAGTAGAAAGCAATATTGGAATGACTTAACACCCACTTTTGAGATAAAACTCCTGTTGTGGATCGGGCTATTTAGCTTGGAAATGAAATTTTTAAAGGGCTAAAAAGGAGGAAATATTCAACTGGTGCTTTTGTGTAGTAGTTGCTAGATAAGAATACATTAGTAGATGTAGGTACATTACATATGTGAGTATATTATTTAGAACCATTACTTTGTAGGAAACCAAAACCTGAAGTAGAATAAGTACAAATTAACACAAGGTGATTAACAAAATACGAAGTGAAGTAGTTGATGACAAAACTAGAAAATAAGGTAGGAGACCCAGATAATATACATACAAAGGGTATAAAATATATCAAAATAAAGAAATTACGCTAATCACCGATACAATAAAATCTCACAGAAGAGTGGTACAAAGGGGGTAAGAAGCAGAATCATCTGTTTTGAAAAAATAATTTAGTCTATGCCAACCTGATGATCTACATTTACCTAAACTATTGCTGAAGTAGTGTAGGAGTAATAAGAGTTGTACTTCATTCAAGCAGATTATTCATTTTGATATCCAGGAGGTATGAATCCAGGATTTATGAGGCCTTAGTTTACAATGTTGTACTATTTGTCACTTAAGCTGGTGGTTTTTCGTCTTGTGCAAACGTGCATGTGTTACGTGTGGTCTTCAGAAATTATAGTATCAAGCAGACATGAAAATGAACTAGTTCATTTTGGCTTGTTTTGTTAGGTTGCAAAGCTAAATATTGTTTGAATTCGGTCTGTAGATTAATCTCTTTTGTTATCTGTTTAACTAAACTTTCATCGTATTGTCCAGATATATGATACTGTAATACATTTGATAAACAGTTTAGTTAAAAAAAACTAGCGTACCTATTGAATTTATGTTGGTTATTTCTTATAAATATAAGTAATAAAGTAAAACTTTTTCTGGTGGGAATATGTTTAGGAGAAAACCCACCGAAATCGTAAAAACTTTCTCATGCGTCTAGATCTGCCTGCGAGCATCACATAAACGGCTTATCTTGACATATACACACGGTAAACTCTTAGAATGTCCTTTTGCATTTTGTATCTCGCGCAGTCTGGATGAAAACATATCATATTTTTCTTATTTGCGTTTTTGAAATTGACTAAATAAATTAGCATTCGAATTAGCCAAAATCAATTTGTTATTCTGATTTAAATGTATCAATTCTTAGACTTGAAAACATACTTGAAAGGGCTATAGAAGTAGACTTCAGAAGCTGCAAAGCAATTGAAATTATGGGAGGTGCTAAATGCAGTAAACATTTGCTCCATGCAGTAATTAAAATCTAGTGTAATGTACTATTATATCCTTCCCTTGTTTTCTGTACACTCGTTGACCATGTGCTTAACCTATTAAATATTATTGCTTTATGCAATTGTTTTGCATTATATTACATAATTATTTGAATAAATATTATCGTAATCAGAGTCTTTAGTGGGAAACAGTGTCTACTTCATTAATGAGCTGCCAGATTATTTAAAATTAGCAAGGGCTAATGTGTAATTGGTGATTACTGTAGGGAGCAAATATTTACTGCATTTAGCAGTCATGGAAATTATGGGCAGCACTTGGCACAGATAACCTTAGGCTTCCACTGGGCCTCCAAAATTTATTTTATTTGAAATTAAACTGCAAAACATACTCATAAATTTATCGTTTATAAATGCACCAAATTTGATTTATTTGAAATAAAAGGAAAACTTAATAATTTTAATTTAAAATTTAGAGTACATATGTTTAGCTTAAAATGTAAGAATCTTAATCGTTCTTTTAAACAAAAATTTGCTTGATTTTGAAATAAAACATAAATCAAAAGTTAATATAATGGTAAATGTTGATTTTCAATATATAATTTTTTTTTTACATGAAATTGTTTTAGGAAAATTTAAAATTAAAAGGTTGACATTCGTTTCGTCAAATTCTGATTTCGGTAGCTCCATTTAAATCGATTTATATGATAGGTTAATGATTATTAGTAGCAAACACAATATAAAGAATGAAACTTTACGAGAACGATTAATTTTTTTAGCATGATATTTTGTTCTATCGATGTATTAAGCACAACGATGTTTATTCTATGCGTTTGAACGCTCAGTTTGAATTGTAACGCTGTTTAAAATATAAATTCTAGTGTATCCAGTTAAATGTGCCCTTCCATCTATTTGTGCCATCGTAGCGTATCTTTATTAATAATTGTCTTGAAAGCGCAAATTTTTGGTTCAACCGTGAACTTTCAAAATTGTCATTTCTGTGCAGTTCGTTAAACAATTGACGTTTAAAAAAGCAGAACCTAACTGAAAGAGTATTAATTTTTATAAATGTTAATATTGCTTAAAATTAGGATCAAATAGAGTTTTTTTTTTTTTTTTTTTTTTTTTACAAGTTTAAAATGTTTTTTTCACATGTATTACCAAACTTAATATCATTTACAAATAGGATCATACAAATAAACTTCATATACATCTTTATTTTTTATCAATATTTATCTTGTAAACACTAACTTTTCATTTGACCGTTAATTTTTAAAACTGCTCTTCATATACAATTCTGTAAACAAATGACATCCTAAAATGTAGCAACTAAATAAAAAAGCATTAATTTTTATGAATGTTAGCATTGCTTACAATTATGATATAATAGGTTTTCTTTACAAGTTCAAAATGCTTTTTCACATATATTACCAAACTTAATATCACTTGAAAATATGATCTTATAAGTAAACTTCATATACATTTAATAACAAAAATAGAAATTCACACTAATAAAAAAAAATGTTGCAACTTCAAAATTAAAATTCAAACTAATTGCAAATGATCCAAATGCAAAAATATAGCTAAATATTTGTAAAATAATTTCTTTTGAATATGTAAAATACATATATTTAAATCTTTTTACCCATAAAGCATGTGCTTTTATCACGTTCGAAGTCCATGTCATAACCCTCATGTTACATACACAATTTGTAAAAGTTTTAGTTCATGCGCAAAGCGCGTGACGTAACCCTTGCATATAAAATAAAACGAATGTATTTGAATAGGTGAAATCGGTCCTATTCTCCTGAGATTTTAATGGTGCGAATACATGGAATACACGTTCAGATTGTGAGCTATTCGAACTCTGTTATAAAATAAAGAAATTAGAATCCACTGAAGGGAAGAAAGGGATTCATTCAAGATATTAGTTATTTATTCTATTACATTGACACATTTGTATATAGGCCTTGGAGCTAGGGATAAAACTTATCCTATGATATGGGACTAAACAAAGGGCTGGCAATTAGAACCGAGAACCGAAGACCCGAATCGAGCCAACCTGACAAGACTTGAACCCGATGGGTCTTGGGTCAGGTCTAGGTGATGAAAAATATAATTTAGACTCGATCAAACCCGACTCGAATTGACCTGACCCGAAAAACCAGACCAAAAAGCATTGAATTGTATGTATTTTTAGTGAAACTATTCAACGGAACCCGAACCGACCCGACCCGAACCGAAGCTCGGGTCGAGTCGGATCCAGATTTTAGAAATGTATAGTTCGGACCCGAAAAACCTGACCCACTTAGAACCAAGACCCAACGGGTAGGGTATGGGTCCATCCGGTCAGATCATTACAGGACACAGTAATTAGCGACGGCATTTAGCCGTCGGCGACCGACGCTAGCCGTTGCTATTAAAGTCGTTGCCAACAAGAATAGCAATGGGATAAGCGACGGCTCCGTCGCTTGTTTAGCAACGGCTAATAGCCACGTGTCATCTTACGTGGTAAGTAGTTTATTTAACCGAGAAGCCGTTGTAAATCGTCGCAAATCGTTATGAAAAGGACGTTGCTAGCTGTCGCTATGTGCTGATCAAATTGTCGCCGCTAGCCGTCGCAAATCTAAAGCAAAAATTTTACAGCACACAACAATTCCTTTCCATCAAGCCACACAACAACAATTCAATCCAATAACCAATACCACACCACTATCATCCCATCAACTCACCAATACTCATCAACAATCAATCCATCAAAACATACCATCGTCAAATATATCAAAAAAAAAATTAAAAAACCCCATCATAACATATCACCGTTCAAATAACGTCATACATGTCAAAACACATCATACCATCGTCCACAAACCGTCATACATGTCCAAAGACATCATATATCATCGTACGTGCATCTAACATATAAAAAACCAAATATATGTGCATAACATAGCATAAGTCAAAAAATGAGCACCTACACTACTCATCCTCGTCTTTCTCGTCGCCCTCGTCGTCTTCTTCCTCTCAATATACAGCAGAATCTTCTCCCTGTCCTCCCTCCTCGGGCATAAACCCATGCTCCTGAAAGTAAGCTGCATTGCGCTCGTCTATTTCCTGTTGCATCTGAGTTTTTCGTCAGTCCCTCAGCTCATTCATCTGCTCCTGCATCCGAGCAATAGTCGCCTCCTCTATCGACCTCTTATACCCACGCTGAACGGCCTATGAAGTAAATAAGTTCACATTAAAGTTATTTAAACATATTTTTACTAGTTTGTGTTAAACATGTATATAGTTAGCAATAACATTTGTTTTTCTTCAGTAGGATTGTCAAATATAATATCAATACACACGTATATATCGCACATCTTTTATCATGATATTTATAAACCATCGTGATTGCCATAATTTATGTCTAGAAAAAGTCTTACCTCCTCATTGCCGAAACCATATCGTCTTCCTCAAGTAGGCGGATCAGTGATAGAATGCCATATGCTACCAGACTCTGCAACTGTAAGTTCCTGTCCACTAGCTTCTATCACTTTAACAGCCTCTGCATCATACTTCCCCCACAATAGCAATATAATTTTAAGACAAATGCTACAAAATTTACTTATATACTGTGACATGAACGAATATGAAACATTTTAATTTATACGGATAAGCATATTTACCATTATACGCGCAATCTTCGGATCCGCCCACTCATACGAAACATTTCCTTCTTCATCGGTGTGCTGCACCGCATGTGTGTGTCTGAATACGTCTGTCAGCGAAGGCTCTCTTCCGTGCTTTATAAACTGAGTAAATATGCAGTAATAAAATTATTAAAGATAAGACTGGATTATATATACTAAATTTTTACCTGAACATTTACTACAAATATTTAAAATTTATACCAAATCCCTTCTATGCTGTTGGAATGATCTTGAGCCACCGCGGTGTAGAGCAAGATTCTTTTCTCTATTTGCTTTATTTCTAGCTGCTACTTTCTATTAAATTTGATACACGATAATGTAAAATAATGCAATCAATATTATAAATGTGAATATTATCATTATATCTTACTTTAGCATCTTCCGTCTCCCAGTATTTTTGAAAGTCTGCCCAAATATCATCACTCATAAATTGAGGTTTTTTTCTATTTTTCTTGGCTCTTGAAATTGTCTCTCGATAATTCTTGCGCATCTTCATATTCCAATAACTCAAAAAAGTGGGCATGTCCTGCTCCTCAACACATACAACAGCCTGCATATTACATTTATTTTTAATTATTCTCAGTATATTAATTTCTAATATTAGTATAAAAAATACTTACCAATAAATCGGCTAGAATGACATTCTAAATATGTGCTGGGGTACTATCCCAATGTGGCCAAGCACCCTGCATTCTGCTTGTGTAAGACTGCCTTGATACATCTAAAATGAACTGCGTTGGCTCAATCTTGAATCCCCTGTGTAGATGTTAATATAAACATTTCATATATTTTAAATAATCTAAATTGAAATAAATTTGACATTTACCCGGCACTCTTCGGAACAATCTCCGCAACTCGGCGAAGATCTGGCACTGAGCTGCTTGGATCTGCTCCTGGTCCTGGTCCAAGAGATGGTGAAGGGTAGGCTGAGATGTACTCCTCGATCGTTGTCGTTTATCGTCTGACATATCTATTACAATCATATAATGTGCATACAAAATAACTTGATTTATTAATATTAGTCATCATTATCATAACATAAATCGTAAATGAGAAGAACAATACTGCATAACATACATAGTCAACATTATCATTACATAAATCATACTAGTATAGAACGTAAGTAAATTTATAACTAAGAACAATCAACATCATTATTACATAGCTCAGAATAGTACATAAGTACATAACATCAGCCTTCATCATCTTCGGATCCAGACTCGGTCTCATATTCTATATTGTTTTCATCAGTACTTACAAATGCATCTATTAATACATTCGCTTCATCATTCAACGACCCTACATCACTGTCATCAACTATTATTATTTCAGTATTTGGCTCAAAATCCGCTTGATACGCTGCTTCGTCTGAAATATTATTTCCATCAAATGTAAATCCTGCCTTTGTTTTAAAAATAGCCCACCAATCTGCTTTATCTTTTTTAAGGATGGATACAGAGAAAAACAGACTTTTAATGCTTGCTTAGCTAACACAAAAGGATCATAATTATAGTAATGCGACGTATGCCTTATTTCGATTAGCTTATAATCTTTGTGCAAGTTGATTTCAGAACCAGGAACATTGCTAAACCAATTGCATTTGAATAGATGAATTTTCTCTACGGGCTGAATATAATATGTCAACTCTAAAACTTGCGTTAAGACGCCGTAAAGATCTTTTATATGCCCCTCTGGATCATCACTACCTTTGATAAATACACCGCTGTTATACGTTAATTTTTCAGCTCCGTAATCATTGTGTTGAATTTAAATCCATTGACAAAGTATATTGGATAAGTTTTGACATTTCTTTTTGGTTCGATAGCAAGATGTCATAATCCTTCGTTAACAACACAGTTTTTTGGATCATGAACATAGTCTGAAAATCATCAAGTGAATTCTGTACTGAGATCACCAGATGGATGTTGTGATTCGTAGATACTGCATTTATATGTTATGTTCATTTTTTATTAATAGAGACAAATAAATATATACGTATATATAATTGAATTGTACATGAATTTAGTATTACCTGACAAATGGTGCAACTTCCGCACAATTTAACAGAATATAGTGTGTGCCACATTGTAGTCTTTATCGTTAACCATATTTCGACACATTTTCCTGCAGGTCCTCTGTGTTGTCTAAAAATAGATAACATTGTTTGAGAAGACTCCTGCTCAACGACTTGTTCATTACAGGGAACAGTTACAAAAGACAAGTTCACATCTTCACTGAAGTAATGAGAGGAAAAAAATGAAGCTTCTTCTTCAAGGTACGTTTTGCAAATCGAACCTTCTACTCGATCTTTTTGCCTAATTTTCTTCTTCAAATGATTCAAGTACCTATAATAAGATTAATTTAATTTATATGTTGGTACAATAATCTAAGTTATAATCTACCACGATGATTGAAATTATATATAAAATTACCTTTCTAACAAATACATCCATCCATATTGGACTATACCTCGAAGAAGTGCTTCTGATGGAAGATGAATAGGTAAATGCTCCATTACATTAAAAAAACCAGGTGAAAATATTTTCTCGAGTTTGCAGACCAGTCAGGGATTTCTAGTTCAAGCTTACGTAGACGATCGACCTTTAACGTCGTTGAACAAAGTTGTTTATAAAACAAACTTAATTCTGTTATAACACTCTAGATTTTTTTAGGCAACGAACAGTTCCTTGAAAACCACAGGTAAAAAGTATTCCATCACGATATGACAATCATGGCTTTTCATTCCACTCAGTTTACTGTTTTTAAAGTCTACACATCTACGGAGGTTTGAAGAAATCCCATCAGGACATTGTAATCCTTCCACCCACTTCAGCACGAGTTTTACTTGCCTGTTGTCTAGCTCATAACATGCTTTATGTTTTTTATTTTCGTCATACAAGTGCAGTTCCGGCCGTTACAAAAGTGTAATATATTGCGTCTCAAATTCGCATCGTCTTTGGTTTTACCCTTTACATTCAAAACTGTATTAAAAATGTTATCAAAAACATTTTTTTCCATTATGCATCACGTCAATATTTTGCCGAAGTTTTAGATTTTTCCAGTAAGGTAACTCCCAAAATATACTTTGTTTGCACCAATTATGAATGTCCGATTTACCTGGAATTTCAACCTGCTCTCCAGTTTCATGTACCTTTGGGTACTCACTTACAACTTCATATATCTCTTCACTTGTCCAAACTTTAGGCAGTAGCATAGTCTCTACTCTGTTAGCTTTAAAGTTCTTTTTATCCTTTCTAAATTTATGATTAATATGGAGAAAACGACGATGACAGTCAAACCAAGAAATTTTTCCCATACTTTAATGAAAATGCTCGTGTCTCCTCCATACAATGAGGACAAGATAGATGTCCAGCAGTATTCCAACCTGAAAGCATGCCATACACGGGAAAATCACTAATAGTCCATAATACAGAAGCAAACATACGAAAAATTCTTTTTCTCGAAATGTCGTATGTTTCGACTCCTTCATGCCACAGTGTTTTCAACTCTTCAATCAACGGTTGTAGATAAACATCAATTCCTTGTGTCGGATCATCGGGACCGGGAACGACAACCGTTAGAAACAAATACGGATTTTTCATACACATCTATGGAGGTAAGTTATAAGGAGTAACAATGATAAGCCATGATGAATATTTACTACCAAACTGAGAAAATGGCGAAAATCCATCCGTGCATAAACCGAGCCTAACATTCCGGCTCTCTGCAGCAAATTCAGGATAAGTCCTATCAAGGTGTTTCCATGCTTCACCATCAGACGGATGTATCATAGTTCCTTCTTCTGATGTTCTCACACTATGTCATCGCATATGACATGCTGTAGCGGACGATGCATATAGTCGTTGAAGTCTGGGAGTTATGGGAAGATAATGTATTCTTTTATATGGAGCTTCTTTTCCTTTCTTTTTCCTTGGTTTATATCTATCTTCGTTGCAAAATTTGCATTTTCTACGGTGAGCGTCTTCTTTTCAATACAACATGCAACCTTTAACACATGTATCTATCTTATGATACGATAGTCCAAAAGCAGACATAAGTTTTTTCACTTTATAATGACTATCACACATCAAATTATTGGGCGGCATATGTTGTTTTGCAGTTTGTACAACTGCTGTAAATTCAGCTTCTATAAGATTGAATTTTGATTTCATAGTGATGAATTCGACGATTACAGACAATTTGGCTCCGCTTGTACACCCTTCCCACAACAGCCTCTTAGTAGAATTCAATAAATCATAAAAAAAATTCGCTTCCGCCGTTGGTTCTTCAACATTTCCAGTCTCATCGTCACCTTGCTCAATGTTAGGAAACAATAATCGTGCTGCATCTTGCACCATATTTTCTATTGGATTCGGCATTGTATTATCGTTCATCATTGTACTATCGTCCTCTACCACCACAGGGTTAGACGTTGATTGAACAAGTTCTCCTCCATAACGATCCCATAAGTGATAATTCGACACAAAATCAAATTTATACAGATGTACTTCTACTACATCTGGCTTTCAATGCTTTAGATGTCTGCACTTACTACATGGACAACGAATGTCTACGTTACTCCGATTATTAGATTTAGCGAATCTAATAAATTCTTGGACTCCATTACAAAAATGTTCCTCTACCGACCCTTTCTTACCGGTTCAGGGTTGATACATCCAACTGCGATCATGAAAATAATCGACCATTTTCCTAATTTGCAACAAATACGTTAGAAATTTCGATCGAACGTAACACTTTATATTATTTAAATCTTATAAAATTTCATTTATAACTATTGCATGTTTTCAGGTTTTTTGTTTATTTCTTTTTCACTTGGACGGTCGGTCTACCTACTTCCCATTACAAATATAATAACGTAAGCATATTTTATAAATCATTTCAGGTTAAACGGTTCAACAAAATTTTGGCAGCACTTCCCTTTGGTCCCTGTATCGTACACAAATGCGTGTACACAGAGAACAAAAAGGAAGTGCCATCGAAACTTTGTTAACCGTTTAAACTGAAATAATTTATAAAATATGCTTACTTTATTATATTTGTAGCTTGTCTAATACTAGGACAAATCCAACGAATATTGTATCAGATGAATATAGATTTCCGTTTTGTGTAAAAACGATTACCCATATAACGATCATGTACAACACTTGTCGAACGGGGCCAAATTTATCAAAGGTGTTCACATAAGTAGTCAAAAAACATTCAACCTAAGTTTAAACCAAAAAAACAATTCAAATGAAAAAAGCGCGTTTTTATGCTTTGGGCTTTTTTGCGCTTCACTAATAGGTGCACCTTAAACTTCAAAAAAGCCCCTTAATTGCGCCTTGTGCCTTTTTCCATCTACGCTTGCGCGTTAACTACATAGCGTCTATATAATATTTTTTAGTACTTTCAATTTGTAAAATAACATGACAATGAAAATTATGAAGTATAAATTAGTTTTAGTTATTTTTAGATAATTTTAGTTTAAAGTATAAATTATGAAGTTAATTTTAGTTAATTAGTTTCAATTTTTGAAAGATAAACTAAGCTTTCAAGTTTGTTAATATTATAGAAACAAATTTTTCAATTTTAGTTTGTTAATATTGTAGCAACAAACTAAGCTTTCAAGTTTGTCAATTTTAGTTAATATTATAGCAACATTTTTTTTTGGAATATTGCAAATGCATTCTTCAAATTTGTTTGGACCGATTATTCTTGCATCCGATGGTGACATAATTAACATTGCATGCATAGAGGAACATCATTACACCATTTCAATAGTCATAATCAAGTTACTTCCGCTAAACAATCACATTTACTTCATTTTTTTCTCAAATGATCCTACAACACGATCAACGTAAGCCCAATTATATACATGATAATCGTCGTTTTCATGCTCCTAAATCAAGTACATATGTGATAATTAACGTTTTCAACCTCTTAATCAATTACACTAATTCCCAAATCAATCTATAACATAATCAACATCATATGCATCTCACAAGACAACCAATTTCATATCCATAAACATTCAATTAACAAACCAATATAAACATGCAAATTAACCCTAAATAAACATATAATAGAGATTAGAAGACATATCGGAGCAAATTGAGAAGCTTGGAACAGACTTAGGATGGTGAAATCGGAGCAGCAGTGGTGGGCGACGGGGAAGGGTTTGGGGGGTTTTTATTTTTGTGTGGTGAAATGATTTGGGGGAGAAGCTCATGGCAGTTATTATTCCAGGTCGAGCGACGACTAGCGACAACCACTTTTTTAGCTGTCGCTAGTCGTCGCCCAGTGCCGTCGCAAAACAAACCTTTCTAGTAGTGGGTCTAGTTGCCACCCCTAGACTAAACAGAAAAAAAAGCATATTCATTTATATATTACAACACTCTTCCTAAAATATGTGTCTTCAAAATCTTGAATGCTGTCCTAACTTGAAGTTGTCCCTTTTGAAACATGTATGATGATTGCTCCTCCCCTTTTTATGACTTGCTTGTATATATCCATTCAATCGATATATCTATTATGTGTTGACTTGTTGAAAAAACTCTATTAGGAAAAACCAATGGAAAAAACCTTGAACGAGGAAAATAGTGCAAAGTGTGAGATTATAAATATCATATTAAAATGATATTCCTTATAATAGCATGATACTTCGGAATATAAATAATGCCTCATTAAAACCTTGTTAAGAAAAACCCAGTAAGAAAAATCATAGTGAAGGAAAAAAGTACAATGACATATTTTAATATCTCATTTCATCTAGTGAAGTTTAATACTTCTAGATCAGGATAGTGCCTCGTTAGAAACCTTACTAAGAAAAATCCTATAGGAAAAATCCTACTGAAGGAAAAGAAGTACAATATATTTCAATAATGTACTACATCAAACATAGTTTGGTACCTTCAGATCAAAGTAATGCCTTCTTAAACCATAATAAGAAAATTCTAGTAGGAAAAATCATAATAAAGAAAAAGAGGTCATTATAACTTATTTTCGTATGTTATTTTTTGGGTTGATACTTCTGCATCAAGATAATACCTCATTAAAACCCTAGTAAGAAAAATCTAATGGGAAAGTCTTAGTTACGGAAAAGGAGTGCATTATAACATACTTATAGATGTTTCCCCCTTATTTAATAATTTCCTCCAAATTCATATTCTTCTTTCGATAACTCAAATTGCTTATAGATACTTCTTAATAAACAAACTTCATGTGCATTTTCATGCTTCAGACATATTTTCTTATTTAAAGTGCACCTTTTGTTTGTGTTTTGTATGCTATTAGTATTTGTTTATGAATACACTTCATGCACTTACAATTTAGCGCTTCAATCAGGTTTGCATATTGCAATATACATACGATGAATAAGACAAGATTCATTACAGTACTAAGAAGAAGGAAGTAATCTACGCATCTTGAAGTTTATCAAGATTCTTATTACAGTGATACTTAGAAGAATGTTGCAATCTGCCGTCCATATCCTTGGCATACTTTATAACCATAAATATTATTTATATCCTTCAGAAACTTGTATATTTTAATAAGTTTTGATATCGCAACAACCAATTCAATATATATATCAAGGTTTCATTACAACAATTCTTAAAAGTAGGAAGTAATCTATTGATCATAAATTATATCAAGATTTTCATCACAACAGTACTTAAAAGAAATGTCATAGTCTACATTTCTTATTCTTTGCATTATTTATAACTACCAAAGTTATTTACATTTCCGGAATTTGCATACTTTCATCTTTATACCTTCAGGGTATTCTAAATGTTTCAAATACTTTCACTACTTTAATCAATTTAATTACCTCTGAAAGTATAATACTCATGGCACATAACATGTTGTTAACACTGTATGGTGCTCCAATAATTTTAGTGTGATCTTGCCGTTTTATATACATATTTCTAATTATATTATGCGGACTACAGGTCCACATCTCTCATTTAGGAAAGGATTCATGATGGCCAATCATGCTCTCCCCTGATTCAAAGTTTTTATTCTATTAATTAATATAAGTGCTTTATTATTTACAAGTTTATCATCGATGATTATCTATTATCAGTTCTCGATATGATTTTTTGAGGTCTCTTCATATATTTTTTATGTGTCTAAAAATATTTAATAGATAGACACTTCTTCGGTTGCTTGACAATCATGTCATGAGTCCCTTTTAAAGCACTTTTATATATTTCTTCAATAGCACCCACCTCCTTTATTTGGCATTTTATCACTTACTCAAAAAATATTTTTAACTGGCTTCCGTAGCATATTTCAGCTATGGTTACACCTTTCGATTCTCCAGGGATTCAAATGTATATTGGAGAAATTATATAAGTGATAAAATTAATAATTTATTTAAGTTAATATTTTGTATCATTGCATGTGTTAACAAATACTTAACACTGATGACAACATGATCTTGTCTCTCTTTGTTCTACCCCTCAATGTTGACAAATTTTGTCACATTAAATAACAACTCTCTTTGGATTCCCTTTTTGAATTATTATTACGTTATTCCTAGCAAATACATTATATGTATTTCAATTGTAGGAGGATAATGCTTTTATTAGTTGATAAGAAGCATTCATATTATATTACTTAGTCTTTTTCATTGGTCTAGTAACTTGGAGGAATTTTCTAATTATATAAATCATTTGAATACACACATGACTTCAGGTCATTCAATATTTATGTCAATTGACTTTTTGAATTACTAAATAATATCCATGCATATTCTATAAGATGAACTCATACCTATTTTTTTTTTAAAAAAACTTCAGGTTTTTAATAGAATATTTACATATATAGATATATACGTGCGTCGACGTATTACATATATATTTATAAATTTGCATATTCTCGTTTGAGTCGGTAATTTTTAGAATAAACTGTTACAGTGATTCAAACTATTAATTTCTATTTATAGATCAATGTCAACGTGAATCCTTTGAGACTACATGATAATGTACAAGACATCTGGTTTGGAACTGTATCGAACTTCTGCTTCAAATAAAATATGTAAACAACTTCAGTTTATTAAATTTTATTCCTTCATCATACCACAATATCACTTTTGAACATTAATTATGATAACTTATCAGAGAATTAAATAAAAGTGACACACTTATAACAAAGTAAGAGCATCTTCTAAATACTTAACATTTGATAAAAATAAATTAGTTGCACATACAGATCTAAAGATATTCATAGCTTTCGCAAAAGTATGATATGACATATTCATGATCTCTTGAGGAGGACATTTAAATATATTTCTTCAAGAAATAGTTACGCATATGATATGCAATTCATAGAATATTTAAAAAAAAAATATATATCACTAATCACTATTTGCTTGTGAAATTATTTAATGGAGCTACAGGCCCACAATAATGATAGACTGAATTTTGTAAATGTATTTTTTACCCACAGTTAATAGTTGTATTTTGATTTAAAAATTCTTTGGATTATTTATTGCTATATCACTTTTTAAAATGTTGTATCATACACGAAAAAATTTCACAACAATTCTTTTATAGTGTTATGAAAAGATATAGTATTACTTTTGAAGATACATTATAAACGTCGCTTCTAGAATGTTGCATATCTCTTCAAGCAATTCAATAAAAATAGATTTTCTATAACATATCTTCTAGGATATTGGATTTTTCAATAAAAATATATAAATACAACTTTAAAACACCTCTTCAAGAGATTAATATATACACAGACACATCCATAAATATACACTGTATTGCATATGAGTTGTCTCTTTCGAAAAATCTTAAAATGTGTTCTCTAACTATATAGCTAAACATATGTACGTAAAAATAATTTATCAAAACTTCAAATTTTATAACATAATGTGACTAGTAAAATTCTAGTTTACTATTTTTTTTATAATTCTCACTTAAACTTCTATTTTAAGTTATATTAAACATATAAACAAAAGCATCAAAGAATAAACCAAGCTTTTTTAATGTTGATTCAAAAGGTGGCAGATATAAATAACTAAATTTTTAAGTGATTTTTTCTTGATTTGGATGACAACAGAATAAATATCAAGTGTATCATTATGTAATTAATGCTAAATGCACATAAATAAACTAATCTTTTATAGTATTTACAACTTAGCAAAATAAATAAATAAAAGCAACATAATTCAATGTTTTTACTAATTTATGTTAGCAATATGTATTAATAATGCAAAGAGTAAATAATCATGGAAAAATCCTTTTGTCTCCTCTGGAGATTTTAAATCTAATGATTTTTTTCTCAACTTTAGAAAAATAAGAAAAATCTCTTCTAGAGATTTAAATAGGCATTAAAAAAATCGTTTGTTTTCTCTTATTGATTTTTATTTATTTATTTGTTGGTTGCTTCTGGCTAAATATTTTATCAACAAGCTATTTCGATACACAAATCATTTGGGTTCAATTCAATCAAATTAATGGTTGGAGCAGGAAATTTTATTACTCATTAATTTTTAGGTCAATCGAGCCATTACATTAACAGTTATTTTTACATAATTTTGATGATACCAATGATGCTCACCTCCAATGTTAACTTGATTTCCATCATGATTTTGTTTCATTTTTTTATCCAAATTTGTTACATATGATGATTTTCTTGGATACTATTCAATTATCTGGTTCAACTTAATTAACTCTGCTGGAGTCTTATTCTGATCTTACATGAACAATAAAACTAGACATATAAGCAATCAAATAACATGCAACTTTGATTTTTATAGATATTTAATAAATGTCATACTACATATCTTTATGGAAATCTTGTGATGAACTTTGAATAAGAAAATGATAGTTTTTAAGCATTATCTAATCATATATATAAATATGAACAACAGATCCCGTATATTTCCCTTTAATGATTTGAATTTCTAATATATTTTTCTCAGGTCTTCTGGTTCTTTTATTACGAAGAAACTTAAAATTAATTATTTATGAAAACTCGCTTTTAGCATTATAGGAACTGCAGGTTCTCAATTTCTAATTCAAATGCTAAAAATTTAGTTTGTAATGTATTTTCATTCACTTCAGGTGTGCTGAAACAATATCAATATTGGATCTAAACTTAATACAATCTCCTAAATTCATATTATTCTTATACATGTTTCTTCAAGAAACAATTTTTTTTTGGAAATATAAATCGGAATGAAAAAAGAAATCTACAAATCTAATTAAAATACAGGGACAAAAAAACTAAAGGAACCAAGTATGAATAAGTAGATCAATAATATAATTAGATGTAAAAGAAATAAAATTAATAAAGTAAGCTCTGATAGATTTGATCAATCATATCAGAAAAATAACTTATTGTTTTAAAGATCTATTATTAGATCTGAAATCTACATTAAAGGGAACAAGTAAAAATGGATATACATGAAACATTAGATAAATCTGTTATTATGTTGATGACGTATTATAAAATAAAAAATTATAATCCATTGAAGAGAAGAAAAGGAAGAAACTTTTATTCATTCAAGATATTAGTTATCTATTTCTATTACATTAGCACATTTATATATAGGCCTTGGAGTCAGGCCTGGCCCTTTCACGAAGCCAGTAAAACCGTGGCTTAGGGCCATAAAAATTTGAGGGCACCATATTGCATCTAATTTCACAGCAAATAAATAAATAAATAAATCGCGAATCCGCGATCTAAAGCTTCGGTGATCCAAATCGCGTGATTCTTCCTAGGCCCAAACGTCTACCGCTACTCCGTCTTCTTCGGTTCATCCTCAGGCTTCGGACGATAATTCGATTTCAGTCAGAGGCTTCAAGCTTGGAGTTAGAGCAGACGATGATTATTTTTTTGAAAACAAATCGCTGAAACAAATTGTAGAAACCTTTTTTTATTGATTCGAGATTCCTTTTTTATCCCCGTGAATTCTAAAAGCTTTACTGTGTGTCTGTGTTGCTTCAAAAAAAAAACATGACCTTTACACAGCCTTTACTGTGAATTGGTGAATAGATGAACTAATGAATAGGTGAACAACTGGACTGGTGATTCAGTGATTTGAATGGTTGTTGTTTAAGCTTAGTTTAATGTCGTGAATTGTTTCAATGACTTGACGAATAGGTGAATTGTTCTGGTGGTATTGATTGCTTTTTGATGATAATTGAAGAAGCATTGATGAATTTTTGATGATGCTTTTTGCAGTATTGAAAGGCTCACAGCTGTGTTTACAAGACAGTCAATTTCATGATTTTGGTGAAGCTTCATTTTGTGTGAGAGACTATGTAAATTTGCAAAGTTCTAGTAGAAAATTCTACATTTGATATAAAGATTATTTTTTGTTGACTTTTTAATCTGGTATTGCCTAATGCCTATAATAAGAATTATTAACATCGTTAATTTAACGATGATTCTGTGAATAAATTTCAAATGTACTACTACAAAGTAGAGTTTCATGTGAAGCCATCTTTTTGTTTAAATATGTTTTTTCAGTTATGTCGTTCATTCTTTAAATTTGATTGAAAAAGAAAGCTTCTAAGTTTTGTTGGCAAAAATGAGTTATATATTTTGTTATTTTTTTGGATTTAATACTACTGAACAAATAAATAAATATTAGTAAATTCTATTAATTTGATTGATGTAAGATTTATGTTGTGTTAAGATCAATAACCTTCCTTGTTTAACAGCATTGTGATTTTCTTACATAGATTATAAGTTTGTTTTTTTTTTTTTTTTTTTTTTTTTTGGGAGGGGGGGGGGGGGCTCATCTCGCATGAACTGAATATTTAATTATGCACAAGCTATCTTTTACCTGAATTGGTGTGATTATAGTCTATAAAATTATTGAATTTTGCAAGTCAGAAGGCTAGAAAAATGTTTATCAGTAATTTGCAGTAATTAGTATATTTTGTTATATAATTTGGATTATCATCAGGAAAAAAGTTATTTGTTTTTTTATTTTTTCGTTGTTTTTAAATAATATAAATTGTTTTGATGTCATTCATTAACATATGTAGAAGGGTCTCTTTTTTTTTCCTTTTCGCTTTAGGTACCAAAAGTCCTAGGACCGACTCTGCTTGGAGATAAGTGATAAACTTATCTCATGATATGAGACTAAACAGAAAATACAAAATCATATACACTTATATATTACAACAAACTCTTTATTTTCATCAATTTTGAACTGTTCATCATCACTCAGTGCAACTTTCTCTCTTAGCCAAAGTAAAATAAAATAAAATTCGTAAACAATCTGGAAGCCCACCTTTGACTTTCCGCTTTCCATCGCTGTCTTCAACTGCAACACAATCATTCCCATGTCATCAACCAGCACCTCCGCGTAGGGGTGTCAAATGGGTCATTTAGGGTCGTATAAGGGTCAAGCAAAATTTGACCCAACCCTTTTGCAACTCATTTATTTTGACCCTTTTAACAAAACGTTTTACCTGACCCAACCCCCATATTATGTGGGTTACCCATTTAACCCACACATTAAAAGTATTACTTTAAAATAACAACTTTTAGATCTAAAAAATGTCAAAATTACAAAAATATCCTTTATTTTGGAAAAAGAGAAAAAAAGAAAAAATTTCAAAAAATCCAGAAAATTATGAAATGAGAAGTAATAAAAGAATTATTCGAAAATAATGATTTTTATAGCTAAAAGGACCAAAATTACGAAAATGCCCTTCATATTGAAAAAAGTGAAAAAAATTCAAAAAATATAGAAAATTACAAAATGAAAAGTTAAAAAAGAATTATTTTAAAATAATGAGTTTTAAAGCTAAAAATGCTAAAATTACGAAAATGTCCTTCATATTGGAAAAAGTGAAAAAAATGAAGAAATTTCAGAAAATCCAGAAAATTACGAAATGAAAAGTTAAAAAAGAATTATTCTAAAATAACGATTTTTAAAGCTAAAAATGCCAAAATTACGAAAATGCCCTTAATATTGGAAAAAGTGAAAAAAAATCAGAAAATCCAGAAAATTACGAAATGAAAAGTAAAAAAAGAATTATTTTAAAATAACAATTTCTAAAGCTAAAAATGCTAAAATTACGAAAATGCCCTTCATATTGGAAAAAGTGAAAAAAATTCAGAAAATCTAGAAAATTACGAAATGAAAAGTAAGAAAAGAATTATTTTAAAATATCGATTTGTAAAGCTAAAAATGCTAAAATTATGGAATTGCCCTTCATATTGGAAAAAGTGAAAAAAATGAAAAAAAATCAGTAAATTACGAAATGAAAAGTATAAACACGTGAGGGAATCGTTCGTTATGAACACGTGAGGCTGGTTGAACCAAGGGTTAGTAGGTGCAGAGACTATAGTAATGGGTGCGATCACATATTCATCTTATCTTATATTAGGGTGTTGTCCTATGTTATGTTATTACCGTCATGATCCCTTTCCTTGTTTAAATACTAGTAATCACTGAACTTACCGGACTTATTGTCTGACCTATTTTCTTTCGTCCTCTTTTCTTCCATCCCCCCTAGGTCCACAGGGAGGGAACACTCCAGTTTAGTCAGACTCTTTGCAAGCTTCAAGAAAGTAGATGTATGATTGGGACTCTCTTCCTTGGCTATGGCTTTTGGACACTACACTTGGGGATTTATGTAGTTTTATTTATGGTTTATGTTTCTTTATTAAATAATCAAGACATAAATTATGATGTAATGTTTTGGAAGTTATTTTGAGACAATTTGCTGTAATGCTTTTGTATTGAACCACGTATGAAATAAATGTTTGATTTCCGTTGCTTATATTTATCTGTCTTGTAAATTTTTCTGTGTCTTGTACCTATAACCCTCCACTAAAGTTAAGGCATTCCCTTTGTGAGTGACCTTAACGGAGGTGGGTTGTTTCACTTGGTATCAGAGCAAAGGTTTACCAGATCAGATAAGAGTTTTTGAAAACTATTTTCAAAAGAAATATAAAGAAGCATTTTACAAGAAAAAGTGTTATTTTATTTTAAAGGCATAATCCCCCAAAGCCATATGCCCTATCTTTCTATCCTTTGTTTTGAATGTTTTCTTTTTAGTTTCAGCATGTCTGGGAATCTTAACCTTCCAGAGGGTGTACCGATACCTAGCTGGTTCAGGAGGTACTTAGAGGCTAGGGCCAACGACGCAGGCCCAACAGACATTCCTCCTCCCCCAGCAGCTGCAGCAGTTCCTCCTCCTCCTCGTGCAAATGCTTTCTCAAAGATTTGTAGAGACTTTAGAGCCATGGGTGGAAAGTATTTCAAGGAAACTGAATCATTCGTAGAAGCAAGGAACTGACTCAAAGAAACTGAGGATCTATTCGTCATCTTCGAGGTGGACGATAGGCAGAAGATACAGTTGGCAGTATGGTTACTCAAAGACGAAGCTTCCTATTGGTGGGAAGTCATTACTGCTGAAAGACCAGTTGAAACATGGATGGATTTCAGAATGAGGTTTGAGATGAAATTCCTCTCACAAGCTGAACGAAGCTTACAAATGGAGAAATTCTTCTCTTAAGCAAGGAAGTATGACGGTCAAGGAGTACGTCAACCAATTCAATCAACTGGCCCGATTTGGACTGGATTTAGTGAATACTCCTCATAAGAAGGCTCTCCGTTTTGTCAAGGGATTGAATGAGCCACTTCACAGCCTGGCTATGACCCATGTACCTATGGGGGTTACTTACGAGAGGTTAGTGGACATGACACTCTTACATGAGGAAGACAAGGGCAAGAAAGAGGCAAAAGTGGAAGTGCCTCAAGATAAGAAGGTGGAGGGGTCACAGAACAAGAAGGCTGATTCAAAGAAAGGCGGGAAGAACAACAAACCCCATGATAAGAGAAAGTGTAATTTTTGTGGCATTCCTGTACATCTGGTCAAAGACTGCAAGAAGAAGAAAAGGAAGATGGGTGGTTGTTTCCATTGTGGAGAAACATGACACATGGCTAAGGACTGCCCAAGAGAGCAAGGGCAGAGAGCTGGACCTTCTTCTGGAGGACAAGTTCACGCTCTCACAGCACCTCCGCAAGAACGAGGTAGAAATATTTCTGTCGAAGTTTAGTCTATCCTTTTTATCATCATGTTCGTACACTATTTGATTCTGGCGCATCGCACACATTTGTATCTACTGCTTTGGTTGAATCTCTGCACCTAGACACTAGTTTAGTAGAGGATCCCTTGGTTATTTCAAATCCAATTGGGGGCTCAACTTATTTGTCAATGATTTTTTTTGGATTTGAAAATTTCTATACTAAGTGTGGGGTTTAGATGCAATGCTTATGTTTTGGGCTTCACGGGCTATGGGTTGATTCTAGGCATGTACTGGCTATCCAGTAATGGTGCCGTCTTCGATTGTGAAAAGAGAGTGGTTAGACTCATGACTCACCTTGGTAACACTTTCGAAATTTCTTGTAATCCCATGAACTCTGTTATGCTTAGTTATCTAGAATCTCTTGATGTGTCTGTTAAGAACTTGTAGTTTGTAAAGGTAGTCCGTGAATACTCGGATGTGTTTGAAGAGGTAAAGGGCTTACCTCCGAAGCGGGAGATAGACTTCCACATATACCTCATTGAAGATGCAAAACCCGTTGCTTTACCCGTTAGACACATGGCTCCAAGGGAGAGGAAAGAACTCGTCAAGCAAGTTAAAGAGTTGCTTGAGAAGGGGTTTATAAGGCAGAGTATTTCTGAATAGGGTGCTCCAGTAGTGTTCGCAACTAAAGCGGACGGTTCGCTTCGCCTATGCATTGATTATAGGGAGCTAAATAAGCTGACCAAGAAGAATAGGCACCCACTCCCAAGAATAGATGATTTGTTCGATCAGCTTGTAGGTGCATCGGTTTTCTCCCAATTAGATCTACCTACCGGGTTTCATCAGCGAAGAGTGACTGAAGACAGCATTGATAAGACCGCGTTTAGAACTCCAGATGGTTTCTTCGAGTGGCTTGTCATGCCTTTAGGCTTGACAAATGCACCTGCTTACTTCGTTGATTTGATGAGCAGAGTGTTCAGGGAGTTCCTCAATAAGTTTGAGGTGGTCTTCGAGGATGATATTTTGATCTTCTCAAAGAGTGAGGAAGAGCATGCTCAGCACTTAAGGGAAGTCATGGATACTCTTCGCGCACATCAGTTGAAAGCCAAATTCTCCAAATGCCATTTCTGGAGAGAAGAAGTTAGGTTCCTTGGACATGTGGTGTTCAAAGAGGGGTTTGTGGACCCCGCAAAAGTGGTTGCTGTGCAAGATTGGAAGGTTCTGCGGAACGCAACCGAAGTCCGAAGCTTTCTCGGGCTGGCAGGCTTTTATCGAAAATTCATCAAAGATTTTGCGAAAATCTCAGCTCCACTTACAAGATTGACAAAGAAGAATCTAGTTTTCGCTTGGGATTTGGATTGCGATATTGCTTTCCAACGTTTGAAAAGGGCTCTGACAACAGCCCCAGTTCTGACATTGCCTGATGGAAGCAAGATGTTTATAGTATACACTGATGCATGCGGCATAGGACTAGGCTCTGTTATGATGCAAGAAGGGAAGGTAGTGGCTTATGGTGGAAGGCAGTTGAAAGTACATGAGAAAAACTACCCAACCCACGATCTAGAGTTAGCCGCCATCGTTTTTGCGCTTAAGTCTTGGCGCCATTATCTCCTAGTTGAGAAGTTTGAATTGTTTACTGACCATAAATCGTTGAAATACCTTTTCTCGCAGAAAGATCTCAACTTGAGGCGGCAAAGATGGATGGAGTTTCTTGCCTCGTATGATTTTGAGATTTCCTACACTCCTGGAAAGGGCAATGCAGTAGTAGACGCCTTGAGTAGAAAGAAACTGACCTTAAGCCCTCTCTTTGTAGAAAGAAAAATCTTGGAGTACATAGCCAATTTTGACTTTAGGCCCTCCTCTGAATTTGTACCTGGCCTATTAGCAACATTGGAAGTGCGACCTACACTTTTGGACTCAATAGGGACCGCGCAACGTGAAGACCCTCAGCTAGTTGATATAATAGATAAGCTGATTAGGGGTGAGACTTCGAGTCACCTCAATAGATACTCCATCGATGATAAGGGATGGTTGAGACGGAATGGAAGACTATGCATCCCACAAGCAAGGGATTTGGTGAAGAAGGTTCTCGAAGAGACACACCATTCCAAGTTGACCATACACCCCGGTGGAGACAAAATGTACAAAGACATAAAAAGGGTTTTCTTTTGGAGTGGCATGAAAAGAGATGTAGCTGAATTCGTCTCCAAGTGCGTAATATGCCAGCGAGTCAAGGCGGAACATAAGAAGCTTGGAGGTTTACTTCATCCTCTAGAGGTTCCATAGTGGAAATGGGATAACATTTCAATGGACTTTGTTGATGGGTTGCCTAGGTCAAGGAGGGGCAATACCAGTATTTGGGTAATAATGGACAGGCTCACAAAAAGCACCCACTTTATACCCGTCAAGAGTAGAAGGACTGCCTCATCTCTAGCATCCATATATCTTAAAGAGATAGTTCGACTCTATGGGATACCCTCCAGCATAGTGAGTGATCGAGATCCTATCTTCACGAGCGAGTTTTGGAAGAGTTTACAGGTGGGTGTAGGCACACAGTTATGCTTAAGCACGACCTATCACCCTCAAACCGATGGCCAGACGGAAAGAGTCAATAGGGTATTAGAAGACCTCTTGAGACTATGCATTCTTGACTTCGGAAGTGCATGGGAGGATCATTTACCTTTGGTGGAATTCGCTTACAACAATAGCTACCAAGCCACCATAGGCATGGCGCCTTTCGAAGCGTTATATGGAAGACCGTGCCGGTCACCAACTTGTTGGTGGGAGTCCACAAACAAGCTCATACTTGGACCAGCCATGATTAGAGAAACTTCAGAGAAAGTGGAATTGATACGAAGAAGAATGAAGACTGCCCAAGATAGACGGAAGTCCTACGCAAACAAAAGAAGAACCGACCTTGAGTTCGAAGTTGGAGACAAGGTGTTCCTTAAAGTATCTCCTTTGAGAAACGTCGTTCACTTTGGACCCGCAGGAAGGTTAGCACCAAGATTTGTAGGGCCGTTCCCTATCATCGAGAAAATTTGGAAGATGGCTTATAGGGTACAACTTCCCGAAAGATTGGTTGGGGTTCATAATGTCTTTCATGTCTCTCACCTGCGGAAGTTCTTACATGAGTCTGCGGAAGTGGTGGAACCGAGCATGCTGGAGGAAGTAGAAGTTAAACGAGAAGCAACTGTGAGGAGAGTTCCAACCCGTATCTTGGGAGCAGAAGTCAAAAAGCTATGCAACCGTGAAGTCAAGCTTGTCAAAGTTCAGTGGAGCGACGCCGAGGAAGACACGACTTGGGAAACTGAGGACATAATACGTGCAGCCTACCCTTTTCTTTTTGAGGGTACATCTTTGACTTCTTTTTCCTTAAGTTTATACCTGTATCTATATTTTTAGGTATATCTCCTCGACCTTATCCTTATCCTTAGGTAGAAACCCATTTGGATGTAAACATGTAATTGAAACATGTTATGGTTGATGGTTGCAAGTGGGTTGCTAGTGGTTGCTCGAGGATGCATATACACACACATTAGGTATTGGATCGGCTCAGTCACTTTCATATTGCATATGCATATATGTTTTTGTATATGGATTGAAACTGGATGTGTTATCATATGGACATTGCATTTGTATAAATGATGTGCACTCATGTAGGAAATTTTGAGTAGGAAAAATTGCATACATAATTGAAACACCCCACCTCCGTTAAGGTCGCTCACAAAGGGAATGCCTTAATTTCGGTGGAACATTATAGGTAAAAGATGCAGATAAATTACAAGACAGACAATTAAAGCAGCGGCAAATAAATAAAAATTTATTTCATTGATAAACAACTTGTACAAAGATTGTTTTACAATACCAAAGTATCTTGTCTGGTTTAACAAAAATAAAGAAGCATAAAATGATTTCCCCAAATACAGCATGAGCCAGCCATATAGCAGTAGAAGAGAGAGTCCAAGGCAACACATCAAAGAGTCTTCAAGCTTGGAAAGAGTAATGGTCCAAACAAACCTGAGCTGTTCCCTCCCTGACTACCTGGGGAGGGGGGAACGGAAGAAAAGAAGACGAGAGAAAACGGGTCGGACAATAAGTCTGGTAAGTTCAGTGATTACTAGCATTTAAACAAGCAAAAGGGATCATGACAGGAGTAACAGAACATAGGACAATACCCTAATATAAGACAAGATAGGTTGAACATGTGATCGCACCCATTACTATAATCTCTGCACCACCTAACTAGTGTCTCAACTAGTAATCTGTATAATTACGATCCTAACCCCCGCAGTTGTGGTAGCCTTCAGGTGTACATCTATATTTGAGGATTCCACCTCAATCAGCCCAATTGCCATGAATATGTTAGATGTACCCTTACTACCCTATCGATCGCCTCCCTACCTGTGTTAACTTGCCATGTGTCTATGTCAATCGGCCCTCTCTTGCGTGTAGCTACCCTGTGCTGGTCCCACCATAAGGTGTATCAATCCTTATGATAGCGACCCCGACACGATTCAATAATGCACAGTGTAAAACTACTGGTACCCAGTGCCTGCTTTTTCCCACTCCGGAGTACGTGCAGGCCCGTAAACCGTCAGAACCTACACTGACGTACCCCCTGCCGTTATCTTTGACCGCTTATAGTCAGCCCAGTAATCGTGCCCCACCCTGCCTAGTTTCAGGGTACCATGATACATCTATGTGGGTTACTGCTGAAATAGGTCCCCGTTACTAGGGTTTCCTGCTGGTTAAGTTTGTGGGCCTATATATATACAAATATTACCCACCTACACGAGATGTACTTAACCCTCCCGTAGATTCAAGCATGTTTTCTTAACGGTTAAGTTTGTGGGCCTATATGTACTAATATTACCCACCTACACAAGATGTACTTAACCCTCCTATAGATTCAAGCATGTTTATTTAACGGTTAAGTTTGTGGGCCTATATGTACTAATATTACCCACCTACATGAGATGTACTTAACCCTCCCATTGATCCAAGCATGTTTATATACTGGTTAAGCTTTGTGGGCCTATATTTACTAATATTACCCACCAACCCGACGTGTACTTAACCTTCCCACAGATTCAAGCATGTTTATTTATTAGTTAAGCTTTGTGGGCCTATATTTACTAATATTACCCACCAACCCGACGTGTACTTAACCTCATACTCGTCAAGTCGTGTTGGTTAAGTGGTTCTTATTAACTTAACCTTTCTCGCTTATCTTGTTTGATTGGTTAAGTGTGATTTATTAACTTAACCTTGTTCAGTCATCAGGTTATATTGGTTAAGTATTTCCCATTTAACTTAATCCCATTTGTTCATCAAGTTATATTGGTCAAGTGTCATTAATCAGTCCAAGTTAGCTCAACCCACCCACTCGTCATGTCATGTTGGTTAAGTGTTTCCTTCTGGTGTTGACTTGACCCTACCTCAAATCATGTTATATTGGTTAAGTGCTGCCCTCTCGTGTTAACTTAATCCTTCCCAGACATCATGTTATAAAATTGGTTAAGTGTTACCTCTTGTATTACTTAACCCCGCCACATGTCATTATATATTTTGGTTAAGTGTTACCTTAGTTAACTTAACCCTATCATCTGCTTAATTAACATGTTACAACGGTTAAGTATTCTAAATTTAATTAACCTCACCCACTTGTCTAATTAACATGTTGTAACGGTTAAGTGTTCTAATTTTACTTAACCTCACCCACTTGCCTAGTTAACATGTTATTACGGTTAAGTGTTCTAAATTCACTTAACCTTACCCACTTGCCTAGTTAACATGTTATTACGGTTAAGTATTCTAAATTTACTTAACCTCACCTTCTAGTCTAGTTAACGTGTTATAACGGTTAAACATTTACTTATCCCTATCAATCCTGAATTAGCTTTAATTTATTCATTAAAGCACCAACCACTCACATTAGACAGGTCTTGTTGTGGTCACTGGATGTGCCGGTCGGTTCCGGGTAGGTTTACACCACAACTCAGTCTAACCTCGGGTTCTTTTGGGCTTGATGCACTAACCACCCACATTAGACAGGTCTTGTTGTGGTCACTAGATATGCCGGTCGGTTCCGGGCAGATTTACACCACAACTCAGTCTAACCTCGGGTTAGGCATATTCGTCTTTTCTAAATTCACATTTTCCTATATATGTCTAATTTCTTTATGTAAATTAAATTAAATTTAATCATGCCATAATTACCCTTTGATTATGCTCACCATAAATGGTATATCAAATATACCATTTAATGAACAAATCTATGCCATGAATTTTCATATTTTCCCATCGCTACCGCCGTGGAACGTATGCATGAATCACATAAAATGTTGGGCTAGTAAATTAGCCCAAACCATAAACAAGAAAAGGGGTAATAAATAAGGGACATGAAATAAATATAAAATATCATACATTTCAACTTGTCATGTGTAACTTGGCATAGAGGTATCATTAACTTTAATTAAATGGGTAAAGGTGAACTTGTGACTAAGTTGGGTCTAATTGTCATGTAAACTTGACAAAGGTCTAGCATGGAGGTTTAACATATAATCCCAGTTTCAACCCACAACTTAGCATATTAACTTATGTATGTCAAAACATAAGAAAGCTACTATAATCATTTTTAAATCGCAACTTAGCATATTGACTTATGTATGTCAAAACATTAAAAAAAACTACTATAATCATTTTTACAACTTAAATAGATTCAACCTAACATGAATATACATGAGTGTTGATCTAACATATAAGCATGTGTTTTAGATCATAAACTTGCAAATAACCACCAATTTATAACATGGCATATTTCACCATTTAATTGGCAAAATAAATCCATTACCCAATCATAATAGATTCCAATAACATACAATATGTTCACCACCACAAGCATATAGATATGATTAATATGTAATATGTTCATCACCACAAGCATATAGACATGATTAATATATAATATGTTTGTCACCACAAGCATATAGACATGATTAATTTCAACGATACTTTAAGATAAATGAGAATCAAATCTTATACATAAGCATCACTCTATATTCAAATTACAACATGTCATGATTCATTTGAAACATTTAAATCTGCGTAATAACCAACTTACAAACTAAAAAGGAATTCTTGCGTTCTGAAATCTGAATTCAGAAATTGGTAAGCTCGCCTTTGATGTAGATCGTTGAATTTGATAACTTTTAATTTGATTTTTGATTCAAGTTCTTATCTTGTCTTTGAATTGGTGATGGCTACTCCAAGTTCTCAATTAACAGCATGATAGTTCTAGGATTATTTTTGTGTGATTTTTAGGTTTGAGCATTGGGTTGTTTATATAGAATTTCAATTCAATTTGAGCCGTCGGATGATCCTAGGGTTAATCGCAACCATTCAGACCAGATCAGAACTATCCAGAAAACCTAGTGACTCAGCTGCAAGTCATCAGTCATCAAAATTCAGATCTGGTCGGGGGGGGGGGGGGGGGGGAGGGTAGGTCGACCCTCAGGTCAACCTGTAGGGGGGAGGTCGACACTAGGGTCGACCCCCTGGTCGACCTGGCTCCTGGGCGGGGATTTTCCCGCCCAGCCCGCTTCTATCTTCTGATTTGAATTTGAATTTGTTTTCGAGCTGTTTGAATTAATTTGAATTTTATGGAAACTTCTGACAGTCGTAACTTCCTCATACGAAGTCCAATTTACGCAAACTCGGACTCTATCTCAACTAGAATTCCGAGACGAACACAATGGCGTACCTGTTTCCCTTAATTCTCACATTTTAAATTAAGTATTGTTTAATTTGTTACTATATCGTTAACAGAAAATACGGGGTGTTACATTCTCCCCTCCTTTTAGGATTTTGTCCCCGAAATCTTCAAGTCGAGAAGAACTTATATCCTGCCATCCAATCACCCATCTACTCAACCATTCAATCACAGGCATCCATTGTCCTTAAAATATTTCTAATGCTTCATGATCATATGCATATTGTGTGTACATGTCCTTATCTAATGCAAAATCAGGCGGTCTACTGATTCAGTTGACCTCCTTAATGCAAATAATGTTAGTGCCATGAGTTCATCATGTATTCAATTATTCCTAATCGTACTTTATAACTTATACATGAGTGCACAATCATTCATACAAATGCAACATCCATATGATAACACATCAAGTTTCAATTCATATGTATCAAAATTCACTCATGCATATGCAATATGAAAGTGACTGAGCCGATCTAGTGCCAAACGTGTGTATATGCATCCACGAGCAATCACTAGCAAACACTTGCATCCACCAAACATAACATGTCTCAAACACATGTTTACATCCATTGGCTTCTACCTAAGGATCGAGGATAGGACCGAGAGGATATACTTAAAAGCTAAAGACTAGCATGCAAATAAACTTAACAGAAAAAGAGGAATCAAGGATATACCCTCAAAAAGGGTATGATGCGCGTATCTAGTCTTCAGTCTTCTAAGTCGCATCTTCTTGAGCTTCACCCTATTGTACCTTAAATAATTTGACTTCACGATTGCGAAGCTTCTTGAATTCCATTTCCAAAACCCTCCAGTAAAGATAGGACCTCGATCACTTACTATGCTAGAGGGTATCCAATGTTGTCGAACTATCTTTCCAAGATAAACAGATGTTAACCATGATGCCAAGTGTATATGATTAGAGGTCTCTCTTCTACTTAGCTTATCCGTCATGTCACAATTCTGAGGGTCTAAAGCTAAAGGTTGCTAGTACTTTTTACCTCTCTTAAGGTCACTCTTACTTAGGGTGCTAGCCCCAACCATTTATTTCTCATGAAAACCATCCTAGTCGAACTCGACATCCCTCAAGTACAAACCCCAAAGGCCTAAACCAATATCAGAAAAGCACCCAAGGGATACCTCCTCCGAATTTGGACGATCTATGTGAGATGATACTAACAAAACAACCAAACCATTGAGCAATTTACCAACTCTGGCTATCCTCGCTAATCTTGCTCCAAAATTATCGTTGATCGCATAACTGGCTTTGCAGTGTCATCTAGATACATGCGGTAGTCTGTCTCGAGTTTTAGGGGAAAACCCCTACCCTAATCAAAACATCTTGCGTACTCATGGACTACTCCAACGGATCGAAAATCGTCGATAGATAAATAAAGTGATTCTAGGTAGCTAAGACAAACTGAAATCTCAAGGGTATTCCCGAGGCAAGTCGAAAGTCTAACTACCCTTGTTACACAATTACTAGCTAACCAATCAATGCCTAGAATCAACCCGTAGCCCAAAAACGTAAGCATAAATATAGCTATTCTCAAATCCTCACAAGTCAAAGATAAATTAGCTGAACCAACAATTGGATTTGAGACTATAATGGGATCCTCTACTATACAATATCTAGGGTGTAGAGAATCAACTATGGAAGCAGATATATACGTGTGTGAAGCTCTAAAATCAGAAGGAGTACTAATAGGATAATCAAAAAGGAAAAACTCTTTCAACAGAAATCTTACTGCCTCTCTCTCAAGTATGCTGGCGGTGAGAGCATGCACTTGCCTTCCGGAAAATCCTGTCCCTTGTTCTTTCCTTTGCCCTTAATTATACGGCCCGTTATAGCAAAATAAAGATACTTCCTCCTATTTTAGATTTTACTATTCTTTCCTCCCCTCCTTTGTGAATCAAGTCCATATCCATGGGTTCTTCATCCTTGTGTTGTGCTCCTTAGCCAAACCCCCTCATTCTCAACTTTGCCATCCTTGTGTAACTTGTTGACATGTCTCTCGAAAGCTGCCTCCATCGCACGGAGAGTCCTACAAAGCTCGAAAGAAAATTACGGCTACAGATGGAAGTTAGGCACTTATTTGCCCTTTGATAGGTGTCGTAGTCTCTTCAAGCCTACGGAACCATGCTGCGATGAGGTTACCTCCCAGAAAGCCAGGAGTCCCAGTGACTCAAGAAAGAAGGAAACAAGGATTCAAGCAGAGGGTCAAAAGATAGTGCATATGGTTTGGGGAATATGCCTTTAAAACAAAACTTTTCTTTTGAAAATGCTTCTTTTAAAACCATTTTGAAAATAATTTTTCTAATCTTTAATCTGATCCGGTAACCTTCAGATCTGATACCAAGTGCAACACTCCACCTCCATTAAGGTCGCTCACAAAGGGAATGCCTTAATTTCGGTGGAGCATTATAGGTAAAAGATGCAGATAAATTACAAGACAGACAATTAAAGCAGCGGCAAATAAATAAAACTTTATTTCGTTAATAAACAGCTTGTACAAAGATTGTTTTACAATACCAAAGTATCATGTCTTGTTTAATAAAAATAAAGAAGCATAAAATGATTTCCCCAATTACAGCATGAGCCAGCCATAGCAGTAGAAGAGACAGTCCAAGGCAACATGTCAAAGAGTCTTCAAGCTTGGAAAGAGTAATAGTCCAAACAAACCTGAGCTATTCCCTCCCTGCCTACCTGGGGGGGGGGAATGGAAGAAAAGAAGACGAGAGAAAACGGGTCAAAAAATAAGTCTGGTAAGTTCAGTGATTACTAGTATTTAAACAAGCAAAAGGGATCATGACAGGAGTAACAGAACATAGGACAATACCCTAATATAAGACAAGATAGGTTGAACATGTGATCGCACCCATTACTATAATCTCTACACCACTTAACTAGTGTCTCAACTAATAATCTGTATAATTACGATCCCAACCCCCACAGTTGTGGTAGCCTTCAGGTGTACATCTATATTTGAGGATTCCACCTCAATCAGCCCAATTGCCATGAATATGTTAGATGTACCCTTACTACCCTATCGATCAGCTCCCTACCTGTGTTAACTTGCCATGTGTTTGTGTCAATCGGCCCTCTCTTGCATGTAGCTACCCTGTGCTGGTCCCACCATAAGGTGTATCAATCCTTATGATAGCGACCCCCGACACGATTCAAGAATGCACAGTGTAAAACTACTGGTACCCAGTGCCTGCTTTTTTCCACTCCGGAGTACGTGCACGCCCATAAACCGTCAGAACCTACACTAACGTACCCCCTGCCGTTATCTTTGACCGCTTAAAATCAGCCCAGTAATCGTGCCCCACCCTGCCTAGTTTCAGGGTACCATGATACATCTATGTTGGTTACTGCTGAAATGGGTCCCCATTACTAGGGTTTCATGCTGGTTAAGTTTGTAGGCCTATATATACAAATATTACCCACCTACACGAGATGTACTTAACCCTCCCATAGATTCAAGCATGTTTTCTTAACGGTTAAGTTTGTGGGCCTATATGTACTAATATTACCCACCTACACGAGATGTACTTAACCCTCCCATAGATTCAAGCATGTTTATTTAACGGTTAAGTTTGTGGGCCTATATGTACTAATATTACCCACCTACACGAGATGTACTTAACCCTCCCATCGATCCAAGCATGTTTATATAATGGTTAAGCTTTGTGGGCCTATATTTACTAATATTACCCACCAACCCGACGTGTATTTAACCTTCCCACAGATTTAAACATGTTTATTTAATGGTTAAGCTTTGTGGGCCTATATTTACTAATATTACCCACCAACCCGACGTGTACTTAACCTCCTACTCGTCAAGTCGTGTTGGTTAAGTGGTTCTTATTAACTTAACCTTTCTCGCTTATCTTGTTGGATTGGTTAAGTGTGATTTATTAACTTAACCTTGGTCAGTCATCAGGTTATATTGATTAAGTATTTCCCATTTAACTTAATCCCATTCGTTCATCAAGTTATATTGGTCAAGTGTCATTAATCTATCCAAGTTAACTTAACCCACCTACTCGTCACGTCATGTTGGTTAAGTGTTTCCTTCTGGTGTTGACTTGACCCTACCTCAAATCATGTTATATTGGTTAAGTGCTGCCCTCTCGTGTTAACTTAACCCTTCCCAGACATCATGTTATATAATTGGTTAAGTGTTTACCTCTTGTATTACTTAACCCCACCACATGTCATTATATATTTTGGTAAAGTGTTACCTTAGTCAACTTAACCCTATCATCTGCTTAATTAACATGTTACAACGGTTAAGTGTTCTAAATTTACTTAACCTCACCCACTTGTCTAATTAACATGTTGTAACGGTTAAGTGTTCTAATTTTACTTAACCTCACCCACTTGCCTAGTTAACATGTTATTACAAATAAGTGTTCTATATTTACTTAACCTCACCCACTTGCCTAGTTAACATGTTATTACGGTTAAGTATTCTAAATTTACTTAACCTCACCTTCTAGTCTAGTTAACATGTTATAACGGTTAAACATTTACTTATCCCTATCAATCCTGACTTAGCTTTAATTTATTCATTAAAGAACCAACCACTCACATTAGACAGGTCTTGTTGTGGTCACTGGATGTGCCGGTCGGTTCCGGGCAGGTTTACACCACAACTCAGTCTAACCTCGGGTTCTTTTGGGCTTGATGCACTAACCACCCACATTAGACAGGTCTTGTTGTGGTCACTGGATATGCCGGTCGGTTCCGGGTAGATTTACACCACAACTCAGTCTAACCTCGGGTTAGGCATATTCGTCTTTTCTAAATTCACATTTTCCTATATACACCTAATTTCTTTATGTAAATTAAATTAAATTTAATCTGGCCATAATTACCCTTTGATTATGCTCACCATAAATGGTATATCAAATATACCATTTAATGAACAAACCTATGCCATGAATTTTCATATTTTCTCATCGCTACCCCCGTGGAACGTACGCATGAATCACATAAAATGTTGGGCTAGTAAATTAGCCCAACCCGTAAACAAGAAAAGGGGTAATAAACAAGGGACATGAAATAAACATAAAATAGCATACATTTCAACTCGTCATGTGTAACTTGGCATAGAGGTATCATTAACTTTAATTAAATGGGTAAAGGTGAACTTGTGACTAAGTTCGATCTAATTGTCATGTAAACTTGACAAAGGTCTAGAATGGAAGTTTAACATATAATCCCAATTTCAACCCACAACTTAGCATATTAACTTATGTATGTCAAAACATAAGAAAGCTGCTATAATCATTTTTAAATCGCAACTTAGCATATTGACTTATGTATGTCAAACATAAAAAAACTACTATAATCATTTTTACAACATAAATAGATTCAACCTAACATGAATATACAAGAGTGTTGATCTAACACATAAGCATGTGTTTTAGATCATAAACTTGCAAATAACCACCAATTTATAACATGGCATATTTCACCATTTAATTGGCAAAATAAATCCATTACCCAATCATAATAGATTCCAATAACATACAATATGTTCATCACCACAAGCATATAGATATGATTAATATATGATATGTTCATCACCACAAGCATATAGACATGATTAATATATAATATGTTCGTCACCACAAGCATATAGACATGATTTATTTCAACGGTACTTTAAGATAAACGAGAATCAAATCTTATACATAAGCTTCACTCTATATTCAAATTACAACATGTCATGATTCATTTGAAACGTTTAAATCTGCGTAATAACCAACTTACAAACTAAAAAGGAATTCTTGCGTTCTGAAATCTGAATTCTGAAATTGGTAAGCTCCCTTTGATGTAGATCGTTGAATTTGATAACTTTTAATTTGATTTTTGATTCAAGTTCTTATCTTGTCTTTGAATTGGTGACGGCTACTCCAAGTTCTCAATTGACAGCATGACAGTTCTAGGATTATTTTTGTGTGATTTTTAGGTTTGAGCATTGGGTTGTTTATATAGAATTTCAATTCAATTTGAACCATCGGATGATCCTAGGGTTAATTGCAACCATTCAGACCAGATCAGAACTATCCAGAAACCCTAGTGACTCAGCAACAAGTCATCAATCATCAAAATTCAGATCTGGTCGGGGGAAGGGGGGTAGGTCGACCCCCAAGTCAACCTGTAGGGGGGAGGTCGACACTAGGGTCGACCCCCTGGTCGACCTGGGTCCTGGGCGGGAACTTTCCCTCCCAGCCCGCTTCTGACTTCTGATTTGAATTTGAATTTGTTTTCGAGCTGATTGAATTTATTTGAATTTTCTGGAAACTTCTGACTGTCATAACTTCCTCATACGAAGTCCAATTTACGCAAACTCGGACTCTATCTCAACCAGAATTCCGAGACGAACACAATGGCGTAACCCGCTTCCCTTTATTCTCACATTTTAAATTAAGTATTGTTTAATTTGTTACTATATCGTTAATAGAAAATACGGGGTGTTACAATAATGGACTCATGGCATTGACATAATTTGCATTAAGGAGGTCAACTGAATCAGTAGACCGCCTGATTTTGCATTAGATAAGGACATGTACACACACTATGCATATGATTATAAAGCATTAGAAATCTTTTAAGGACAATGGACGCCTGTGTTTGATGGTTGAGTAGATGGGTGATTAGATGGTAGGATTAATGTTCTTCTCGACTTAAAGATTTCGGGGACGAAATCCTAAAAGGAGGAGAAAATGTAACACCCCTTATTTTCTATTAACGTTATAACAATGAATTAAACAATACTTAATTTCAAATATGAAAATTAAGGGAAACGGGTTACGCCATTGCGTTCGTCTCGGAATTCTGCTTGAGATAGTGTCTGAGTTTGCGTGAATTGGACTTCGTATGAAGAAGTTATGGCCTTCATAAGTTTCAGAAATTCAAATAAATTCAGATAGCTCGAAACCAGATTCAAAATTCAAAACAAAAGTCAGAAGCGGGTTGGGCGGGAAAATTCCCGCCCAGGACCCAGGTCGACCAGGGGGTCGACCCTAGTGTTGAACTCCCCCTAAAGGCGACCTGGGGGTCGACCTAGGGGTCGACCTGGGGGTCGACCTTCCCCTCTCGGCCAGATCTGAATTTTGACGACTTATGACTTGTTGCTGAGTCACTAGGGTTTCTGGATAGTTCTGATTTGGTCTGAATGGTTGTGGTTAACTCTAGGTTCATCCGACGGCTCTAATTAAATTGAAATTCTATATAAACAACCTAATACTCAACCTAAAATCACACAAAAATAATCTTGGAACTGTCATTCCGTCAATAGAGAACTTGGAGTAGCCATCACCGCTTTCAATTCAAGGATGAGATAAAAGCCTACATCAAAATCAAATTAAAACTAATCTAATTCAACGATCTACTTCAAAGGAGAGCATTTCAACTTCAAGATTCAGATTCCAGAAATCAAGAATTCCTTTTAGTTTGTAAGTTGGTTATTACTTAGATTTAAACGTTCTTTTAAATGAAATCATGACATGTTGTAACTCGAATATAGAATGATGCTTGTGTATAAGATAAATAAAGTATGAATTCTCATTTATCTTAAATTACCGTTGCGATTAATCATGCATATATGTTTGTGGTGATGAACGTACCATATTGTATGTTATTGGAATCTATTATGATTGGGTAATGAACTTATTATGCCAACTTAGTGATGAACATGTCATGTTATAATTTGGTGATTACTTGCAAGTTTATGATCTAAATCACATGCCTATATGTTAGATCAACATTTATGTATATTTAGAACTATGTTAAGTTGAACCTATTTATGTTGCTAGATTGGATTTGTGGCCCTCTTATGTTTTAACACACATAAGTTATCATGCTAAGTTGTGATTTAAATATGTTTATAGTAGCTTTCTTATGTTTTCACATACATAAGTTAATATGCTAAGTTGTGGTTTAAATAGTGTTTACATGTTAAACCTCCATTTTAGACCTATATCAAGTTTACATGATAATTAGATCCAACTTAGTCACAAGTTCACCCTTACCTGTTTAATTTAAGTTAGTGATGCTTCTATGCCAAGTTACACATGATAAGTTAAAAGTATGTTATTGTATGCTTACTTCATGTCCCTTGTTTGTTACCCTTTTTGTTTATGGATTTGGGCTAATTTACTAGCCCAACATTTTATGTAATTTATGCGAACTTACCGCGGGGGTAGCGTTGGGAAAACATGAAAATTTCATGGCATAGATTTGTTCATGAAATGGTATATTTGGTATACCATTTATTGTGAGCATAATCAAAAGGATAATTATGGCATGATTAAATTAAGATTAATTTACACATAGAATTAGACATATATGGAAAATATGTGAATTTAGAAAAGACGAATATGCCTAACCTGAGGTTAGACTGAGTTGTGGTGTAAAACTGCCCGGAACTAACCGGCACATCCAGTGACCAAAACAAGACCTGTCTAATGTGGATGGTTAGTGCATAAAGCCCAAAAAGGACCCGAGGTTAGACTGAGTTGTGGTATAAAACTTCCCGGAACCAACCGGCACATCCAGTGACCACAACAAGATCTGTCTAATGTGAGTGGTTGGTGCTTTAATGAATAAATTAAAGCTAAGTCAAGATTGGTAGGGTTAAGTCAATTAAGGACACACTTAACTGATTCAACATGTTAACTAAACTGATGGGTGGGGTTAGGTAAACTTGGACACTTAACCAAATAAACATGTTGATTAGAAAACTCTAGTAACGGGGATCCATTTCCGCAGTAACTCACATAGATGTATCATGGTACCCTGAACTAGGCAGGGTGGGGCATGATTACTGTGCTGATTATAAGCAATCAAAAACGTCAGCGGTTGGTGCATCAGTGTAGGTTCCGACGGAGTAGGGGTGTGCACGTACTCCGGAGTGGAAAAAGCAGGTACTGGGCATCAGTATTATACACTATGCATCTTGAATCATGTCGGGTTGCCACCAGAGGGACTGATACACCCCATGGTGGGATCAGCACAGGTATCTACAGTCAAGCGGGGCCGAATGACACAGGATATGAATGCATGCGAGTAAGAGCCGATCATTAAGGGAATCGTTCGTTATGAACACGTGAGGCTGGTTGAACCAAGGGTTAGTAGGTGCAAAGACTATAGTAATGGGTGCGATCACATATTCATCTTATCTTATACTAGGGTGTTGTCCTATGTTCTGTTATTACTGTTATGATCCCTTTCCTTGTTTAAATACTAGTAATCACTGAACTTACCAAACTTATTGTCTGACCTATTTTCTTTCATCCTCTTTCTTCCGTTTCCCCCCAGGTCCACAGGGAGGGAATACTCTAGCTTAGTCAGACTCTTTGCAAGCTTCAAGAAAGTAGATGTATGATTGGGACTCTCTTACCTTGGCTATGGCTTTTGGACACTACACTTGGGGATTTATGCAGTTTTATTTATGGTTTATGCTTCTTTATTAAATAATCAAGATAGAAATTATGATGTAATGTTTTGGAAGTTATTTTGAGACAATTTGCTGTAATGCTTTTGTATTGAACCACGTATGAAATAAATGTTTGATTTCCGCTGCTTATATTTATCTGTCTTGTAAAATTTTCTGTGTCTTGTACCTATAACCCTCCACCAAAGTTAAGGCATTCCCTTTGTGATTGACTTTAACGGAGGTGGGGTGTTTCACTGATGAAGTTAAAGCTAAAATAGATTTGGTAGACAAGCAATACAACGAAATGTATAGGTACTCGCGTAATCTTTCCAAAACCATCCAAGACTTGATAGTTGATGTAAAGAACGTGAAAGATATGGCTGAATTCGATTCGAATGCCATTGATAATGTAGAGAAAGATCTTGAGGATGCCCAAGCCAAGCTTGCTCTCGCACAACACGACGTTGACAACTACAAGAAGCAATATGATGAGTTAAAGCAACGTTACCATACCGAGCTCGAATCTCATAGCCAAGAACGCATAGGTTTGAAGAAGAAAATCGACGATGCTAAGTCTGAGAGCATCGAAGCGATGTCAGTTTGTGCTCGTCTTGAACACGAGAAGGTGGGACTATCAAAGAAGAATGCTGATCTAGATGCCAAGCTAGCGGAAATTGAATCAAGGGCAGTTCTAGCTGAGGGGAATGCAAATATTGATCTTAAGTCTGCCGAGGACACTAATGTACAAATTGTCGAAGCCCAAAAGGAATTGGATGATTATAGTGAGCTCATGGTTGAGTTCTTTTCTCAAGTGATCCGTTATTGGGACATTTCCTGGATCCAAGATTATCCAATGACTCTGGACTATGTGCGGAATCAGGTTGTTTACTAGGAGAAAAAACAGCTTATAGTGGACACCATCGACAAGGAAAAACTAACAGAGAAATATTTTAGAGGTGAGGAACCGAAACGCTTGGCTGAAGGGCGCAAATTAATGTCTGTTGCTATGAAGGAGGAGACATGCTGACTCAAGGGAAAAGAAACTATCAAAGCTGGTTCTTCATGTGCCGTCTCTGGAGCTACTGAAGCAGAAGGGTACGATCCTGAGCATCCAGGGATCCCTAAGGCATCTTTCCTGTCTCCAATTGCTGTAACAACTCCAGAAACCCATGCTGCTCCTATCGAAAAGTCATCCAAAGGTATCTCCACCTTTTCGCCTCAATTTGTTAAAGCCATCTCAACTTTCCGTCATATTGTTAGGCAAACGATCAGATAATCCAAGTTTTCTCCTGAATTAATAACTATCGCTTCTCGTTCTTTAGGTGCAAAACCTGTCAGGGAAATCGAAGAGAAGAAAGAGGAAACTGCCGATAAAACTATCATGCCATCAGTACTAAGACTCCCAAGGACGAAGACATGATATAGGCTTTGAAAGACGATGATGGTAATGAAGGAAAAAAGTGAGATGACGATGTAGTTGTAACTGGAGGCTTGGGAGAAGCTGACAACATCACTTTGGCTGAAATGAAGGCGAAGACTGATGAGCTTCTGAAAGCTAAATTCGAAGAAGAGCCCCTCAATATTGATCCCATTCAGGTTGTCCCTCCTAGGAAGAAGATAGTTGTTAAAATTTTAAAGTCAATCACCTCTCAACTAGCGTCTCAATCAACTGCTACTCCCCATAATACTCCTGCAGAAAAGAAGAAGTCAAGGAAGTGCATTCTCACTGATGCTGAGAAGGAACAAAAGGAGAAATAGAAGGCTGCTCGAAATTCTAAGCCTTGTCCCAAATCCAAGTGAAATGTAGTTCAGTCTTTTCATTTGGTTTTCCACTGGCCTTCTGTTGTTATAGCGAGTGCGGCCCTCGTGTCTTTTGATCAGTTCCTTTATGTAAACTAGCACTTATGTAAATAAAGTAGTTTGTTTCCCTGCAATGTCAAATATTTGCAAGTTTATCATTTGTTTCAATCAAATGCATTAATAGCCAAAACATTATTAATCTAAGTAACAAATGATAAATCACATAGCAGATCAAGCAAAAAGTTCCATACGAGCTTCCCTGCAAACAATAATCTGTGCAATATATAAGATCATTACTAAACTAAGTAGTAAAAAACATGGGGTGTTATGTGTATGTGTATGCCTGGCCAGGGATTGTTCGGGATTGATTAGGATCGACGTCAGATTGCCCTCAATCCTTTAGTGGGGGTAAGGATCCTTTTTCACTGGCACTTGTCCTAAGCTCCTTTATACTCTTTTGCCGTATGCCCAGGTTACAGTATGGTCAAGGCGGTCTATAATCATGGTGCACCATCATGCCTTGGGGACGTCGTCTTCCTATCCTTTTTACTCTCTCTGGAGTCATGAGAGTTAGAGTTTTTGACGTCATCTTCCTATCCTTTATACTCTCTCAAGTCATGAGAATTAGAGTCTGGGACTTCATCTTCCCGTCCTTTGCATTTATCATGCAAACGGTCATCTTGTTCGCTCTGGCTTTCCCTCTACACCCTATTCTTTAGGGCGGAGTCTCACCGGTTTGAATGTCATACTTACTCTCAATTCTAGTTCAAGCTCTATATTTTAAGCCCAGAACAAAACAATCACCAGATACAAAGAAATAAATGCAATAAATATAAATGACACGCAATATTTTTACAGTGGTTCGGCCAATTCGTTGCCTACATCCACTTCATAATCTTTTGTTTATATCAACTAGACTGTTCTAGGCAATTTGTGCATTTGTACATAGTTTATAAAACAAAAGAATCAATACAATCTTAAGTCAAATAGTGCTGTAAGTGCTGGGCATTCCACGCTCTGGGGAATTCGTCGCCATCAACGATCATTAGCTTGAAAGCTGCTTTATCAAGTTTCCACTGAGTTGTATACGGTCCTTCCCATTTCAGACCCATGAACACTGGGGTTAGGAAGACACATCTCAAAACCAAGTCTCCAGGTTCAATGGTTCTGGGTCGAACCTTCCTGTTGTAATATCGAGCAACTTGGTGTCGGTGCCTCGAGGCGTGCAAGTCTGCTTCATCTCTCTTTTCTTCGATCATGCCCAAGGATTCAAGAAGAAGCGTTTTGTTCATCATCAGATCATAATATGTTGTCATGTGAGACAGAACTTCCAATTCCATTGGAATGATTGCTTCCGATCCGAATGAAAGCTAAAAGGGAGTATGACCAGTCGCTGATTTGTAGGTCATTCTGTAAGCCCATAATACTAAGGGTAATTTATCGACCCACATGGCTTTCGCCTGCTTCAATCACTTTTTAAGAATGGACTTGATAACCTTGTTTACTCCTTCAACTTGTCCATTTGATTGCGGGTGAGCTACTGCGGTGTATCTCTTCTCTATTTTGAATTTTTGGCAAAAATATTTGGATTCTGTGCTGTCGAACTGGGTTCCATTATCAGTTATGATGGCCTTAGGAATTCTGAATCGGAAAATTATGTTTCTAACAACGAAATTAATCACCCGCTTCATTGTAATGGTAGTTAATTACTCGGCTTCTGCCCATTTGGTAAAGTAATCTACGACCACAATTGCATACTTTTCCCCACCTTTAGCGATTGGTAGACTTCCAATGATGTCTATCCCCTACACAATGAACGGCCACAGACTCACCATTGACTTTAGTTGTCTGGGAGGCGCTCTGGGAATCTTTGCAAATTTTTGACACATATCACAACGTCGTGAATAATCAGCTGCATCCCGATTTATAGTAGGCCAGAAGTAGCCATACCGCAATATTTTCTTTGCCAACATTTGACCACCAGTGTGATCTCCACATTCACCCTCATGCACTTCTCTTAGTACACGTTTGATGTCGTCGTGTGCTATGCATCGGAGCAAGGGCATCGAGAATCCCTAACGGTAAAGAACTTCACCTTGCATGACATATCATGCAGCTTTACGAACCACAACCCATCTCTCATTCTTTTTTGCCGGGAGTGTTCCGTTTTGTAGGAAGTTCTTTATTGGCGTCATCCATGACTCCCTTTCTGGCTCGACTTCCAGCATTAGATCAACTTCTATTTGGTCAATGCTTAGTACCTCGATTGGGACCATCTCTGTTTCCTCCGAATTATCAGAACTCGCCAACTTAGCTAATCTATCCGCTTTCTAATTTTCTATCTGTGGAATGTGGGTTATGCTATAATGCTCTAGGTTGTCTAATAATTTCTCTACCCTTTCTAGGTAAGCAACGAGTCGAGGTCCCTTAGCCTGAAACTCCTTTCGAACCTAGTAAACGATAATTTTAGAGTCACAGAAAATGTTCAACATTGTTACTCCCAATTCCTTAACAAGTTTCAACCCGACAATCAGGGCCTCGTATTCGAAATTATTATTAGTTGCGAAAAATTCTAACTGCAGAGCGTAGTTAATTGATCGTCCTTCAGGAGTTGTCTAAACAACTCAGGCACCGGATCATCGATCATTCTTGGCACCATCTGTGCATAGTCTTCATGGGCTAAGTTCTAACTTCTGTCCTGAGGAGCTAGCCTCTTCATCTAACACATCCTCCTCGGGGATCGTGAACTCAGCAATGAAGTCAGCTAATGCCTGCCCCCTTATTGATCTTCTGTGCTAGAAGTTTAGGTCAAACTATAAGCAATAGTCCAGATGCTTTAGGTCGTCGTAGGACCTGTCAAAGTGGTTGATCAGTATATACAACAATTGGATGAGCCTGGAAATAATGGAGGAGTTTTTTAGAAGCAATTAGTAGGCTATAAGCAAGTTTCTCTATCTTCGGGTAGTTGCGCTCTGCTACCGCCAACTTCTTGCTCACATAATATACTTGCCTTTGAACTTTGTCTTCCTCGCGAACCAGGGCCAAACTAATGGCATGAGAGGACACTGCCAAATACACGAAAAATGTTCATGGTCCACTGGTTTAGACAATATGTAGGTTTATCCAAGAGATCCAGCAATTTGTTAAAAGCTTCTATGCAATCTGGGGTCCACTCGAAGTTGTGTTTCCCACGTTTTATTAGATCAAAGAAAGAGACGCACTTGTCTGTAGCCTTGGAGATAAGCCTGCTCAATGTTGTGACCTTCCTCGCTAGGCTTTGAATATCTTTGATCTTTCACGGCTCTTTAATATTCCTGATCGTCGCAATCTGATCGTGATTAATCTCGATTCCGTGGGAGTTGACTATAAAGCTCGGAAATTTTCCTGATGCAACCCTAAATGAGCATTTCAGAGGATTAAGCTTCATTCCATATCGTCGGAGGATACTGAAAATCTCTGCTAAGTTTGTTATGTGGTCGGATGATCGTCTTGACTTCACAAGCATATCATCAACATAAACTTCCATTGTTTGTAAAACATCTGATTCACTAAGCGCTGATAGGCGGCTCTGGCATTCTTTAATCCGAAAGGCATTACCACATAACAGTACAATCCCATGTCCGTGATAAAACTAGTATGTTCCTGATTTGGCACGTGCATGGGAATCAGGTTATACCTGAATATGCATCCATGAAAGAGAGAAGTTCGTGTCCCGTCGTTGAGTATACCATTTGGTCAATTCTGGGTAGTGGGAAACTGTTCTTCGGTCATGCTTTGTTTAGATCAAAAAAGTCGATAATGTTCGCTACTTCCCATTAGATTTCTTGACTAGGACGGGGTTTGATATCTAGTCAGGATAAGTTGAATCTCTAATGAACCCGTTATCTCTTAACTTCTCCACTTCCTCTTTCAAGGAAGGCGACCTCTCCGGTCCCAGATTATGCCTTTTTTGTTTCACTGGTGGATGCTTTGGGTTTATGCTCAATGAATGGCTCGTAATTGAGGGAGAGATTCCACACATGTTAGCGTGGGTCCAAGCGAACACATCTAGGTTCACTTTCAAAAAGTCAGTTAATTCCCTAGTTCGGAGGGGGGTTCAAGTGAGATCCGATATTCAAGACCTTTGTCGGGTTGTCGTTATCAATCGTAATGCCTATAGTTGCTTAATTATGCATCGCCTTCCTATACACTGGTTCTTCGTCCTCTTTAGGATCGATGTCCTCAGGTAGGTCATCAGGTGACTCCCTTGGCGATATTCACTTTATTTGCTATGCCGAGCCCTCCTCGGTAGGAGGGAAAGCACTCTTGGATTCCATATCTTTTCCATTGCGCAACATCATTAATTCTGCCATATAGCAGGCCCTTCCAGTGACCTGTCGCCGCGAACCATTCCCACTCCAGCTTCAGTTGGGAGCTTCATCAACATGCACAAAGGTGTGATATAGGCCCTGAACTTTACAAGGCCTGGTCGGCCTAAAAAGGCGTTGTAAGGTGAATCAATATCCATGATCACGAATGGGTGAATCCTCACTCTTCAGCGATACCCCTCTCCTAGTTCTACAAATAAGTCCAGCATGCCAATTGGAGCAGTTGTTGATCCATTAAAGCCATGTATCCAACCTCCACACAGCTTTAAATCTTTCACTTCTAACTTCATTTGATCAAAAGATTTTGTAAACAAGATGTTGACGGAACTCCCGCAGTCCACAAGAACTTTCCATACCATTGTCGGTCCAATGGTTGTAGTTATTACTAATGGGTCGACACTGGGTGTTTCAACTCCTACACTTTATTGGTCATGAAAGATAACATCATCTGTTGCTATCACTTGCTATTTCACTGGCGCAGCCTCTTCAAGATTGCTACACTCTCCTATTTCAGTGTGTTTGGCTGCGTTAACATACTGCTCCATTGTTCTGTTGCAAGATCCGACCGGATGTGGTACCCTAATAAGAGTATTAATGACTATTCCTTTTCCCTTTTGCTGAGCCGTGGGTTTGGGAGCGGGTTGATTCTGGTTTGGAGCTTGTCCTCCTTGCACCCTGTCCTTTCGGGCGACTTTGTATTCATCTAGTTTTTCTTGCATGAAGTAACTTCTCTACAACATCTCTTCAGTGGCGCCATTCATTTGTAGAGTGTCCGAAAGTTTCATGAAACAAGCAAAACTTCTCGGTTTCATGCACTTTTTCGGTTGAATCCCTGGGTGGAGGTTTCTTATATTGGACAACGTTATAAGTGTCTAAATAGATACTCTCCAAAGTGTCACTCAACGACGTGTAATTTTTAAAAGTCTGAAATCGATGTCTCTTTCTGGAACTGTTCCTCCAATTCTTATTTCTTTTGCCACCATTCTCGCCTTGGTGGTCATTTCCTCCATTCTTGTTACCAACATTTACTTCCACTTTCCTGGTGCTATCACCAGACTACTTATGGAGATGTTGCATTGAATATCCTCTCTGGGGATTTCGTCAGATTTTCTTTTTTGGTTGGTATATATTTCCTCCCGATGTAGATGAATGTTGGCTTTCTCGTAAAATAGTTCCCTAGTTAACCATGGTTTTCCATCCAAATATCTCTTGAACTCGATGTCTTTATCAACCCCATCATTTAGTGCCACCAAAATGGTTTGCTCATGTGGATCACTTACTTAAGTAACCGCCAGGTTAAAGCCATCAAAATATGATTTCAAGGTTTCGCTAGGAGATTTCTTGATCCTAGATAGTACAATGTCACTCTTAGAATTCTATGTGTGGAGTCGGAACTGGTTCATGAAGCTCTCACCTAACTCTTTGAAACTAGGAATTGATCGAGGAGGGAGTTGGGTAAACCACATCAATTTAACGTCTTCAAGATATACAGGAAAAACCTTGCATTTTACGGCATCAGGAGCTGCTGCGGCGTCCATCTACCATGAATACCTCATCAAATGCCATCTTGGATCGGTTCTTCCTCCATACCGATCCATTGTGGGAAGATTAAATCTCTGGGGAACTGAAAATCCAAAATATCATCAATGATAGGGGTATGGCTATGCTCAATGCCCTAATCTTCGTTGGTGTAACCACTACTGTCAGCCATAATCTGGCATACCATTGCTTCCACCTCAGCATTGTTAGTATTGGCTCAGGATCTGCACTTTTGGTTCTCCTAATATATCCAGTTCCCACATCAGGCCGCATTGCTCGACTCTTTGCGGGAGTAGGACTTTCTCGCCTTCCAGGGTCCCGGTCATTCACAGGATGAATATGTTGAAGGATCTATCACTGAGTAAGATTAGTAATATTGGGATCTCTGGGAAGAACTTGAGATCCCTGCATTAGAAGCAACATTGGTTCTCTTAGACTTGGGTTATCAGATCCTAAGACACGAGCTGCGTCTCCGCGAGATCCCAATGATCCAAATGTCACTTGATCAATGTTCTCAGGTCTTTCGTATGGCCTTCTCTAACATAGATGCCTTTCCTTCAAAGAAGAAGAATGATCTGTAGCGAGATGATGAGTCAGAGAGGGTGTTCTCTGCCTACGAAGCTCATCTATCTGTCTACTTATAACTTTCATGTTTTCCCGTATAGCGACACTGTCATGTCTTTGGGCTTCTAAAGCGTTATTAGTTCTATCCAACATATCGAGCAAGAGCGAGAAATCCATGTGTGAGACAAGTGCAGAGGCAGTAGGTTGATTACTGGTTGTCATAGCTGGCATTAGAGCATTTGTAGTGGCTCGAGTAGAAGTACTAGCCTCAACTATAGCTGGTTCGGATCGGGTCGTGGTAGCGCCATCGGTTTAGGTCGGAGGAGTACTACCAGTGATATTCAGGCCTTCGGTTCAGGTCAGATTGGCATCATTGGTTCGGGTCCGGTCTCCTCCTTCGGATCGGTTCGGATCTGATCCGGTTCCCCATGACCTAGTAACTACAACCACCTGCTGATCTTTACTTGCCTCATTCTCCCGAGAAGTATGAGGTTCTTTTCCTTTTCTTGGAGCCATGAATTCTAAGTCTATCGAGATCAACAAAAACTGCAGAAATAGTGGAAAAAGCGGACTAACTTCTTTAGGCTTAAGAATCCAAAAAGTAGAACGATAATCCGGAATGTTGAGAGTTCAGATTTCTCAGTGAAAGCACCAAAATGTTAGACCAAAAAGTTGTTCTAACAACCAATTGACTAATAATTTTAGATAATAAAAACTCATAACAGATAAAAAGGAGAATCAATGCACATGATTTATAGTGGTTCGGCGTTAATGAGCCTACGTCTACTTTATACTTCTTTGAATGATGAATTGATTATAAATACAATGATAATAGCTACTCAATCTCACTAGTACAATCAATAATCTCTCCAATTTCGTTGAAATATACTCTAAGACTTAAAGAGTAATCTCTATTAAATAAAGAGATTTCTTTAGTGATATAGTTTGAGTAGATGGAGAGCCAAAAGATCCTTGAAAATAGTGTATTCTGGTGTATTTATTAGCTGGGAATACAGGCGGGTCGGATGCCATGTGGGGTCCATCCCGAGAATCTAGGAAATAGATGTTCAACGGTGAGGACAACACATCAACAACGTGGGTAGGTGGGTGGTAACTGCTTCATGTTTGTAGCAACACGATGTGAAACAGTTTGGAATAGCAAGGACGGATTGGGTATCTGGTAGGATATTTGGATCGTTGTCTAACCGAACCGATTCGTTTTTGGTTTCAGAAAAAGTCACGTTTCTTTGTTCATCAGGGGAAACAGATCCAGGAGCTCTGAATCAAATCGCTGTCTGTTTTCCAAAGTTGACCTTCTTGTATATATAGATAAGATCGGGGCATCGTATCCCCGAACCGATCCATTTTCATTTGGTGTGATTCCACCTCTGACTTAAGATTCTTTCCACGATCTAACTTTAAGCCGCTTCTCATAAGTGATAATCTGGAATTTGTATGGCCGGGCTATAAAGTAGGCCAACAATATGCAAAATTTTGTTCTTTTATTTGTCCACCTCTTAACTTTAACTTCTATAAGTGCATCGCTTCTCCTCTCCAGATGTAACACCCCACATTTTTTAGAATAATCAATTAATATGATTTAACTATTAAACAGAGAAAATAAACACTTTGGAATTATTGGAATTAGACCTCAAGACTTCTACTATTATCTTCATGGAGATTTTCTTATCAATCTACATATATAATATGTTTCGAGCGGAGTTTGTATGGAAAAGTTACCGACATACGAAGTTCGACATCAAAGGAATAATTATGTGTGTAAGCACATGCACACATATATATATATATAATGTAAATATACATACATTGAAAATTTAAAAATAAAGGTGCGTTTGAATTTGAAAAGTTACCACTCAGTATAAACGGAAATAAATTAAGAAATATTAAACTGTAAATCTTAAAAGTGTTAGATTTAGATATAGACATTATTTTAACAAGGTTAAATCCAAACATATAAGCAAGTTTGGGGTTAAAACGAAGGAAAATGAGTGTAGGCCTAAATATGATAAAATTTACTGTTATAGTGTCAAATATGAAAAAATGAAATGAAATGAGAAATTTATCTATTTTGATTTGGAAAGTAAGCAATATTTTGGTTGGTTGGAAAAGAATAGATTTCCATATTTCAAATTTTAGAAAGAAGTAGTGATAGTGGTTACAAGGATAAATAAAAAAGAGAAGGATTAGTAAAAAAAAAAAGATGTGTTACTATTTTTTGTGTTACCTAGAAAAAGAAAAAATTTAGAAAAGATGTCTTGTAATTACGGATTACTACGCAGGGAATTATTTTATAGTAAATACGTAAATATATTTTAGTAGCACCACAGTAGCCAAGCCAATAGAATATGACTAGTTCCCTAAAGATAAGACCTACAATAATAGTAAGGAAAGTATAAATATAACAACTAAGATGATGGTAAAAGGAAAAGAGCAGCGATCAAATTAATACTTGGTAGGCCAAAGAAAAGAGAAAATACCTTAATGGTAAAAATGTAAAAGACAAGTGAAGGAATAAATGAATATTCATCTTTAAGATATGTAGATAAAGACTGAAATAATTTTTGGATTGATACTATCATATAACGGTAGAGAACCTAAAAGGTGATAAAATATCTTAACAAAAGAATAATTTAAGCAGGAGAAAAGAAAAGATAAGTTAAACCCATAAAAAGGTTAGACATAGGGTCTAATAAATGGTGACACTGCAGCCTCCCCGAGGCTCTCTAAGTTGGTCCATCACTTCAGACTCGAGCGTTTACACTTCAGTGCATCAATTCCAACCAAACTTCACCCATAGCCTCTTCGAAGCCTCTAGCCGACACACAAGAAATTCCAACTCCATTTGAGTTATTATGGTGGATCAATATCGGTTCATAGGGTATGGTACCATTCAAATAAATTACGAGTATGAGATTCCACGAAGGCCTCAATGGTGCTCAAGTGCTTACTAATCTACTATTCTATATCATATAATATAGAAATCATTCAAATCAAATTATATGTACGTATATCATATGCTTTTACACCCTCGAACTTTCTGTAGAATCGATTAACTTAAGCTCTGATACCAAGTGTGACGTCCGCCCCATACCTCCTACATAAAATTATAGAAAAATTCATTGTATGACATGCCCGAACGATATGGGTCAATCATTCAGTAAAGTAAATTGAAACAGAACCTATCGTAAAACTCACAACGCATGGATAATATACAATAATAAAATATACAACAGGATATCATAGTGAAGTATAGTAAAACAAGAATACCCATCTCTATAAAACCTCAAAAATCATGTACAATGTGACGACCGCCCATAACCCCTGCACTAAACAAGAGGAACAATGCAATGAAAGGTGTGCCAGGCAGCTATGGACGATCATCATAGTTGGTAACCAACATCGGAACCTGTCATAGAACTCACAACGCAAGGATAAAATATAATAGAACATATACAACAGGTTATAGTAGTGAAGCATCATATAGCAAACTTTTCAAACTTTCACAACATCCTGAAAGATTATTCCAACATCATAGGAAATATCAAGTATGTACATAAGGCCTCACTACAACACTCATAGAGCAACTCAAACAGCGGAAACATAAATACTAGATAGTAGTAAAAGTAATACGCCAGCCTCCTGCTCGCCTTCACATAACAGCATCGTCCTCACTAATCACCTGTCACCTGCTACTTAGTCTGCCCATCCACAACCGGATGAACAACCCAAGATAATAAGAGGAAACATAAAACCTTGAGTCAGACAATAGTCTTAATGAGAGATAAAACAAATAACAAACTTCAACAACAAAGTATATGAGGATGGATAGATAAACATACTAATCTACCCACAACACCAGAGAAGAACTCAACCCTATCTTCCCCACATTGGACAGTGATAGCCTTTACAATAAACAATTCAACCATTCATCCATGGAAACCAGAACACCCATTCAATCATGGTAAAGCACTCATAACATCCAGATTATATATATCTCACGTAAACCATCCTAATCGAATTCAACACCCTCAAGTACAAGCCCCAGAGGCCTCAACCAATATCAGATAAGCACCCAAGGAACATCTCTTTCGACGTTGGACGACCTACATGAGATGGTACAAACAGAACAACTAATCATCCATGACTGACTCTGGCTATCACCGCCAATCCTACTTTGAAACCATCGTTAATCATATGACGACCAACCTTGCCATAATGGTAATCCCAGTTCTAGCATAAACTCCATATGCCTTTCAACGATACGTATGTATGTACAACCTTGACAACTAGGCGTTTCAACAATACCCAGGGTACTCGACCTACAACCGGTCTTTTAGACGCCTCTAGTGTACCCCTGCTTCGAGCCTGCTAGAACTTACGACAACGATAATCTCTCGGCCTTTGCAACTCTAATCATCCAACCCGATGACTCTTCATAGATCAAGCAACATTCTCAAGCAACCGTTATCCACCAACTCACGACCTTTGAGTTGTCACCTCATTCGTTGTTCTACACTAATCAACGATTGCCTTTCAACACTTCGAACCTTCCAACTTGAATTTACTTCAAAGTCACACCATTACCGTGCCAACTACATTATCTTCAATTTGAGTTGTACCCGAAAAAAATAATTTTTTAGAAAAATGACACTGTGTTCTTGGTGCGATCGACCTTGTTATACACGACCGACTCGGCCATCGTCTGACTGACGCATCCACCCACCATGGTACAACCGGAACCACCCTTACATCACATGACCGACTAGAGACACAAACCATTCTGACCGACTCGATGCTTGCTCGACCCAACCCTGAGATTGAGCCGACCATAAGCTCGACCAGAACCCTGCTCGACCAGTGCTCAGCTCGACCCAACCAGACCGAACCCCTCTACTCGAGCCAATGCTCGACCCCTCCTTGCACGACCCTGGCCTACTCGATTCAACACTTCGTGCTCGACCTGACATCAACCCAGACCGACTAAGACCAAGCTGCTCGACCGACCCGGTTTGACCGACCCGACCCACAACAAACAACCGACCCAGTCTGACTTGTTTCCCAAGACACGATTTGAGACCGACCGACCCAACCATGGCTGACCCAAAACCTGCAGTTTCTAATTTAACTCCGATTTTGAGCAAAACTTCGCAAAAACGATAGACTTAACGAAGCCAACTTGTCCAACTCATCAAATATGACCATAAACATGATATGAAATCAATAACAACATGAAAATGACCATTTCATCAAAATCATACAAAATGCATACCAAATGAATATATGATCTAAATTGCGAATCTAACTTGCATAAACATATGATATAGCATAAGAATTACCGGTTTAAACATGCTAACTTAGATCCTGGGGTGATTCATATGAAAATGGACTTATCATGGTATAGATCAATGATGAAACACTTGAATTGGATGAAAAACATGATCAAACATTCATATACTTCATTGAATCCATGTGAGAGATGTAAATCACTCACTGATCCTCCCAAACAAGCAAAAATCAATGCAATTAGATTTTGGACAGCAAGCACTTTGAAACAAACCCCTTGATCCGATGAATTCCTGCTTCAAATGATGTAGATCTAGCCTCCAATGATGTAGATCTTCGATTTTCTTCCTTAGATTTTGATTTTTAATGGTGGAAAGGTGTTTGAGGAAGGAGGAACACAAGGCCACCAAATGGGAGAACGGAAAACTAAAACCATTTCCCATATCCCTCATCCTCTATTTATAGTTTCCACCAGCCCACTAATAGGCCTTCCCAAATTAGCCCATTGTGGCTTTCAAAAACCTAAATAGCCAACTGTAAAGCATTAAAACAGTGGTTCCTTCCAAACCGCTGAACCAAATCTTTAATGTTACCACTCTATGGAAAGATAATCATCATTTCCTTTCCAATGGCATAGGTCCCACCACCTGATTCGATCTGAGTCAAAAGTTATGCCCTGTACAAGACTGACAGGGGGAAAATGGTCACAAATAGAATTGGTTAAAATTATGGACATGTCTCACATCCCCATAAGCAACATATTAAGATATGAGAATGATCCAAGCCTCAGGGAATAAAATAAAAATATTTTATGATCTTCCAATACATAATATGCGGGCTGTTACATACAATATATCTCAAAATCTGAATATTTGAATATATCAAGTTTCACTACATACCTCATCAGATTCTATCAAAATCATATAATAGAAGAATAGTAATATGCTAGCCTGCAGCTAATCATCACACAACAACATCGTCACCAAACCTGTCATTTGCTACCGAGTCTACTCAACTACATCGTTGATGAGCACCCCAAGGTAATAAGAGAAGACATAAAACCTTGAGTCAGATAACAGTTTGGTGTAAGTGATAAATAACTATCAACAACTATACAGGAAAATATGATACTAGATAGTTCAAGTCTCACCTGACCAGTCCCTATAACCAAAGAATTAGCACATAACAATCACATAAAATATGCTACTCAAAGCAACATGAAGTAGGCGCTAGTCAGAATAGAATTCCTAATCCCCGCTTCTCTTCAGTATCTTATGATGATAGCTTACCTAGAGAAATATAAGAGAACGCACAAGTTGTCATAACATCCATGACAAATAATAACCTAGCTATCACCAACAAAAACCTTGAATACGTGGATATCAAATGACTGGCCGTTGCCATCCATCAAGGGCTAATGGAGAACCCTAGTTCTAGTCGGAATACCGTACATCCCATATACATTTGTCAACCCAAGATAACTAGATCACTTCTCAAGCGATCCAAGATACATAAGCTCTCAGATCCTAATAGGCATCCCTACGATACCCCTACTTCAAGTCCTCTAGAATCCTTCGAACTATCAATGATGTCTCTTCCAATCACATAAGCAATCCATAACTCCATCTTTTAACCTGAGTACCACTCGATTCAAACTATTATCTCGCAACCTCATTCCACCTTAAGCTGCCTATCACATTATCCTTCGACCACGCCCACTCAAGTCCACAATCGAAACCAACACTACTTTGACGATAACTTCCACCCCGTAGATACTATCGATGAACCAACACCTCTGGCAACCTCGTGAAGACCATTGCTCACCATGGCCAAGAACCCAGTCCCAACTCCCTCTTTAGATGCATCCATACTGGTCCTCAAACTTAGTCAGTTCATGGCTAAGTATTGCACCATCTCATTTCTTGCCTAGATCATTTCCCTCCGGTCCAGTTTCATATCCTAAAACTTCCCTGAAGCTTTCTAAGTTAGTCCATCACTTCATACTCAAGCATTTTCACTTTGATGCATTCAATTCCAATGAAACTTCAACCGTAGCCTCCCCGAATCCTCTAGTTGACTTGCATGAAATTCCAACTCCATCTGAGTTATCATGGTAGATCGGTACATGTCCAGACACTTAGATCATTCTTGGCTTAAATTTTATTCATAGCATTCTTGAAGTCCCTAGATGCCACACACCAAAAGTTAAGACAATCTTATTAATATGATGGATCGATACCCGTCTGAAGGATATGAATCGGTACCAGTCCATGTACTTAGAGAATTTTCACTGAAATTTTTTGTGCTACCTCTCGACAACCTCCAGTGCTTCTTCGTTAAGTTTCATCTAAATCCGATCATCTGAACCTCCCATTTGCTCTGCTCTTCAGCTCTAAGTCCTAAAACATGCAATTCAAAATGAACAAATCAAGCATAACATACAGTTCAAATGCAAACATATGCAATCATTCAAATATATAAAAGCATGATTCATATCACAATAATCATAGATCTAGCATAATTTGACACTAAATATATGTGGAACATGATGGATCTAATAAAATTACATGGCATGTGATAATATTAGGTTATCCTAGGACGTATAGATCAGAAATAAACATATATGGTCGAGTTTTATAATAGAATTAGCATGTGAGGTGTAAAATAATCCTAATTAACACATATTACAAGTAATAGCTATGCGACAGATTTCTGTCACTCACCAAAATCCCGATCCAATGCAAATATGATAAATTAAATCTGGAAAGCGAAGAAAATCCCCTAATTATGATGCTATATGACGAGATCCATACCTTATTTATGTAGAGCTTGACTCTAGATGTGATTTTGGATGATTTGGAGAAGAAATTGAGAAGGGTTTAGAGAATAGGTAGAATCGGAGATTCACACACCCCCAAACTAATGTCTAGAACGAGGAGAAAAACTCTAATTCCCTCCTCAAACTTTCTATTTATTGTTGTAGGTCATTAGTCTAATGGGTTCATTAATCAGCTCATTAGCTACTAAGTAATCTGCCCTGTCAAAAAGAAAACTTAAAACATCAATTTCTCCTAAACCAATGAGCCAAGTCCTTAGTGTGACCACTCTACGGAATGACCAACCACCTCTCGTTCCAATGAGACTAACTAGAGCACCTAATTCATTCCCTTGCAAAAGTTGTAGCTAAAAGAGTAAGTCACATGGGAAAAATTATCACAAATGGATTCGATAAAAATCATGACATGTCCCACATCCTCATAAACAACATATTAAAATATGAGAACGATATTGTAACATCCCGTATTTTTGACGATATAATAGTTAATTAACTTAATTATTTTAATGTAATGGTTTAGGAATTTAAATGGACTGAATTTAAATGGATTGAATTTAAATATTTTGAATATTTAAATAATATAAATAATGGAATAATACATTTAATTTTCGAAATAGTCGGAAATAGTTAAATTGGCAATATATGGGAATTGGATAATTTGATAGATAAAAATTCAGTCTAGAATTGAATTATAATAATGAATATATTATTTTACACGACAGTTGAATGTATTAATTATAATATAAATTATAATATAAATTATAATCGAGCTCGTAACGTCGCAGTTGTTCGTAATTTAACGTTTTGAACTTCAACTGAGTATGCATGATTCGTTATAAGTCGGATTTCTTCGAAATAAGAAATGTTGGAATCTAATTAACATTATTTTTCTAATGGAAGTGAAAAATCGAGATTTCGTGTTATAGACTGTAAGTTATATCCAAATCAAATTTTAAAAAAATCGATATGGAATCATTTATAAACCATAATGATATATTTAATTATAATTAAATATCAGTTTCAAATTTGGGCAAGATATTTGAGACATAGTTATAGTTTAATTTTTATAATTTTACTATAATTTTTAATTTGGAAAATAAGCAACTTTTTATTTAGATTATTTTACACCCTATATCCGCATTTCAGATATCACAGAATAAATTAACTTGTCTATTTTATTATGCTTTTGGAACCGAGACACATTACTCGACTCGACGGTATTTTCATTTCTATCGATAGTGATCTATAAATGAACGAAGTGGTATGTAACCGATACACTGAACTTAAAAAATATATATATGGCATGTATATAATTCAACGTGCATGTAAGAGAACCCTATTTACATTCCGGCATCGGAAAAGAAATGAAAAACTAAAATGGATACATCACATAAAAGAATGAAGGTATAAGTATAATATGAAATTACATTATTCTTACATAATACAAATAAATCAATTGGGCAAGGGCTTCTTTCGAAAGCTTCTATTCCTTCATAATAAAGCAACGGTACAACCCTATTTTATCACGCAGGCTACCCAAATGAATGATCACTTCTCTGCCAACCTAGCTACATTTACAGAGTACCCTACCTATACTAGAAGCATGTACGTGACGCAATTTGTCTCCTCTTCATTAATGTACAATACCCTCCCCAACATATACCCAAACTTTAAATTACCGAAATGAAGTACACATCGTTTCCTTTCCTATCAGGTTACCTTAGCTATTAAGTGTTAACAATTGTATTTAATTCAATCCCATTACCTTAGTGACCAAGTAAGCATTGGCTATAAAGACATAGTCACAGGGGACTTTTTCCTTTTCCCAATTGCTTAAACAAAATGGTTACAACAATCTTTTCTGCTTTATTTCTTCAATTTGTTTTCACGTGAGTAACAGGGATCATCTCCCCTGCTTATTATATTCTCCTGTAAGAGGATCTCAGTTTCGAAAATGATGGAATAACGTACACTAGAGATGGGATGAAATGCGGGAGCACGCACATGGCAGGATCTGTGTATAACGCATGGAACACATGGAGTTTAAGGGAGAGATAGAAAAGTTTGCTGGGGTGTAACGTGCGTGCATGAGCAGCTCACGATTTTTATACTAGGAGAAGGAGGGGAGTCAAATAGGAAGTGTATGGAACTGTGTGAACATTGGAGTTAGGGGAAAAATTACTGGGAGTTGTTTAGTTGCGTGCGAGGTCTATAGGTGGGGTTGCGTGAGTACACGGTGATGGAACTTTGGAATATACAGTGCATGGGGAGTGAAACAGCATGGAGATGGCCATGAATATTTTGGCAGTTTAAATGAGGAGCAGGCGACGTTATATTTGGGAAGAAGACCGTGGAGAGCGGGTTAATGGGTTTGTGGGTACTTTAAAGTGCAGTTATGGCATGTTGAAATGCCTGGAGATGTGCACCTTTCCATTGGAGAAGACGAGAGCAAAAGGGTATGGATCACGTGTGGGCCTTGGGCATTGTTTGATTTGAAATAGGAATTCACAAACGGGATGAGCAACAAAACAAAAAGAAAAAAGAAGATAGAAATAAAAAGTTGGGGACAGTTTCAAAAGAGCAATGGGAGGGAAAAAAATAACAGGAGGCGTTTCTTTTGTAGGGAAGAAGTATACATGGGTTTGTAAGTATGGTGGTGGGCCGAATTCAATAAGTAAGGCCTATTATTTAATTAAATATAAGTTTAACTTTTAATTAAATAACCTATTAACTTGTAAATTAAATATCTCGTTCGTACATGATCAGAACTACAAACGGTCTGATCTGTGAGGATAGTATAGTCGTGGGCTATGTACTGGAACTGGTTTGAAGAGATTTGGAACTCATCTAAATTTATGGTGGAATAAAACATCTATCTGAATCAATAATAATTTATCGTTATTTAACGATAAATGACCAAGGTGAGTAAACTCACTAACTCTGTCCAGTTTTGTAATTTTATAAATGTTATTAAAATTGATAAAAATGAATGAATGATGTGTTTGATGGTTGTTTGGACGATTTGCCAGTAAACTGGTTGAAATAATACAAATATAGTTTTACATATAAAAGTCGTTAATTTAATATTGATCATATTTATTATTATATTTAAGATTTATCTGAAACTAGTATTATTTATGTTGATTAACATCTATGAATGTAGGGAAACAGGTTGGAGGGACCCAACTGGATTCCTCAACAATTATATTATTGTTTTTCATATATTGCATTATATGATGTGACAAATAATCCGGTGTTGATTATTGTGTATTTTGGGATGTTTAAACAACATTGACTCGAAATAATTGGTATGTAAGTTCCGTAAAATATATTCAGATATATTAGAAAGAATTTGGGGTTTCAAAAAGGATAATCTATTTTAAAATAGAAATTGGATGTCGATCGGGCGAGAATTTAATAACTTGTTTTAATTATATTAACAAGTGATTTGATTTATAAATGATGTTTATAAATAATATAAAATAACTATGATTAAATAAATGGGAATTATAAATTCAAGAATGAAATAAAATGGGAAATGAAATCGTTTTTAAAGGAAAACGATGAGATTTATTTTGTTGTTCGAAATATAAATAGAGCAAATATGATCGAACGTTATTAAAGTAAATGATCAGAACTATAAAGGAAAAGGATAATCTTGATTTGTAATTCGACGATGTCGAATGTTATTAAAGTTGTATATTTTTCGAATTTATATATTATATAAATTGGAGTTGGACAAGATAATTAAGATTTGGTTTAGAACCAATAGATTATAATAGAATATGAAGTCGAGATTTAATTATAAATTTGATTTATAATTAACAAGAAGTTTACTTGGAAATAGTGTCATAAAATAAAATATGAAGTATAAATTTATAAAATAACTCGATAAATAGGAATTTAACCTGTAACGGTATTTAAAAACATAAATCAAGTTTTGATTTAGTAAAACGAGTCCAGTTCCTGTAAAGGAATATTATTAACGTTTTAAAGTGAATAACAATTTAAAAGCAAACACTTTGCAGATTAAATGGGTTATAAAAGGAAGTTGATGAATATTTGAAGTGATAAATTCAAACATGAATTTAGAAATCAAATTAACCTAAAACGGTGAGTTTATTCCAACGTTCGTAACGTTATTTGAATAGATAGTATTCAAAAGAGAGATATGTTGGAATTCGAGTCTATCGAATTTAGGAAAGTACCATTTACTTTCCGATTATAATCAAGATTTATTTATTTATCTAATTAATTATTTGTTTATTTATTTAAAGAAAAACTATATTTTGAAATTAAATATTTCAAAAGCAGAGATTATAACATTATCGTTATAATCAAAGATTTCCATAAAGAAGTGGATTCGTAAACTGAATAGAGAGTTTTGTAAACAGTTTTGTAAATAAGAAATTAAGAAATGGAGTTAAGAACATTAGAAATGGACTGAAAATTAGTTATGTTGAATAGTTGTCTGAGTATCGATCTGATATTGGTTTCGGCCTTTGGGGTTTATACTTAGGGAATTTTTCTCTTACTAGTTACGGTTAGGGACTGATGGTTGTGGAAGGTTATTGATGTGTGAATGAGAAATGGAAATGTTTTCCAAATGTAATTAGCATATATTTTCTAGATATAGAAAATAAGAAATTGTGGATATGGAATTGTTTTTCTGCGAATCATGAGAGACTAAACGGATTTAAGAAATATGGAAAATGGGAGATTAAGGAATGAATAAGTTAATGATAAATTAATTTGAAGGGGTTGAATGTTGATTAATAATTGATCGGTGTAATTTCCATTTGGAAATACGATTGTTGTTTGCATGTATGTTTCCTTTGATAGTTAAATAACCAGCTATTAAAGTTTTGACCCTTTTTCCGTTGTCAGGTTGGAGAGACCGGGGTTAGATTTATTATCTGAAAACCACTCTGCATGGGCATTAGCGTTGTGAATCAAATACGATTAAGATAGTTGAAGATAGAGTTTGTGCAAGGGCTGTTTTTGCGATTTTAGGTAGAAATTGCCTAAAATGGATTTACAGAATAGTTCCTTCAGTTTTTCCAGTCTCAGGACAACGTGTATGGATGAATGTCTGACAAAGTATATCTAGTTGATCGAGTAAGTTGATCGCTTCAAACGTGTTTACATTGGTGGTAGAGAAATTCGTTTCTCCTAGCTTTGTACCTGTGATGTTTTTGGGGAAATCAATTTGTGATTTGACGGGTATGACGATGTGGCATTCAAAGTAAATATAGATGTGATCTGTATAATAGTACATTATGACCTCAAGCCTCATCAACTGGAAAATGACAAAAATCGGGCGGGCGACATTGCTAAGTGGGTCGCACCCAATTAGGGTATATTGTCACCATCTACAGAATATTCATATTTGTTACTTCCTTCCTTCTGTATCTCCTGGGAACAGTTATGTTGGTATACCAACCGTAAGGTGATAATATATTTGGAACATTCAAGCGAAATGAATGTTCGGTCGTGTGTGGTCGAGTTACAAGATGCTCTTGTTGAACTCCAGTGTATCACTTCTAGAGTACACTAATTGGAAGGTGGTTCCATACCTTGTCATAATGAGAAATCCATCCTCCAATAAGAGCCTGTGGTTTTTTATTGTATATTATATATGTAGAGCATGAGATGAAAGCGTTCTAGTAGATTGCTATCTACTTGATTTAGACATTATTATATCAGAAAAAATTGATCTTAAGAAATATTTTGGGTTATCGTAAGGTAAAAACCATCTATGTTTAAGAGTGGATCAGTCTTATGATTGTCATTGCTTTTGAAAGGGATTTGGAAAAGTTAAACCAAGTTATTAGAGTTTACTCACACCAGTCACATGACTGACCCTGAGTTTATTTTGTTTTTGTTTTACCCTAAACTCTTGGGTGCCTAAATTTGTACGGGCAGTCAATTAGTTGGGATTTTTTAGATATACTTGGAGGAGCTCGGAGTAGGAGGCTTCAGAGTTATATATATAAGAGTTTATGTGCGCTGTGATATACATGTGATGTACCCTTATAATATGTGTAAGTATAAATATAGTTTTGTATTTCAAAGTATGCCATATAATATGTTAGCCTACTTTGTGAACTAGGCTACACAAAGTTAGAAGATCAATTATGAAGGATGTTCACTAGAAGAATTCCCACCTCAACGACCGGATCGGATCGATATTACTTGGTCAAGGCAGAACAAAGCAGAGAAGAGAAGGAAGAAGCGCAGGCTGAACCGAATCGGTTCGAGTTCGACCCGACCCGTCCCTCTGATCCTAAGCATATCCGACCCGGGCCATCATTCAGAGTGGTTACCAGCCCATCACCCCACGTTCACCCACTAACTTGATGCGCTGTCTTCACCAGAAGAGATCCGAACCCGACACTCATGGGATAAGCGCCACGTGGATCCGAACCGAAGCCATCCCAGAAGTATTTTCCACCTATAAATACACCTCCAAGGCTCATTTGAAGGGATCTTTTGGCATTTTCAGAGTTGAAACCCCTTTGAGAACCGAATTCCATCACTATTTTCATATTACAATCATCTTTTAAAAGTACATTTCAGAGAAGATTGAGTGAATCTATGCATTGTATGAGTGAAAGTGAGTGAGAAGTATTGTTGTATCTACATTCAAGTCATCAATTCAAAGAGTGGAAAGTGGATGTAGGCTATTTAACACGAACCACTATAAATTGTGTGTTTTCTTCATTTTTAATTTCGTTTCATTAGAAATTGTTACTAGTTTGGGTGTTAGAGCCGTTTTTGGATCTAACATTTTGGTGCTTTCACTGAGAAATCTTTGAATTCTTCGCTTTTTAGGATTATCGTTCTACTATTTGGACCTTCAAGTTCAAAGAAATTAATCCTCTATTTCCAACACTTTCAAGCATTTGCTGATTAGTTACTGAAGGATTGGACATTATGGCTAAAGGAAAAGGAAAAGATGTGCAAGGCGCTAGGGAGAACGATGCTAGAGAAGATCAACAAGCCATCGTATTGACGAGGTCGCGGGGACAAAGCTCTGGACAAATCCGATCCGAACCGGATGTTCCGAACCGAGCTGATCAGGAGAATCTGAACCGACCAGGAAGCGCTGGAGCTACTCAGGCCCCCCCTCCGAACCAATCCGACTCTGGCACCCTACTTCGATCCGAACCGAATGAGACTGAATCTGGTACATCTACTTGAGCACCCACCAATGCTTCGATGCCGGCCGCGACGACTGGTGATCAACCTGCTCCATCTGCACCTATCACTCACCCGTATTTTTCGCGTTTTCTTGACATGCTTGAGAGTCCTAGAAATGCGTTGGAAGCCCATAAACGTGACAGTCTTCGCATGCAAGAGAACATGATCACCATGAGTAGGGAACTCAATGAGCTCCGGAGGCAAAAGACACCTTCCCCAACACGTCGCCTTGCTGCAGACTATTCATCTTCTTCTGATGAAGGACATCCTCATGAAAGAAGGCCGCTTGAGCGACCTCAAAATCTTGATCTGTTGACCTTTGGATCTTTAGGATCCCATGAAGATGCTGCTCGTGTGTTAGGACCTGATGACCCATGCCTTAAAGAACCTATGTTGCTGCCCATGCGTGGATCCCACGTTTTACCCAGGGATCCTAATATTACTAATCCTACGCAACAACAACTTCTCCAACCCCTTCCTCCTGAGATCGACCGGGAGCATAGGGAACAGTGAAGAGCAGCTGCCGCTAGAAACAGGAGGTTATCCCCTAATCAGGAACACAGGGGTAATCCAAATATCAGACCTAGAGAACATGTGCAAACGTTAACAAATGTCGATGTATGGGCAATGGTGTGCCAAATCATGTCCGAAAGCCGACGATACACTAATGAGGACTGGGGCATTAAGCGAAGTCATACCCCCTTCACAGATGATATATTGGACTTCCAATTCCCTCGGCTGTTTAACTTGCAACAGATGGATCGGTATTCAGGGAGAACCGATCCAGGACAGCATCTGATGAGGTATGCATGATTCATGAATGCCACAGCAGCTCCAGATGCTATAAAATTCAAGGCCTTCCCGATTTATCTAGATGACGTGGCATTAATGAGGTTCACCCGACTCCCTCCATGGTCGATATCAAATTTCACAAAATTGAGTGAACGCTTTATGAACCAGTTTTGACTTCACGCTCGAAAATCTAAAAGCGTCTTAGAGTTGTCAAGGATTAAGCGGGCTCCAGGTGAATCTTTGAAATCATATTTAGACCGCTTCAACTTGGCTGTCACTGAAGTCAATGACCCTCATGAGCCCACTATTCTGATGGCCTTAATAGAAGGAGTTGACCCAGACACAGAATTCGGGGATTATCTATCCAGGAAACCACCCCCCACTAGGGAATTGTTCTACGAAAAGGCCAATATCTGCTTAAGGTGAGAAGAAGCTCATGCAAATAGGAAGAAAAAGTCTGAAGGCGCCTCGAGGGAAGGTGTCCAAAGTAATGTTGCTGTGAAGCAATCCGGTGACAGTTCGGGGAAGGTTGAGGTGAACGTCGGCAACCGGAACAGAGGTAATAACAATAGGAATGGAAACGACAATAGGAGGAGTAGGAACCGAGGGAACAATTCCAACAAAAGACCTCGATTCCAAACTTCTGGGAATTATTCGCCGTTGAATGACACATTGGAAAACATTTATTTGAATACATACAACATATTGCAATATAAAAAGCCACCACCCAGAGACTCAACTGAAAAAGAGATCGCTACGGGAAAGTTTTTTTTGTTCCATGGAACCCACGATCATTCTACCAACGAATGCCGTCATTTGAGAGATGTAGTTGAGAAATTACTGCGGGAAGGGAAGTTAGACGAGTACAGGGTTGCCCTACGGGACAGGGAGCAAGCCCCGAAACAAAACCAACCTACTTATAAACCCATAGCCCAGCAGAAAAGTAAAGGGATCGTTATCAATACCATTGTAGGTGGAGCCATAGTTTCAAAACAATGGATTAGTACGTTAATGCCGCCAAGCACTTTGAGGTAGGAGAATGGAGTAAACTCGAAGACATTACTCCAGTGAAACAACAAAAGACGATATTAGACGACGTCATATTCTGTGGTAGAGATGATACCGGAATTTAATCACCAACTGAAGATTCACTGGTAATTACCACGACCATCAGCCCCGCCTTAGTCCATAAGGTGTTGGCGGACAACAGAAGCTCAGTTAATATCCTCTTCAAGAAAGCTTTTGAACAAATGAGACTCGAAGCAAAAGATTTAAAGCCCTGCGAAGGATGGATACGGGGATTCAATGGGGCATCAACGGCTCCAATGGGCTATGTAGAATTACCAGTGACGTTAGGACAAGAAGATCGCCAGAGAGTGAGAATCCTGCCATTTGTAGTTTTGGATGTTGAGTCACCCTACAATGCATTCCTAGGCCGATCGGCCCTCGCAGAGTTTAGGGCATGTATTGCACCTCGGTGCTTACTGCTTAAATTCCCGATTGACGCAGGAGTAGGGGTTATGAGAGGTGACCAAGCCACGGAACGAGCTTGTTACATGACAAAATTGAAGATGCTAATGAAGGGGTTGAATATAGAACCTAAGGACGTATCTCCCCCTTCGAAGGAAAACTCGGCATAGCAATTAAGGGTTCCATCCCAGGAGAGTCTCCCTTAGATGTGCTCGAGGATATAGATCCCAGAGAGGATAGAGAACCCGAGGACAGAAAGGCGACTCCCAGTGAGACGGCAGTAGATATATCCATTGATGATGCAGATTCGACAAAAGTACTGAAGATCGGATCACAGCTAGATCCAATTCGAGCAAAAGAGTTAGCTGATTTTTTAAAGGCAAATTTAGATGTGTTTGCCTGGACTCACGCTGACATGTGTGGGATTTCGCCTGCTATTATGAGCCACTCTTTAAGCATCAATCCAAAACACCCGTCGGTCAACCAGAAGAGACGGATGTTAGGCCCAGAGCGGTTAGCAGCTTTGAAGGAAGAGGTAGAGAAATTGAAGGATAATGGATTCATTAAGGACTCAAAATATCCCGACTGGATATCAAATCCTATCCTGGTCAAAAAATCTAACAGGAAGTGGTGTACATGTATTGACTTCTCTGACTTGAACAAGGCTTGTCCGAAAGATAGCTTTCCTCTTCCCAGGATTGATCAACTAGTGGACTCGACGGCCGGACGCGAGCTCTTATCCTTTATGGATGCCTATTCGGGATACAATCAAATTCCCATGCACATACCAGATCAGGAGCACACAAGTTTCATCATAGACTTGGGGTTATATTATTATGTGGTAATGCCATTTGGATTAAAGAATGCAGGAGCCACATATCAATGCTTGGTCAACCGCATGTTCTATAATCAAATCCGAAAAACCATGGAAGTTTATGTGGACGACATGCTTGTGATGTCTAGACAATCTTCCGACCATACAAAAGACTTAGTCGAAATGTTCGGCATTCTCCGAAGGTATGGTATGAAGTTAAACCCCCTAAAATGTTCATTTGGGGTCGCATCCGGGAAATTCCTCGGGTTTATCGGGAGCTCTCGAGGAATCGAGATAAATCCTAGTCAGATAGCAGCAATAAGGAATATTTAAGAACCACGAAAGATTAAGGATGTTCAAAGCCTGGCCGGAAAAGTTGCTGCATTGAGCAGGTTTATCTCCAAAGTCACAGATAAGTGTGTACCTTTCTTCAATTTGATAAAACAAGGGAAACGAAATTTTGAGTGGACTCCTGATTGTGTGGAGGCTTTCTAGAATCTATTAGACTTATTAGAGAAGCCTCTGATATTGTCAAAACCCATGGGACATGAGGATTTGTTTGTCTACCTAGCGGTATCATCTCATGTCATCAGTACAGAGTTGGTACGCGAAGAAGATAAAGTCCAGAGGCCTGTATACTACGTAAGCAAGAAGCTAGCCACTGTAGAATGTAATTATTTAAAAATAAAAAAGCTTGCTTATAGCCTCCTGATTGCTTCCCGCAAACTTCGTCATTACTTTCAGGCTCACCCGATAGTTGTATACACCGACCAACCTTTAAGGCAAGTGTTGCAAAAACCCGAAGCTTCGGGGCGGTTACTTAAATGGAATATCGAGTTGAGTTAATTCGATTTGAATTTTCAACCACGGAGATCAATAAGGGGGTAGGCCTTGGCCGACTTCATAGCAGAATTCACGATTCCCGAAGAGGAAACGGTGGGTGACAAAGTGGTTACTTCGGAACAAGAGTTAGAGCTTAGTCCGTGAAGGTTATATACAGACGGGGCCAAGAATGATCGAAGGTCCGGCGCCGGAGTTGTTTTAATCACTCCTAAAGGACGATCTATTTACTACGCTTTGCGATTAGAATTTGCTGCAACCAATAATGATTCTGAGTATGAATCCCTGATTGCCGGGCTGAAGCTCGCCAAAGAACTAGGAGTGAAGACACTGGATATATGCTGTGACTCCAATATAGTTGTCTGCCAGGTACGGGTGGAGTTTGTTACCAAAGGACCTCGGCTTGTTACTTATCTTAGAAAGGTAAAGGAATTATTGGACAATTTGGAGCATTACAGCATAGCATACATTCCAAGAGCAGAGAATCAGAAAGAAGACCGGTTGGCAAAATTAGCAAGTTCTGATAACCCTGAAGCAACCGAAATGGTCCCAATAGAGATATTGGAGTCACCAAGTTTCAACCTAATGGAAGTGGAACTAGCCCTAGAAATCGAGCCAAAGAGGGAGCCATGGATGACACCAATCAAGAACTTCCTCAAGAGCGGAATTCTCCCTTTGAAGAAAAGCGAAAGACGAGCTGTAACACGTAAGGCTGCAAGATACGTGCTACAGGACGACGTCCTTTATCGCCAAGGGTTTTCCATGCCCTTACTACGATGTATCGCACACGACGACATCAAACATGTACTGCAGGACGTACATGAAGGTGAGGGTGGAGATCACACTGGGGGCCAAACCCTAGCAAGGAAGGTATTGCGGTACAGATATTTTTGCCTACCGTGAATAAAGACGCGGCTGACTACTCACGACGCTGCGATAAATTCGCCAAAGTTCCCAAAGCACCTCCAACCCAACTTAAGTCAATGGTAAGCCCATGGCCGTTTGCCATGTGGGGAATCAATATTATTGGAGTGTTACCTATCGCCAAAGGAGGGGCAAAGTATGCGATCGTCGCCGTGGATTATTTTACGAAGTGGGTGGAAGCCGAACCCTTAACTACGATCACGGCAAGGAAGGTGATAAGTTTTGTGGTCAAAAACATTATCTGCCGATTTGGGATACCGAAGACCATTATAACTGATAATGGGACATAGTTTGACAGCGTCGAATTTAGAAACTTTTGTCAGAAATAAAAGATCCATAAGAGGTATACCACTGTAGCTCACCCACAAACAAATGGGCAAGTTGAGGCAATAAACAAAGTTATTAAATCCATTCTTAAGAAGCGGTTAGAACGAGCCAAAGCCAAGTTGGTGGATGAGCTGCCACTAGCTTTGTGGGCCTACAGGACAACCTTTAAGACGACAACTGGCCATACTCCCTTTTCACTCTCCTTCGGATCAGAGGCAGTAATCCCGGTGGAGCTCGAAGTCCCCTCTCATAGGGTGATGTACTATGACCCAATGATGAATAGATCACTCCTCCTTGAGTCTCTCTACATGGTTGAAGAAAAAAGGGACGAAGTTGACCTGCGTGCCTTAAGACATCGACACCAAGTAGCACGTTATTATGACCGAAAAGTTCGCTTCAGGACTTTCGAACCAGGGGACTTAGTGTTAAAACGAATCTTCCCGCCTTCAAACCAGTTGGGTCCAAAGTGGGAAGGACCATATGCCATCCAACGGAAGCTTGATACAGGAGCCTTCAAGCTAACGACCGTGGATGGCGAGGAGATTCCCAGAGCCTGGAATGCTCAGCACTTGCAGCAATATCTGGGGTAAATATGCAATCTTTTCCATTTGTTTTTATAAACTATGTAAAAAGGCACGACTTGCCTCAAAAAGATTGTTTATATGAATAAAGGATTATAAAGTGGATGTAGGCTACGACTTAGCTGAACCACTATAAAAATATCGTGTTTCATTTACTTTCCTGCATTATTCCTATCTTCAACGATTATTCTATCATGACTATGAAACACAAAACATTAAATTAGATTTCAAAAATTGGAGATAATCTATGTGCAGGAGAGAATGAAATGACTGTTTGCATAATAGGATAGAAGGAATGGGAAGACGACATTCCTAACTCTAACTCTTATAAATCGAGAGGGAGTATAAAGGACGGGAAGACGACGTCCCGTGAGGCGTGAAGGTGCACCCCGATAAGAGACCGCCTCAATAATACTCTAACCTGATTATGAGACAGGAGAGTATAAAGATGCCAGAAGAATAAGCATCAACGACAAAAGAAATTTAGCCCCGCCAGAGAGTCGGGGGCAACTGTGATACGATTTGCTTTGTCATGACTTTATTGTATAACTGTGATAAGATATGCTATTTATCTGCATTTTTAATTAAATAATAAATTCACAAATATTTGACATTGCAAGGAACAAACTACTTTATTCATAAATACGTGAGTTTATACAGAAAGACTAAGCAAAAGATGTGAGGGCCGCACCCACTACAACAATAACGGACTAGTGAAATATCAAAACAAAAGGCATAATGCGTTTTCATTTGGACTTCGGAGTAGACTTTGCCTTCTTAGCATCCTTGAGCTTTTCCATCTCTTCTTTCCCAGTCTCAGTGAAAATACGCTTCAGTTTCTTTTTCCCCGGAACAGTGACTTGGGGATCAATAAAAGATTTTTTAGCAAGTTCCTCAGTGATCGATCTAGTTGAAAGTTTAACGACTAACCTTGACCCAGGATGTACTATTGCAAGAGGTTTAAGATTTTCAGGATTTGCCTCCTCAACTTTCAATTGCATGCGTTTATCTTGCTTGGCCATCATCTTGGCCAAAGTCAGATCATCAACATTTCTTGTATCCTCAGTTATAGTAACATCGGGGTCTTCATCATGCCCATCATTACCACTGTCATATTTCAAAGCAGCTATTATTTCATCATCATGAGGAGTTTCGTCGTTAGGTGGTGCGGGAAATTTGTCAACAACCTCCTTTCTCGTGACCTCGTCATCTTTCCCAGGTTCTGTAGTAGCGATCTTATCTTGTTTCTCCCGGGTCTCTTCAGTAGACCTTTTACCCGGAGAGGTCCTTTGCGAATCATCAGCCTTTTCAACTGGCTTAGTACCTGCAGAGCGAGAAGCAAATGTTATTAATTCAGGAGAAAACATGGGGTCTTCAATAGTCTGTCCGATAATATGACCAAAGGTTGAGATAGCTTTGATGAATTGAGGCGAAAAGGTAGAAATACCTTCAGCAGACTTCTCGATTTGAGCCATAGTAACATCGGAGGTAGACTCGGTTATAGGAGACAAAAGAGAAGCCTCAGGAATTCCTGGCTTTTCTGGGTTGTATCCCTCTACTCCAGTGATCTCAGTTGTAGCAGAAGAGGAGCCGACTCCGATGATATTTTTTGCTTTGGCTTGACGCTTCTCTTCCTCCATGGTAGCAGTGATAAGTCTATGCCCTTCGGCCAAGTGCAATGGTTCCTCACCTCTAAAGAATATCTCTATAAGCTTATTTTCGTTAATCGAATCTACTCCAAGTTCTGCTTTCTCCCACTTGACCAGCTGGTCGCATGCATACACAAAGGGAGTGTGATAGTCCTTCAGTCAGGCAAGGTTTCGGTGACGAATCACTTGAGCAAAAAATCCGACCATGGTTTCACCACTCTCGTCAATCTCTCTTTGAGCATCTTTCAGCTGTTCGTTGACCTACTCAACTTGCTGCAAAGCAGTATTTACATTTCCTTCAGCAAGAGCCGCCCTCGTTTCAGCTTCCAATAACTTAGTCTCAAGCTCTGCATTCTTTTTGGCTAAATTTGCCTTCTCTTGAGCAAGACGAACATTCTCAGATTTTGCATCCTCGGCCTGCTTCTTTAAATCTATTCGCTCCTGACTATGGGATTCAAACTCGGAATGATAACACCTTTGTAATTCCTCGAGCTGCCTCTTATAGTTACCTGCATCGCGTTGTACAAGAGCAAGCTTAGCTTGGGCATCCTCTAGATCTTTCTCAGAGTTTTCAATGGCCCTTGCATCATACTTAGCAACATCGACCATGGATTTTATGTCTGCCATCAGATCACTAATGATTTTTGAAAGAGTCTTGGCATACTTCTTCATCTCTTTATATTGTTCATCCACGAAATCTATAGTAGCCTTGACATCATTGGCCCAATCAGATTTTACCGGTTGGAGTTTTGGGACAAAGTGCATGTGCCTGAAATGGTGTTTGGGAAATTGTTGCCTCAGAACTTCTAGTCTAGCCTGGTTCTCGTCATTGAGAATGACCGGTCTTGTTGTAGTTGTGCCAATAGTGCGACGAGATAGCTACGTGGTGGGTCGTTTCTTCCCTGCATCTTTCCCCAATTCAGGTTGTTTCCCTTTGGGATCAGAAACCCTTTGCAAACTATCATCTTGAGGAAATGTGCCCTTAGATGGAACAGGAGGCTTGCTACTGTGCTTGTCTTTCTCATGATCTGAAGGATGAATCTTGTTTTTCTTTGAGCCTCTATTATGTGGGGATCGAGAATGGGAGGGTCGATAAGACTTTGGAAGTCGATCCCTCCTGTCGTCTCTACCCCTACTCTCAAACCAATCGTGCTTAACGTCGGGACATATTGGGGGCATGCTCGAACGAACATCTCGCATATGATATCTTTGTCTCCCCATTTGTCCTGCAAAAAAGAAATGAAAGAATATTAAGATCAATATTAGCATAAAGCTCAAGTGTTGTGACGTGTAGTGCTAGAGTGTCATGTGTATCCTAAGTGATGCTCCCCCCCCCCCCAAACAGACAAGAGCCCGGATTGATAGTCTCCCCGGCCTTTACAGGAGTGATCTCTTCCTCAGAAGTAAAAGTGAGAGGATTTGTTGGGAAATCCTCTGAAGAATAAAAAGTTTGGGGCATGGGAAGATCCCCCAAGCCCCGAAATGTAGAATCATCGGCTATGGGAGTGTATCCTAGAGGAATAACTGACGGCAACCCCTTTGGAGAAATTGGCCCCTCAGGAGTGGCCGCATCATCGGGAGTAATATATTTGTCCCTGTCAGTTGCAGGTATATTCGCTAGTATATCATCTCCAGTTGCAGAAGATGAAGGAGAAGGAATATTTTGAGGCACCGGAGGACCCTTCGGGCTACCTCCATGCCCCGGTGAGGCCTCAATTGGCCCTTCAACAGGAGGTATATACACATAAGGTCCCTCGCCATGCCCTATGCTACGAGTTATAGCAACAAGACGATGCCTATGAAGATAGTCATCCAACGAACACTCTTTGATGGTCAAGAATTTCTGGTCACCGTTGAGTAGCCGATTCAAGCGATCGAATTGTATTGGCTGCTTTTCAAGCGGCGGATTATGAACTGTAAGAAAAGACACGCGGTGTTAGTATGTTTTCGAGGTCTGAAATTTAAAACATTGATGTACTAACTTGACTTGAGCCACCTTCTGGCACACCCCAGCTACTGTCTAATGTAAAACCATTCAGGCTTTCGATCCCTAGCATTGCTACTAAACGGAACGGTGATAATCTTTCTTTTTGGCATAGATTCGAAATATACAAAGGACGAAGTGTCATTGTTTCGATGTTTGAAGTTATAAAAGAAATGAACATATTCAAAAGTCAATTGAAACACCCCACATCCGTTAAGGTCACTCACAAAGGGAATGCCTTAACTTCAATGGAGCATTATGGGTACTGGAACAGAAATATTACAAGACAAACATATATAAAACAACGGAAGGTAAAGTAGAAGCACATCAAATCATTTATTAAATATAATTGTTTACAATAAAATCCCATCAACTTCCAAATACCCAATTACATAGCTAAAATATCTGTCTTGCTCAAAAACAAAGAAGCATGAAAATAAATTGTAGTATTCCTCAATAAAGCAGTAAAGCAAGCCATAGCCAAGAGAAATCCAAGCCGTTCATGAAAGAGCCTTGGAGCTTGGTAAGATCTGAACTAAGCTGTATTACCACCCTGCGAACCAGGGGGGGGGGAAGAATGGAAGAAAAAGAGTCTAAACAAAACGGGTCAGTCATAAAGACTGAGTAAGTCCTAGTGACTTTCAGCATAAAAACAGGTAAAGATAACATGGCATGAATAAACTGAAAGTAAACACAAGCATGATTACAAGATAAGCTACAGCCACGATAACTAAGAATAATATCCCATAATTCCTATCAAGAGTAGCATCACGAGGTTCCTACCAAGTATCACATCGCAAGGTTTCTATCAAGTATAACATCGCAAGACTTCTAAGTTTCATCATTAAAATATTTCGGTGATATCCATTTGCCCTGCACCACCCGTACTAGTATCCCAACCCGTGCCATGCGTTGACTATAAAATGATCCCTTGCCTAATGTCATGAATTGACCCATTACTTGGTATCACGAAACGATCTATTAATCGATCGGCTCCCTACAAGTCCTAGATCGTTCATGTGTCTGTGTCATACGGCCCTATCACGAATGTAGTTACCTGTGCTAGGTCCACCATAAGGTGTATCAAGCCCTAGGGTGCCAACCACCTACGTGAATCAATCACGCACAGTGTAAACCTACTGGTGCCTAATGCTTGCTTTTTCAACTCCGGACTACGTGCACAACCATAGTCCGCCTGAACCTACAATGGCGCACCAACTCAGTCGTCATTCTAGTCGCTTACAATCAGCCCAGTAATCATGCCCCACCCTGCCTAGTTCCAGGGTATCGTGATACATCTAGCGGGTTACTGCTGAAAAGGACCGCGTACCTAGGGTTTCCGTTCAGTAGGTTAAGTGTTGTCATTTAAATTCGAGACTTAACCCCATCATTCTAGCATGTCAAGTTGGCTAAGTGTTCTCGTTCAAGTTCATGACTTAGCCCTACGAATCATCTGTTAAGTTGGTTAAGTATATTCAAGCAGTTCATGACTTAACCCTATCAAATCATCGTGTCAAATTGGTTAAGTATATTCAAGCGGTTCATGACTTAACCCTATCAAATCATCGTGTCAAATTGGTTAAGTATATTCAAGCGGTTCATGACTTAACCCTATCAAATCATCGTGTCAAATTGGTTAAGTATATTCAAGCGGTTAATGACTTAACCCTATCAAATCATCGTTTAAAATTGGTTAAGTATACTCAAGCAGTTCATGACTTAACCCTATCAAATCATCGTGTCAAATTGGTTAAGTATATTCAAGCGGTTCATGACTTAACCCTATCACACATCAGGTTATATTGGTTGGGTGTTATCAACCCATTCAAGTTAAACCAACCCATTTAACTTAACCATCCCATTCGTCAGATTGCATTGGTTAAGTATTTCAAGTAATTCATGGCTTAACCCGCCCACGTATCATGCTAAGTTGGTTAAGTATTATCTATATGTTCAAGTTGACTTAACCCTGCCACGTGTCATGTTATATTGGTTAAGTGTCATTAGTCTAGTCATATTACTTAACCCACCCATTGGTCTGATTAACAGTTATGTTAGCCCACATTTATATGTTTTACATGTTCTTAACTCATGCCGATTAGGTCCACAATTACATGTCAAATTTCCATGTCATCCCACCTAACCCTCTAACCATACCCACGTCTTACTATGGTTAGTATTCCTAAATTCAATCATTATGACGAACGAATCATGACCTCTCACATTAGACCGTGCACTTTGTGGCCACTGGATTCGCCGGGCGGTTCCGGGCAGATTTACACCACAAACTGAGTCTAACCTCGTGTCATAAATCGTTACGCTTACAATTCGACCTTTGACCTCTCACATTAGACTGACACTTTGTGGCTACTGGATTTGCCGGGCGGTTCCGGGCAGATTTACACCACAAACTGATTCTAACCTCGTGTCAAAGGTTCATTAATGGTCGTATTCCCCCCAAAACCCCAATATCAGTTCATGTGTTTAAAATGTAGAAATGTTCGTGTTCGTGTTCAAGTCAATTATCCAATACACAGTCATTTTCATTTTTCAAATTCCCAACTTTACATATTAATAAACATATGCCCAAGTTCCAAAATTACATGCCAATTTATATATATGTATATATATATATATATCCAATTCAAGTCAGTTTACATACGTCCAATTCTTGCCTATTTACACATATGCCATGTTTATGCCATTTTACCATATCAAGTTCTAGCCAAAATAACATGTATCAAGTTTCATACCCAATAAACCCAAATCATGATTCATGATGTAGTTATCCCAAACTATAATCTTTTTATTACAATACATGTCAGTTGCCCAAGTTCATAATACATGTTTATGCCAATTATCAAATTTACAATTGCTTTCATGTTCAAATTCCCAATTCTACATATGCCTAATTAACATAAGCCCAAATCTTTTGATTTAAACTTACATAGTCCCAAACTCGTGATTTAATTTACATGCCAATTCATGTATGCCTACTTCATGCCAAATTATTTATGCCAATGCCCAAACTTGCAATTTCAATTATATTGACAATACCCAAATATCCAATTTCATGTTAATGGTAGTAATACCCAAATATCCAATTTTTATGTTATGCCACCAATTCCACCAAACACATATATTCCACTAGGCAATATTCCAATATTTCCCCCGTATACCATCGCACGTATATCATAGTTTAGGCCTAGGTCCGAAATTGACCTAGGTTCATCAAAAGAAAATAAATAGGGGAAGGTAGAATTTTGTATAAAAATAAGATCAGAGAGAAAAACATCATCACATGCATGAAGATTACAACTTGGTAATAATATCAATATGAATCAAGAAAACTGATTTACAACAGGCTGAATAGATCATAAACTAGACATGGGAATAAAGATAGACAAGTCTCAAAACTCAAGATCCAAGAAGCAACAGAAATAGATCGATAAACATACTTAAATCCAATTTCACTTCATCACATGCCCATATTATATTTAAATATTTTAATCTGAAAATAACTAGAACTTACAGAGCATGGCTAATGAATTAAGAACTGAATTTGTTGTAGAATGTTGCAGTGACGTTGTTGATTTATTGTCTTGAATCATTGTAGAAGCCTTGTTCTTTGAATTGATTTGAGTTTGAATGTTTGTACTTTGATTTGGAGACGGCGGCCATGGTTCAAGAGGTATTTTAGCAGCATAATGGTGTAAGAATGATTTGATATGAATTAGGTTAGGTCTAAGGGTGTTTTTATAGGTGTAGAAACTAGTTTAGGCCCTTAGATTAACCCTAGAATCAATCCGGACCATCAAAACATGTCTCAGGCTTCAAAAATGAGTTCTGGGTCAAAACCGGACGACCAGGTCAACCTGTAAGGGGGGAAGGTCGACCATATGGTCGACTTGGGGGGTAGGTCGACCCTAGGGTCGACCACATGGTCGACCTGGTCCCTAGGTCGACCCCCAGGTCGACCCCCAGGTCGACCTGCCTGGTCCTGTGCTGCCTAAAATCTGCTGAATCTTCTACAGGCCATAACTTCTTCATCCAGACTCCGATTTTCGAAAACTCGGACTCTATTTCATGTAAAATTTCGAGACGAACGCAATGGCGTAACCCATTTCCCTTGATTCTTAAATTAAAATTTAATTCTGCATTGATTTATGGTTTTAACATGTTATAAAAATTCGGGTTGTTACATTCTCCCCTCCTTAAAGGATTTCGTCCCCGAAATCTTCAAGTTAAGAAGAATGCATCCTATCATCCAATCAACCATCTACTCAACCATCATTCACAAGCAACCATTGTCCTTAAAAGATTTCTAATGCTGTATGAACATATGCAAGAAGTGTGTGTATATGTTCCTTGTCTAATGCAAATGATCAGGCCTGATAGATCTTTTTAAATACAAAATATGTTTAGTGCCATGAATCCAACATGTATGCAAATAGTCCTAGTCATATAAACACTATATGCGTGCACAAACATCCATCCATATGCAACATCCACCTGATAAAACATTCAATTCCATCCATAAACAAGTATAAACACTCATGCATATGCAATATGAAAATGTGACTGAGCCGATCTAGTGCCTAATGTTTGTTCATGCATCCACGAGCAACAACTAGCAACCACTTGCAACCATCAACCATAACATGTCTCAAACACATGTTTACATCCATTAGTTCATACCTAAAGGTATAGCCGAATGATAGAAGCAAGTAAAGAAAAACTCTGTACCCTAAACACCAGCCCAAAACCAATATATATGATTCTAGGAAACCAAGCATGATAAACTCCTTTTAGGTCACAAGAAATCCATTCCTAAAACCAACCCATATCCTATAAAGCCCAAAGAGTTTAGTCAACCCAACGGACACCCTCAAACCCCAACGTATATCACAATCAGATGAGTCGTACTCCTTATGGGGTTTGCAACATAAATAAGATTGAGAATAGGACCGAGAGGATATACATAAAAGATAACATGCAAGTAAGCTCTACAGGAAAAGAGGGATCAAGGATATACTCTTAAAAAGAGATATAATGTGCGTATCGAGCCTTCAATCTTCTAAGCCGCATTTCCTTGAGCTTAATTCCATTGTGCTTTGGCCGTTTTTAACTTCACAATTTCGTAGCTTCTTAATTCTTGTTTCCAAAATATGAGTTGGAACTCATTTCACTGTTGTCTCTCGTCCCATTTTCCCTTATCCTCCTTCTAGTATACTCGGCTCAAACATAACTGCGTACTCATGGTTTCATGCAAGCTCTCCAAAATTCACTAGTGAATCCTAGATCTCGTTTATAGGGTATTCCACGCAGAAGAATTATCTCTTGTAAATGAACAGATGTCAACCATGTTGCCAAATGTACTTACTAAGGTGATTTCCTATAATTCATGCATAAGCGAAATGAACCATCCACTTTAGTGGCGAACACTACTAGGGATCAACAAATGTATCAAGAGATTCTAGGTAACTAAGCATGGCAAAATCCTAAGGGTTACAGTAGACTTCGAGGGTATTACCACGGCAAGTCAAGAGTCTAACTACCCTCTTTTCATACTCAAGAATGGCACCATTACTGGATAACCATTCCATCCCTAGAATCGACCCGTAGCCCAAAAACATAAGCATTTCTTCTAAACTCAACGCTTAGCATAGACATTCTCAAATCCAAATAAGTCATGAATAAATGAGCCGATTCCCCAACATGATTTGAGAAGAAGAAAAAATTGGGATCCTCTACTACGCTAGTACTAAGGTGTAGAGACTCAACTATCGAAGCAGAAATAAAAAGGGTGCGATGTACCATAATCAAAAAGGGTACGAACAGGATATAAAGATAAACTAGACTTTCCTACAGAAACATTGCTACCTTCTTGTTCTGAGCCTCATTCCCCTTAACCACTCTTATCCCCTCTTATATAACGTGTTAACAGGTCTCTCGAGAACTACCTCCATCGCACGACAACCCTATAAAGCTTGAAATAAGATTAGTCGCAGATGGAACTAATGTGACTACAGATGGAGGAAAGAAAGGAAAAGGGATTCAAACAAGGAAACAAAGGATAATGCTAATGGCCTTTGGGGAATAGCCTTTAAAAATAAAACTTTTCTTGAAAAATGCTTCTTTGTAAATGGTTTTGAAAATAATTTCAAAAGGTTTAAAAAATTTTGCCTGGTCTGGTAACCTTCTGCTCTGATACCAAATGTAACACCCCACATCCGTTAAGGTCACTCACAAAGGGAATGCCTTAACTTCAATGGAGCATTATGGGTACTGGAACAGAAATATTACAAGACAGACATATATAAAACAGCGGAAGGTAAAGTAGAAGTACTTCAAATCATTTATTAAATATAATTGTTTACAATAAAATCCCATCAACTTCCAAATATCCAATTACATTGCTAAAATATCTGTCTTGCTCAAAAACAAAGAAGCATGAAAATAAATTGTAGTATTCCCCAATAAAGCAGTAAAGCAAGCCATAGCCAAGAGAAATCCAAGCCGTTCGTGAAAGAGCCTTGGAGCTTGGTAAGATCCGAACTAAGCTGTATTCCCACCCTGCAAACCTGGGGGGGAAGAACGGAAGAAAAAGAGGCGAAACAAAACGGGTCAGTCATAAAGACTGAGTAAGTCCTAGTGACTTTCAGCATAAAAACAGGTAAAGATAACATGGCATGAATAAACTGAAAGTAAACATAAGCATGATGACAAGATAAGCTACAGGCACGATAACTAAGAATAACATCCCATAATTCCTATCAAGAGTAGCATCATGAGGTTCCTACCAAGTATCACATCGCAAGGTTTCTATCAAGTATAACATCGCAAGACTTCTAAGTTTCATCTCTAAAATATTTCAGTGATATCCATTTGCCCTGCACCACACGTACTAGTATCCCAACTCGTGCCATGCGTTGACTATAAAATGATCCCTTGCCCAATGTCAAAAAATGACCCATTACTTGGTCTCACGAAACGATCTATTAATCGATCGGCTCCCTACAAGTCCTAGCTCGTTCATGTGTCTGTGTCATATGGCCCTATCACGAATGTAGTTACCTATGCTAGGTCCACCATAGGGTGTATCAAGCCCTAGGGTGCCAACCACCGACATGAATCAAGCACGCACAGTGTAAACCTACTGGTGCCCAATGCCTGCTTTTTCAACTCCGCACTACGTGCACGACCATAGTCCGCATGAACCTACAATGGCGCACCAACTCAACCGTCGTTCTGGTCGCTTACAATCAGCCCAGTAATCATGCCCCACCCTGCCTAGTTCCAGGGTACCGTGATACATCTAGTGGGTTACTGCTGAAAAGGACCGCGTAACTAGGGTTTCCGTCCAGTAGGTTAAGTGTTGTCATTTAAATTCGAGACTTAACCCCATCAGTCTAGCATGTCAAGTTGGTTAAGTGTTGTCATTCAAGTTCGTGACTTAACCCGCCTACGTGTCATGTCAAATTGGCTAAGTGTTCTCGTTCAAGTTCATGACTTAGCCCTACGAATCATCTGTCAAGTTGGTTAAGTATATTCAAGAAGTTCAAGACTTAACCCTATCAAATCATCGTGTCAAATTGGTTAAGTATATTCAAGCGGTTCATGACTTAACCCTATCAAATCATCGTGTCAAATTGGTTAAGTATATTCAAGCGGTTCATGACTTAACCCTATCAAATCATCGTGTCAAATTGGTTAAGTATATTCAAGCGGTTCATGAATTAACCCTATCAAATCTTCGTGTCAAATTGGTTAAGTATACTCAAGCGGTTCATGACTTAACCCTATCAAATCATCGTGTCAAATTGGTTAAGTATATTCAAGCGGTTCATGACTTAACCCTATCACACATCAGGTTATATTGGTTGGGTGTTATCAACCCATTCAAGTTAAACCAACCCATTTAACTTAACCCTCCCATTCATCAGATTGCATTGGTTAAGTATTTCAAGTAATTCATGGCTTAACCCGCCCACGTATCACGCTAAGTTGGTTAAGTATTATCTATATGTTCAAGTTGACTTAACCCTGCCACGTGTCATGTTATATTGGTTAAGTGTCATTAGTCTAGTCATATTACTTAACCCACCCATTGGTCTGATTAACAGTTATGTTGGTTAAGCCCACATTTATAAGTTTTACATGTTCTTAACTCATACCGGTTAGGTCCACATTTACATGTCAAATTTCCATGTCATCACACCTAACCCTCTAACCATACCCACGTCTTACTATGGTTAGTATTCCTTAATTCATTCATTATGACGAACGAATCATGACCTCTCACATTAGACCGTGCACTTTGTGGCCACTGGATTTGCCGGGCGGTTCCGGGCAGATTTACACCACAAACTGAGTCTAACCTCGTGTCATAAATCGTTACGCCTACAATTCGACCTTTGACCTCTCACATTAGACTGACACTTTGTGGCTACTGGATTTGCCGGGCGGTTCCGGGCAGATTTACACCACAAACTGAGTCTAACCTCGTGTCAAAGGTTCATTAATGGTCGTATTCCCCCCAAAACCCCAATATCAGTTCATGTGTTTAACATATAGACATGATCATGTTCAAGTCAATTATCCAATACACAGTCATTTTCATGTTTCAAATTCCCAACTTTACATATTAATAAACATATGCCCAAGTTCGAAAATTACATGCCAATTTATATATATGTATATATATATATCCAATTCAAGTCAGTTTACATACGTCCAATTTTTTCTTATTTACACGTATGCCAGGTTTATGCCATTTTACCGTATCAAGTTCTAGCCGAAATTACATGTATCAAGTTTCATACCCAATAAACCCAAATCATGATTCATGATGTAGTTATCCCAAACTATAATCTTTTTATTACAATACATGTCAGTTGCCCAAGTTCATAATACATGTTTATGCCAATTATCAAATTTACAATTGCTTTCATGTTCAAATTCCCAATTCTACATATGCCTAATTAACATAAGCCCAAATCTTTTGATTTAAACTTACATAGTCCCAAACTCGTGATTTAATTTACATGCCAATTCATGTATGCCTACTTCATGCCAAATTATTTATGCCAATGCCCAAACTTGCAATTTCAATTATATTGACAATACCCAAATATCCAATTTCATGTTAATGGTAGTAATACCCAAATATACAATTTTGATGTTATGCCACCAATTCCACCAAACACATATATTCCACTAGGCAATATTCCAATATTTCCCCCGTATACCATCGCACGTATATCGTAGTTTAGGCTTAGGTCCGAAATTGACCTAGGTTCATCAAAAGAAAATAAATAGGGGAAGGTAGAATTTTGCATAAAAATAAGATCAGAGAGAAAAACATCATCACAATCATGAAGATTACAACTTGGTAATAATATCAATATGAATCAAGAAAACTGATTTACAACAGGCTGAATAGATCATAAACTAGACATGGGAATAAAGATAGACAAGTCTCAAAACTCAAGATCCAAGAAGCAACAGAAATAGATCGATAAACATACTTAAATCCAATTTCACTTCATCACATGCCCATATTATATTTAAATATTTTAATCTGAAAATAACTAGAACTTACAGAGCATGGCTAATGAATTAAGAACTGAATTTGTTGTAGAATGTTGCAGTGACGTTGTTGATTTATTGTCTTGAATCATTGTAGAAGCCTTGTTCTTTGAATTGATTTGAGTTTGAATGTTTGTACTTTGATTTGGAGACGACGGCCATGGTTCAAGAGGTATTTTTGCAGCATAATGGTGTAAGAATGATTTGATATGAATTAGGTTAGGTCTAAGGGTGTTTTTATAGGTGTAGCAACTAGTTTAGGCCCTTAGATTAACCCTAGAATCAATCCGGACCATCAAAACACGTCTCAGGCTTCAAAAATGAGTTCTGGGTAAAAACAGGCCGACCAGGACGACCTGAAGGGGGGGGGGGGGGGGGGAGGTCGACCATATGGTCGACCTGGGGGGTAGGTCGACCCTAGGGTCGACCACATGGTCGACCTGGTCCCCAGGTCGACCCCCAGGTCGACCTGCCTGGTCCTGTGCTTCCTAAAATCTGCTGAATCTACTACAGGCCACAAATTCTTCATCCGGACTCCGATTTTCGAAAACTCGGACTCTATTTCATGTAAAATTTCGAGACAAACGCAATGGCGTAACCCTTTTCCCTTGATTCTTATTTTAAAATTTAATTCTGCATTGATTTATGGTTTTAACATGTTATAAAAATTCGGGTTGTTACATTCTCCCCTCCTCAAAGGATTTCGTCCCCGAAATCTTCAAGTTAAGAAGAATGCATCCTATCATCCAATCAACCATCTACTCAACCATCATTCACAAGCAACCATTGTCCTTAAAAGATTTCTAATGCTGTATGAACATATGCAAGAAGTGTGCGTATATGTTCCTTGTCTAATGCAAATGATCAGGCCTGATTGATCTTTTTAAATGCAAAATATGTTTAGTGCCATGAATCCAACATGTATGCAAATAGTCCTAGTCATATAAACACTATATGTGTGCACAAACATCCATCCATATGCAACATCCACATGATAACACATTCAATTCCATCCATAAACAAGTATAAACACTCATGCATATGCAATATGAAAATGTGACTAAGACGATCTAGTGCCTAATGTGTGTTCATGCATCCACGAGCAACAACTAGCAACCACTTGCAACCATCAACCATAACATGTCTCAAACACAGGTTTACATCCATTAGTTCCTACCTAAAGGTATAACCGAATGATAGAAGCAAGTAAAGAAATACTTTGTACCCTAAACACCAGCCCAAAACCAATATATATGATTCTAGGAAACCAAGCATGATAAACTCCCTTTAGGTCACAAGAAATCCCTTCCTAAAACCAACCCATATCCTATAAAGCCCAAAAAGTTTAGTCAACCCAACGGACACCCTCAAATCCCAACGTATATCACAACCAGATGAGTCATACTCCTTATGGGGTTTGCAATAGAAATAAGATTGAGAATAGGACCGAGAGGATATACATAAAAGATAGAATGCAAGTAAGCTCTACAGGAAAAGAGGGATCAAGGATATACTCTTAAAAAGAGATATAATGTGCGTATCTAGCCTTCAATCTTCTAAGTCGCATTTCCTTGAGCTTAACTCCATTGTGCTTTGGCCGTTTTTAACTTCACAATTTCGTAGCTTCTTAATTCTTGTTTCCAAAATATGAGTTGGAACTCATTTCACTGTTGTCTCTCGTCCCATTTTCCCTTATCCTCCTTCTAGTATACTCGGCTCAAACATAACTACGTACTCATGGTTTCATGCAAGCTCTCCAAAATTCACTAGTGAATCCTGGATCTCGTTTATAGGGTATTCCACGCAGAAGAATTATCTCTTGTAAATGAACAGATGTCAACCATGTTGCCAAATGTACTTACTAAGGTGATTTCCTATAATTCATGCATAAGCGAAATGAACCATCCACTTTAGTGGCGAACACTACTAGGGATCAACAAATGTATCAAGAGATTCTAGGTAACTAAGCATGGCAAAATCCTAAGGGTTACAGTAGACTTCGAGGGTATTACCACGGCAAGTCAAGAGTCTAACTACCCTCTTTTCATACTCAAGAATGGCACCATTACTGGATAACCATTCCATCCCTAGAATCGACCCGTAGCCCAAAAACATAAGCATTTCTTCTAAACTCAACGCTTAGCATAGACATTCTCAAATCCAAATAAGTCATGAATAAATGAGCCGATTCCCCAACATGATTTGAGAAGAAGAAAAAATTGGGATCCTCTACTACGCTAGTACTAAGGTGTAGAGACTCAACTATCGAAGCAGAAATAAAAAGGGTGCGATGTACCATAATCAAAAAGGGTACGAACAGGATATAAAGATAAACTAGACTTTCCTACAGAAACATTGCTACCTTCTTGTTCTGAGCCTCATTCCCCTTAACCACTCTTATCCCCTCTTATATAACGTGTTAACAGGTCTCTCGAGAACTACCTCCATCGCACGACAACCCTATAAAGCTTGAAATAAGATTAGTCGCAGATGGAACTAATGTGACTACAGATGGAGGAAAGAAAGGAAAAGGGATTCAAACAAGGAAACAAAGGATAATGCTAATGGCCTTTGGGGAATAGCCTTTAAAAATAAAACTTTTCTTGAAAAATGCTTCTTTGTAAATGGTTTTGAAAATAATTTCAAAAGGTTTAAAAAATTTTGCCTGGTCTGGTAACCTTCTGCTCTGATACCAAATGTAACACCCCACATCCGTTAAGGTCACTCACAAAGGGAATGCCTTAACTTCAATGGAGCATTATGGGTACTGGAACAGAAATATTACAAGACAGACATATATAAAACAGCGGAAGGTAAAGTAGAAGTACTTCAAATCATTTATTAAATATAATTGTTTACAATAAAATCCCATCAACTTCCAAATACCCAATTACATAGCTAAAATATCTGTCTTGCTCAAAAACAAAGAAGCATGAAAATAAATTGTAGTATTCCCCAATAAAGCAGTAAAGCAAGCCATAGCCAAGAGAAATCCAAGCCGTTCGTGAAAGAGCCTTGGAGCTTGGTAAGATCCGAACTAAGCTGTATTCCCACCCTGCGAACCTGGGGGGGGGGGGAGAACGAAAGAAAATGAGGCGAAACAAAACGGGTCAGTCATAAAGGCTGAGTAAGTCCTAGTGACTTTCAGCATAAAAAAAGGTAAAGATAACATGGCATGAATATACTGAAAGTAAACATAAGCATGATGACAAGATAAGCTACAGGCACGATAACTAAGAATAACATCCCATAATTCCTATCAAGAGTAGCATCATGAGGTTCCTACCAATTATCACGTCGCAAGGTTTCTATCAAGTATAACATCGCAAGACTTATAAGTTTCATCATTAAAATATTTCGGTGATATCCATTTTCCCTGCACCACCCGTACTAGTATCCCTACCCGTGCCATGCGTTGACTATAAAATGATCCCTTGCCCAATGTCATGAAATGACCCATTACTTGGTCTCAAGAAACGATCTATTATTCGATCGGCTCCCTACAAGTCCTAGCTCGTTCATGTGTCTGTGTCATATGGCCCTATCACGAATGTAGTTACCTGTGATAGGTCCACCATAGGGTGTATCAAGCCCTAGGGTGCCAACCACCGACACGAATCAAGCACGCACAGTGTAAACCTACTGGTGCCCAATGCCTGCTTTTTCAACTCCGCACTACGTGCACGACCATAGTCCGCCTGAACCTACAATGGCGCACCAACTCAGCCGTCGTTCTGGTCGCTTACAATCAGCCCAGTAATCGTGCCCCACCCTGCCTAGTTCTAGGGTACCGGGATACATGTAGTGGGTTACTGCTGAAAAGGACCGCGTAACTAGGGTTTCCGTCCAGTAGGTTAAGTGTTGTCATTTAAATTCGAGACTTAACCCCATGCGTCTAGCATGTCAAGTTGGTTAAGTGTTGTCATTCAAGTTCGTGACTTAACCCACCTACGTGTCATGTCAATTTGGCTAAATGTTCTCGTTCAAGTTCATGACTTAGCCCTACGAATCATCTGTCAAGTTGGTTAAGTATATTCAAGCGGTTCATGACTTAACCCTATCAAATCATCGTGTCAAATTGGTTAAGTATATTCAAGCGGTTCATGACTTAACCCTATCAAATCATCGTGTCAAATTGGTTAAGTATATTCAAGCGGTTCATGACTTAACCCTATCAAATCATCATGTCAAATCGGTTAAGTATATTCAAGCGGTTCATGACTTAACCCTATCAAATCTTCGTGTCAAATTGGTTAAGTACACTCAAGCGGTTCATGACTTAACCCTATCAAATCATCGTGTCAAATTGGTTAAGTATATTCAAGCGGTTCATGACTTAACCCTATCACACATCAGGTTATATTGGTTGGGTGTTATCAACCCATTCAAGTTAAACCAACCCATTTAACTTAACCCTCCCATTCATCAGATTGCATTGGTTAAGTATTTCAAGTAATTCATGGCTTAACCCGCCCACGTATCACGCTAAGTTGGTTAAGTATTATCTATATGTTCAAGTTGACTTAACCCTGCCACGTGTCATGTTATATTGGTTAAGTGTCATTAGTCTAGTCATATTACTTAACCCACCCATTGGTCTGATTAACAGTTATGTTGGTTAAGCCCACATTTATAAGTTTTACATGTTCTTAACTCATACCGGTTAGGTCCACATTTACATGTCAAATTTCCATGTCATCACACCTAACCCTCTAACCATACCCACGTCTTACTATGGTTAGTATTCCTTAATTCATTCATTATGACGAACGAATCATGACCTCTCACATTAGACCGTGCACTTTGTGGCCACTGGATTTGCCGTGCGGTTCCGGGCAGATTTACACCACAAACTGAGTCTAACCTCGTGTCATAAATCGTTAGGCCTACAATTCGACCTTTGACCTCTCACATTAGACTGACACTTTGTGGCTACTGGATTTGCCGGGCGGTTCCGGGCAGATTTACACCACAAACCGAGTCTAACCTCGTGTCAAAGGTTCATTAATGGTCGTATTCCCCCCAAAACCCCAATATCAGTTCATGTGTTTAACATATAGAAATGTTCATGTTCGTGTTCAAGTCAATTATCCAGTACACATTCATTTTCATGTTTCAAATTCCCAACTTTACATATTAATAAACATATGCCCAAGTTCCAAAATTACATGCCAATTTATATATATGTATATATATATATATCCAATTCAAGTCAGTTTACATACGTCCAATTTTTGCCTATTTACACGTATGCCAGGTTTATGCCATTTTACCGTATCAAGTTCTAGCCAAAATAACATGTATCAAGTTTCATACCCAATAAACACAAATCATGATTCATGATGTAGTTATCCCAAACTATAATCTTTTTAGTACAATACATGTCAGTTGCCCAAGTTCATAATACATGTTTATGCCAATTATCAAATTTACAATTGCTTTCATGTTCAAATTCCCAATTCTACATATGCATAATTAACATAAGCCCAAATCTTTTGATTTAAACTTACATAGTCCCAAACTCGTGATTTAATTTACATGCCAATTCATGTATGCCTACTTCATGCCAAATTATTTATGCCAATGCCCAAACTTGCAATTTCAATTATATTGACAATACCCAAATATCCAATTTCATGTTAATGGTAGTAATACCCAAATATCCAATTTTGATGTTATGCCACCAATTCCACCAAACACATATATTCCACTAGGCGATATTCCAATATTTCCCCCGTATACCATCGCACGTATATCGTAGTTTAGGCCTAGATCCGAAATTGACCTAGGTTCATCAAAAGAAAATAAATAGGGGAAGGTAGAATTTTGCATAAAAATAAGATCAGAGAGAAAAACATCATCACAGGCATGAAGATTACAACTTGGTAATAATATCAATATAAATCAAGAAAACTGATTTACAACAGGCTGAATAGATCATAAACTAGACATGGGAATAAAGATAGACAAGTCTCAAAACTCAAGATCCAAGAAGCAACAGAAATAGATCGATAAACATACTTAAATCCAATTTCACTTCATCACATGTCCATATTATATTTAAATATTTTAATCTGAAAATAACTAGAACTTACAGAGCATGGCTAATGAATTAAGAACTGAATTTGTTGTAGAATGTTGCAGTGACGTTGTTGATTAATTGTCTTGAATCATTGTAGAAGCCTTGTTCTTTGAATTGATTTGAGTTTGAATGTTTGTACTTTGATTTGGAGACGGCGGCCATGGTTCAAGAGGTATTTTAGCAGCATAATGGTGTAAGAATGATTTGATATGAATTAGGTTAGGTCTAAGGGTGTTTTTATAGGTGTAGCAACTAGTTTAGGCCCTTAGATTAACCCTAGAATCAATCCGGACCATCAAAACACGTCTCAGGCTTCAAAAATGAGTTCTGGGTCAAAACAGGCCGACCAGGTCGACCTGTAAGGGGGGGAGGTCGACCACTTGGTTGACCTAGGGGGTAGGTCGACCCTAGGGTCGACCACATGGTCGACCTGGTCCCCAGGTCGACCTGCCTGGTCCTGTGCTGCCTAAAATCTGCTGAATCTTCTACAGGCCATAACTTCTTCATCCGAACTCCGATTTTCAAAAACTCGGACTCTATTTCATGTAAAATTTCGTGATGAACACAATGGCATAACCCATTTCCCTTGATTATTATTTTAAAATTTAATTCTACCTTGATTTATGGTTTTAACATGTTATAAAAATTCGGGTTGTTACACAACTCTTCACCAAGAATTTCTCTATAGGCTATGTACAGGGTATATAAATAGGCGTAAGAATTGGGAAGAAGCTGCATGGGGGAAATCCTCAACTGTCTTAGGAAATCAACGATGAATGGTGGAAATGGAGGTATCGCTCCAACAAGACACATTAATATGGAAATAGCCATATATCCTTCTAGTGGATTATGGGGACGATCTGTTTTTGAGGGTAAAAGGGTATCTCCTTGAAGAATCCCATGCTTGAGGCGTATCCGTATTAGTCTGTTGTTATCAATTATCGACTCAACTAAATCTTTAGGCAATTCCAGGATAACTACATCCTTGAATTCGTCGGGAGCACGGTTATCTCCTATCCCTCCTCCTCTTCTTCACCGAGAGAGATATCACCCCCAGAAGACGCTTCACTGTTATGAACTTCCATCTCGTAGTCGGGACCTTCACTATTCCATCCTGAGTCTGAGGTGGAAGATACATCCTCGACAAATGGATTATCAGATGACCTTGCAACATCTCTCCTTTTCGCCAATCTAGACGAGCGTCTTTCTGCCATGATCACTAAGCTATTGAAGAAAAAAGAATGGAAGTTAGAGTAAAGTTGCACATATCCCCCCGTGCATGTGTGCGAACTAAAGTGTACAAAGTGTGTGCAAGAGATTCAAAGTAAGCACATAAATGTGCAATGCAAAAGTTTGACGAAGCAGTAATGTGTTAAGGATAATCTTGGAATTTCAGTCATGATCATAAGGCTCTATCCTAACTGTCCATAAAGTCGTAGACCACGACCAACATTGATTAATTTAGTTGAGTCACTTTTAACAAAGTCGCTTCGGATCGGTTCGTTAGCCCTGGGTGTTATGGGATCGGTTCGAGTGCACAAGTCATCAACAGGTAATTTTGAATGGTTCACTGGAACGGATCGAATCAAATGGATTTAGAAGAAGGTAGCCATGAGTGGGCCGGTCGACACCAAACCGAACCATCCTTATGTCCTTAAGGTTATTTTTCTCATGATCATGCTCCACCTTCCGACCCGACCCGGTTGGATGATTTTATTTCTCCTCCCTCTTGTGCCTTCTGCTTCGAACCAATCCCATTTCTCTCCCACTTTTCTATCTTCTCCATTTCTTTATCAGCACCAAACCCGCCTCCTCTCCAAATCTCATCCACTTTTCATGAACTCCATCACAATGGAGTACCCACGGATCTATACGTCCAGCGCTGGCTCCAGCTTCCTCCGCAACCTTCTGAGGTGGCGAAGAGACCACCAACGTCGATGGCGAAGGAGCACTCAGCATCGCGTCGAAGTTGACACGATAATAGGCAAAATTATTCGAATCGCTCTTAAATTCTGAGTTAGAATCAGTTAAACAACGAATTAAAGCTTTACTTAAGGATTTATTTCGAAGGATTGAGGATTTTTTCTTCGTGGTTTACGAACTAGGGTTAGAATTTGTGCTGAGCGACAAGGAGGAAGGCGGAATAAGTGAAGAGGGGAGGAACATTTGGGCAAATATATACAAGGATAGGGGGCTTTTTGTTTTCTTCGTGGGCCCCCAATGCCTGACTCGACCCGTTGAGAGAAAGGCCCACATCAGTGCAGCCTTATGATTCATCGCAGTGACAACCGGATTGGATAGGATGGACATATAAAGTCTGAAGCTCAACCCAGTGCATTAGATTGATTCAGAAAAAGAATTGGCAATCTAATAAATATGCGTCATTAAGTTTACCTGGAGGAGCTACTAGAAATCAAGAAAAATTCTCAAAGTTATTTGAAGTAATGAAAGCAATGTGTGCGCTCTTTGATGTATATACAGACACCAAATGGTGCAACTTGATGAAGCAACACAACTTTACAAGCGAATGGAAGCGACTATTCAACAATTTAAATTCCAAGATCAATAGATAGACAATTTCGAAGCACACTCTATTTTCAATAGAAGCGTACTTCGAGGGGGAAAAATGTTAGCCTACTTTGTGAACTAGACTACACAAAGCTAGAAGATCAATTATGAAGGATATTCACTAGAAGAATTCCCACCTCAACGATCGGATCGGATCGGTCTACTCTATGCAGATAATAATATGTGTATCCTACATCAGAATACTAAGAGTGTTCAAATACTGGAATTGATGGTATCCATATTACGACCCTTAGATGGTAAAATGGTTATGCAAGCATAACATCCGTCATCCATCCTCACTCTCGCTCACTCAGTGAGTTGGATATACGATAACGCTCATTTTCCATAATATTCGAATCTATACTATTCAGTCAGCTAGGACATCGGTTGTACTGTCGTGTACTCCCTAAGGTAAGACCTAACTTGGTCCAGGTGAATGTCGTAAATCTTCCAACTTGAAAATAAGGAACCTGACATGGTACCAAATGGATTTCACACCCATTACCCCTTCTTCTCGAGTAACTGCTAAAACTGCGTGTATCAATACTCCCTTTGCACATCTCACCTGTAATGGAGTCTATTCCTGGAACTAATCTTATGTATCCCAACTTAAAGTCTTCTTGGTTAGGAATAATATAGACGGACAACTTTTTATCAGGCTCAGTCGATTGTCCTTAACCCTATGTAGCATTTTACACTCAATCGTCATTTTTATTCTGCATTCCAGAGCATCACCATCCATCGTTGAAGTCACTGCTCTCCATAATAGAATCACCATCATCGTGTGATGAACCATTACATTCTTGCCTCACCCTGGAACCACTAATCGAAGTGCCATCATGTCAAAACCATTATCGAATGAATTGTCATATCTTGCTCCTTGAAATAACATCATCGTTGATGTCAAATTGGCTAAATGGCCAATGGCATTAGTAATCGACATCAACCACTTTACAGTATTCGATAACGACTACTCGGATCACCCATTTAACAAAAATAGGTTAAATATAATCCAGGGAAAATGCCCAACATTCATCATAAAATTCCATCTCGTCACCAAGTCCATCCTCCGTCTTCAAATCGGTCACCAAGCTCCAATGTTACTTCATCTTCAAATCCGTTGCCGAGCTAAAATGTTTCTCCAACGTCAAATCCCACCATGCGTTCTGAAGTCCTTCGAGAATTTATCTCATTCATTTGAATCTATCACCTTTGTATGTTCAATCGATATACATCGACATGCAGATTTGACCAATAAGCACCTCAAACTTTAACAAATGAGACTTTCCTAATACAAGGTCGCCTACAAACGATGTTTCAAGCTAAACTAAGTAAATAATTCAAACATGCAAACAATAGTCACACAAATCCCCAAACTAATATAAAAGCATCCATAGTAGCAATAATAAATTAACTAGAATATATTTATGAGAATATAAGTGAAAGAAATGTCAAATAAGCTAAGTCTGACAATATAATCAAAATAACATGTAATAGCAAATGGATAAATAGCGCACAATAGCACATAAACAAGTAAAATGTGGTAATCGAGTTTAAACTACTTAAATCAACTTTTTAATCTTTTTATTTATTATTTACTAAGTTCAATCATCCTAGGAGTTATGTCTTATAATTAAAACATCAAATTTATATTGTACGAACAAACACAGTTCAGTGAGATACATTACTGTTACCTCAACCAAATAAGCCCAAACCAGTGTTGAAATGTGTAACTCACCTATACGAGTCCAACAGAAGAAACGACATTCAAATCCCACCTTATACGCAAAAGTTATAAATGATATAAGTTTGCGGATTCATTTAAATAACCAAATAACTTAAATGTAATTAGCCACTAAATCACCTTCTCTAAATCATCTTCCTCTTCTCTAATTACTTACCATGTACATGCATCCCTAAACCCAATTCAAGTGTGCACTAAATTTGAGTGATATGGAGCTATGCTCATCTATTTAGAATACCTTCTCCCTGTTGGATTACTCTTCTGAAACTCAACGCGCCTATAGCAAAATAAATCCATCCTACACCTCCTAAAAATATGGTCCTCAGCCTCCCCTCGCATTTCTCTAGGCAATGCGGGCATCAAACCACCACCGCTAAAGCACCTCTCCATCCTAGACCCAATTTCGGCCTCGTCTCCTCCTATCGTCGACCATAGCATAAGAAAAATCTATCCCTAGCCTTGTAGGAGCAATGATGATCGTCGCCAAACATGCCTAGATTTGCATAAAGGTAGAGCATCTTACTTGGAGTCCAACGGAAGTAGCGGTGCGATTTTACAAGGAGCATTGTGCAGAGAGTGATTTTTCATAAAAAGAGAGAGGGCCAACCATTTTTACATGAAGAAGAGGAATGAAGAAGTATAATAAAAGAGAGAGAGTGTGGATAAGGATAAAAAGCAATATTATATTAACATGTTCCAGTTAAATGACGTGCATTTTAATTATGCATGATCTAATGATACACCTGATCGTTTGAAACTTGATAGCATGCGAAAACTCACCACTACGATTCCCAAAATTCAAGTTTCATGTAATCCAAGAATGGGCCACGGAATTATAATTTGCTCGTACTTCGAGATGGTTTTGACCATCAAATGGCCTAAAATAAAAATATAGTGATCCATATGCTATTTATTCATGTAAAAAACAATCCGGACTCAATGAAACTGGTCTTGAATTCTAATTCGATCATTTGTGAAAAAAAATAGATTTTGATACCGTCACTCAGTTGATTAATGATCAATATTTTTAAATATTAAATCGTTAAAATATGGGTCTTTAGAAACCATAATTTATAGTAAATTCCCAACTAGTTACGTACATAATGAGCGCTATTGTCTTCTATGAACAGAGTTCAAAAGTTTAGGTGGAACGATTACATGCAGATCCACAATGTAGGCATAGAGAGGTGATCCATTGTCGATATCTCTAATGTAGACAGAGGAGCATGCCATTATGGATGTAGTTTACGCATTCTCATATCAAACAACGAAACATTCGTAGCATAGGCAATCTATTGTGGTTCATTACTGATGCATTTTCAGCGCTTTGGAAGCGAGACGGTGTAATCCTAGCTAGTAGGATACGAAAGGTACCAGGGGTAATACCTAGGACAAGGTGATCTAAGAGCATACTACTACATATATAAGCATTATTTATTAAGTTGAATCTATTGGGAGTAGATGAGTGCGGTTTACGACTAGATATGATAGCTTAGCAACCTTAATAGACCTAGTATAACAAAGATGGTAATAGAACAATATATGTAGTGTTATGTTTAAAAGTATATAATTTATCAGTCATTAGAACATTAGTTTTGACCCCCTCCTCAAAACTACCTACATGTTAGATTGAAGACAAAGGTTGTTTAGCTTAGAGACACTTAATCTAGAAAGTGTCATTACCCCACTGTGTTTTTATTTTTTATTATATTTTAAATTACTTCTTCTATGAGCTATCTACTTAAGCTTTGATATATTTATCTTTGTCTATTTATAGGATATCAAACATAGTACTCATGTTTATATGGACTTGGAATTTAGCTTTTTACTAAAAATTCGAACATGTTGGGTTGTAGGTTATTACATGGATGATATTGACATTTTGATAAAGACTAAGTTCAATAAATTTTAAAGTAATATAATAATAATGAAGAGTGTGCACAACAACAAAAAAAACTTTTCAAAACTAGAAATTTTTGTTGTAGTATGCCTATTGCAACTGGAGAACTCCAGCCTGGATATCCGCAGTCGCAATAGGTTGATTACTTTTCGCAATTTTTTCCTATTATTGCAAGAACAAGGTAGAATTTTTGCAAGACTCTTAGATAGTTGCAATAGAACCTATTGCAACGACAAAAGCCAGTTGTAAACTCGAAATAGGTATTAGAAAAGTGAGATACTATAGCTATTTTGGACACTTGCAGTAAGTCCAATGCTTGCAAATTTGTATTTAATAATTTAATAATCAAAACATATATCACCAAAAAATAACTAAATATACATTCTAAAAGGCATAGACACGATAAAACTATATTAATTGACTTCTAACAAATATTACAAAATGTTGGTTAAAATTACATTCAAAGTTCTACCGTATTAAAAAATGTAATCTATGCACATAATCTAAATGCATATCGTAGCGACTCTTCCTGAATATAGTAAAACACAAAAAGCATAAATCTAAAATGCATATACTAATCTAATGAAATGAAGTCTCTATGCTAAGCCATGGCTGTTCCAACGGCCCCTTAAATCGTGCACATCGCTGAATTTTGCCTTAGAATAAAAGGTTCAGGAAGCACAACTACATTCCTTCAGCAATTACGTTCTTTTGAAAACGCAATACCTGGCACTTTCTTTTTACCAAATTTTTGTAACTTTTTTTTAACGATCTTTAGTTTGCATATTATTACTTCTATGATGTAACTGGAAGCCAGGGCCAGTCCAAAATGTTTTAGTACCCAAAGCCAGTTTCAAATCAAGGACCTTATACAAGTGGTAATGAGATTAATAAAACTAAAGCATTAAAGAATCAAACATATTTAAGTAAGTTCAAACAATGACAAACTACCATAAGAGTAGTCAATCGTAAACTACTTTTTGGTGCATGTACATGAACGAACATAACTAAGGTTTATTGGAAAATGCGACCTTGCTTACGAAAAATGGTTAAACATGACGACTGAATAAGTAATAATAAAATAGTAAAAAACAACTTTAGTTTGATTTTTCAGACTGATCTCTAGTTTATTTTATATGATAAAAACGAACCGTTTCTTTGAAAATATGTGACAACCCGCCATACACCACTGCTGCTTAGAACTAAAAATTTGCAATGTACAAGCACCTGATTGATGTAAAGTGATCATCAAGGGAAAGAAATATAGGAAAGAAAAGAAGAAAATAGAAGGAAAGAGAAAGAACATAATATAAACACTATCACAGAACCCGTCGTATATATCACAGCACATCAGATAACATATAATAATCGAATCACATATATAGAATTGGCGAGACAATAATAACTATATAAACTAGACAATCAGAGTATATTGGCTCAACACGGTTATACATAATAGTAATAAAGTTTATACATAAGATAAATAAACTCAACTAATACACTATCTCAACAAAACACATAACACTATCAGGGATCCAAAGTGTAACACAGAGGAATAAACAATAAGGGTACAAATATAAATAGGTAGAAGGTAGCCTCCTACTAATCTACTTGGGAAGCTCTGAATAATATCTGAACCTGTCACCTGGTCGGCTCATCAGCATCGTCGCTGAACACAAAAGGTAATAAAAGGGAAATAAAAACTTAGGTTAGAAAAAATCAAGTGTGAGCGATAAACCAATCTCAAAGTAATGTAAAATTCGTAATAGTTTATATGGCGTAGAGGGTATGGAGAATCATACCTGCCCTACCCCAGTATCCACAAAGTTAGCACATAGCAGTCGGTATATGTTACACTATGATAAACATCGAGCAGATAAAGTGTGATAGATGCCTAAGCACCCAATGGCGATAAATAAGTAAATATCAACATTCATTCACTTAGTACATAAAGCATATGTCATCCAGTACTCCGGTCACCCAATTAATCAAGACATTGGTAGACCCTACCGCATGAGCTCCACCTTACTATCGTTATGCCCCTACCGCATGAGCTATAACTGGTACCCTACCTACCACACCGCATTGGCAATGGGGTTCAGGCCGATCAGTCCACATCGCATTGGCTCTGATCCATCCTTGTGCCACTCTATCTAAGGTATACCGAAGTTACGAATACCAATAACCTCTTTGGACATGTCGTCCGCAGTAGAATCCATCACTAGACTATCCATATGACTCCCATTTGAAGTCCTATCAATATAGGAACTATCTCCAATGGTCATCGTATGTCATTGGATATCATCTTGCGTTTCCTATCTTTCTTCTCTCTGATAGTCAACTCAATACGACTTAATTTTGTCTTTTCTACATCTCGGAGAAAACATTCCATTGCAGCAGCCTTACACCCTATCATGGAATCATTGTCGTTGAATTACGCACCACTAAATAGAAAAACCACACCTCATCTCAAGCTAAATCCATGGATCGAAGAGCCATCGTATCGAAATTGCTATTGAACGAACCATCATATCCTACTCTTTGAAATCGCATCGTTCTCGATGTCAAACTGGCCATATTAATAGTAATTGATATCGACCACTTCGTAGTAATTGATAACGACCACCATGACCACCTATTTAACTAAAATTAGTTAAATACACAACTAAGGAGAACACCCATCATTCAATGCAAAATCCAGCTCGTCGCTAAGTACATTCTCCGTCTTTAGGTCAACCATTAAGCTCCAACGTTGCTTTATCTTTGAATTTGTCGTCATGCTCCAAGCACGAAACCCTTTTGAACGAGATTTTCCAAATACTAGGTCGCCTATGAACGACGTTTTTAATCTAAACTAAGAAAATAATTCAACCATAAAACAAATAATCATTCAAATTCAAAAACTAGCATACGTGCATCAATAATAGCAGTAATACATCAAATAGAACATATATATAACATTCAAAGTGAAATAAGTTTCTAGATAATCTATGCCTAACAGTATAGTCAAAATAGCACGTAAACAGGTAAATAACGTATAATAGCGCTCAAACCTGTAAAATGTCACAATTAGGATAAATCTACTTAAATCACTTCCTAAAATTTTTATCTATTATTTACTAGGCCCTGTTATCCTAAATAGTATGTTTAATAATCAGAAAACAATTTAAAACGTCAAATCTATACTATATAAACAAATAAAGACCAGTGAGTCATAATATCACTCGCCTTAGCTAACTCAGTCTAAACAGGGTCTAAATTGTAGAGTTGGTCAATACGAGCCCACATGAAGAAATAACGTCTAAATCCGACCACATATGAGATAATTATAAAAGATATAAGTTATATGATTCACTAAGGTAATTAAACTTGCTTAACCATTATATTAATAAACAAATTACATCACCATCCCTTAATCCTATTTCTTCCCGAAATTAATGTCGTACGTGCATAAACCCGTCACATGCATGTGCAACTTCCCAGTGACATGGAGCATTCGTCGATGAACATCAAAACTGATCGCACTATCGGACTTCTCCTTTGAAACCTGACTCATCCACACCCCTCCATCACCTCCGGTCCCTTATAGAAAAATGCAACATCACCACGCACCTATAGGAAAATTGCAAGCAACCCAAATCACACATGACTCAAACCTCCATCGAAATGATCCAAACTTCGTCCAAAGGTGTATTTTTCTAAGCCAAGTCTAATGCAAGCCTTGAAATTGCCAGACTTCATTCAAATGCAGCAAGAATTGAAACTTTAGTTTATAGGGTGCGACGTCGATCATCTCCTTATTGCCCGAAATGGATATGAGATTGAAGATCTCGAAGATTCTTTAATTTAGGAGGTGGTATCGTGATTTTTAGTGTAGTGAATTGTGAAATTTTAATTTTTAAGTTCAATGAAAGTTGTGTCCATGGCTTGGCAATGCAAAAGTAAATTACGTAAATGAGAAGGAGAGCTTCTGGTCTGGTTTCTCAAGTTACTGTAGCTTAGAGTATCCAATAATATATTAGTTATTTAATTCTTGCATTCTCATTTCAATGCAAAGAAAAATAAATGTGTTTTTTTTCGTATGAATGAATGAGAAGTCTATTCGCTATAGAAATTGACGGCATGTATCACCACAACGATATGGTTCCGATGGTACATGTTTCATCGAAATCTGAGATAGTTTCCCAAAACGATAATTTTATGTGTATTTCGAGATAGTTCTGACCCTAAAATCTCCCGATCTAGAAATATAAAGATCCTTACACTTTTATCCATGTAACGAACTATATGAGCTTAACAGAACTAGTATCAAGTCCCGAATCGATTGTTTGCGAAAAAACACCATTTAGAACCATCAATTGAATTACTAACAATCAGTATTTAAATATCCAATCATAGAAATATGGGTTATTACATTCTCCCCCTAAAGGATTTCGTCCCCGAAATCCTCAAGGACAAAACAATACGACCCAGCACTCACGAACAAGTGACGATACAAGACAAATCGTCACTTAACGCTCTCAACAACAACCACAGAAAGTGATAACTACAAAGGAAATAGAATCGAAATTTGGCATGGAGTCAACATTCCCATTCCTAAGTACAACCACAAACAAACTCAGGATTGATGCGGCCAAGTCAAACACCTAACTTGTATAATTATTTTCCAAAGCAATAGATATTGAAAATAAAAGTGATAGCATACTGTTTGGAAGACGATTCACCATATCATCTTGTACTGAATTTCTTTCCAAATATAGCAAAATTAACGAATTTTTTTTGGCAGCGTCTCCTCTCTACGGCTCGGTCCAGAAAAATATAAAATGCCATGTAAGACCCCTCTCAACAAAAGAAAACAAAAGCCCAAAGTGGCTACGCATATTAGGGAATATAATCATCAAAGATGCACCAATGGAAAAAACTAGAACTCTACATCTACTACATACCTCTTTTCAAGAAAGCTTAGCAATTAGATGAAAATAAAAGCGAACTAGCATCCAACAAATCAATTCTTACTTCTTTATGCCTAGTCATGTACTCAACAAAGAGGATTAGACACAATAGTATAAATGGCAACGAGGGAATAAATATGTTAAATAAATTTAATTTAGTGAATATTAGGCTCACATCCCTATTTTGAAACTTAATTAGACTCACATCCCTCCTACGTTTTAAATGTAAACCTGCTCCCAATTTTTTCATATTTCCGCCTTTTTCGTTTTTTGGCCAAAAAAAGCGCTCGTGGGTTAATTTTTTTTCTTTCTAAAATCTAGAAATATTCTCGGAAGTCCACAGAAATTAAAAAAAATAGTTGCATACATGTATGCAACTATTACCAATAGTTGCATACATGTATGCAACTATTGCATAAGCTGTTTTGGCTTGAAAATCTGGACCAAAACTTGCATACATATGTGCAACTATTTTAAAGAATTGCACACATGTATGCATGTATTTGCACAAAGAAAACTTAAGTGAAATTTGGTCTGCGAATTAATGCACACTTTTATGCAAGAATTATACAATACGTGCACAGATGTATGCAAATAAATCAAACACATATGCATGACTTGAAAATATTCACAGTTGTATGTAAGAAATTTCAAATACTTGCATACCATTATACATTTTACTGCATTTTTGTTGTTTTGCTGTTTTTTTCGTTTTTGATGCCTTGTTTGATGTTTTTTTAATCTGAATTTTTTGTCAAGTGCATGTTCAATTTAAATATGAATTTACCTATTTTTTTTATATTTTTTAGTGAATTTTCGAAAAATAGGAACTAAATTTATAATAAGTTTATGACCGGATGTGAGCCTAATTTTAAAATTTAATAAGGACCTATGCCAAACTAACCCTTTAATTTATCTAACACAAGCATGTCAAGTTATGTATGGATTTTGTTTTGAATAAATAAATAATACAACAATACAGTTATCCCACATGGCTAACAATCATATAAACATAAATAGACGTGCAAACATCGATAATTAAACTTGGATGGAAAAACCAATAAAAATCATATAATATAGCATCCATACGTATCCTAGCATGCATGACACTAACCTAACTAATACGAAACATCAAATAGTAAATTTTATCTGTATATGAACTGACAACTTGGTTTCCATTTCAAAAATCAAGAATATTAATCTAGAATCTCTCGTCAATGATGCAGTATGACTCGAGCGCTATCGTAATATTCTTAATTAGTATGATAACCTATCGATGAAAACCATTGACAACTATTCTCGCATCTCTTTGGAAATCTCGAATAGTTACTAGAAAAATATTTAATCCATCCCATTTAACTATCGCCAGCTAACATCGCATTCATTTTGAAACGAATGCGTAATCAACCCTTTTTCACAATGCCGGAGACAAACAACACCTCTTCAATATAGAACCAACCACCTCGTCGAGTCTGCATACCTCACCTCGAGGCATGGAATTATAACTAATAATAAACTCAAATGACATTCAGTAAACTAATATCACTTCTGAACTAGTACATCTCCAACTTGACACACATGCACAACTATCTTTCTTGTGCACCCGTATAGGAAATTCCGTACATGTAGAAGGCCAAGAATTTCAACTGTTGTCGCTAGCAAAGGTTAAGATACCTCCCGGGAAGAGAAATCTTGATGCGACATCACTCATGACTCTAACCTCCAACTCACCATAGAAAAATCCCTCTCGATCGACTCCAAATCGTGAGTTGACTACTCTTTCTCACAAGGTTTCGGTTATCGACTAAAACACAACAACTTTCCATTCGGAATCAAACCACACTTAAATAATTCACACAACCAAGTGAGTACTATTGCCTTCTCGTTGCTTTTCGGAACAAGAGATCATCACACTCATGGGTTAACTCTAAATTCCAAACCATCCGAATCTTCTAGGGCCTATAGTGAAATTATACTCGAGACAACATGACCCGAGCACTCCACTTTCTCAATGAAAAATGAAACTCCAACAAACAGACCAATAGATGGTGTTTTCTCAACAACTAGAACACCTTCGACTCTTGACCTCTGCTTTCTTTCCATCTATAGGAAAATAAAAATAAAATCGACTACCACAAGTATAACTCCTCCAAGTGATATCTTGGAACAGATTCGAGAAATCGACAAAATATGTCAACTTGCTGGTTAGCCCGAACAACCTAACCAACTAGTCAAGATCAAAACATCCCATAAAACGCTATAGTCGACATATACTAACCAACTACTCACAATCAGTAAAATCCCCTGAGGATTCCTAACTGAAAGAACATCCATAACTAGATCGATATGCAACTCAACTCAAATTAACATGGTGGTAATCTAGTCACCTCATCAAATATGTCCAGATACTCTCAAGCTATAAGCTTAGGTAATGACTTGCTCCTAGAGAACTATCTCAGCCCGCTATCATCTAAAGATCTAAGTCTTAGCCCACTATCACTAGACCAAAGGTGACTCACTACTAAAGAGCTTGTCCTAGCCTGCTGTCACCACCAACAACCTCTCACTACCATTGATAATTTATATCTTTCTAGTAATTGAACTTTTAGACTCAAAGTTTAGGTCAGTCAAGCTCAACAATCAACAAGCAAACAATTTAGAAAACATGCAACCATGACTTGATGAATTTAAGTTTTGAAAAACCCTATATATTTCCAAGTATAGATTAACATTGTCTTAATACTGCCCCACCTCGGGGTAAAATATTAATCGCTATGGATGTTGTAGTCACCTATAGTATTAATTTCAAGCGACCAAACACGAGATGTTATAGATATGTATAATCTAATGAGCACTCAACATGGTAAGTCACAATCAAGAGAGACGAATTAATTCTCGAGTCCCAATTGTGTCCCAACCCTCGAATCGCACGATCAAAGGGAAGATGAAATCTCAACATCAAATTGAAACACGTATGGAAATTCCATTAATGGAAACATGTATCAAGTTATGATGTCGCTATTTCCCGATTCATCGAGGGATCACTCGGTGGAATGGTAACAACAGTCAACACATACATCTCCATTATTTGTCCCGACAAAGTAAGGAAAACTTCTACATTGGACATAAGCTCAAATATCATGAGTCAACTCGATCGATCCCTCTAAACCGTCATTCCCTCGGAATGAAATAATAGCCCTTTGAGTCGATCACTCAACCTAGTAACAAACTTCAGAGTGACCAAGGAGAGAAATAACCTTATTTCGATATCACATCAAACTTAATCAAACTCCCTAACACAAACATATCGTCTAAATTGGTGAACTTTCATTAATTCCTAAAAAGTAGGTACATACCTTTTTGAAGCTAATTATGAACTGATCTCAAGCGAATCAATTTTGTGAAATCGAAACGATAACGATTCTCAACAAATTCAAGCTCAACCTTGGAGTTTCATAGGAGTAAACTTCTAATTTATTCAACTCTAAGTCATCGCGGAAAACCCTTAGGAGAACCTAAACAAATCTCGACTACCACGGTGAATTCCGTTCCATGGAATGGTATGCCACATGGATACGTAAGAATCCACACAACGCAACATAGTCGACTCACTGCACTTGAGTGCCATAACTAATTAGAGACTGAAAAGGGCATCCTAGATAATGGATCGTACCATAGTTGAAAAACAAAATTGTAAATTGAGGCTAGTAGTTCTTAATTCTGCTCGATTCTCAACTCCAAAGATGGAGTAATTAGAAGTACTTCTCGTTTGATCGATCATGCAAGACAAGTGGTTAGGACGATCAATCGCTAATAGAGAAAACTATTCCTATGGCACTCATGTGCAGAACAATCAACAAAATACATATACTACTAATATATAGATTTGAAAACCAAAATATATACAAATACATACTTTTTTGCATATATTAACTTTCAAATTTAGTACTGCTTAGGTTAAACAACACAAACTAAGCTCTGATAACAAATGTGATGACCTGCCATACACTATCAGTGCTCCAAAATTAAAAATTCATGCAGTACAAGAACCCGATCGATGTAAAGTGAAAATCAAGGGAAAGAAATACATGAAAGAAAAGAAAGGAGAAAGAAAAGAAGAAAATAAAAGGGAAGAGGGGGAGAACATAATACAAGCACAATCATATAACCTATCGTATATCTCACAGTGCATCAGGTAACATATAATAATCAAATCACATATATAAAACAAGCGAGACAGTAATAACTATATAAACCAGATAATTAGACTATACAAACTCATAGAGTTATACAGAACAATAATATAGTATATACATGAGATGATACACTGTCTCACTAGAACACATAACACTGTCAAGGCTCCATAGTGTCACACGGTGAAAAAATAATAAGGATAAAAAAATAAATAAGTAAAAGGTAGCCTCCTGCTAATCCACCCATGCAGCTCGAATAATATCTAAACCTGTCACCTGGTCTACTCATTAACATCGTCGATGATCACCCAATATAATAGAAGGGAAATAAAACCTTGTGTCAGCCAAAATTTTGGTGTGAGCGATAAAAAAATCTCAAAGTACATGAAAAGTCATAATAGTATATATGATATGGAGGGTATGGAGAATCATTCCATCCCTACTCGTGCATCCACAGAGTTAGCACATAACAACTGGTATATGTTATACTATGATAAACATCAAGTAGATAAATTGTGATAGATGCCTAAGCACTCAATTGTGATAAATAAGAAAATAACCATAGGATCAGTCAACCATTCTCACATTCACTCACTCAGTGTGTAAAACATATGGCATCAAGTACTCCGGTCATCCAATCAATCAAGACATTAGTAGGCCCCACTAGATGAGCTATACCTGATTATCACTATGCCCTGTAGATGAGCTATTGCTATAACCTTACCCAATCAACAACTCATTAGCTCTGGGATCTAGGCCAATCATTCCATACCACATTGGCTCTAATCTATCCTTGTGCCACACTCTCTATGGTGTACCAAAGTCACGAATACCAAAAATCCCTTTGCACACATTCTCCATAGCAGAATCAATCATTAGACTGTCCATAAGACTCTCATCCAAAGTCGTCTCAATATGAGAACTATCCCAGATGGTCATCGTATGTTGTAGGATATAATTCTATGTTTCCCATCTCTCTTTCTCTACGTCGGTCAACTCAATATGACTTAGTGTCGTCTTTTTGCATCTTGGAGAAAGCAATCCATCGCAGCGGCCTTGCTCCCCATCTTGGAATCATCATCATCAAATGACGCATCACTGCATAGAAGCACCACATCTCGTCTTAAGCCAAATCATGCACTAATCGAAGAGATATCGTATCAAAATCACTATCAAATGATCCATTATATCCTGCTCCTCGTAATTACATCGTCGTCGATGACAAAATGGCCATAATAATAGTAACGATATCGACCACTTCGTGCTAATTGATAACGACTACCCGGATCATCTATTTAACAAAAATTGGTTAAGTACGAATCCAAGGAAAACGTCCGGCATTCCATGTGATATCCAGCTTGTCGCCAAGTCTAGCTCATCGCTAAGTCCATTCTTCGTCTTCAGGTCGACCATCAAGCTCAATGTCACTCCACCTTCGAATTTGTCACTAAGCTCTAATGTTGCTCCATCGTTGAGTCCATCCATGCGTTCTGGAGCTTCTTCGAAAGTTTATCTCATCCGTTCGAGTTTACCATCCTTGTGATCTCAACTAGTACACACCCACTAGTGTGTTTGATCAATAAGCACCAAACCCTTACAAACAAGATTTTCTAAATACTAGATCACTTACGAATGACGTTTTTAATTGAAAATAAGCAAGCAATTCAACCATGCAACCAATAATCATCCAAATTCCTAAACCAACGTACAAGGATCCATAATAGCAGTAATACATTAAATAGAATCTTTCTATAACAGTCAAAGTGAAATAATTGTCCAGATAACCTATGTCCAACAGTATAATAAAAAATAGCGCGTAAATGGGTAAATAGCCCGTAATAGCACACAAATAGGTAAAAATGTGACAACCAGGTTAAATCTAATTAAATCACTTCCCAACATTTTTATCTATTATTTACTAGGTCCAGTTATCCTAAATATTACGTTTTGTAATTTGAAAACAATTTAAAATGTCAAATCTGTACTGCACAAACAAATAAATTCCAGTGATAGATAATATCGCTCACCTTAGCCAAATCAGTCCATACCAACTTTAAAATGTAGAGCTCATCAATACTATTCCATAGGAAGAAATGATATCCAAGTCCGACCACGTATGAGAAAGTTATAAAAGATACAAATTATATGATTCACTAAGGTAGTTAAACTTGTACAACCATTATATTAGTAAACTAATTACCTCACCATTCCTTAATCCTACTTCTTCCCCAAATAATGTCGTACGCACACAAACTCATCACCCACATGTTCAACTTCCCAGTGATACCGAGCACTCTTTGACAACTTCAAAAACGATTACCCCATTGAACTTTTGCACTAAAACCTGACTCGTCCACACCCCTTCAATCACCTTCGTTCCCCTATATCAAAATGCTACATCACCATGCACGTACAGGAAAATTGCAGGCACCCAATCATGGATGACTCAAACCTCCACCGAAATTCTCTAAACTTTGCCTAAAGGTGCATTTTTCCAAGCTAAGTTCAATGCAAGTCTCCGAATCACCAAACTCCGATCGAATGCAGTAAGAATCGAAACCCTAGGTTATAGGGCGCGACGTCGATCAACACCTGGCTGCCCAAACTGAATATGAGATTGAAACTCTCAAAAGTTCATGGATTTTGGAGATGGTTTCGTGATTATTAGTGGAGTTGATTGTGAGATTTTGTTTTTCGAAGTTCAATAAATGTGGTGGCCATGGCTTGGCAATGCAACAATAAATCACACAAACGAGAAGGAGAGATTTTGGGCCAATTTCTCAAGTTACTATATCTTAGAGTATCAAATAATATTTTAATTATTTAATTCTTGTATTCTCATTTCAACTTAAAGAAAAGCAAAGCGTGTTCTGTTTTCACACGAATGACTGGTAAGTCTATTCGCTATGGAAATTAACGACGTGCATCACCACAACAATATGGTTCTGAATCCAAGACAATTGCCTAAAATGATAATTTTGCACGTGATTCAAGATGGTTTTGACCCTAAAATCTCTCTATTTTGAAACATAGAGATCCTTACACTTTTTATTCACGTAACGAATCACATGAACTCAACTAAACTAGTATCAAATCCAGATTTGATTATTTATGAAAAATCACCTTTTGGAACTATTTGTTGAATAACTAACGATCAACATTTAAATATCCAATCATCGAAATACAGGGCATTGCAAAATAAATCTTGTCTTAACAAGTATGCTTAGTTGACTTATTTCCACAAGAAGTAGCCTACGATTTATATCATTAAGAGCACCACAGGAACAAATGATTGAATGAATCGGTGAAAATAACCATACATCTCAACAAAACATATGGAGATGTTCCTAAAATTGAACTCACTCGATGTAGGACCTGTAAGTAGTACCTTAAAGAACTTGAAAGGAAGCAAGGCTGCTGGCCCATACTGTAATAACCCGAAATTTTGGTGATAATAAATTTAGTTATTTAATTAGGTTCCAAAAAGTGGAATTTTTGCAAATGATGGAATTCAACCAAGAAACTTGCAACACATGATGGAATTCTGGTCAACTTTCATGTTTGGAACTTTGCGAATGGAGTCCGTATAAAAAAGTTATGGATAAATTACAAAAATAGGTGGAAAAAATAAAATAAAATCTTTAAAATATAGTAATGTATATATTTGCCCCCTCATGCTGCCATATCGACCAGAGTGGTCGACCACTTGATTAACCGCTTGGTCGATTACAACAGGTGGAGGTTATGTTTAAATATATGTATTATATAAATAAATGGAAGAATGTTTATTAAATTAAATCTAATGGTTTAGGGTCATTTCTATGCCTATAAATAAAGGGATGTGCCCTGCTCTCTTATTCATATTTTGTTGAGGTAGTAGTGAAGCTCTTCCATTTCTGATCCTCCAATCCCTTCTAAAACACAAATTATAAACCTATATAAATCAAATTTGCAAGATTGGAGGGATTAGATTCAGATATATGAAAAAGAGATGGTTCTACGAATAGGTAATCTAAATTATTTAATTTTCTTCTTCTTTTCCTATTTCTCTTCCAGATCTACAAACCTAAACCTTTGTTTCTCAATCCCCTTTTTGAAATAACTTATATATCTGTAATATTTGGGAATTTTAGGCCTAAAAGCTGTGTCGGATTTGGATTTGACTAGCTTTCCAGTGAGTGGGAAATTATATACATTGTTTATAACTGTTGACACCAAAAATTGGCAAGAAACCTAAAGAAAGGATTATGTAGAGAATACATGAAGATAAATGAATATAAAAGCTGAAAATAGAGAAAATCACACACAAATTTATATTGGTTCGGCGTTAATGAGCCTACGTCCACTTTATAATCTCTTATATATTCTTTGAACTATCTGACATAATAGTTACAATGACAATAAAACGAGAGATTAACAACGATTTGGAAGCTAGAGTATTCAAACTTCCAAAAGTCCTTTCTTCTTAGTCCAGAAGGGGTATTTATAGGTGATACAGTGCTTGAGCTAGCTTGTACAAGAGTTGTATGATCCAAGATAATAGTGAAGCCCGACAAAGCGTTCTCTTCCCATGGAATCAGTACTTTTTGAATTTATGGTGATAGGTGGCTATTGATCCAGTTTGTTCGGATGGCTTGGAACGGGTAAAGCTGAGTATGAGCTATTCTTCAGGTGGACATTATGTTCGTAGCTAGGTGTGACCTGGCTTGACTGATTCGATCACAACAGCTTCGACTAAACTGCGTCTAGCTTCAATAATATGGCTAAGTGATGGGCCTCATCGTTCGGCTCATTTCTTGACTTCGGCTATCTACTCTGGGTATTTGAGGCACGGGCCCAAAACATTATCGAGCCTTGATGGCTAGCCAAAAGGCCCATCAACACTTTGCCCCTAAAGTATGTTGCGTTGGAGACGGGGCATACGCTGTAAACATGCGCTCTGAACAACCTTTTCCATATCAATCAAAAAATAACATAGGTCGGTTTGAGCTGTCCATTTACGAGCTTTGTAACTCGAGACTGGTCCGTTAAATGTTTTGGAAACTTAAACGGACTCAGGTAATAATGACGCCTCACTGTCATATGCCTTTTCGGCTGATCTTGGCTTGATGGTGGCTTAACAGGTCAGCTGAGTCTGATCCAGTAGTCATGTCAGTCGAATATGAATGGTCATCTTATTACATTATAAAAGGAAAACCCTCTTTGCTTTTTTTACTTTTTACTCTTTAACCGTAGAAATCGATTTATTGTTTCAGAGGAAGAAGGAGAAAGATCACCTTCGTCTTCAACCAAGATCATCTTTTTCAGGTAAGGATTGATTCTCTATCTTTTCTTTAACAAAGTTTGATGTAATTCATGTGTACGATCTCTTCTTTCTCCACCTTCTGTCGCAATTCGGGTTTCATGCAATCCATAATTGGGATCTCCAGCATCGGATCGCCGAAGTTAGCGGCGGTGCGGCTGTCTGTGGTGGTTCTGACGCCATTGTAGTAAAATCCAATGGTGTCGGAACCATTAATCCGAAATAGCATGGAGGTGGACAGGTTTCCCGCCTTTTCATAGTGTCTCGTGCATCAGGGTGCTATTAAACCCTTGGACATGTGGCAGTGTTTGAGAGGGTGGTGATAAAGGTAGTGATCTTTGTACAGTCTGACGTATGAGAACAAAAATGATTTTGTGGTTTGTCATTTATCGAGATAGCACTGTAAAGTGGAACTAACTGCTTTTGAATCAATCTCCAATTTAACTCGATAATATCTTTAATCGACAATGGTCAAGGCACGAGGCAATCTTAAGTAAGGGTCGAGTAAGGAATTTCCCCTCTCTGTCAGAGTGGACAGTACTTCTGATTCTTCAGCTAATTCAGAGTCTGATTCTGATAATAACTCCCAAGGTCGATCGACGAGTTCATTGCCTCCTCCTCAGGTTATGGTCGAGTTGAATGAAGCAATGCTAGTTCCAATAGCACACGACCAACTCCCATGTGCAAAGGATCTAATAAACCCCCCGAACGCTAATGGGACCGAAATAACTCTCAAACAGCTACGAAACCTGATCTCTAAGCATAATATTCCTTTTATAAATGTTCTTCTTCCCAAAGAAACTGATCTACCTCACATTCCCCCAGAGGGCTACATGGTACTATCTCTCCCTATGTGTAATGTTGGAGTTATCCCCCCTTTTCCATCATTTAGTGTCAACTTCTGTAACACCCCACCTCCGCCAATGCCACTCTTGCAAGCGCACCAGCTTTGGAGGGGCGTTAAACGAGGTAAACATGCATGCAGATATCACAAGACAGAACATATAAGTAAAACAGAGTAAGTAAAGCAGCGGATAAAACTAGTATTTCAAAACCATAGTCAAGTTACATCAAAGTACTGAGTCATTATTTTCCACAAAACAAAGTCTAGAAAAACATAAACTGAAAACTGGAAATAACATAAAGTAAACTATCCCCAAAGTAGAATAAGGCCATAGCATGCTCAAGTCCAAACCGTACATGAGCTATCCAGAAAAGCAGCTAAAGATCCAAGCTAGATACTAGTGTTCCCACCCTGTAAACCTGGGGGGGGGGAACGGAAGAAAAGAGGCAAAAGAAAACGGGTCAGTCAAAAAGACTGGTAAGTCCTACCTACTATTAGTATAAAAACTAGTAAAGTTAACTGGACATGTAAAACAGAGATGAAACATAGGATGATAACTGGCATGGTGAGAAGTTAACAAGATAGACCAAGTGTGGCATCGCATATACAAGGTTAGGTTGCACCAAGTGTGCACTAGTATTCCAATCCATGTCAAGTATAAACAAGAAATGATCCCTTGGCCCAAAGTTGGCCCAACATCATGAGGTGGCCTAAATCAAGGTCCAACTACTCGGTTTAGTCGATCGGCTCCCTATAAGCCTAACTCGTTGTGTATCGGTGTCATACGGCTTAATCGTGGAATTTAGTTAACTGTGCAAGGTCCACCCCAGGGTGTATCCAGCCCTAAGGTGTAAACCACAGACACAATTCAAGCACGCACAGTCTAAACCTACTGGTGCCCATGTTCAACTCCGGACTTAATGTGCACGACCATGGTCCGCCTGAACAACCGGTGCACCCTTCAGCCATCTCTTTTGGTCTCTTACAATCATTCCAGTAATCGTGCCCCACCCTAGCCTAGTCCAGGGTACCCATGATACTTCCAAGTTGGTTACTGCTGAAAAGGACCACGCAACTAGAATTTCAAGCGGGTTAAGTGTGGTTAACCCTATCCTAACCAAGTATTGAGTTGGTCAAGTGTATTCAAGCAGTTCATGACTTAACCCTATCAATACATCGGGTTTAATTGGTTAAGTATTCAAGTAATCCGTGTCTTAACCCTACCAATCCATCGTGTTTAATTGGTTAAGTATATTCAAGTAGTCCATGACTTAACCCTACCAATCCATCGTGTTTAATTGGTTAAGTATTCAAGTAGTCCATGACTTAACCCTACCAATCCATCGTTTTTAATTGGTTAAGTACATTCAAGTAGTCCATGACTTAACCCTACCAATCCATCATGTTTAATTGGTTAATTATTCAAGTAGTCCATGACTTAACCCTACCAATCCATCGTTTTTAATTGGTTAAGTACATTCAAGTAGTCCATGACTTAACCCTACCATGTGGCATTAATTAACTTAATGCACCCCAACCTCTCACATTAGACTTTGTTGTGGTTACTAGTTAAGCCGGGCGGGTCCGGGTAGCTTTACACCACAACCTAGTCTAACCTCGGGTTTTAAGTGCGATATGACCAACTACTCACATTGGGTCCTATTGTTTGTAGCCACTAGTTAAGCCGGTCGGTTCCGGGTAGATTTATGCTACAAACTCAACCCAACCTCGAGTTGGCCACTTTCATGTTTTCTACATGTCATGTCCACGTTCGTGTTTTCAAGCATAAACACATGTCAAACTTTCATGTCATGCTTTCAAGTCATGTTTTCATGTTATTCAAGTTTGCCCAACTACCCATAACGTATTCCCATCGCACGTAAATTCGCATCAACGCAAATAGATCAAAGAGGGAACATAACTATATGACAAGGTGGGCATAAGATGGCAAAGTCTATCACAAATTAAACATGGTGATATTTGAGGCCAAAAGGGGTTCAACATACTAGCATATGGCCTCAACATGTATGATAGCATAAAAGGTGACTTGGCCTTAAACATATCAAATAGCATAAGGGTGATTTGGCCACTAGCATGCATAATAGCATAAGGGTGATTTGGCCACAAGCATGCATAATAGCATAAGGGTGATTTGGCCACAAGCATGCATAATATCATTAGGGTGATTTGGTCACAAGCATACTAAGGAACATGAGGGGTTAAGGTTTGGCCACAAGTTAAACATGGTGGCATATGAGGCAAATGTGTTCATAAACTTGCATATTACATTATAAGCCTCAAAACATGCATGATATCAACTTTAGCATAATAGGTGAAACATGGCCATAAATGACATAGGATGATAGCTAGTGATTCGCATATAACATCATATGCAAGATAACATAAGGGTTATGAGAGTTTCTATGTTGCTTTATGCAACATTTCAAATCAAAGTTCATAGCTTTCCATGCACAAAGCCAAGGTGATAGCTTTACAAACATGCATAGAATAAATCTATGCATAACATGATAGAATCAAAGCTCATAGATTTCTATGCACAAAGTCAAGGTGATAGCTTTACAAACATGCATAGAATAAACCTATGCATAACATGATAGAATCAAAGCACAAATCATACTTAGGCCCAAACTCAAACTTGCAACATGTCATATTTAACTTCATAGTTAGAATCTAAGAGTAGAATAGGGCTTACAATGCTATGAAGACCTATGCAATAAAATAAGATTGAGACGAAGCCACTAGCAACTCTAAAAACCCTCAAGTGTATACAAGCTCCAAGTTGTCTTGAGAAACAAGAGGCTCCTTTGATTTGTATGAAGAAAGATCCTTGTTTTGATGAAGAAAGATGGATCTTTTACTAGCTTAGGACACTCAAATTTTCATGAAGAGGATGGAGGCCATGATATGAAGATGGAGGCCATGATCAAGAAACATTTTGGCATAGTTTAGTTGTAGGAATGATTAATGAGGGTTTAGGCTAGGTCTTAGGGTCTTTTTATAGAAGATTTGGTTAGTTTAGGCCATAGGATTAACCCTAATTCAGATCTGAGCTATCCAATCACGTCACAAGCCAACAAAACATGTCTTGAGGAACAAGTCAGGTGCACCCAGGCCAGACTGGCCGACCACCCAAGTCGATAGGGGTGTCGACTGGGCAGTCGACACAACCTGGGGTGTGTCGACTCCCAAGTCGACTTGGGGTGGCGGGAAATTTTCCCGCCTGCCCTGCCCAGCTGAATTCGAATTTCTGAATTCAAATTTAAACTTGAAATTTTTTGAAAACTTTGACGGGCCATAACTTGGTCATACGGACTCCGGTTTTCGAAAACTCGAACTCTATTTCGCGTATTTTTCCGAGACGAACGCAATGGCACAGCCCGTTTCCCTTGATTCAGATTTTATCATTTAATTATGCCTTGATTTATGTTATAACTTGTTATTCAAAATACAGGTTGTTACATCCTCCCCACCTTAAAGGATTTCGTCCCCGAAATCTTTAAGTTAGGAAGAACGTATCCTACCATCCATCATCCATCTACTCAAAACATCATCCACGAGCTGTCATTATCCTTAAAAGATTCTAAATGTTGTATGATCATATGCGAAAGGTGTGTGTATATGTACTTATCTAATGCGAAAATCAGGCGGTTACTGATTCAGTAAACCTCCTTAATGCAAAGCATGTTAGTGAAATGAGTCCATATGTATGCAAATTCCTAACATGATTCATAATCTCTATATGAGTGCACATAACATTCATCCATATGCAACATCCACGTGATAGCATAACAAGTTTCATCCATGAATAAGTATAAGCACTCATGCATATGCAATATGAAAGTGTGTGAGCCGATCTTAGTGCCTAAGGTGTATCATGCATCCACGAGTATCCACTTGCAAACACTTGCAACCACTTGCAAACATCAAGCATAACATGTTTCAAATACATGTTTCATCCAAAGGGTTTCTACCTAAGGTTCTCATGACAAGGTTAACGAGATAACAAGATAAACATGGATAGTGAAAGAAAGATATGCTGGCTAGGAAAAGAGATCGAGAATGTACCCTCAAAAAGAAATGGGTGAAGCGCGTGCATCTTCTCCTCGGTTTCCCAAGTTGCATCCTCTTCGGCTTCACTCCACTGAACCTTTACTAACTTGACTTCTCGATTCCTCAGCTTCTTGATCTCCATTCCCAAGATACGAATCAGAGCTCGCCTCTTTCTATACCTCCGTGTCTTCAAGAATACTTGGTTCAACTACCTTGGCTGACTCATGTAGGCACTTTCGGAGATGCGAGACACGAAAGACATTATGCCCTCCGGCCAGCTTCTCGGGCAATTCCACCTTATAGGCCATCTTCCCAATTCTCTCTATGATAGGGAAGGGTCCTACGAACCTTGGTGCTATCTTTCCAAGTGCTCCAAAACGAACCACGTTTCGCAAAGGAGAAACCTTCACGAAAACCATATCTCCAACTTCGAATTCCAAATCTGTCTTTCGCTTGTCAGCATAGGATTTCTGTCTGTCTTGGGCCGCTTTCATCCGTCTTCTCACCAATTCAACTTTCTCAGATGTGTCCCGTATCATGTCGGACCCAATTATAAGCTTATCCGTCGTCTCCCACCAACATGTTGGTGGTTTGCACGGCCTCCCATACAAAGCTTCGAATGGTGTCATTCCTATGCTTGCTTGGTAGCTGTTATTATAAGCAAACTCTACAAGAGGAAGGTGGTCTTCCCAAGTACCACCAAAGTGAAGAACGCATAGCCTCAATAGATCTTCTAGTACCCTATTCACCCTTTCGGTCTGACCATCTGTCTGTGGGTGATAGGCCATACTTAGATTCAATCGCGTACCCATCGCTTCTTGCAAACTACTCCAGAACTGGCTAGTGAAGATTGGGTCACGATCGCTAACTATGCTAGAAGGAACTCCATGCAATCGCACTATCTCTCGAAGATAAAAAGATGCTAGCCATGATGCGGTCCTCTTGTTCTTTACTGGAAGGAAATGGGTGCTCTTCGTAAGTCTATCAACTATGACCCATATCCCATAAAGCCAGAATAGTTTGGTCATCTTAATGGACATCTTCACCCCAACTATAAATCACAAACAGGCGAGTCGTACTCCTTATGGGGTTTGCAAAAGAACTAAGATTGAGAATAGGACCGAGAGGATATACTTAAAAGATAGCATGCGAGTAAGCTCTACAGAATAATAGGGATCAAGGATATACTCTTAGAAAGAGGTATAATGCGCGTATCTAGTCTTCAATCTTCTAAGCCGCATTTTCTTGTGCTTAATCCCATCGTGCCTTGACCGTCTTTTAACTTCACCATTTCGTAGCTCTTAATTCTTATTTCCAAAATATGAGTTAGAACTCATTTCACCGTTGCCTCTCGTTCCACTTCCACTTATTCTTTGCCTAAAATACTTGGCTTAAACATGACTACGTGCTCATGGTTTCATGCAAGCTTTCCAAAATTCGTTAGTGAATCCTGGATCTCGTTTACATACCATACGGTATTCTACGCAGAAGAACTATCTCTTGAAAACAAATGCCACTCCACGTTGCCAAATGTTCTTACTAGGGTGATTTCTATACCTCATGCTTAAGCCAAATGGACCATCCGCCTTAGTGGCGAACACTACTCGATTGGATTACAAATTTCCAAAAAGTGCCAAGGGATTCTAGATAACTAATCATGACGGAACCCTAAAGGTCACACGAGATTTCGAGGGTATTACCGAGGCGAGTCATGAGCCTCGCAACCCTATGTTCGAAGTCTAGAATGGCTCCATAAACGGGCAACCAATCCATGCCCAAAATCAACCCGTGTCCCATAAACCCGAGAACATAAGCATTAGACATGAATTCTATGCTCAAGATAGAGATTTTCAAATCCATACAAATCGCAGATAGATGGGCGAAACCCTCAATTGGATTTGAAACTTCTAACGGGATCCTCAACTAGACTAGTACTTAGGTGAAAACTTTCAACAAGATCAGAAATAAAACTATGCGATGTGCCAGAATCAAACAAGGTGCGAACAGGATAATCAGAAATGTAAACAAGGTTTTCTACAGAAATACTACCTCGATCAAAAGCTGGGAGAGCGAGGGGAGCCTGCAACTGCCCTCCAGAGGGTCCTGCTCGCTGAATTTGCCTTTTCCCTTGTCCCCGCTTTTTCGGGCAATCCTTGCTATAGTGTCCAGACTCTCCACAATGAAAGCATTCTCCCAACTTCCTTTTCTTCTTCCTACAGTCTTTGGCTATGTGCCCCGTGATCCCATAGAAGTTGCACTTCCTCCTTTCTCTTGACTTGTTGTCCTTGCTGTTGTTGTTCTTGCCTCCTTTTCCGGAATCTACCTTCTCGCCTTGAGACTCATTTGCCTTGACCTCCTTCTTGCCACCCTTATCTTCCTCTTGAAGCAGGGCCATATTCACCAAACTCTCGAAAGTCGCCCCCATGGGTGTATGAGACATGGCCAAACCGCGCAATGGCTCATTCAATCCTAGAGCAAAGCGTAGGGCCTTTTTCTGAGCTGTGTTAACCAAGTCTAGACCGAACCGAGCAAGTTGATTAAACGTATCCACGTATTCCCTAACTGTCATGTCCCCTTGCTTTAGAGATAGGAACCTCTCCATCCGAAGGTTCTCTTATGTCGATGATAGAAACCTCAATCTGAACCTTCTCCTAAAGTCGTCCCAAGTCTGAATTGGTCTAGTAGTGGTGGTGACTACCCACCAATATGCAGCTTCCTCTTTCAATAACCATACCGCTAACAGAACTTTCCTACGGTCTTCTATATCAAAGATAGCAAAGAGGTCTTCAGTTTCCTTTAACCAGTTTCTTGTCTCAACAAAAGTCTCTGTCCCAACAAAATTCTTGCCACCCATCGCCCTAAAGTCTTTGCAAACCTTTACGAAATCTGCTTGTGGATGCTGAGGAGGAGGAGGAGGAACCTCAGCTACGGAAGGAGGAGGAATGTTAGCCACGGGGGAAGGAGGATGAATGTTTGCGGGGCCGGCTTCATTCGCCCTTGCCTCCATGTACCTTCTAAACCAAATAGGTACTGGTACACCCTCCAGAATGGCAAAATTATTGGCCATACTGAAACGAAGAAAAAGATAGATTGAGAACGAGGAAACCAAGGATAGTGCTAATGGATTTTGGGGAATAGCCTTTTAAAATAAACTAGACTTTTCTTGGAAAATACTTAATTGGTTTTGAAAATAGTTTTTCGAAAGGTAAGTTTTAAAAAAACCTTTTGCTCAAATCTTGTAAACCTTATGCTCTGATACCAAATGTAACACCCCACCTCCTCCAATGCCACTCTTGCAAGCGCACCAGCTTTGGAGGGGCGTTAAATGAGGTAAACATGCATGCAGATATCACAAGACAGAACATATAAGTAAAACAGAGTAAGTAAAGCAGCGGATAAAACTAGTATTTCAAAACCATAGTCAAGTTACATCAAAGTACTGAGTCATTATTTTCCACAAAACAAAGTCTAGAAAAACATAAACTGAAAACTGGAAATAACATAAAGTAAACTATCCCCAAAGTAGAATAAGGCCATAGCATGCTCAAGTCCAAACCGTACATGAGCTATCCAGAAAAGCAGCTAAAGATCCAAGCTAGGTACTAGTGTTCCCACCCTGTAAACCTTGGGGGGGGGGAGGGAACGGAAGAAAAGAGGCGAAAGAAAACGGGTCAGTCAAAAAGACTGGTAAGTCCTACCTACTATTAGTATAAAAACTAGTAAAGTTAACTGGACATGTAAAACAGAGAGGAAACATAGGATGATAACTGGCATGGTGAGAAGTTAACAAGATAGACCAAGTGTGGCATCGCATATACAAGGTTAGGTTGCACCAAGTGTGTACTAGTATTCCAATCCATGTCAAGTATAAACAAGAAATGATCCCTTGGCCCAAAGTTGGCCCAACATCATGAGGTGACCTAAATCAAGGTCCAACTACTCGGTCTAGTCGATCAGCTCCCTATAAGCCTAACTCGTTGTGTATCGGTGTCATACGGCTTAATCGTGGTATGTAGTGAACTGTGCAAGGTCCACCCCAGGGTGTATCCAGCCCTAAGGTGTAAACCACAGACACAATTCAAGCACGCACAGTCTAAACCTACTGGTGCCCATGTTCAACTCCGGACTTAATGTGCACGACCATGGTCCGCCTGAACAACCGGTGCACCCTTCAGCCGTCTCTTTTGGTCTCTTACAATCAGTCCAGTAATCGTGCCCCACCCTAGCCTAGTCCAGGGTACCTGTGATACTTCCAAGTTGGTTACTGCTGAAAAGAACCACACAACTAGGATTTCAAGCGGATTAAGTGTGGTTAACCCTATCCTAACCATGTATTGAGTTGGTCAAGTGTATTCAAGCAGTTCATGACTTAACCCTATCAATACATCGGGTTTAATTGGTTAAGTATTCAAGTAATTCGTGTCTTAACCCTACCAATCCATCGTGTTTAATTGGTTAAGTATATTCAAGTAGTCCATGACTTAACCCTACCAATCCATCGTGTTTAATTGGTTAAGTATTCAAGTAGTCCATGACTTAACCCTACCAATCCATCGTTTTTAATTGGTTAAGTACATTCAAGTAGTCCATGACTTAACCCTACCAATCCATCGTGTTTAATTGGTTAAGTATTCAAGTAGTCCATGACTTAACCCTACCAATCCATCGTTTTTAATTGGTTAAGTACATTCAAGTAGTCCATGACTTAACCCTACCATGTGGCATTAATTAACTTAATGCACCCCAACCTCTCACATTAGACTTTGTTGTGGTTACTAGTTAAGCCGGGCGGGTCCGGGTAGCTTTACACCACAACCTAGTCTAACCTCGGGTTTTAAGTGCGATATGACCAACTACTCACATTGGGTCCTATTGTTTGTAGCCACTAGTTAAGCCGGTCGGTTCCGGGTAGATTTATGCTACAAACTCAACCCAACCTCGAGTTGGCCACTTTCATGTTTTCTACATGTCATGTCCACGTTCGTGTTTTCAAGCATAAACACATGTCAAACTTTCATGTCATGCTTTCAAGTCATGTTTTCATGTTATTCAAGTTTGCCCAACTACCCATAACGTATTCCCATCGCACGTAAATTCGCATCAACGCAAATAGATCAAAGAGGGAACATAACTATATGACAAGGTGGGCATAAGATGGCAAAGTCTATCACAAATTAAACATGGTGATATTTGAGGCCAAAAGGGGTTCAACATACTAGCATATGGCCTCAACATGTATGATAGCATAAAAGGTGACTTGGCCTTAAACATATCAAATAGCATAAGGGTGATTTGGCCACTAGCATGCATAATAGCATAAGGGTGATTTGGCCACAAGCATGCATAATAGCATAAGGGTGATTTGGCCACAAGCATGCATAATATCATTAGGGTGATTTGGTCACAAGCATACTAAGGAACATGAGGGGTTAAGGTTTGGCCACAAGTTAAACATGGTGGCATATGAGGCAAATGTGTTCATAAACTTGCATATTACATTATAAGCCTCAAAACATGCATGATATCAACTTTAGCATAATAGGTGAAACATGGCCATAAATGACATAGGATGATAGCTAGTGATTCGCATATAACATCATATGCAAGATAACATAAGGGTTATGAGAGTTTCTATGTTGCTTTATGCAACATTTCAAATCAAAGTTCATAGCTTTCCATGCACAAAGCCAAGGTGATAGCTTTACAAACATGCATAGAATAAATCTATGCATAACATGATAGAATCAAAGCTCATAGCTTTCTATGCACAAAGTCAAGGTGATAACTTTACAAACATGCATAGAATAAATCTATGCATAACATGATAGAATCAAAGCACAAATCATACTTAGGCCCAAACTCAAACTTGCAACATGTCATATTTAACTTCATAGTTAGAATCTAAGAGTAGAATAGGGCTTACAATGCTATGAAGACCTATGCAATAAAATAAGATTGAGACGAAGCCACTAGCAACTCTAAAAACCATCAAGTGTATACAAGCTCCAAGTTGTCTTGAGAAACAAGAGGCTCCTTTGATTTATATAAAGAAAGATCCTTGTTTTGATGAAGAAAGGTGGCTCTTTTACTAGCTTAGGACACTCAAATTTTCATGAAGAGGATGGAGGCCATGATATGAAGATGGAGGCCATGATCAAGAAACATTTTTGCATAGTTTAGTTGTAGGAATGATTAATGAGGGTTTAGGCTAGGTCTTAGGGTCTTTTTATAGAAGATTTGGTTAGTTTAGGCCATAGGATTAACCCTAATTCAGATCTGAGCCATCCAATCACGTCACAAGCCAACAAAACATGTCTTGAGGAACAAGTCAGGTGCACCTAGGCCAGACTGGCCGACCACCCAAGTCGACAGGGGTGACGACTGGGCAGTCGACACAGCCTAGGGTGTGTCGACTCCCAAGTCGACTCCCCAGTCGACTTGGGGTGGCGGGAATTTTTCGCGCCTGCCCTGCCCAGCTGAATTTGAATTTCTGAATTCAAATTTGAACTTGAAATTTTCTGAAAACTTTGACGGGCCATAACTTGGTCATACGGACTCCGATTATCGAAAACTCGGACTCCATTTCGCGTATTTTTCCGAGACGAACGCGATGGCACAGCCCGTTTCCCTTGATTGAGATTTTATCATTTAATTCTGCCTTGATTTATGTTATAACTTGTTATTCAAAATACGGGTTGTTACAACTTCTTATTGTGGATGAACCTTTCCCCTATCCAATTCCATCTACTTGCGTATGGCAACCTGTTATCTCTCTATTACCTATACATGAAGTACCTGGGCCACCCTTCGACCTTTGATTACATGGCCTTCTTTTTTTAACTTTAGGCACAATGAGAAACAATCCCCCTCTCTTCCTTACTTCGAAGTTGCCCAAGGTTGGAAAATTATTGACAAGATCCCGAACAAGGTGGGTGACCCATAGCGGGGCTGGTTTTGGATTAAAGAGCAGCCGGAATGTGCTCGATATTGGCTTCAGTGCAGTAAGTTTCTTTGTTGTCTGATACATTCATTATGGAGTTCTCTATTCTGACCATTTCTTTCGTAGGGGGTAAGCCAATAAGGCCTGAGGATAAAGTGTTTGAAGTACGCTTTAGAAAGCTGGTTAAGTTGAAGTCTAGGCGATCGAATTTTTGGAATTGTTTGTCCGACGAACATCTGCAATAGTATGCTCTTCTTAACAAGGCCAGAACGATCGCGCCTTAGAAGGAGGGGTCTGGATCGACAACACTAAGCCGGGGTGAGATGTCCCCATCCAAAAGAAAACCAGATGATACACAAGAGACCCATTTGGTCGGAGAATCTTCCATCCACCCCTGGCCTAAGGAAAAGAAGAAGCTCTGTCCTATGGAAAAAAAGGCCTTGTTTCAAAAGACGGGCTCGAGAGGCCGAGCGTCGAGAGGTCGAGCGTCAAAAAAGGAAGAAAGGTTCTACCACGGGAACCCCAAAGAAGGCACAAGTAGAGTTGGCCAAGGAAGGCCTCACCGAGCACCGCTCGAGAAAATATTGGAGTGAGAAAGATTCTTCTATGGTTCATGGCTTGCAGGATGAACAGGCTACATCCCATTTCCATGATTTAAAGAAGCCGAAGATGCCCGAGATTATCCTTCCTCCGTTGAGCTTCGATCCAAACCAATTCTTTGCTAACCAGTCCGAGGGGATTTCTTCTCCAGTCGAACAAGAAGGCGCCGAAGGTATGAGCCTAACTTCAGTATAAGGATCAACCTAAGTAATTTGTCACACCACATTTGCACTGCACATCACAGTACCATTTTCCCTTGTGTAAATTGAATATTGACTATCTTCATCATGATCTTTCTTCTTTTCTTAGAGGAAATCAACAAAGAGTTTTATGGCAATCTTTTCACTTCCATCTCTAAGGAGGCATGGCCAATTGAGCCAACCTTGCAACAAGTTAGGCAAGGAAACAAGGATGGTGATGATTGAAACAAAAAGAGGAAGAAGAAGAGAGACAAAAACAAAAAGAAAGAGAGAAAAGAGAAGAAAGAGGAAAAAGAGAAAGAGAAGGAGGAGAATCGAGAACAAGATAAGCAGAGAAAAAGTAGCTTAGGAAAGCACAAGCGGACATCGGAGGAGAAGGAAAAATACGGGAGCAAGTCCAAGAAGAAAAAAGAGCATAAGTCCCCCAAACTTTGGCTTTCCTCCCGCTCTCAAGACAAGACCCCTAAGGGCAGTGATAAAACCGAACATTCTCGGGCAATCCTAAGTCGATCCAGGCCCCCAGTCGACCCTTCCTCCACCGATCGAGTTAACGAGCTAGAGCGAGAATTCCTGATCTCGTTTTTGCTGGAATTGAACCTCCCCCTGAATTACAACACCGATCTCACAGAGTTTTAGCCGACGAATTCGAAATAATCTTGACCATATTCTCGCCCAGTATGATGCGATGTACGAGCATGCCAAGTGAGTAAGCGAGATATTAAGGGACAAGCTGGCTGAGATTGCCAGTTTGAAGACGGACGCGAGTAATAGCAAGAGAACCTTCGGGTTCCTCGAGAAGAAAATAACAGACTATGAGTCATAGGCAGTTGTCACTAAGTAGAAATATGAAAAGGATGCTGAGGAATTGAATGCATGCTTCCATCTTAAAAACCAAAAGTGTGATTCTTTGAAGGGCAAAGTTGAAACCTTGAAGGGTGAGAAAGGTTGGTTGGACCTAGAGGTGCAGAAGCTCAAGGCTCCTCTTGATTAATCTGAGTTGGCCAAAAAAAAGGCCAAGGAGAATGTTGTTGCGGCGATCGAGTCAACTAACAATCTAAAGCTTCAACATGACGTTCAAACTATCAAAGCTAAGCATGCTCGGGAGGTATCTGAAATAAATAAGACACACGGGCGTCAAGATCTTTCATTCTTCATAAGGGTCCTCCGTCATAGGGACTTGTATTGGTTACCGAGATACCCCACGGTGTTGACCGACACCTGGAAAATCATCTTGAAAGAAGAGAGATGCAGCAAAAGGGGAACCAGTGGATGAAGAAGCTTTGATGACTCGACTTTTGAATGACGTTGAGCAAGCTGTACTGGCTGAGGGAAAGAGCCAAGAAAAGAGGGCAACAGAGAATAAACGCCACAAAGTGAAGGGAAAGTCGATCCCCGAAACAGAAGTTGGCAGTAGTCGGACTAAAGCATCCCTTTCTTTTCCTTCCGCTGATGTGGAGACATGTTCGACCCCTGTTCCTCCCCCTGGGCCATCTAGAGTCGTGGGGGAGCGGTCGACCAAGCTCGATGTTGGATGTAAGCTCATGCATTTCTTTTTAGTTCCGTATTTTAATTATTCAACCATAACTTATATCTTCTGTTGTAGGTGCTTCATTGGTAAAGGAGAGTGTTGAGGTAGAAATTGTTGCTGTGGGGAGGAATAGCACTGGGAACACAAACGAAGTCCTGATGGAGAAAAAGGACGATAAAGGAACATCAAAGGACGATGATATAGAGATTATCGGGGAGTCTAAGAGAGATGATCATCCATCCATGGCCGAGATCAAAGCTCAAAGTGAGAAGGACATTTCGTCCATGAAGCTCGAGGCATCCGAAGATGTAACACCCCGTAATTCTAACAACACTATAATGGTAATCTAAGGAATTGTGACACCCCACGTCCGTTAACGTCACTCTTTATCAGAACGCATTAAGTTTCATGAAGCGTTATAAGTAAAAAGAAATAGAAACATTACAAGAGAGAAAAATAACAACGGAAATTAAAATTTTATTGAATAGAAAACATCGTGGTCCAAAACATGGTATATCATAAGTCTAAAATACTGAAAACATAAAACTTCTTCCTTGTACAAAAATCATCATCATAGTACAATAATACATAAAAGAGCAGAATCCCCAAAATATTGCCATAGTTGAGATGATATGAAATCAAGCAACACATATAAGGAGCTCCAAGAAGAAAGAAAGAAGAATCCTGATCAAGCTTGAGTATTCCCACCCTGAGAACCTGAGGGGGGGGGGGGTAGAAGAGAAAGAAGAGGAAACAAATTGGGTCAGACATAAAGTCTGGCGACTCCATTTACTTTTAGCATATAAATAAGTAAAAGCATCATTACAGGCATATAAATCGGAGAGTGAGATAGCAGTGTCATAAGGCAGGTATAACAAGGTAAATAGGATAAACAGAACAAAACATATATTGTGCTTCTCTAATACCTTTCTCTGCACCATTACTAGTATAACAAGAACAAGATGATCCCCAACAAGTACAAGATGGTAGACTTAGGCGTACTTTTAGTGAGAGATTTTACCCTATACAAAAATAGGCAACCCAACTGAACTTACCGGTGTTACCCCTAAGGATAATAACGGGCTCCTAAACATGAGAGACTAGATGTACCCTAATTACTACCCCAATTGATCGGCTCCCTAACTCTGTAGATACCCTGTGCTGGCCCCACGGTAGGATGTATCACTTCCTAAAGTGGCAACCCGTTAATAATAGGATGTGCACATCCATATCTACTGATGGAACAACGTCTTATCTTCCCGAGTAGGCGGACCCATGCACGCACATGAGCCCGATGGAAAGCGCCATCAGACACCTTTTTCCAAGTGACCTCTTATAATTAGATCAGTAAGCGTGCCCCGACTCTGACCTAATTCGGAGTACTCGTTTGATACCTATATGGGTTACTGACTGAAACAAGTCCCACACACCAGATGATACAAGGTTCCCCCTAGGATTGCATCCCCACTACTAGGATTTCAACAGGTTATGCCTACTAGTTTAACAAGATTGCATAACCCCACAAGTTAAGTTTGTGGGCCTATATATATAAATATTACCCACCGCCCCAAGATGTACTTAACCCTCCCATTGATTCAAGCAAGTTCACTTAACCCCTACTTAAGTTAACATATTCTTGTAATCCCTATGGATTCAAATAGGTTAAGTATTACAAGTTCAATACCATTTATTCATTTAAGGTTATAATGCGCTAGATCTCCCACATTAAGTTTACAACTTGTGGATGCTGGATATGACAATTGGTTCCGGGCATACTTCTTCCACGAGTCGGACTTAACCTCGTGTCTTTACACGTCACATGTTTATGCACTTAGACCCCTCACGTTACATTTGGCACTTATGGACGCTGGATATGCCGGGCGGTTCTGGGTAGACTTATTCCATAAGTTTAATCTAACCTCGTGTCTAAGCGCGGTTACAGTTTCCAATTATTGTACGTCTAGGCATGTTCATTACTAACCAATTATCATGTTCATTACGCCCCAATTCCTCATCCCATCCACGATACAAGTTATGCCCAAATTTAGATCAAGATCTAGAATTTGCCCCCAAATTCCAAGTTTTGGCTCAAGGTACAAATTATGCCCAAAATTCCCAATCATGTTTTACAATAAGAATTATGCCCCATATTAATCATTCCCAATTTCGCGCGTTCGCGTATTTCAGCGATAGGCCTAGGCTCGAAGGTAGCCTAGCTATAAAAATAAAAAGGGAAAGAAGAGGACAAGAGAGGGCAAGAATAGGCATAACGAATAAAAACTGGCATAAGATGACATAATTAGGCAAACTAGCATAATAGGTATAAGGTGACATGATTAGGAAAACTAGCATATAGGCATAAGGTGACATGATTGGGAAAACTAGCATAACAAGAATAAGGTGACATGATTAGGCAAACTAGCATAATAGGCATAAGATTAGGCAAACTAACAAGATACAGATATTATGAACAGACATACGAGATATAAACAGTGATTTAGATATACAAATAATGGTAGATCTGATATGATTCAAATAACTTTTAAGTGTTTGCTTCTAAAAATAACATAAATTCACCGTGATTGGATCTTAAAGAATAGAGAATTAATCGCAGTTGTTGTAGCACAGATCTTTGAATACAAATAACTTGTTGTTGAAGAAGAAGTAGGCTAGATCAAACTATGTTGGAGCATCACCTCATTGTCACCATTGAATTAGATGAATAAAACAATGGATTAAGGTCCTATTTACAGCCTAGGGTTCACGAATTTGGTCAGAAAACAAGTCCACATACGTAGGAATGAATCTGGATCGGATCTGGGGGTGTTGACATGGGTGTCGACACCCCTGTGTGGGTGTCGACCCATGTGTCGACACCCCTATGCTAGGGTTGACACCCAGCGGGTCTGATTCCCGCGTTGGTTCCCGCCTACGAATTTCGAAATATTTTGAACTTTTTTGAATTGGTTTTGTATATATATAATTCTCTTGTGCATATACAAACTTCAAACCTTAATTTCTTCTTTGTACGATGTTCGTTTTACGCAAACACGGAGTCTATCTTATGCAGAATTCCGAGACGAACATAATGGCGCAGTCCGTTTTACTTAAGTCTCAGTGTTTAATTATGTATTCCTTAGTTTACCATTTTAATATGTTATAAAATTATGGGGTGTTACATTCTCCCCTAGTAAAAGGATTTCGTCCTCGAAATCTTCAAGTTAAGAAGAATGTAAATCTTAACATTCATCATCCATCTACTCATCCACCAATCACAGGCATCCATTGTCCTTAAAAAAAATCTAGTGCTTATATGAACATATGCAAAGGTGCGTGTATATGTCCCTATTCTAATGCGAAAGATCAGGCGGTCTACTGATTCAGTCGACCTCCTTAATGCAATGTATGTTAGTTCCATATGACCAAAATGTATGCAAATAATCCTATAACATGTAAGTTCTACATGTGTGCACAATCATTCATCCAAATGCAACATCCATATGATGATACACCCATTTTCATCCATTAAAAGAATAAAAATGCACACACATTCATATGCAGTATGAGAGTGATTGAGCCGATCTCATGCCTAATGTGTGTGTGTGTATATGCATCCATGAGCAAACACTAGCAACCACTTGCATCCACTTGCATCCATCAAACATAACATGTCTCAAACACATGTTTACATCCGTGGTGGATTCCTACCTAAAGGTCGAATATTTGATTGATAGGATATAATTAAACGATAGAAACAAGCATGAATAAAAGCTTTGGAAAGGAAGTTAAAAACATACCCTTTAAAAGAAAAGGGTACGAAGCGTGGATCTTGTCTTCAGTCTTCTAAGTTGCATCCTCTTGGTTATCTCCCCACTGAACTTTCATTAACTTGACCTCTCGGTTGCGTAGCTTCTTAACCTCTGATCCAAGAATACGGGTAGGAACTCGTCTAACTGTGACCTCCCATTCCACCTATACTTCCTCAAGCATAATCGGCTCAACTACTTCTGCAGTATTATGCAAGCGCTTCCGTAAATGAGAAACTTGTAAAACAACATGAACGCCGGACAGTCTCTCTGATAGCTTTATTCTATAGGCCATTTGGTCTATCCTTTCTGTTATGGGAAATGACCCTACAAATCTTGGTGCCAATTTCCCTACAGATCCAAAACGAACCACATTCCTCAAAGGTGATACCTTGATGAAAACCATATCTCCCACCTCAGACTCGATGTAAGTCCTTCTCCTATCTGCGTAGGACTTCTACATGTCTTGAGTTGTCTTCATACGCCTGCGAATAAGATCAATCTTTTCTGAAGTTTCTCTAATCATCTCAGGTCCAAGTAAAAGCCTTTTTGTAAATTCTCATGAACAAATTGGTAATCTACAGGGTTGCCCATACAATGCTTCGAAAGGCGACATGCCAATACTAGCCTGATAACTGTTGTTGTAGGCGAACTCTACTAAAGGAAGTTGCTCTTCCCAAGTCCCTTCGAAATCTACGATACACAGCCTTAAAAGATCCTCAAGAATTCTATTCATCCTTTCCATCTGTCCATCGGTCTGAGGGTGATAAAGGGTGCTCAAACACAACTTGTACCTAATGCTTCTTGCAAACTCCTCCATAACTCACTGGTGAATATAGGGTCATGATCACTCACAGTACTGGAAGGTACTCCATGTAGACGGACTATCTCACGAAGATAAACTGCTGCCAACCATGCTGCTGTCCTCTTACTCTTAACATCAATGAAATGAGCGCTCTTAGTAAGTCTGTTCGCAATAACCCAAATACTGGTTTTGCCCTTCTCGATCTAGGAAAACCACCAATGAAATCCATCGAGATGCTCTCCCACTTCCACTATGGGACCTCCAAAGGATGAAGTAAACCGCCGGGCTTCCTTTGCTCAACTTTGACTTGATGTCAAACCAAACATCGAGAAACAAACTATGCCACATCTTTCTTTATCCCAGCCCAAAAGAAAACCCTCTTCATATCTCTAAACATCTTATCACCTCCTGGATGAATAGTCATCTTAGAATGATGAGCTTCCTCAAGGACCGTGTTCAACAAAATCCCAACTCGGGGAACACAAAGCCTTCCATCTCGTCGCAACCACCATATATCATCTGTGGAATATCTACTGAGGTGACTAGAAGTCTCCCCTCTACTAAGCCTATCCAAGATGTTTGAAATATGTGGATACTCTCACTGTGAAGGTCCTATCTGATCCAAAAGAGTAGGTCGCACCTCTGGTGATGCCAATAAACCGGGTGTAAACTTGGTGGAGGGTCTAAAATCGAAAGTCGATATAAACTCCAAGCTTTTCCTCTCCACAAATAAAGGGCTAAATGTCATACTCTGCATACTCAATGCGTCTGCCTCCACATTACCCTTTCCAGGGGTATATGCAATCTCAAAGTCATAGGATTCTTGGAACTCCATCCATCTTTGTTGCCTTAAATTTAGATCCTTCTACGAGAACAAGTACTTGAGAGATTTATGATCGGTATACAACTCAAACTTCTCTCCAAGTAGATAATAGCGCCAAATCTTAAGCGCGAATACTATGGCAGCTAACTCTAAGTCATGGGTAGGGTAGTTCTTCTCATGAACTCGTAGGTTTCTACTTCCATAACATATTACCATTCCTTATTGCATCAGAACCACACCAAGTCCTATACCACACGTATCAGTGTATACTATGAACACTTTGTTTTCACCGGGAAAGGTCAAGACTGGGGCTGTTGTCAGATTCCTCTTCAATCTCTAAAAAGCACCATCACAATCTGTATCCCAAGAAAATGTTAGATTCTTTTTCGTCAATCTGGTAAGTGGAGCTTATATCTTTGCGAAGTCCTTAATGAACTTCCTATAATAGCCTGTTAATCTAAGAAAACTTCTTACCTCCGTTGCATTCTTTGGGACCTGCCAATCCTGAACTGCAACTACCTTCACAGGATCTACCGCTATCCCATCTTTAGAGACCAGATCCCTAGAAAGCTCACTTCTTTTATCTAAAAATGACATTTGGAGAATTTTGCCTTAAGTTGGTGCGCACGAAGAGTTTTTCAAAACGTCCCTTAAATGTCGGGCATGCTCTTTTTTGCTCTTCGAAAACTCAAGATGTCATCAACAAAGACCCCAACGAACTTATTTGGAAACTCGTCAAACAACCTACTCACCAGATCAAAAAAATAGGCGGGTGCATTCATCAACCCAAAAGGCATAACGAGCCACTCGAAGAAACCATTTGGAGTTCTAAAATCGGTCTTGTATATACTGTCCTCGGCCACACTCAACTGATGAAACCCCATATCCAAGTCTAACTGAGGGAAAACAGATGCACCAACAAGCTGGTCAAACAGATCGCCTATCCTCGAAAGTGAGTGCCTATTCTTCTTGGTGAGTTTGTTTAACTCTCTATAGTCCACACATAAGCGAAGCGAACTATTCGCCTTAGTTGCAAATACTACTAGAGAACCCCATTCAGATATGCTTCGCCTAATAAACCCTTTCTTAAGTAGTTATCCTACTTTCTTGCTGAGCTCCCCCTTTCTATTGGAGCCATATGGCACACAGGCAATGCAACTGGCTTTGTATTATCCACCAAGTATATGTGGAATTCAATCTCGCGCCTCGGTGGTATGCCCTGAACTTCCTCAAAAGCGTCAGGATACTAACGGACTACCGGTACAATTCGTAAATCATCGATAGATGCATCAACCGACTCTAGGTAACTAAGCGTGACTAGGGTCACAAGAAATCTCGAGGGTCCTCCCATGGCAAGTCAAAAGTATAATGACCCTCCTCTCGCAATCCAGAACGGCACCATACATAGCTAGCCAATCCATCCCTAGAATCAAACCATAGCCCATAAAATCAAGTACATATGCGTCGCACTCAAACTCGATGCCCAACAAAGATATTCTCAAACCCCGACAAATCATAGACAGATGATCCGTACTACCAAGGGGGTTTGAGACAACTACGGGATCCAAAACTATACTAGTACTAAGGTGTAGAGACTCGACCACAGAATCAGATATAAAAGAATGTGAAGCGTCAAAATAAAAAAGAGTTCTAATTGGATAACTGGAAAGAGAAATTTAACCTTCAACGGAAACTTTCCTACCTCTATCTAGCGCACCAGCCACGAGATCATGCACTTGCCCTCCAGAAGATCCTGCCCTTTGGCCTTGTCCTTGCTTCTTTGGGCACTCCTTAGAAAAGTATCTGATCTCTCCACAATTGAAACAAGCATTCTTCTTTCTTTTGCAGTCCTTGATCAAGTGATCCTCGCGTCCTCAATTATGACACTTCCTTTTATCTCGAGCTTTGCCATTCTTTCCACCCTTATTTTTTTGTTGTTTTTTCTTGGGCCACACTTTCTTATTTTGTGTTTACTCAGCCTTAGCTTCTTTCTTTTCACCTTTATCTTCTTCATGCATCAATGCCATATCAACAACTTTTTCAAAAGTTGCTCCCATCGGAATATGAGACATAGCCAACCCATGGAGGGGTTCATTCAATCCTCTAACAAACCTTAAAGCTTTCTTATGCGGGGTATTCACTAGCTACAAACCAAACCTTGCCAATTGGTTAAACTTATTAATATACTCTCTAACGTACATGCTTTCTTGCTTAAGTGCCAAAAACTTTTCCATTTGCGTATTTTGCTCGGCTTGAGAAAGAAATTTCATTTTGAATCTCAATCGAAAATCGTCCCATGTCTCAAATGGTCGTCCTGCTTGGGTCTATAACAACCCGAATTCTGGCAGATCGAGTTTCTTTTCAAAATTCTGGTCAGTCTAAACTCGTGTTGGTTTGCTCTGATATCCTGCAGAAAAGACAGAGACAAAATATGTCAGAGCTTAGAAAATATCTCACAACGGAATGGATAAAATATGATATAATCAAAGTATAGCCTTACCGTATTAATCATACATCCTAACCAATATCCAAAGCTATTATGTCTCTTCTACAAATCTAACCTGCGAGTATGTTATGAGGAGGGGGTCAGAACACAAGTTCTGGTGACTAGATTTAAACTATACACTTTGGATAATTCTACATATACCATTCAATAACATTTTCGTATTTATTAGGTTACTTGGGTTAACAGCACTCACGGCTTACACACACGTCGTACCCATTTACTTCCCAGTGGTTTAACCTAATGCAGTATATATGTAGCTACCCCTAATATTGAGGTACATCCCATGGTACCCCATTTGCACGGTCTCCACCGTAATGCCATAGAAATGAACGTAGTCCCTCATCCTACGCCGGAGTGACGTACGGATCTCTACATAACAATGTTACGTTCCGCATATATCTGTCATTACTATGCTACATAAGCATATGGACTGCCACCTTTGATCGAATTAGATTCCGTACCAGAGTAATGCCCTCAAGTCTATGATAACCACACAGAGCAGATATGCATGTATCTAGACTTACCATCGTATGTATTGTCAATCGTATTCGATTCCTTAATCGCACATAATGTGCACTGAGTTCTGTGGCAGGTTTATACAAGAAACACGAAACTCGGTCGGGAGCTTTTCCGTACCTGTACAGGCCCGTCTTTAAGAGCCTCAAATATACAGATATCCCTCGAGTCTGTTTTTCATGGTGTCTATGGCCCCACCTCGGCCCCTCCCTCAACTAGTAAAGACTACAAGAGCCAAGCGACTTGGCCCTAATAAATAATCAAAACATCCAGTTGGCGTCCCCCCTCAACCATCGTACCTCGATAGTGATAGATGAATGGTCTATCGGGATTAGCTCTAGTCTTTTGGCATCCCACTGGCTGCCGATGACCGTTACCTGACAATTTACAATTTTTTTGGTCCTGACCTCGCCTCCCATTGAGGTGATCGCCGAATCAGCCTAATGTCAACACGTTACAGCATTCTGATTACAAAGCTACTTTTGCAGTCAAGGCCCACCCACCTGGTAGTAACGCGCATACCCAACCTCTGCGAGCACGGCCTAAACATCTGCCACCGCACAGAGGACCACCACGAGCACCTTATGTATCTCAGGAAGCCGCGTGCTTACCTTTCCAGTCCTTCGGAGCCGACAGAATAATCAGATGAATGTATGCTCCCCTCATGCCTCATGACGCCACGATGATCTACCCATTGGGTCATTCACCCTCAAATGTGCGGACTGGTCCAAGCGCCTCATTTTAATATGTTATTAGACCCAATGTCTAAACATTCTTTTATGTGCTTGCTTTACCTCATTAGGTTTCCATTTAACTTGGTTATTCCCATTCACATTGACTTCTTATTCAAGTCACCAAGTTCCTCTTGCTTATTAATTTCAGTCATATAACTTAACCCATTTAAGTTTATTAATAAGCCCACAACATGTTATTCTCTAGATTGTGATCCAAGGACTGTAATCCACAATCCCTTTATATTCTTGTTGGTTTCAAAGTTACAATAACATGTTCTACTTAATATGTAATTAGGTATATTTCAATCCACATGTTTTCTATTTAACATATCAGTAATTATTTATGATTAAATATAACTTATTTCATTTCATAAGTTTGCCTCATTCTTTCTTTTTTCAATCATAATTCCATCTTATACTGTCACTACAACTTATAGTAGCTTACCTGTTAACTTAGTTATCTTAGCTATGGTTTACTAATAAGTCACCTTTACATTTATTATAACCTATGTTATAATTTCCACTTATCCTTAGGACAAGCCTTAACATGTTATTCTCATCAGTAGATTTCATATTTCCAAGTTTATAGATTACTTAATTTATAATTAAGTACAACTTCTTGAAATTCATAAAATTTCCCCCTTTTCTCTTCTTATTACCAACAACTAGTTTCAGATTTCCCTATTTACTGATTACTTAATTTATAATTAAGTTCCACTTACCTGATTTCACCTGTTATCTCATTTCCTTACTAGTTTATTATAACCTAAGTTATAATCTTCACTTGTCCCTAGGACAAGTCAACCTATTATGCAACATTCTTATTAATGTAATTAACTTATAATAGGTTATTACCATTCTCCGTTCATTCCATTCCTTTTACTGTTGTAATTATCTTTCAGTCAATTCCTTTCATTTCCATTAATTACAATTAAAGCCATATATCAATCCTTCCATTTACACACACACACACACACACACACACACACACATATATATATATATATATATGTTTTTGCACTAGACCTCTCACACTAATCCTACACTTGTAGATGTTGGATTTGCCGGGCGGATCTGGGCAGACTTCTTCCACAAGTCAACTTAACTTCGTGTCTTCGCATCGCTACATGTTTTATTTATGCACTTAGACCCCTCACATTAGATTTACCACTTGTGAATGCTAGATATGCCGGGCGGTTCCGGGCAGATTTCTACCACTAGTGTAACCTAACCTCGTGTCTGAGTGTGTTACAGTTTCTAATTACTGTGAATCTAGGCATGTTCATTCTTTAACAATTACTCCTATTTCATTATAGGTTTTCATGCCCCTTTCCCAAGTCATATTTATCATGTACCATACGCCCAAATCAAGATCTTTAATCTTAATTTGATTTATGCCCCAAATCCATATTCATGTATTCAATTATATGCTAACAAGAAACCATTTAATCATATAATTATTCCAATTCATACAAGTAAGGGTTCATGTGACAAGTTAACATGTAATACGAACAACAATAGTTGCTACCCATGTTCTAACAAGTTTATATTTCAACATATGAATTTTCCGAAATATTAATATCTTAACATATTAATATTCCAACATGTCATATTCATCACTTTAATCTTTTTAACATATGTTCAAACATTTCAACATATCATATATAACATTTCATGACATTTCAATGCTTTTTAATTACTCTAGCAAATTCACATCGTATAATAACGGGGAATGTTAAATGATAATATATCATTATCAAAAATGATATAGCTTAAATCCACTCACCTCATATGCTTTCCGAATCCTAGATCTGGTCCAGGTCTACCATTCCATGGTTTTCCCCTAATTGAATTCAGAAAAAAACAACCATGGATCCATATTTTTACTAAAAGAAAAAGGGAAGAAAGAGGAAGAAAATAGAATAGAACAGATCTAGAAAATTATCTCACGTTGCATATGATTCAGAACAACTTTTTTATTAACATCAATCCTTTTCCTCCAGATCTTGATTTAGAATTTTTCCTAAACTAATAATCTAAATTTTCTGAAGAGATTTGAGGAGGAAGAAGAATGGCAGAGCTTCGGTGTTGTCTCAGAAATGTGAGATTTAGCTAGGCTCTGCTAGCCTATTTATAGGTGTTCAAGATCTTATCGTACACGCTGCGCTGAGTTAGCATTGAACTTGGTTAAGAAAACACTCCAGGTACGTTAACGAATTTTCCCAGAACTATGCTGGATCGACTCTGGGGTCGACCCCCTATGGGTGGGTCGACACATGGGTCGACCCCCCTATGCTTTGGTCGACCCCGACTATATATATATATACATATATATTTCTTTTGTTACGTATGTTCTTCAGTTTGAATTGATTTGAGTTATGTTCATATATAAGGCCCTTATATGTATACAAAACTTGTAATGATCATTTTATGCATACATATATACACACAACTTTCGTTTCGTTTTCAAAATTCAAATGGTATTGCACCGTTATTTGATTCTTGCCATATTTCTATGATTTCAGCCTTATCTTGAATTTTATCTCTTGCATATATATATTTCTGCAAACACACACACACACACACACATATATATATATATAAATATATATATGTACCCACACACATATTCTCATATATATACATATACACATATATTTTCTTTATTTCCTTTTATGTGCATTCTTATCCTTTCAAAATTTGAAATCGTATGCGTACATACATTTGTATGTTCAGTTGGCCCTCTCTAAAACAAAGATAAAAATTATGTCGCCGTCGGGGTTCGAACCCTCGACCTCTATGTTACATATCCAATGCCTTAACCAATTGACCTATGATGCCTTTTTTTTAATAAGTTTGAAAACAATTGTGATCATTGTTCTTCTTCTTTTACCTTATTTTCATGTTTTGTTACAATACTTCATTTAAAGGTATCTCTTTCATCTTAAATCAGTTTTATGCAATCCATAGGTCTAAATTAACCAGAAAATCACCACCTACGCAATGATGCTAATCCCGTGGCCAAATTCTGGAATCTCTTCCAAATTTCTTTTTCTTAAATGTTTATGTCCATGCATATATATACACATATATGCATTATTTAATTATTATAAAATGCGAGGTGTTACATTCTCCCACCCTTAAGAAATTTCGTCTCCGAAATTTGGTAAGGGTAAAAATAAATTAACCCCTCAAAAAATATACATCCATCATGTGTGCATCCAATATGTATGCCTAAGCGGTACATCCTATATGTATGCAATTTTTTTCAAAAATTCTTTTAAAAACATGATGCTCACATCCTAAATATACAGGAAGTTCTACATGAATGCAATATTATGAGAATCAAAATACGTAACAGAACGATCCCACAAAGTGCAATAATGGGTTGTACACCTAACGTGACAATTAGCAACATGATCTATATACTTACTTGCCCTTTTACTATCTAGTAGTTACCACCAGTCCTAGCTGTGTACCAAAAATAATTTCAAGCAACACTGTAACAAACCGAATTCCGACTGATCGATTTTTTTTTTAAATCTAATCTATCGAAACTCGTGTTGGTTTGCTCTTGTATCCTGCAAAAAAGACAGAGACATAAAATATGTCAGAGCTTAGAAAACATCTCACAGCGGAATGAATAAAATATAAAATAGTCAAAGTATAGCCTTACCGTATTAATAATATTGCCTGACCAATATCCAAAGCTATCATGTCTCTGCCATAAATCTAACCTACGCGTATGTTATGAGGAGGGGGGGGGGTCAAAACACAAGTTCTGGTGATTGGATTTAAACTATGCACTTTGGATAATCCTACATGTACCGTTTAATCACATTTTATTATTTATTAGGCTACTTAGGTTAACAACACTCAAGGCTTACACACACGTCGTACCCATTTACTTCCCGGTGGATTAACCGAATACAGTATATATGTTGCCACCCCACATATTAATTACACCCCATAGTACCCCACTCGCACGGTCTCCACCGTAATACCACCAAAATATACACAGTCCCTCATCTTACGCCGGAGTAATGTACAGATCTCTATATAACAATGTTACATTCCACATATATCTGTCAGTTCTATGCTACGTAAGTGTACGGACTTCCACCTTTGATCGAATCAGATTCCATACCAGAGTAATGCCCTCAAGTCTACAACACACCACCCAGAGCAGTGCATGTATCTAGACTTCCCCACGTACGTATCGTCAATTATAGCTCGATGCCTTAACTGCACGTCCTCTAATGTGCACCGAGTTCCGTGGCAGGGCGATACAAGAAACACAGACCCGCTTTTAAGAGCCTCAAAATACAGATATTCCTAGGATCTATTTTTCATGGTGGCTATGGCACCACCTTGGCCCCTCCCTCAACTAGTAAAGACTATAAGAGATAAGCGACATGCCCCTAACAACAAACAATCTAAACATCTAGTTGGCGTATCCCCTCAACCACCGTACCTCGATAGTGAAAGGTGAATGGTCTATTGGGTTTAGCTCTAGTCTTTTCGCATCCCACTGGATGTCGATGACGGGCATCCGACGATCCACTATCCTTGTTGGTCATGACCCTCTGCCTCACCGTTGAGGCGATCGCCGAATCACCCTAGTGTCACCTCGTCATAGAATTTTGACTGAAAAACTACTTTTGCAATCAAGGCCCACCCACCTGGTAGTTATGCATAGACCCAACCTCTGATAGCACAGTCTAAACATCTGCCACCACACAAAGGACTACCAGGCGCACCTTACGTACCTCAGGAAGCCGCATGCTTCCCCTTCCATTACTTCGGAACCGATAGAATAATCAGATGAACGTGTGCTCCCCTCGTGCCTTTTGACACCACGATTATCTACCCCGTTGGGTTACTAACCCTCAAACGTGTGGACTGGTCCAAGCGCCTTCTAGCCCCTTATATCTCTAAGGAATGGCCCCCCTCGCTTATTAATTTCAATCATATAACTTAACCTATTCCAATTTATTAATAAGCCCACAACATGTTATACTCTATATTGTGATCCAAGGTCTGTAATCCATAATCCCTTTATATTCTTGTTTGATTCAAGGTTACAATAACATATTCCACTTAATACGTAATTAAGTATATCTCAGTTTACATGTTTTATGTCTAACATGTCAATTATCATTTATGATTAAATATAACTTATTTCATTTCATAAGTTTGCCATACTCTTTCCTATTTAATTATAATTCCCTATTACACTGTCACTACAACTTATCGTTGTTTACTTATTAACTCAGTTCTCTTAACTAAGGTTCACTAATAAATCTCCTTTCCATTTATTATAACCTATGTTATGATTTCCTCTTATCTCTAGGACAAGCCTTAACATGTTATTCTTGTCAACATATTTCAGATTTCCAAGTTTTCGAATTACTTAATTTATAATTAAGTACAACTTCTTGCATTCCATAAATTTCCCCTATTTGCTGAATACTTAATTTACAATTAAGTACCATTTTTATCATTACACAAGTTATCTCATTTTCTCACTAGTTTATTATAACCTAAGTTATAATATCCACTTGTCCCTAGTACAAGTTTACCTATTATATAACATTCTCATTAATGTAATCCATTTATAATAGGTTATTATCATTCCCTTCTCTTTTACTGTTGTAATTATTTTTCATTCAATTCCATTCACTCCCATTAATTACAATTAATACCATTTATCAATCCTGCCATTTACATATATTTAAATATATGTTTATGCACTAGACCTCTCACATTAAGCCTACATTTGTGGATGCTGGATTTTCCGAGCGGTTTCGGGTAGACTTCTTCCACAAGTTGACTAAACCTCATGCCTTAACACCGTTACATGTTTTGTTTATGCACTTAGACCCCTCACATTAGATTTACCGCTTGTGGATGCTAGATATGCCAGGCGTTTATGGGCATACTTCTTCCAGAAGTGTAATCTAATCTCGTGTCTGCACGGTTACAGATTCTTATTTACTGTAAATCTTCTGTATAATCTAGGCATGTCTATTCTTTCAAATTTTCACTGTAATTTATATTTTACATGTCATCATATTATGCCTATTTTATGTCATACGTTCTTTCTAACATATAATCAATTCTATTCCATCATGTAATCAATTAATCAGATAATAGTTCAAATTTAACAAAAACATGTGATAGCCAAATCATGTGATTTTTCTCAATTTCTACCGTTAATGGTCCAGGTACATAAATATCACAAGTTAACATGGAATTGAAACTATAGTAATCATTATGCATATTTTGGAAAATTTTCCAACATATTAATATTCCAACATGTCATATTCGTCACTTTAATCCTTTTAACATATGTTTAAACATTTCAACATATCATATTTAAACATGTCATAATAACATTTCAATACTTTTAATTATTCTAGCCAATTCATATTGTATAATAACGGGGAATGCTAAACAATAATATATCATTATCTAAAATGATATAACTTAAATCCACTCACCTCATATGCTTTCTAAATCCTGGATCTAGTCCAGATCTATCATTCCATGGTTTTTCCCCTAATTAGATTCAGAACCTAACAACCATGGATTCATAATTTTTACTAAAAGAAAGAAAGAAGAAGAAGAAAGAGAAGAGAATGGAAAATAGACCAGATCTAGGAATTACCTCACTTCAATAAGAAATCTAAACACCCATATACAAATATACGTTCCTTTTCTTCAGATCTGGATTCAAAATTTTCCTAAACTAATAATCTTAATTTTCTGAATAGATTTGAGAAGGAAGAGGAATGGTAGAGCTTCTATATTGTCTCAGAAATATGAGATTTAGGGTTGGCTCTACGGACTTATTTATAGATTTTAAGCAATGCATTTGGTAAATGAAATAGTCCATGTTCGCTGTAGGAGAATCTGCCCAGATCTGCCATAGGGGGGTCGACCCCCCTTATGGGGTCGACACAACGTTGATGGGGTCGACACCCCTTGGCGGGAATTTTCCTGCTCCCCTTTTCCACGTGAATTTGAACTGTTTTGAATTTTTGGACTTATTTTATTCACATATACTCTTCTTATGCGTATGAAAACTTCAAATCTTAATAACTTCTTCATACGGTGTCCGTTTTACAGAAACTAGGTGTTTATTTTGACTAGAACTCTGAGACGAACGCAATTGCGCAGTCTGTTTCGCTTAATTCTAAATATTTAATTAAGTTATTCTTATTTTATTATCTTGAGTACAAAATGCGGGGTGTTACACTCTCCCACCCTTAGGAAATTTTGGCTCCAAAATTTGATAAGGGTAAAAATTCAATAATCCCGTGCATAATATACATCCATCATGTGTGCATCCAATTTTTGCAAATATTGTGCACTTGTGCAAAGTGAAATACAACATAATAAAGTATGTATGCCTAAATGGTACCTCCTATATGTATGAAAATTTTCCAAAAATTCTTTTGAAATATGATGCTCTCATCCTAAATATACTGGCAGTTCTACATGAATGCAATATTTTGAAAATCAAAATATATTTTCATCCAAATTTTCCCACACTCTTACTATGTAAGAGAATAGCTCATCCAATTTTTGCACGAAAAACCCTACCAAGCAACTTTATTATTTGAATTTGAGAAAAAACTAATTTTCTAAATTCGATTTCTTATGTTACAAAAAAGGTGGAAAACGGAAAATTTCACATCTTCCGCTTTTCTTTCATGCACCTTTTTCCACCCTACTTGGATTTGATGTAACTATTTATAAAGATTCCCCTATTTTCCTATCCAAGCGCCGCCCACATATGAAAATTTTCTTTGTTACTGATTTTCTTTTTCAACTTATCTTGGAATTTTTATCTTTATCCATCTTTTCTCATAATTTATCATGTTTCTTGCTTTACTGAATTTGTTGTTTCCTTTTTAGTTATGCCTTTACTCTTCTCTTAGCTTATTAAATCATCTGATCTAAGTTTAATTTCAAATAAGCCTTCAACTAAAATAGGAAAACAGACACTCTATACAGCTACTACCGAGGGCCAAGAATTTCGAGACTATGTCCTCCTCAAATAACAAGCTTGAACCAAGGGATATATAACAGGTTTCGGTGTTACCCTAACTACCCAACAAGAAATATAACAGAACGATCCCAACAGAAATGCAACAAAGGGTTATAACTCTAACATGAAAATTAGCAACATGATCTCCATACTTACTTGCCCTTTACTATATAGTAGTCACCACTAGTCCTATCTGTGTACCAACAATTTCTCAGTTGGTTTATAACTTGTTCTTGCCTATAAGGTCGGTTCAGTCTCTTACTTCGAGGTGCAACCATCTACTCTATTCTTAATTTCTACAACTTATTTTGTCCACCCAACAAAATTTTCTCTTTTAAACAATTTATCAAAAATGTTTGTCAAAAGAATAGAGACTTCAAAACTATCTTTATTAAAAATTCTTGTATGAAATATAGCAAGAAAACTAGCGAGTTATACGTGCTCTATAATATGCACCTTTTTCTGAGAGAATTTTACTTTAGATAAATTTTTTGCAAGAAATTACTATTTATAAAATATACCCCATTTTACTTCAAAACCCAATATGTACTTATTTACATATATTAAAACTATAACTTTTAAGACAAAAAATTGAAAACACCATAAACCACTTTCCCAAAATTTTTACAATTTCAAGTTCTTAAAAGTTAACAATAAGGTTAGACTTAAAGCGGGTTTCCAATTTTTCTAGGCTTTCCTAGACACTTCCCAAGGTCAATTCTCTTAACTATATATATTCCTAATCCATTTTCCTCTTTTTAACCTTTCCCAATTTATAAGGTTTTACTGCCAAATGCACTAACCCAAAATACTAATCATATGGGATTCACATTCCTTCCATACAAAGTACAATGTACACTTTCCACCCAAATTACCTAAGGGTCTCAAATTCCCAGATTCATTCCTTTAGTGTAAAAAACAGTCATCCCGATTCTTATCATATTATACTCTTTCTATTTAGTGGGTTCCTCTATGGATCTAGGTATATATATATGTTTATATTTTTTTCAAAAAAATACAAATACGTTCACTCGCTATTTATACAGGAATCCTAAACCTAAGCTCTAATACCATATGTAACAACCCGAATTCCGACCGACTGAATTATTTTCAAAATTTTAATCTATCGAAACTCGTGTTGGTTTGCTCTGGTATCCTGCAGAAAAGACAAAGACATAAAATATGTCAGAGCTTAGAAAATTTCTCACAGCGGGATGGATACAATATAATATAATCAAAGTATAGCCTTGCCGTATTAATAATACAGCCTAACCAGTATCCAAAGCTATCATGTCTCTTTCACAAATCTAACTTGCGAGTATGTTATGAGGAGAGGGGGTCAGAACACAAGTTCTGGTGACTGGATTTAAACCAAAACACTTTGGATTATCCTATATATACCATTCAATCACATTTCCTTATTTACTAGGTTACTTGGGTTAATAACACTCAAAGCTTACACACACGTCGTACCCATTTACTTCCCAGTGGATTAACCTAATACAGTATATATGTAGCTACCCCTAATATTAAGGTATACCCCATGGTACCCCAGTCGCATGGTCTCTACCATAATACCACCGAAATATACGTAGTCCCTCATCCTACGCCAGAGTGACGTACGGATCTCTATATAACAATGTTACGTTCCACATATATCATCAATTCTATGCTACGTAAGAGTACAAACTGCCACCTTCGATCGAATCAGATTCCATACCACAGTAATGCCCTTGAGTCTACGATACACCACTGAGAGAAGACATGCATCTATCTAGACTTTCCGTCGTATGTATCATCAATTGTAGCTTGATGCCTTAACCGCACATCCTCTAATGTGCACCGAGTTACGTGGCAGGGCGATACAAGAAACATGGAACTCAGTCGGGAGCTTTTCCATATCTGTACAGGCCCGCCTTTAAGAGCCTCAAAATACAAATATTCCTAGGGTCTGTTATTCATTGTGGCTATTTCCCCACCTCGGCCCCTCCCACAACTAGTAAAAACTACAAGAGCTAGGCGACATGCCCCTGACAACAAACAATCTAAACATCCAGTTGGCATCTCCCTTCAACCACCGTAACTTGACAGTGAAAGGTAAATGGTATATTGGGTCTAGCTCTAGTCTTTTCTCATCCCACTAGTTGCTGATGACGGGCATCCAATGATCTACTATCCTTGTTGGTCATGACCCTCTGCCTCCCCGTTGATGTGACCGCCGAATCACCCTAGTGTCACCTTGTCACAACATTCTGACTGCAAAGTTACTTTTGCAGTCAACGCCCACCCACCTGGTAGTTACGCGCAGACCCAACCTTTGAGAGCACAGTCTAAACATCTGCCACCACACAGAGGACTACCAGGAGCACCTTATGTACCTCAGGAAGCCGCGTGCTTCCCCTTTCAGTCCTTCGGAGCCAACAAAATAATCAGATTAATGTGCGTTACCCTCGTGCCTTATAACGCCACGATGATCTACCCCGTTGGGTTATTCACCCTCAAACGTGCGGACTGGTCCAAGCGCCTTACTTTAATATGTTATTAGACCCTATGTTTAAACATCTTTTTATGCGCTTGCTTTCTTTCATCGGGTTTCCATTTAACTTGGTTATCATCTTAACTTTTTATTCAGGTTACCAAGTTCTTTCTGGCCCCTTATATCTCTAAGGAATGGACCTCCCTCGCTTATTAATTTCAATCATATAACTTAACCCATTTAAGTTTATTAATAAGCCCACAACATGTTATTCTCTAGATTGTGATCCAAAGTCTGTAATCCACAATCCCTTTATATTCTTGTTTGATTCAAGGTTACAATAACATGTTCTACTTAATACGTAATTAAGTATATCTTAATTTACATGTTTTCTGTCTAACATGTCAATTATCATTTATGATTAAATATAACTTATTTTATTTCAATGGTTTGCCTTACTCTTTCCTTTTTAATCATAATTCCCTCTTACACTGTCACTACAACTTATCGTTGTTTACTTATTAACTTAGTTCTCTTAACTAAGGCTCACTAATAAGTCTCCTTTCCATTTATTATAACCTATGCTATAATTTCCTCTTGTCCTTAGGACAAGCCTTAACATGTTATTCTTATCAGCATATTTCAGATTTCCAAGTTTTCAAATTTATTTATTTATAATTAAGTACAGCTTCTTGCATTCCATAAATTTCCCCGATTTGCTGATTACTTAATTTACAATTAAGTACCATTTTTCTCATTACATAATTTATCTCATTTTCTCACTAGTTTTTATAACCTAAGTTATAATGTCCACTTGTCCCTAGGACAAATTTACCTATTATGTAACATTCTCATTAATTTAATTCATTTATAATAGGTTATTATCATTTCCCGTTCATTCCTTTCCCTTTTACTGTTGTAATTATCTTTCATTCAATTCATTCACTCCAATTAATTACAATTAATGCCATTTACCAATCCTATCATTTACATATTTTTAAATATATGTTTATGCACTTGACCTCTCACATTAAGCCTACACTAGTGGATGCTGGATTTACCGGGCGATTCCGAGCAGACTTCTTCCACAAGTTGACTTAACCTCGTGTCTTAGCCCCGTTACAGGTTTTATTTATGCACTTAGACCTCTCACATTAGATTAACCACTTGTGGATGTTGGATATGCTGGGCGGTTCCGGGTAGACTTCTTCCACAAGTGTAATCTAACCTCATGTCTAAGCATGATTACAGATTTTTATTTACTGTAAATCTTCTATATACTCTAGGCATGTCTATTCTTTCAAATTTCCACTGTAATTTATATTTTACATGTCATCATATTATGCATATTTTATGTCATACGTTCTTTCTAACATAAAATCAATTCTTTCCCATCATGTAATCAATTAATCAGATAATTGTTCAAATTTAACAATAACATGTAATTTTTCTCAATTTCTACCATTAATGGTCCAGGTACATAAATGTCACAAGTTAACATGGAATTGAAACAACAATAATCAATACGCATATTTTGGAAAATTTTCCAACATATTAATATTCCAACATGTCATATTCGTCACTTTAATCCTCTTAACATATGTTTAAAAATTTCAACATATCATATTTAAACATGTCGTAATAACATTTCAATGTTTTTAATTATTCTAGCCAATTCACATTATAATAACGGGGAATGTTAAATGATAATATATCATTATCTAAAATGATATAACTTAAATCCACTCACCTCATATGCTTTCCAAATCCTGGATCTGGTCTAGATCTATCATTCCATGGGTTTTCCCCTAATTGGATTCAAAACCTAACAACCATGGATTCATAATTTTTACTAAAAGAAAGAAAGAAGAAGAAAGAAAAGAGAATGGAAAATAGACCAGATCTAGGAATTACCTCACTTCGATAAGAGATTTGAACACTCATATCAAACATACATTTCTTTTCTTCAGATTTGGATTCATATTTTTTCCTAAACTAATAATCTTAATTTTATGAATAAATTTGAGGAGGAAGAGGAATGACAGAGCTTCTGCGTTGTCTTAGAAATATGAGATTTAGGGTTGGCTCAACAGACTTATTTATAGGTGTTCAACAACGTATTTGGTAAAAGAAATAGTCCACGTTCGATGCTAGAGAATTTGCGACCCCCCCTTATGGGGTCGACCCATTGGTCGAAACTCCCCTTATGGGGTCGACCCAGGAGTCGACACCCCCTGATGGGGTCGAAACCTCTAGGAGGGAATTTTCCTTCTCCCCTTTTCCACGTGAATTTGAACTATTTTGATTTTCTGGACTTATTTCCATGTATATTATTCTAATGTATATGCAAACTTGAAACCTTAATAACTTCTTCATACGGTGTCCGTTTTACACCAACCAGGTGTCTATTTTGCCGGAATTCCAAGAAGAACGAAATGGCGTAGTCCGTTTCACTTAATTATAAATATTTAATTAAGTTATTCTTATTTTATTATCTTGAGTTGAAAATGCGGGGCGTTACAAACACCCTAGGCTTTTCAATGCTTAAGCATTCTACGGGAACTTACTATTATTCCAAGATAATTCTTGCTATTTTCTTCATAGCCTCAAAAAAATTTCCCGTCTTTCCTAGGCACTAATCCTTACCAAATCCATACTTTTTAAAACATGGTTTGTCCTTTTCATTTAAATTTTCTTCCAAAAATTTATAAGTGTCAAAAATTTAAAAGTGTCAAAATTTCAATTTCATCTCCGAAAACTTACTTTTGCCAAACCATAAAACATGTCCTCTTAAGAAAATGTAAATCATTTTTTTCCATACAAAACTGGAGTAGATAAGGACAACTATTTCTCAATCGGGTTTATAACTTGTTCTTACCTATAAGGTTGGTTCAGTCTCTTACTACAAGGTGCAACCATCGACTCCATTCTTAATTCCTACAATTTATTTTGTCCACCCAACAAAATTTTCTCTTTTAAAAAATTTGTCAAAAGAATAGAGACTTCAAAACTTTCTTTATTAAAAATTCTTATATGAAATATAACAAGAAAACTAGCAAGCTATTCATGCTCTATAATATGCCCCTTTTTCTGAGAGAATTTTACTTTAGACAAAATTTTCGTAAGAAATCACTATTTACAAAATATACCCCATTTCACATTATTACTAAATATGTGTACTTTATATAATTAAAACTATAACTTTAAAGATTAAAAACTTGGAAACACCATGAACCACTTTCCTAAAACTTTTACAATTTCAAATTCTTAAAAGTTAACAATGGGGTTAGATTCAAAGCGGGTTTCCAACTTTTCCAGAATTTCCTAGACACTCCCACAAAGTCAATTCTCTCAACAATATATATTCCTCCTAATCCATTTTTCTCTTTTTAACCTTTTCCAATTTATAAGGTTTTACTGCCAAACCCACTAACCAAAAATACTAATCATATGGGATTCAGTTTCCTTCCATACAAAGTACATCGTACAATTTCCACCTAAATTACCTAAGGGTCTCAAATTTCCATATTCATTCCTTTAGTGTACAAAACAGCTGTCCCAGTTCTTACCATAATATACTTTTTCTATTTAGTGGGTTCCTCAATGGATCTAGGTACATATATAATATTTACATTTTAAAAAAATACAAATACGTTCACTCACTATTTATACAGGAATCCTAAACTTAAGCTCTGATACTAGACGTAACAACCCGAATTCCAACAGACTGGATTTTTTTCAAAATTCTAGTCTATCAAAACTCGTGTTGGTTTTCTCTAGTATCCTGCAAAAAAGACAAAGAGACATAAAATATGTCAGAGCTCAGAAAATATCTCAAAGCGGAATGGATAAAATATAATATAATCAAAGTATAGCCTTACCATATTAATCATAATGCCTAACCAGTATCCAAAGCTATTATGTCCTTGCCACAAATCTAACCTACGAGTATATTATGAGGAGGGGGTCAGAACACAAGTTCTAGTGACTTGATTTAAAATATACACTTTGAATAATTCTACATATACCGTTCGATCACATTTTATTATTTATTAGATTACTTGGGTTAACAGCACTCAAGGCTTACACACACGTCGTACCCATTTACTTCCCAGTGGTTTAACCTAATACTGTATGTTAGACCAAAAAACGGTTCTAACACCCAAATTATATTGATTTATAGAAAATTAAAGCTAAGAATGAAAAAAAATGCAGCAAACACACCAAATTTATAGTGGTTCATCATTAAAGAGCCTACATCCACTTTACTTGAGTCTGATTATACGTTTGAATGCAAGTACAATCACTGTTTTATCTCAATCTCTCTTTTACAACAGTGATTCACTCAATAATTCCGAGACAATTTTGATTAAGAATGATAGAAGTACGATAATGGTGGAATCAAAACTCTCAATTGCGAAAAGATACCAAAAAATGCCAAAGTGTTAGGCTATTTGTAGGTGATTTCTGTAGGCGGTTCGTGAAGACACATGGCACCTATCCTAAGGATCTTGGAGTGGTTCGTGGCTTGATGGAGAATTGTTCATAGGAGCTGTTAAAGACACGTGTCATTACATCCTTCAATTTCGGTTCATGGGCGACCAAGTCGTGGCCATCATTTTCTGAATATAGGGTCGGTTCGTGACCCTATGTGTGAACCGGATCGTTGTAATAGACCACGAGCCGTACCCATATTCTGGGTCCGTGAACCATCCTCACGAGCGGGATCCTGTGCATCGCGAGCCGCATCTTTTTCCTGCGCATATCGAGCCACGATCTCCTTCTTGAACCTATGAGTACGTGGATCTTTGTGGCTTGATACAAAAGCTAGCCAACATTTTTCCTTCTCAAAGTACGTTTTAACGGAGATGAAACGTGCTTCGGAATGATCAAATTATCTTTTCCTGAAACGGTGAGCACCAACAATTGCATCTATTCGTATGGTCACAACGCTTCATGAAGTCGTGTTTCTTCGTGTAACCATGTTTTTTGATATCTCAAGACAAGTATAAATAGTAGATTGGGTTTCCAATTATCTCCTTTTCATTAGTCGACTTCCCAAATTTGAAGTTCCAAGCAGACTACGAGCAATTCTTCAGGTAAATCCCCCAAATTTTCATAAATATATTTAAAGAATTTGGTGTAATCCATTACACTGATGGATTACAAGTAGAACTTTTCTTACCACTAGTCATTTCAAAAACTTGGTCACCCAATCAGGCCATTGGCCATCTTACCTAGGCCAGCTCGTGACTTTTGTTTGGGGCCGACCGAGTCCTCCTCTTATGCAAACTGCATCGTGCACGGGCCAACCATCAAAGGCTCATCGAGTCGCTTGGGTTGCAGCGGGTAGAGGCCCGATATTCAAAGGGCTTATTTTCATACTATATATGACTTATTTTCACCTTTCCTCTTCATTTTTACTGTCATCATTTCATTTTCTCCATCCCGAAACCCTGATCTCCTATAATTCAAATCGCAGATTCTCGAACTCAATTAATAGGTAAACCCCTTATTTATGATTTGTGCCTTCAATTTACATGATTCGTGAATCAAAAATCAATTCTTACATGAGTCTTTGTCTTCCGCCACCGAGATCTCCAGTATTAACGTTGTTGGGGACCTCGCTGGCGCAGGTGGTGGCCTCGGGGATATGCGCTCGTCAGCTCGTGAGTAAACTTGAGATAGCGGATGGTTTGTTGGTCGGTGATTAAGTTGAGGATAGTATTACCATGGTGTTTTCGTTCGTGGAGACTGGTGGCGAGGGAATGGTGAAGGGATGTATTGTAGTAGAGTAGGAGCAGGTCGTGCGAGGATTGAAAGGAGTATTCCATGGTGGGTCGGTTCGTGAAGGTGGTTGGAGTCTGGTTAGGGATCAGGTCGGGCTCCAGTGACCCGATCGTGCTGCTCAAGTTGAGGGTTACTCACAAGAAATCCAATTTGAGTGAGGTGCACGAGCCACCCTCACGAGCTGGAATCCAACTACCACGCATGAACCGAATCCCTATGTGTGGTCGAATTGTTCCTGGTCACGATCCGGTCCTAATCGTACAAATCGAATGAAGAAGGCAAACCGAATTGAATACTTTACTCACAAGCCAATCCTTTACCACAAGCCGGGTTATGTCTGGAGAGTGTGAGCCGATATGAAGAAGGAATTAATGCTTGTCCACGATTTTATCTTCGAGCTAATTCCTTAACTATACTTGGCCAGTTAATACCAGTCAACCTAACACACCCATATCGAGAATTAACTGTAATTTGGATGAGTCATTGAACAGTTAGGCTAGAGCCTTCGAACAAAACACTTTGGACAAGACGAGAACTTAACTCAAAAGAAATATGATGGCCATTTTCACCCTTGTTTGCTTTACTTTGTGTTTTTCCTTTCAGTAATGCACACACTAATACACAGTAGCACTAGCACCTACGGGGTTCATGGGTAACTTTACTCAAATCTTTTGTGTTTGTTCATCAACACAACAAATATATCAGATAAACATTCAATAAGATTATCAGAGAAAAGTGCAGATCTAGAATTGTTAAGCTATTACAATCCTGACGTACTTTCGTCGGACCCCAATTGGAATAATTCTGGATCTAATTATGAAACAGATCTTGGTGCAGAGTCGACATCCTCTGAAAGCACATCACTTAAGGAAGAGGAAGATGATCAGGATCCCGACGAACTCGAGGGTGTCATAGTATTGACTAGTCCAAGAGATTCTATAGCTTACACACTTGATGATATAAAACTGAAGAAAATCTGCTTAAGACATGGGATCCCATGGGATGATGTTAAAACCCCAAAGAAAAAGGACAGGCCCCATTCTGCTCCGGAAGGGTATATGGCTATCAGCAAGGTCATGTGCTCGATAGGTGCTATTCCTCCTTTTCCTTCGATCGTCGTTGATATCATGAGACGACTACACATTGCCCCCATGCAACTTCATCCCAATGCTTATGTTGCTCTATATACCTTGTATATCGCATACGCGGAAATTATAGAGACAAGCTTGTTTATAAGGATTTGAACTTCTATTACCATTTTAAACATCGTTCTACAAGGACCCCGAATTTTGTTTTCTTTGAATCTATCCCCACTAAGAAAGTCCTAAGCGTCGGACATAGCAACTTGGGTGACGCTAAATCTGAGTGGTTCTACATAAAGCATTAAGCTGGGTGTGCTAGGAAGTGGTTGAAGTCAAGTAGGTTTTAAATGCTTCAGTATATGTCCCAGGTGCATGATTAAAGCACTAATATCTTCTTTTTCTGTACAGTTCCTAATCCCCAAAAGCAAGAAGGTAAAGTGTACGAAGATCGCTTGTCCCGCCTTATAAAAAGAAACTCTTATTTTTGCAAAATCAAGAAGTGTATAACCAATGAGAACATTCATAAACATCACCTCCTCGATATAATATTTGGGCTTTGTCAGGGTGGCTGGCCTTACAAGTATGTGTCCCCTCTCAAGCGATTAGGGAATCTAGGAGCATGCCCCCGGCCGAGGGGCTGGTGCACGCGGAAACTACGACAACAGTTGAGCTTCCTTAAAGTCCTTCGCTGATGGTTATTCAAGATGACAAAGAAATAAACGTATACATTGGAGGTGAAGTTCGAGCTCATGAACCAAAGGGTGTCTCCATCCCTGAAGGGGGTCTCCAAAGACACCACCACCGACTAAGCCCTCGACTCATGATTCTTTAACAGAAGAACAAATATATGGGGATTTAGCTAATCTTCCGTTGCCGGGTGACATCTGTACTTCAGAGGATTTTGGAACAAGGTCATTTTTTCCTACTTCTGAGGAGGAGCCTACCCCTGTTAAAGAGGGAGATACTGTACAGACTAGCCTGGCTCCGGGCCATGTCCTGTTAGGGGGGATCACACGGGACACACACGTCATATGCACCACATGTCAAAACATTCATACACTGTATCCACTCATGGCTCTTATGCTTGCTTGTTTCTTTTGCAGGGAAAATGACTCATCGCCATTATTCTCATCGTGATCTTCGTGAGTACACACCCAAATTCAACCCCGTTACTGAACATGACCAAGGTGACAGTCGTGGGAGAGAATCCAAGAAACACTACGATTCCTACCAACCTCATCCTCCATGCTCTCATTCTCCTTAAAGGTAAGATCCCGAGAAGTACCACAGTCGTCAAGTGCCGCATGCGGGAGGTAAACAACTTCCCAAAGCTCCAATTCCCCCGAAGGATATCCCTTCTCAGGATAAGTCCTCCAAGAAGCATTATGTGCCGAAGGACAAGCATAAAGATCCAAGCAAGGGTTTGGGAAAGGGAAAGAAAGCCCTTGTCCCTTCCGGGAAACACAACATTGATATTACTATTACACAGCTGGTGTCCCTTACTACAGAAAATCAGGCAAGTTGAAGCGCATGTAGGAGCGGTTCCCTGACATTTACTTTGAAAAGATGCACTTTGTTCCAGATCTTGAACCAGTTCCCGATGATTGGGACACGGAAGTCATGGAGCGGGTAGGTCATGTGGCTACACAGTACAAAGCAATGAAGAAACATGCCAAGAAGCTTTCCGAGCTCATTCGCCTTCTTGAAATAGACGCAAAGGATGCACGATAATAGGCATATTACGATCGCTAAATCTAGGGATGAGGTTGAGAAAAAATTAAAGGATACCCAGGCTCAGCTTTCCTTGGCCTGGAGGGATGCCGAAAATTACAAGAAGCAGTTCAAGGAAGCGGAAAGACATTTTCACACCGAGCTTGACTCCAATAGCAAGGAGCGTACGGTTATGAGGAAAGAGATGAAGGATCTCTGGTCTGCTGATACTGAGCTGAAACTATAACATGCTAACTTTGCCGAAGAGAGAGTTGCTTGGGAGGAAGGGATGGCAAGTCTGAAGGACAAACTGGCTCATGCTGAGGAGAGGGCAGCTCTCGCTGAGGGACATGCTAATAAGGCTCTCGAGTCCGACTCCAATGCTACCGCTAAGCTTGCCACGGCTAAGCATGAAATAGAAGGATTTGATGAATTGCTGATGGACTTTTTTGCTCAGGTTATTCGAACACGAGATATTTCCTAGATCAAGAATTATCCCACCACTCTAGTTGATGTATGGGACCAAATCAACTAAAGTGAGAACCAACGCTTAAAGGTCGAAGCGGTCGACGAGGATCAGCCTATGCGGACTTTCTAAGAGGTGAAGAACCTGAGGTATTGGCAGAGGGTAGACGTCTAATCAGAGAGTCTATGGAGGAGTAGAGGCTTAAGCTCAAAGGCAAGAGCAAGGTTGATGAGGGTTCAAGCTCGGCCATGGAGCTCAAGACTTCTGGGGTCGAGGAGTATAATCCAGATGACCAGTTAATCTCTGGAATTCCTGTTCCCCCACTTGCTGGGGTTTCTACTGCAGCTCCAGACGAGAAATCGACGGAAGGTATCTCCATATTCTCTCCACAATTTGTCAAAGCTATTATAACTTATCGTCGTATTATGGAGCAAACAGTTGAGAGGACTACATTCTCTCCTAAATTAATAACAGTTGTTTCTCATGATGTAGGTGCCAAGCCAGCTAAAGAGGTTGAAAAGTAGCAACTAGAAACTAAGGTGGCTAAAAAGGCCATAGTCCCATTAAGCACGGTCATCCTTAAAAATGCTGAGATCATCGAGGCTTTGAAAGATACTGATGGTGATAACGGTGATGGAGACGAGGAGGTCGCCATCACGTAAGAGACCAAGGGGGATGATAGTATGTCTTTAGCCGAAATCAAGGCTAAAAATGATGAACTTTTGAAGGTTAAGGTTGAGGAAGAGTCTTTAAAGATACCACCCCTCGCTGCAGCTGCTCCCGGATCTGGGCTGATCGTGAAACTGTCCAGGTCCATTACTACACAGCTTGCATCCCCGTCTTCTGGAACTCCAGAAGATCCTCCTTCAGGGAAGAAGAATAGGAAGAAGCATGATTCCGCTAATGCTAGCAAGGAGGTTTCGGAAAAAGAGAAGAAGGAGAAGAAGTCAAAGTCACCCCCAAAGCCCAAGTAGAGCTTGTTTATTTATGTTTTGTTTTATAGATCTTCCACTGGCCCTTTGTATTTGTTCCGAGTGCGACCCTCGCATTTTTTCCAGCTTTGTTTTGTAAACCTGTATTTAGTAAATGAAATTCCGTTTCTTTCGCATTGCTGTGTACCTGCGAATTTCTCATACTTTATCATGCACTTAAATATTCAAATCATAACTAAGTCATAAATGAAACTAGCGAAACTTCATCATAAGTTATCATCGCAGGCAAAACATAATTTTTTTGTAACATAATGTGTATATGCCCCCAATCAATCATTAACATGATGCCTGTCCAGGGCGGGTTAAGGATTGATCAGGATTAATTACATATTGGCCCTCATGTCCGAAAATGAAGGGTTCGGGCTTAGCTTTCACTCTGCCCCCCGATACTACAATGGGGTAGGAGCCCTTTTATGGAATTTAATCAACATGCCTTTATATTCTCCTGTCGTATGCCCAAGATAGAGTTCAAGCTCAACTTTCAGTCTGCCCCCCAATCCTTCAGTAGGGTAGGAGTTCATTTGTGGCGCTAAGTCCTTGGCGCCTTTATACTCTCCCATCGGATGCCAAAGGTAGAGTGGAGTTGAGGCAGTCTTTTGATCATGGTGCACCTTCACGCCTCATGGAAAATTCACTTCCTTGTCCTTTATACACTTTCTCAAGTCATGAGAGTTAGTGTCTGAGGTTGTGTCGTTTACTTCATTGCACCCCCAATGCTCTGTATGCTATTGACCTTCTGGTTTGATAGAAGATTCTTTGAATTACGTGTTTTGAGATCATCGTGAGGTTTATGACAAATATCACAATCATAATAGCTCATATGAATACAAATGAAGGAATGGATAAGAAATGGTGCAATAAAAGTAAATGACACACGGTATTTTATAGTGGTTCGGTCGAATCATATCCTACGTCCACTTCATAATCTTTTGCTTATGTAACCAGACTGTTCTAGGAAAGTCATGCCTTTTTACATGGTCCTAAAAACAAAAGAGTAAAAATGGCAATTTCATGTCAAGTAATGCCGCAAATGCTGGGCATTCCACACTCTAGGGATTTCATTTCCGTCCACGGTCGCTGGCTTGAAGGATCCATTGTCAAGCCTCTGTAGGATAGTATATGGTCCTTCCCATTTTGGACCCAAGAAGACGGAATTCGGGAAGACACGTTTCAGTACCAGATCTCCAGGTTCAAAAGTTCGAGCCTAGACTTTCTTATTGGAATATCAAGAAACCTGTTGCTTATGTATCAAGGCATGCAATTTCATGTCAAGTAATGCCGCAAATGCTGGGCATTCCACACTCTAGGGATTTCATTTCCGTCCACGGTCGCTGGCTTTAAGGATCCATTGTCAAGCCTCTGTAGGATAGTATTTGGTCCTTCCCATTTTGGACCCAAGAAGACGGAATCCGGGAAGACACGTTTCAGTACCAGATCTCCAGGTTCAAAAGTTCGAGCCTAGACTTTCTTATTGTAATATCAAGAAACCTGTTGCTTATGTATCGAGCCTAGACTTTCTTATTGTAAGATCAAGAAACCTGTTGCTTATGTATCAAGGCATGCAAATCTGCTTCATCCCTTTCTTATTGTAATATCAAGAAACCTGTTGCTTATGTATCAAGGCATGCAATTTCATGTCAAGTAATGCCGCAAATGCTGGGCATTCCACACTCTGGGGATTTCATTTCCGTCCACGGTCGCTGGCTTGAAGGATCCATTGTCAAGCCTCTGTAGGATAGTATATGGTCCTTCCCATTTTGGACCCAAGAAGACGGAATCTGGGAAGACACGTTTCAGTACCAGATCTCCAGGTTCAAAAGTTCGAGCCTAGACTTTCTTATTGTAATATCAAGAAACCTGTTGCTTATGTATCGAGCCTAGACTTTCTTATTGTAATATCAAGAAACCTGTTGCTTATGTATCAAGGCATGCAAATCTGCTTCATCCCTTTCTTATTGTAATATCAAGAAACCTGTTTCTTATGTATCAAGGCATGCAAATCTGCTTCATCCCTTTCTTATTGTAATATCAAGAAACCTGTTGCTTATGTATCAAGGCATGCAATTTCATGTCAAGTAATGCCGCAAATGCTGGGCATTCCACACTCTGGGGATTTCATTTCCATCCACGGTTGCTGGCTTGAAGGATCCATTGTCAAGCCTCTGTAGGATAGTATATGGTCCTTCCCATTTTGTACCCAAGAAGACGGAATCCGGGAAGACACGTTTCAGTACCAGATCTCCAGGTTCAAAAGTTCGAGCCTAGACTTTCTTATTGTAATATCAAGAAACCTGTTGCTTATGTATCGAGCCTAGAATTTCTTATTGTAATATCAAGAAACCTGTTGCTTATGTATCAAGGCATGCAAATCTGCTTCATCCCTTTCTTATTGTAATATCAAGAAACCTGTTGCTTATGTATCGAGCCTAGACTTTCTTATTGTAATATCAAGAAACCTGTTGCTTATGTATCAAGGCACGCAAATCTGCTTCATCCCTTTTTTCCTCAATCATGTCTAGAGACTCGAGGAGCGATTCATTGTTGGTCATCGGGTCGTAGTAGGTGGTTTTGTGGGACGGTACTTCTAATTCAAATGGGATGACAACCTTTGACCCGAATGCGAGGGAAAAGGAGGTGTGACCCGTTGCTGATTTATAAGTTGTTCTATAAGCCCATAATGCTAAAGGTAACTCGTCAACCCACATGGCTCTGGCCCGCTTCAATCGCTTCTTCAGAATGGACTTGATTACCTTGTTTGCCACTTCTACCTATCCATTCGATTACGGATGTGCTATAACGGTGTATCTTTTCTCGATATGATATCTCTGGCAAAAGTCGCGGAACTCAGTGCTATCAAATTGGGTCTCGTTATCTGTTATGATGATTTCCCGGATCCCAAACCGACATATGATATTTCTGATGATGAAGTTTATCACTCGCTTGGTCGTGATTGTGGTCAACGGTTCTGCTTCGACCCACTTTGTAAAGTAATCCAGGGCCACGATGGCGAATTTTTCTCCGCCCTTTGCAATGGGTAGGCTTCTGATAATGTCAATTCCCCAAACAGCAAAGGGTCACGGGCTCATCATTGTCTTCGATCGGCTAGGAGGTGCCCTAGGGATCTTAGAATTTTTTTGGCACCTATCACAATGCCATGCATATTTAGTCTCATCTTTATTCACAGTAGGCTAGAAATAGCCATATCATAACATCTTCTTAGCCAATATTTGGCCTCCAGTGTGGTCGCCATATTCACCTTCGTGTACTTCCCTCAGTACTCGTTCGATGTCGTCATGGGCTATACACCGGAGGAGTGGCATCAAAAATCCTTGTCGATATAGGACTTCGCCTTGCATAACATATATGGAGGCTTTACGAATGACGGCACGCCTTTCGCTCTTTTTGGTTGGAAGCATCCAATTTATTAGGAAGTTTTTTATGGATGTCATCCATGACTCCCTTTCTGGTTCAGTTTCTAGTACAGGATCAATTTCCATCTGATGGATACTTGGAGCCTCCAATGTTTCAATCAGGACCGTCTCCGTGTCCTTAGGACTGTCAGAACTGGCTAGCTTGGCCAACTTATCTGCCTTCTGATTCTCTGAGCGAGGAATATGGGTTATACTGTAGTGTTCGAAACCGCCCAGCAGTTTTCTCACTTCTCTTAAATATGATATAAGTCTTGGCCCCTTGGCCTAACTCCTTGTTAACCTGGTTTACGATTATCTTGGAGTCGTAGAAAATATCCAACCTCGTTATCCCCAACTCCTTCGCAATCTTTAACCCAATAATCAAGGCTTTGTACTCCGAGTCATTGTTCGTAGCATGGAACTCTAATCTCAGAGCATAGAATATTGATCGTTTTTCAGGAGTGATCAGTACAACTTCGGAGCCAGACCGTCTATCAATCTTAGCACCATCGGTGTATAGTTTTCAGGTGTTGGGATCGAACAGCTGTTTTGAGGGACTGGCCTCTTCAGTCACTACATCTTCTTCAGGAATAGTAAATCCGGCTATGAAGTCTGCCAAGCCTTCCAGTTCTGGTCATTGCAAAACCTGTCTCAGCAGATAGTCAGTGCATATGGTGATGGGATGAGCTTGGAAATAGTGGCGAAGTTTTCTAGATGCGATCAGCAGGCTATATGCTAGTTTTTCTATCCTCGTGTAGTTTCGCTCTGCTGTCGCTAGCTTCTTACTGTTGGTAGATTCTTACTTACATAATACACCGGCCTCTGGACTTTTTCTTCTTCCCTTACTAAGGCTGAGCTTATCGCATGAGTTGATACTACCAAGTACATGAATAAATCTTCATGATCGATTGGCTTGGACAATATCGGGGGTCTTTCCAGATGAGTGAGAAGATTCTGAAATGCCTCAATATAGTCAGGAGTGCATTGAAAGTTGTGTTTATCCCGCTTTATCAGGTCGAAAAATGGAATGCACTTATCTGTAGCTTTAGAAATAAATCTACTTAATGCGGCTACTTTTCCGGCGAGGCTCTGCACGTCCTTAATACATCTTGGTTCTTGAATATTCCTGATTGCCGCAATCTGATCTGGATTAATTTTAATTCCACGTGAACTAACGATAAACCCAAGAATTTTACGAAAGCAACTCCAAATGAACATTTCAGGGGGTTGAGCTTCATTCCGTATCGCTGAAGGATATTGAACATCTCAGCTAGGTCAGTGGTATGGTCAGATGATCGCCTAGATTTCACAAGCATATCGTCAACGTACACTTCCATTGTTTTCCCAATCTGATTATAGAACATCCTATTCACCAAACGTTGGTATGTTGCTCCAGTATGTTTTTGGTCTAGACTATGCCTGGGAATTTGATTATATCCTGAATATGAATCCATGAAAGAGAGAAGTTCGTGACCGGCCGTTGAGTCCACCAGCTGGTTAATTCTAGAGAGTGGAAAACTGTCCTTCGGGCAGGCTTTATTCAAATCCGAGAAATCAATGCATGTGCGCCATTTTCCGTTAGCCATCTTTACCAAAACGTAATTTGAATTCGAATCTGGGTAAGTTGAATCTCTAATGAATCTGTTGCTTCTTAATTTCTCAGCATCTTCCTTCAAGGCAGTTGACCTCTCCAGACCGAGCATTCACCTTTTCTTCTTAACGGGTGAATACTTTGGGTTGATGCTCAATGAGAGACTCATAATTGAGGGGGATATCCCACACATGTCGGCATGTGTCCAAGCAAACATGTCTAGGTTTGTCTTTAAATAGTCAGTCAATTCTTTTGCTCGGGGAGGGTCTAGCTGGGATCCAATCTTTAAGACCTTCACTGGGTCATCATCATTGATCGAAATATCCACAGTCGTTTCATTAGGTGTCACCGTTCTGCCCTCGGGCTCCTGATCCTCTCTGGGATCTATGTCTTCGGGCAGATCTTTGGGTAACTCCTTCGGGGTTGTCCCCTATAATTGCTACGCTGAACCCTCTTTTGCGGGGGAGGGAGCACCCTTAGTTTCTACATTTTTTCCTTTGAGCAGTAGCTTCAACTCCGCCATATAGCAGGCTCGTCCAGTTGCTTGGTCACCCCGAATTACTCCCACTCCTGCTTTGGTCGGGAATTTCAACAATAAGCATAAGGGCATGATACAAGCCCTGAATTCTACAAGGACCGGTCGGCCTAAGAAGGCATTATAGGTTGAATCAATATCCAAAACTATGAACGGGATTCTTACCCTCCGGTGGTCTCCTTCTCCCAATGTCACCGACAATTCTACATATCCCATCGGTGCTATTGAGGCTCCATTGAAGCCGCGAATCCATCATTTGCAATGCTTCAAATCCTTTGCTTCAAGCTTCATTTGATCGAATGCTTTCTTAAATAGAATATTAACTGAATTTCCATTGTCCACTAAGACCTTGTGGACTAGAACAGGACCAATGGTAGTGGTGATTACCAAGGGGTCTTCGTTGGGAGATTGAACTCGAATACTATCTCTATCACAAAATATGACATCGTCGAACATCGTTTTCTGCTTCTTTATCGGCGCGGTATCTTCAGGATTGCTACAGTCCTCCACTTTGATGTGCTTTGCAACATTTACATATTGATCCATTGCCCTAAAGCTATGTCCAGCTGGATTGGGGCCTCCAACTATAGTGTTGATGACGATACCTTTAGCTTTCTGTTGCGCAGTACCCTTCTGTGGTGGCTGTCCTTTATTCCGCTCTGGACTACCTTGTCCCTGGTTTCTCGGAGCTGCCTTATATTCATCCAACTTTCCTTCCCTAAGAAGCTTCTCTACCAAGCTCTTAAATTACGACATTCATTTGGTGAGTGTCCATAAGTCTCGTGGAAGAGACAGAATTTTCCTGTTTCACGGTCCTTCTCTATGGAGTCCCTTGGAGGAGGCTTCTTATATTGAAGAACATTGCAAGTATCCAGGTATATATTCTCTAATGTGTCATTAAAAGGTGTAAGGTTCTCAAATGTTCTATATCGAGGTCTCTTCTGTGAGTCATTCCTTCGGTTCCTTTTCTGGTTATCATTTCCAATTTGGCGACCATTGCCCTGGTTCTTATTTCCAACATTAACTTCTACCTTCCCAGAGCTATCGCCGAACTACTTGATGGACACGTTACTCTGTATGTCTTCCTTATTAGCAGCCTTCCTCTTTCGATTAGCGTATATCTCTTCTTGACGTAGGCGGATATTGGCATTATCGTAGAATATCTCTCCGGTCATTGGCAGTTTTCCAGCTAGGTATTTGCCAAACTCAGTGTCTTTGTCTACTCCGTCGATTAACTCCATTAGGACAGACTACTCGTGAGGGTCTCTTAGCTCTGTGATTGCTAAATTAAAACGATCCAAGTATGACCTCAGAGTTTCGTCAGGGCGTTTCTTGATGAGTGAAAGTTCAACGATGTTTTTAGATCTCTGGGCATGAAGGCGGAACTGGTTTATAAATCTTTCGCTCAGCTCTTTGAAGTTGACAACTGATCGTGTCGGCAACCGAGTAAACCACATTAAGGCCACGTCCTCTAAGAAGATCGGGAGTGCTTTGCATTTTACTGCGTCTGGCGTAGCGGCGACATTCATATACCATGAATACCTCATCAGGTGCTGGACTGGATATGTCCTACCTGCATAACGGTTCATAGTTGGCAGGTTGAATCGTCTTGGGAATCAGACATCTAGTATATCATCAGTGAAGGGCATGCGACTGTGGTCTACACCCAAATTTTCATTTCTTTGTCCTCGGCTGTCTGCCATAATATGCCTCACCATTACTTCAATATCAGAGTTAGTCAAAGTGGACTCAGGGTTTGCACTTCTTACTCTACGAGGACCTCCAACATCTCTTTGGTACATTGCCGCACAATCTGGGGCCTAGGCCGAGCTTCCTTGCCCGTATGGCCACAGTCAGTCAAGCAACGAGTTGGTTGTAATGGTTGATTCTGAATGGGGTTAACTGTGCTCTGATCTCTAGGTAGCATTCGGCGTCCCTCCATCAGCGGTACAACGGGATTGTTCAAATTACGATCTTCAAGTCCCAGATTGAGTGACGTTTCTTCTCAAGAAGGAAGTGATCTGAATCGAAGTTGTTCCAAGTTCTCAGGCCTTTCTAATGGCTGTCATTGGGGTCTCGGAGGCTCCTCTTATGAAGATGAGGACTCTGGAATAAAACGATATGTTGGTGAAGGTGTTTTGTGCCTCCGGAGCTCATCTATATGTCTTCTCACGTAGTCATATTCTCCCTTATTAAGGAGCTCTCACATCTTTGAGCCTCCAAAGCATAGTTTGTTCTTTCCAACATATCAAGTACACGAGATAAATCTCCTTCTGTTGATGGGGTTGAGGCATTTAGTCGATCACTAACATTCACAGTTGGACGTAGGGCACTTGAGCCAGGTCGAGCAGAAGCATCAGCATGAGTGGAGTGGGTCATAATCTCCATTCCGGGTCGAGTGATGGTCCCTTGCTGAGGGCGGTTCGTGACCCCATCTGACATGCGGCTCGTGGTCCCCTTAGGCATGCGGCTTGTGGTCCCCTCTGGCATGCAGCTCGTGGTCCCTCTTTGGAGGCGGCTCGTGATTCCCTCCTAGGACCGGGTAGTGACCCCCTCTTGGGGTTGGATTTCCCCTTGAGAGCCATAAGCCGGTGAGACCACCTCGGCATGTTCCTGAGCATTCTCTTCATTAGCTTCATTTGCTCGAGAGGCTCATGAATCCTTGGATTTCATTGCATCCATAATGTCTTGACTTTGTTGAAATCTTCAAAAGCAAAACGATGGGATTGCCGACTATTTTCTTTGGACTTGAAAATCCAGATAGTAGACAATAATCCAACAGGCTGATAATTCAATTCTCAGTGAAAGCACCAAAATGTTAGACCAAAAAATGGTTCTAAACCCTAATTATCTTGATTTATAGAGAATTAAAGCTAAGAATGAAAGAAAATGCAGCAAACAAACCAAATTTGTAGTGGTTCGACATTAAAGAGCCTACATCCACTTTATATGATTCTAATTATACGTTTGAATGCAAGTACAATCACTGTTTTTTCTCAATCTCTCTTTTACAACAATGATTCACTCAATATTTTTCAGATAATTCTGATTAAGAATGATAGAAGTATGATAATGATGGAATCAGAACTCTCAATTGCCAAAAGATCCCAAAAAATGCCAAGTGTTGGGCTATTTATAGGTGATTTCTGTAGGCGGTTCGTAAAGACACGTGGCACCAATCCCTAGCATCTCGGTGCGGTTCGTGGCTTGATGGAGAATTGGTCATAGGAGCTGTTATAGATACGTGTCACTAGATCCTTCGATTTCGGTTCGTGGGCGACCAAGTCGTGGCCATCATTGTCTGAATATAGGGTCGGTTCGTGATCCTATGTGCGAACTGGATCCTGGTAATAGACCATGAACCGTGCCCATATGCTGGGTCCCCGAACGATCCCCACAAGCGGGATACTATGCATCGCGAGCTGCATCTTTTTCCCGTGCATATCGAGCCACGATCTCCCTCCGAACCTATGAGTATGTGGATCTTTGTGGCTTGATACAAAAGCTAGCCAACACAGTATATATGTAGCTACCCCCGATATTGAGGTACACCCCCATGGTACCTGTTCGACAAACGTCGTTTCTATGGAAGTAGAAAACGTTGACAAAATATCGTAATAATAACCGCAAGCGCACGGCGTACAATCGTAGTACGTGGCGAATACGAGTCGATCCGCAGGGAAAGAATTTATTCTAATCTTACTCAATCAAATTAAACCGAAAACGAGTGAACTTGTTAACTATAAACTAAAACAAAACGAACAATGTCAAAATGAATACAAATTTGAGACTAAGAGACAATTTAGGAGTAGATTCACTATCAACATCAATCTAATTAACATAAAAAATGTTTCTAACTCTCTTTAATAACTAGCACGTTAAGTGTTTTATTCATACAAGCATGATTTATATGCTAGAAAATTCAAGCTACATAAATCACCAATTTTCATTAGGAACTTAAAGCCCTAATTATCACATAGAAAATAATAGTTCTAATAAAAATGAAATATTATGAGTATGTTCTATATGTTAATATTCACTAACTACATAGAATATCAAGGATGGTTTCACTTTTAATGTCACTACTTTTTCTAAAATGAATTAGATTGTGATAAAGTATGATTCTATTAATGATATGAGTATAACACATTTGGGAATAATCAACCAACATGTGCTATCAATTTTCACCATATAAAATCTTTACTTTATCTATATCCAAGTTTAGATTAAGCTCAAATAAGAGAGTTAGAAATATGAAATTCTTATGTTAATTATTCATGAATCATGAGAGCTTCACTACCCCTAAATTGAAGGGGTTTAGCTACTCATAATGGATTCAATGATAACATAAAGATATTTCATTATAAAAGAGAACAAAATTAAGAGCAAATAAAGATAAAAATCTATTCTACTTGTAGAAGAGAAAATAACATGTAAATGAAAAACAACAAATTAATATTGCATTAAAGCGACAGATTACAAAAAAGAAATGGCTAAGAAGCCATGGCAGAAAAATAGAGGCTTTGTTTTCAGCCTCTTTCTAAACTAAAAATCCAAGATGATCTTTACATTATTATACATGGGTTATTTATACATGAGGGAAAACCCTAAACTAACACCCAGAATGCCCCCGCTTTAAGCTGCATTTTGTCTTTTAGCAATAGTGATTCATGAAGCAATAATTTTGTGTCTCCACTAAAGAAGGAAGGAGAGTGAATAGGGTCGTCCATTAATTCTCTATTTGAATTGATTTACTTTCCATTGATTGATTTCCCTTTCATCATTTTTTTTAGCAAGGCATTGATTTCCTCCTTTTGAATTGATTCCCTCTCCATTGATTTCTTTCCTTTTTTATCTTTGTATGCATATATATCTTTATGAAGTCCTTTTCTACATGCATCCAATTTCTGTAAAAATATGAAAAATGTCCAAGTAAACATTCTCAAAATAATATAAGCACAAAAATGATCATTTTCTCCCTATATAATGATAAATGCATGATGTTTTGAAATCAATTCAATTATTATTTAAACATGATAGAATACCCATATACTACATTTATTAGTACTAAACGAGAATAAATATGTGAATATAAATGTGCATTTTTACGTGTACATCAAATACCCCATGCTTATCTTTTTATTCGTCCTCGAATAAAGTAAAGACTAAGCTAAACCCATTTTCGTAGGGAGCACGATTGCATTAAGCGTATGTAATAAGCCGTTAAACCTCTAGGTGTCCCCAGTAGGACGAGTGTTATCTCGTGAGGGTTTTCAGCGGATACTACCCACAAAATCCAAAAGTTAAATGCAAAAAATATTTACAAAATGCAAGATTCGAAAATATTTACAATATGAATGCAAGCTTTTAAAGGAATATTTACAAATGGATAATTTACTTTTAAATATTACACGAATGAGTTAACACAAATTTGGGTCGTCGCTATGAAATTTGAGTTCGTTACTAACCAAAACTTCAAACAAAAATCATGTTATCGTTACAAACTCCTCCAGCTTGGCCAGTTGTTTTGGTAGAAAAATAGTGCAAATATGAAATGAATTCTGTAATCGATATCAACAGTCGTAAAAGAGAATCTCAACCTACTTTTTGTTAACAAGTTAGGTCGAATAAGTAAAGAGTGTGCTTGGATTTCAAGTGCTTTAATATCTCTTTATTACAAAATATTTACATTATTACTATTTACAATCACCTAACCAAAAAGACCAAGGTATACCACCCATGCACTGCCTCACGGACTGACGTGGGAGTTTGGGACAGAGCTTGGCGGATTGTGCAGACCAACGCTGACTTTGTCAACAAGATGTTGGCAATCCTTAGGTGTCCAACTCATAAAATGAGACCAAGATATACCGACGCTGACTTTGTCAACAAGGTGCCGGAAAGAGCTTGGCGGGTTTGCACACCAATGCCAGATGTACCAGCAATGTTGGATACCCTTGGATAATTATATATATACTTCTTTTTATTTCTTTTTTTTTACATAAGAGAGAGAGTTAAGCGAGAATATCTTAGCACAACTTCACTTAAACGATCTAAAATGTTATCGCAAGTAGTCAAAGTCAACCATTCATTTAATCAGATTACAATTCAGAAAACGTTTCATACTCATCACCTACGAATTTCCCAATATACCTGTTACACCAAATTTGCTCATAATTCAAACTTTCCTTTCGTTATCCGCAAAGAGAAGTAAATTTACAAATATTTAAATCGAACGACCAAAATTATATGCTTATACTCCATCATGTCTTATTTAAAAGTAAATATAAGTGCGATTTTTTTTAGAAAAGGAAAAAAATGCAAAAAGAGAAAGGAAAAAAAGAAAATGCAAACTTAAACTATGCAAAACAGAATGAAAATGAAACTCCCCCCACACTTGATTTCGACTGTGTCCCCACAGTCAATGCATGACACAATGAGTTGAACGGTAGAGAAATATTTACATATTTACAAAGAAGGATCAAACTTAACTTTCTTACTTCACGTAGCATGGCTCATGAAGAATCATGAGCTTCTCCTCTTGATCAGTGGGCAATTCCAAGAAAGTTTTTAGACGTTGACCATTGACTTTGAATATGGATCCATCCCTCGGGTTTTCTATTTCAATAGCAGCATGTGGAAAAACAGTTCGAACAACATATGGTCCGGTCCATCTCGATTTTAACTTCCCAAGGAATAAATGAAGTCGTGAGTCATACAGCAGAACTTTTTGGTCTGGCAAGAATGTTTTTCTTAGGATTGACTTGTCATGAAAAGCTTTGGTTTTTTCCTTGTAAATTTTAGCGTTATCGTATGCGTCATTCCTAATTTCTTCTAACTCATTGAGTTGCAATTTTCGGTTTTCGCCAGCTTGTTCAAGATCAAAGTTTAAGTTCTTTATTGCCCAAAGTGCTTTATGTTCAATTTCAACAGGTAAATGACAGGCTTTACCGTAAACCAATCTGAAAGGGGACATTCCAATATTAGTTTTAAAAGCAGTACAGTAAGCCCAAAGCACGTCGGTCAATTTTTGCGACCAATCTTTTCGGTTTTTATTTACAGTTTTCTCCAAAATTTGTTTTATTTGACGATTCGATACTTCGACTTGACCACAAGTTTGCGAATGATAAGGAGTGGATAATTTGTGTGTTATTGAGTATTTCTTCAATATGGATTCAAAAGATCGATTACAGAAGTGTGTTCCATTGTCGCTAACTATTGTGCGAGGTGTACCGAACCTCGAAAAGATGTTCTCTTTTAGAAATTTCACAACAATTTTATGATCATTTGTTTTACATGGAATGGCTTCGACCCATTTCGAAACGTAATCGACAGCAAGAAGAATATACAAGTTTTGAAAGGAGTTTGGGAGAGGTCCCATAAAGTCAATACCCCATACATCATAGAGGTCGATCATAAGGATGGGGTTCAAAGGCACCATATTTCGTCGAGAAATCTTTCCTAGCATTTGGCAACGATTGCAAGTTTTACAGAATTCAAACGAGTCTTTAAAGAGAGTAGGCCAATAAAAGCCACATTGAAGCACCTTTTCAGCGGTTTTCCTAGGAGCAAAATGTCCACCACACGCATGATTATGGCAGAATGAGAGAACACTCCTAATTTCGCTATCAGGAACGCATCGACGAATGATTTGGTCTGGACAATACTTAAACAAGTACGGGTCGTCCCAATAGAAATATTTCACTTGGGAAAGAAATTTTTACTTATCTTGTTTGAACCAATACGAGGGGATTTCCTTAGTGACTAGATTGTTCACTATGTCGGCGAACCAAGGATCGATAGAAACAGAAAGGAGTTGTTCGTCAGGAAAGTTTTCATTGATTGGTAAAGAAGATGGCACATTCGGGAGACGAGATACGTGATCGGCTATGACGTTATCGGATCCTTTTTTGTCTTTGATTGTAAGATCAAATTCTTGAAGTAAGAGGATCCATCGAATTAAACGTGACTTAGCATCCTTTTTAGCAAAAAGGTGTCGAAGAGCAGAATGGTCAGTGTAGACCGTAATGTGGGAACCAATCAAGTAAGATCGAAACTTCTCAAGCGCAAAAACGACAACTAAAAGTTCTTTTTCGGTGGTCTTATAATTCAGTTGAGCGTCATTTAAGGTCATACTAGCGTAGTAAATGACGTGAAGGATTTTGTTGATGCGTTGTCCTAAGACAACACCAACAGCGAAGTTAGAAGCATCACACATGATTTCAAAAGGAAGTTCCCAATTGAGTGAGCAAATTATCGGGGCTGAAATGAGTTTTTTTTAAAACGTTCAAAAGAAGCGACACATTCAGAGTTAAATTCGAATGGGATGTCCTTTCCTAGAAGAGTAGTCAAAGAACGAGCAATTTTGGTAAAATCTTTCACAAAGCGTCGGTAGAAACCAGCATGCCCAAGAAATGAACGAATGTCCTTAACGCACTTTGGAATGGGTAGTTTTGAAATTACGTCAACTTTTGCTTTATCTACCTCAATGCCATTATTTAAAATTACATGTCCAAGGACAGTGCCTTGTTTGACCATAAAGTGGCATTTTTCCCAATTCAGCGTTAAGTGTTTTTCTTTACATCGATTTAAAACAAGTTCAAGATGATGTAAACAAGAGGAAAAATAATCACCAAAGATCAAAAAAAACCATCCATAAAGACTTCAAGAAAGCGTTCGATCATATCGGAAAAAATTCCAACCATACATCATTGGAAAGTTAGAGGAGCGTTGCAAAGACCAAAACGCATACGTCAGTAAGCAAAGGTACCGAATGGACATGTGAAAGTTGTTTTCTCTTGATCTTCGGGAGCAATAGGAATTTGGTTATAACTGGAATAACCATCAAGAAAGCAGTAGAATTCGTGACCGGCTAAACGTTCAAGCATTTGATCGATGAAGGGAAGAGGAAAGTGGTCTTTACGTGTTGTAGCATTCAATTTTCGATAATCGATGCAAACACGCCAACCCGTTTGAGTACGAGTTG